>CM074728.1:47077318-48291559 GCA_037306005.1 Rhinophrynus dorsalis | reverse complement strand
TGCGCTACTTTCCCGCTTTGTCTCTATTCCAATTGGCTTCTTCGTTTCATGATGGGGGTTGGACTAATGACACAGACACCCAGACAGACAGCCTGCATTTCCTCATTGTGTTTTTGGAGCTCAAAGAGAGAAGAAGGAGATAGAGAGTGTCCAGTTGTTGTATAGGCAGGTAGTTAGCATTAGGCATAGGCAGGCAGCCAGCATTACTGCCTTATTGCTACTGCAAGGGAGAGTCATCTTTGTTCCTGTGCAAAAAATTAAAAATATTAAGAATTTGTTTGAATAATTTTCAGAGTGACACATCAGCCAGTCTCACAGTTCTGTAGGCAGGCCTAGTACCTTATTACCACCGTAAGGAAGTCACCTGTGTTCCTGTGTAAAATATTAAAAGTAATATTAGGGCTTTGAATAATTTTCAGAGTGACACTTCAGCCAGTCTCACAGTTGTGTATGTGTATTGTGTAGGCAGGCAGGGTGCCTTATTGCTACATCCATACTTTAGCTACTTCATCCATAGTACCATAAGGCTAAATGCCCACCTTACCCTGTTCCACCATCTTCATTTAGACCCTGGAAATGGTTCCATTCATTTAATTTTCATTTTTTATTGTATTTTTAAAGGTATTTTAAAGTCGCAGATTAATTCAGACTGTCGCGACTTTCGTCCAAGTCGAACAGGTTGGATCCGAATTGCGGAGTCAACAGAATAAAAAAAAAAAAAACATTCGTCTGACATCGAATTTTACCAGGCGCAAGTCTAATACATTTTATAAAATTTCAGTGAGTTGGAATTTTCATGGAAAAAGCAGCAGATCAGAGAAAATTCCCATAAAAATTAGACTTTTCTCTCATCATGGGTAGGATCTCCAGCTTCTGTCACCTATCATTCAAAATCATTTTTTAAACTCCCTGGTACCGTCAGCATCATAAATCATATCAGCACTTCCTGCAACCATCAAGAGAACTGGGTAACACTAATGCTCTTTAGATCAAGCAACACCATTTCCCCCTGCTTGCCTGGCTTCATTTATGCTATTAGCTAATGCCACAATTTCATCAGCTTTCCCTTTCCCTCCCAAGCACTGTAGTGCTCATTTTTAAATTAAAGAATATACCTTCAGAAAACAGCTTGCAATAAATGATAAAGCACATGTCAGCTGGTGCAGCACTCCCACTCCTCAGTTTATTATTGTCCCTCTTGTTCATGTGGATGTAAAGAGTGAGTGTGTACAAATAACACAGTATATGAATGTGTTCCTGTCTGATTGTCTTGCACTGAATATATTATGTATTATGTCTGTCTTTATAATATCTGTCACAGTAGAGGTTCAGCCAGTCTGGTAGCAAAGATCACCTGCCCGTCTGTCACAGTTTTTTGTTTGTTTTTTAGTTGATTTTTTTGTCACGTTTCTCCCTTCACATGGTCACCAATACCCAGAAAGCAACAGACTACCACAAATATTCTTATCCAGCAACTCCAGCTCCCTTTCTTTGCCTGTCTGCCTACACTAGCAAACATCAAAACTTCTGCTGCTTTCTCTCTCTCTTTCCCAAGCACAAACTGACAACATACGGTAAACTGACACCCATTATACTTCAGTGCAACCAGTATCCATGGGGGGAGAACTATCCACATGGGGGGGATACATTATTATTATTCATTTCCATGCAATGAAAAAAAACATTAAATTGCACCTTTCACAGGAATTACCACAGAAGACATGAAGTACTTTTTTTTACATGTTTCTCTTTGTTTCTTTTTGGGGGTGAAACGTTTGTCCCATAGTTTTATGAGGAATTGATTATTTCAAGCAGTTGTACTTGCATTCTTTGAAAGGGTATGTGTTAACTTGGGTATTGCTTTTGTTGTTTGCCTAGATTTTCCAAAACCTTCAATACTGTACATCACAACATACTGCATAAATTATAGGCTTTGGCTTGTATGGATAGAGAACTGGTTAAATGATTGAATGCAGATATTTTTTGTAAATTAAACCATTTCAAGTGAACCTAAAGTTATAAGTGGAACGCCCTAGGGTTCAATCCTGGGTCCAATGTTTTTTAATTTGTTTATTAATTATATTGAAATGTATATTGAAAGAAGTGACTCCATCTGTGTTGATGATACTAAACAATGTAAGTAAATACAAACAGTGAAAGATGTTTTTTTCTCTGAGGAAATATTTGAATAAACAGAGTCACTGGGTGGAAAAGTGGTAGATGAGGTTTAATTTAGACAAATGTATGGTGATACATTTTGGTTTCAGAAACAAGCATGTTATATGGATTAAATGGAAAACTACTCAGGGAATTCTTGTTAAGAAAAATGTTGGAGTACTGATAGACAATAAACTTTACAACAATGTACATTGCCACTCAGCTGATGTAAGAGCCATCAAGGTACTATCATGTATTAAAGTGGAACTATCATCATAATAGGCAAAGCCATACTTTCATTAGGCTGAAAAGTACACGTTATTGAAGAAAAACAACTTCTTCGGCAGGCCTCAGCTGCACAGAGCTTACAAGAGAAGCTCTGTGTGCCTGCGCCATCAGTAACTTCTGGTACCTTAAGGTACCAAGGATGCCACTCACCAATGCTGGCAGTGAATGGTGCAGACTCAGAGATACCTTTCCTCTAAGATGTCTGCACTGTTTTCCGTAGTTGTTTTTCTTCAATATCGCGGACTTATTCAGCCTAATGAAAGTATGGCTTTTCCTATTGCTATGTTAGTAATCGATTGGTGGGCAATGTTATTATGATGATAGTTCCGCTTTAAAATAGGTATAGATGCAGAGGATGGGAATATTATTCTGCCTCTTTTATAAATACTTGGTGGTAAGGCCTCATCAATACTCTAGAATAGGGAGTATAGTTTTGGGCACAAGTTATTAAAATATACTTTATTGAGACGTGCAACAAAACTTACTTATATCTAAGTGAGATATAATTACTATTTACAAATATATTTGAGGCCAATACGAAGAACTTTCTAAGAGCTGAGCAAAAAAAACAGAGGATCAACGATTTGTACTAGAGGAAAGGCACTAGTGACTAAAACCATGGCAAGAATTTTTAAAGAAAGTGTAGCATAGTAACATAGTTGACAAGGCTGAAAAAAAACATGCATCCATCAAGTCCAGTCATACCCACTGAAGCCATTTCCAATTTCAGAAACATCATAGCTCACGCTAAGATTCAACAGTACGTTGGGGATTTGTTTCCCCCTTTTAAAAGCACAGTAGTGATGACTCAGAAATTACAGATCATCCATTACAAAAATCAAGACAAGACTGTGAAACATAATTACACAATATATTACATTCTTAATCCCTTCGCAAAGAAAGAAAAGTAGAGGAATTTTACAAAATTAGTGATCAGAACATCTTGGAGAACAAATGGTAAGATTTTGATTTTCTTCTCCAGATGCAAGTTTTTTTGTTTTGTTTTTTAACCATAAAATATCTGATTTAGTATCATTGTGATCAGAATGCTGGAAGGTAGTATGCTGGTGCATTTTATAAACTATGAGACTTCCAGAGTTAACATTGTAATTGTGATTTAAATTTAAAATGAAACATAGAAGGGTTGTTTAATTTCATTTATAGATACACTCTTTCCCGCTACAATTAATTTTATTAGGGACATGTTTTGAGTTTAATAAACATGATTTACATTAATTATACTGTAAAACAATTACTCTAAAGATGCAATTATCACGGTGCCCGTGATTGGTGCTGTTCAGTGTCAGTCACTTGCTAAGTATCATGATTGGCTGTCTGTGATTAGCCCTCCTCACACAGCCTTTTTAAACCCAGGCTAAGCACTTCCAGGTTGCCCTTTCGTGGTGTTTCTGACTTCACTCTGCCTGACCTGCTTGTCAGGCTTCTGGGCCTGTTCCTGCTGTTCCTGCTGTACTTGCTGATCCTGTGTTCCAGTGTTCCAGTGTTCCTGTATGCTGTGTTCCAGAGATCCAGTGTTCCTGTGTTCCAGCACCTCGCGGGTTAATCTTACTGAGTTCCTGAATCTCCTGCTCCAGCCGTCGCTCTGGCGACATTGTTCTTCTCGCTGCTGATCATACTTTGTTGGTTCCAGCGTGCGGACGCTGGTTTACTCCACTAAACCTGGTTGCGATATACATTGTTGGTCCCAGCGTGCGGACGCTGGTTTACTCCACTAAACCTGGTTGCGATATACATTGTTGGTCCCAGCATGCGGACGCTGGTTTACTCCACTAAACCTGGTTGCGATATACATTTTTGGTCCTAGCGTGCGGACGCTGGTTTATTCCACTAAACCTGGTTGCGATATACATTGTTGGTCCCAGTGTGCGGACACTGGTTTACTCCACTAAACTGGTTGCGAGATACATTATTGGCTGCAGCATGCGGACGCTGGTTTGCTCCACTAAACTTGGTTGCGATATACGTTGTTGGTCCCAGCGTGAGGACGCTGGTTTACTCCACTAAACCTGGTTGCGATATACATTGTTGGTCCCAGCGTGCGGACGCTGGTTTACTCCACTAAACCTGGTTGTGATATACATTGTTGGTTCCAGCATGCGGTACCTGGTTTGCTCCATTAAACCTGGTGACGCTATTACCATTAGTCCCAACGTGAGGACGTTGGTTTGCTCCTGAACATCCAGTACTGTGGTCAGTCGCTGTCCACTTCCTTGCAGTTGTCTGAGTATCCCTGGCAATAGACTCCTGCTGAGTAGACCTCTATACTTATGCTCTATGCTGTCTTAGTCACCTGACAGCTGGTCTACTCGCTCAGGCTGCCCTGCCCGGTATAGGTAAGGCCGGTAGAACCTTGTACATTACCATCTTTAAGGTTGCCTTACCCGGTATTGGCAGGGCCGGTAGAGCCTACATTCAGCATTCCGTGGGACTGCCTTGCCCGGTATTGGTAAGGCTGGTAGAACCGGTATATGTCATCTCACGGTTGCCTTACCCGGTATAGGCAAGGCCGGTAGAGCCTGTCATTAAAACTGTCACTTGAGTTGCCTTGCCCGGTATTTAGGCAAGGCCGGTAGAACCTATTATATGTTCTATTACTGTTGTATTGTTATGTATGTTTACCCTACTGAGACTGCCTTTAACTTTTAATAAAGTTAAGTTATTTTACCAAACCTTAAGTCTGAGAGTCTTCAAAAACCGTGACAGCAATGGAGAAGAAATATTGCCCAGTATTTGGAAAATAATTATCCTTTGTAGATAAATGAGCAAACTGCTCACCCATAACCTATATTTTGTGTGCGCATGTGTGTAGTTTTCTAATGTTAAATATTTAAAAAATGTCATATTAAGATAATTGTATACAAAGTATGTGTTTATTTATTTACGAAAACAGGTGCAACATTTCATAATTGCAAATCACTATATGAAGACAGTAACATTTTATTTTAATTTGTTTTTTCTTTAAACAAAAAGCTTTTTCAGATATGTAAAAATTGGACTTGCAAAAAGCAGTACTCATAAAATTAAATATGTTAAGCCAACTCTATCCTGTTCAATTAATGGCATATAATAATGCACAAAAAAAAGATAACGGAGAAGGCAGTGCAAAATGTCATTTTATTGCATGCTAAATTAATGTTACCATTATTTAATTAATAGATGCTTGTTTTGCTAAATAAAATGCATACTTAGCAAACAACATTTCCAAAATAAACAAACCTACATATCATCTCTTTGAGTGGTGCCTACACACATTCTGACACACGGCATTTACCAAAATTAGGTGCAAACTCCTCATGGCAATGAGTGTAATAAACGTATCATTTTTTAAACATAACTACAAAGATATTTACAGTGGGTACTGTACACAAATATAAAAGTTTCTGTTAGATCACTTCATCGGGTAAGGTAATATAAACAATGTGTTAAGTAGTACCTCTTTCTGTATGGGAAATGTTCTTCATTTACTTCATAGAGAAGTCAGGTATATTTAGTTATTGCTTTATATTAAACTGTTTTATTTATTTTTGCATTTTTGACATGTAGCTAGTTGTGACATTTTACTATCTTGTAAATGTTTATATGATTCTAAAGGATCGTGGTAAGGAGTTTCTTTCTAAGTCTAATGTATGACTGTTAAAACTTATGGTTTATTTCACAGAGGTGTAGCTTATAGACTGACCTAAAATATGGTTCACAAATATAGGTAACTACGTAGTTGTAGTTGTTGTACAGGAACACAGAGGACTGGAGCTCGACTGAGAACAGGATAGTCGAAGTCCGGCAGAGTGATAGAGGAGGAAGAAGCCCAACAGGGTCAAGGCAGATGTGAAGTCACGCAAGCCAAATCAGGAATGTTCAGGCAATGCAGTACAAGGCAGCAGATGAGGAATGGTTGAATCAATGGAGCCAAGGTCTGTAGGTGTAACGGTTTGTTCGACACACAGACACAGTAGTTTAGGATAAAACACAGTTTTATTGAAATCACAGTAACATAATAACCCTCACAGGTCCTGTAGTATTTAAGCAGAATAATACAGACACACCACAGGTAACATATACATTTGCCTACACAGGTCAAGTATAACCATAAAGTCCATAACAGTCTATACTGACACAGGTCAGGCAGAATATGTTGAATTCCCAGGAGAAAGGTACTGCATGGGTTAATGGTCTTCAATGAGTATAAACAGTCCCATGTGTAGAGAGGTCTGTGATGGAGCTCTCCCCATATAGGGAGCTTAAGGATACGTAACGCCCAGAACCAGGTTAGCAGAACAAACGTGAACTGCCAGAGTAATATCAGGAATTGAGCAACATATGACACTGCCGTAGCAGTAACGGAGACCAGACCACTCACACTCTGTCGGAGCAGTAACGGAGACAAGACCAATGGCACACTGCCGTAGCAGTAACGGAGACAGGCCACTTGCACTCTGCAGGAGCAGTAACGGAGACAAGGCCAATGGCACACTGCCGTAGCAGTAATGAAGGCAGACACTTTCAATCTGCAGGAGCAGTAATGGAGGACAAGGCCAATGGCACACTGCCGTAGCAGTAACGGAGGCAGACACTTGTACTCTGCAGAAGCAGTAACGGAGACTAGGCCAATGGCACACTGCCGTAGCAGTAACAGAGACAGACACTTGCACTCTGCAGGTGCAGTAATGGAGACTAGGCCAATGGCACACTGCCGTAGCAGTAACGGAGACAGACACTTGCACTCTGCAGGTGCAGTAACGGAGACTAAGCCACTTGTACTCTGCAGGAGCAGTAACGGAGACACAATTGCCTGATGGATCAGAATGTTGCCAAGGGACACAGAGGCAGCCAGAGCAGGAACGCCAACCAAGCCGGGTCGAATAACGGAGCAGGAACGTCAGCCAGGCCGGGTCGAATCACGGAGCAGGAACGTCAGCCGAGCCGGATCGGTACACAGAAGCAGGAATGTCAGCCAAGCCGGATCAGTACACAGGAGCAGGAACGTCAACCAAGCCGGGTCGGTACACAGGAGCAGGCGCAGAAGAGTAGTCAGGCAATCCGGGTCGGTACACAGGCAGGAGACAAGATGCAGAGTAGTCAGGCAGGCCAAGTCGGTACACTGGGAATCACTGAGCAGAAACAAGCACTGGTACAGGAACACCACGAAAGGGCACCGGAGGGGTGCCAGAGCCCAGTATATAAAGGCCATACTGGGCGGGATAAACACAGAGCAGCCAATGGGAGCAAAGCACAGAGTAGACTGACAGAAAACAGCAAAGGGAACACGGGCATCATGACAGTACCCCCCTCTCAAAGACCCCCTCTCCTAGAAGAGGGACCTGGTTTCTGAGGATATTTAGAGTGGAAAGTGCGCAGTAATCTAGGGGCATGAAGGTCATTCTGATCAGCCCAGGAACGTTCCTCAGGGCCATAGCCCTTCCAATGGACCAGATAATGCAACTTTCCTCTAAATCTGCGTGAATCAATTATGCTTTGGACCTCGTACTCCTCTTGGCCCTGAACCTCTACTGGACCGGGAACCACAGGAGTGGTAGTGTTGCGGTTGCATACCAGAGGTTTCAGCAAGGATACATGGAACACATTGTGAATGCGCATAGATGCTGGGAGCTCCAAGGCATACTGATCACCCTGAAGGGACCAATGAACCGGGGAGCCAACTTATTAGATGGAGCTTACAAATTAAGGTTTCTGGAGGAGAGCCATACCCTGTCCCCAACCTGAAAGGAGACCTCTGGCAGCCATCTACTGTTAGTGTGGCGCTGATGATGCTGGAACGACTGACTGAGGGCCCTCTGAACCTGTGCCCAAGTGGAGCGAAGTTGCTCGATGTGCTTGTCCAAAGCTGGAATCTGTTGCGACTGGAATGAGTCCAGGAGCAAACATGGCTGGAACCCGTAGTTGATGAGAAACGGGGAGCTCCCGGATGATGAATTGACCGCACAATTCCTGGTGAACTTCGTCCAGGGCAACAGGTCTGCCCAATTATCATGATGATTGGTAACAAAACAGCACAGGAACTGTTCCAATCCTTGATTGGCACGCTCAGCAGCTCCATTGGTCTGGGGATGGTAGGCAGAAGAAAAGGACAGTTGAATGCCCATCTGGTTACAGAATGCTCTCCAAAATCTGGATACAAATTGGCTCCCACGGTCGGACACCAGAACTCTAGATACCCCATGCAACCGGAACACCTCTTTAGCAAAGACAACTGCCAACTCCTGGGCAGAGGGAAGGCCAGAAAGGGGCACAAAATGAGCCATTTTCGAGAATCTATCGATCACCATAAGAATGAACGAGTAACCCCTAGACACTGGCAGTTCTCCCAGGAAATCAATAGATACATGGGACCAAGGACATTCGCCATTAGGTACTGGTTGGAGTAAGCCCACTGGGAGGTGTCTAGGGGTCTTGGCATGAGCACAGGTGGTACAGCCTGCAGTAAATGCGGAGCAGTCGGCCCGTAGGGAAGGCCACCAAAAGACTTGTGAGAGAGACCATATTTGTTGATCCCTCCCAATATGCCCAGCAGCCTTAGAAGAGTGGTATGTTTCGAGCAAACGGGTACAAAATGGCTCATCCACAAAGCACTTGCCCACTGGGGGTTCTGGGGGTGCCGTAGCCTGGGTAGCCAGAATCTCCTCCCCCAGTGGTGAAGTGATACTAGTACGTAGGGTGGCCAGGATGTGATCAGGCTGAATGATGGGTATGGGAACCTCATCCTTCTCCATCTCTGGCCCAAATTGTCTAGACAGGGCATCGGCCCGAACATTCTTGGAGCCCGGCAAGTAGGATACTACAAAGTTAAAACAAGATAGTAACAGGGCCCATGTGGCCTGACGAGAGGACAATCTTTTAGCTTCCGAGAGATAAGTCAGATTTTTGTGGTCAGTTAGAATTAATACAGGAGTTCTGGTACCTTCCAGCAGGTGGCGCCATTCTTTTAGAGCTAGAATGATAGCCAGGAGTTCTCTGTTGCCAATTTCATAGTGACTCTGGGCACTGGACAGTTTTTTCGAGAAGAACCCACATGGTCTCAGAGTATCCCCAGCCACTGGGCGTTGTGACAGTACTGCCCCTTGGAGGCATCAACCTCCAATGTGAATGGAAGGGAAGGGTTGGGGTGGGACAGTACAGGGGTGGATGCAAAAGCAGATTTTAATGTCTCAAAAGCATGATCAGCAGCCTCAGACCATTGGGATGGATTAGAACCCTTGTGCGTAAGGTCAGACAGAGGTTTAACAATAGTGGAAAAGTTCTGGATAAACTTCATGTAATAATTGGCAAACCCAAGAAAACACTGAATTGCCTTTAACCCTTTGGATCGTGGCCATTGCAAGACTGCTGCAAGTTTCTCCTGGTCCATAGCAATACCATCCTTAGAGATCACGAAACCCAAAAAAGGCACTTTGGACCTGTGAAACTCGCACTTCTCCATTTTACAGAATAGTTTATTCTTGTGTAAACGAAGCAAGACTTCGGACACATCCTTGATGTGTTGAGACAGATTAGCTGAGTGTATGAGTATGTCATCAAGGTAGACTACTACACAGGACTGTAGCATATCACGGAGGATATCATTAATAAATTCTTGAAATACAGCGGGTGTGTTACAGAGGCCAAATGGAATGACTAGGTATTCATAATGCTCAGATCTAGTATTAAATGCCGTTTTCCACTCATCTCCAGCTCTTATTCTGATCAGGTTATAGGCAGCTCGTAGATCTAATTTCATAAAAATGGAAGAGCCTTTTAACCTGTCAAATAGTTCAGTAATGAGTGGTATGGGGTAGGCATTCTTGGACATAAGTTTATTTAATCCCCGGTAATCAATACAAGGCCTTCACTCACCATTCTTCTTTTTCACAAAAAAGTAAACCAGCACCAGCAGGTGAGGTAGACTTCCGAATAATCCCTCTTTTAAGGGCATCATCAATGTATTCTTCCATGGCCTGATTCTCCTCGGACGACAGTGGATACGTGCGGCCCCTAGGGGGCACAACCCCAGGGTGCAAATCAATGGCGCAATCGTACGCCCTATGCTGGGGCAATGTGCTAGCCTCTCCCTTACTAAAAACGTCACTGAATTGGTGGTATTCGGCTGGCACGGAGGGAGAGGTACACATGATCTTAATCGGTTGAGTCACACAATGCCCCATACAATACTCAGACCAAGGCGTGATCTCACAACTCTGCCAGTCAAACTGGGGATTGTGCAAATGTAACCATGGGAACCCCAGAATGACCGCATGATGAGGAGAATGGATTATCTGAAATCACTGTTCCTCCATTTGGAGGGCCCCAATAGTCATAGAAATCGGAATAGTTTCCATAGTTATCTGAGCTGGTTCTAACGGTCTGCCATCAATGGCCTCAATGGCTAAGGGAGATTCCCTCCTGACCAACGGAATCTTATGTAACGCAGCAAATGAACTATCCATGAAGTAACCGACCGCACCGGAATCAACCAGGGTCAGAACCTCCACTGAGTGTTCTGCCCATGAAAACACCACCTGGATCATGGGTTTCTGCATAATCAGGTCTAGGGACTGCTGAACACCACCTAGGGCCTGTCTCCCAAGGTACCCTAGATGCATTCGTTTCCCAGACGTACAGGACAGGTACGTAATAGGTGCCCAGCTTTGCCACAGTACAGATATAACCCCTGCCTCCTGTGGTGTGCCCGTTCTTCCTTAGTTAGTTTGGTGAACCCAAGTTGCTTTGGTTCACAGAACTCCTGTTTACGATCAGGAGGCACGGGAGGCGAGGGAGGCATGGGTGGGATCAAAAAACTGTTTTGCCCACTGTTTCTAGGGCATAGCCTACGGTCTTTAGCCATAAGTCTCTCACGAATACGGGAATCAATTAGAATGGCGTAATCAATGTATTCGTCCAGATCACTAGGTACTTCTCTAGCTGTCGTTTCATCCTTAATACGGTCAGCAAGTCCTTGAGCAAAGGCTGCCACCAGCAACTCGTTGTTCCAACCTACCTCTGCTGCCAATGTACGGAATTCTATGGCATAATCGCCCACAGTACGATTGCCCTGTTGTATCTCCATCAATCGTTTGGCAGCAGAGGCGGCTCTACCAGGAACTTCAAATACTCTCCGGAACGTACGTACAAACTCCCTGAAGTCCCTGGTGCAAGGTTTAGCATTCTCCCACAAGGGATTGGTCCATGCCAAGGCTCTGCCCCTCAATAGTGATAGCATGAACCCGACCTTTATCACGGTGCCCGTGATTGCTGCATTTCTGTGTCTATCACCTGTAGGGGGCTCCCATTGGCTGTCTGCTTTTAGCCCGCCTCACATTGCCTATTTAAACTGAGTTTGGGCACCCTTTGGTTGCCCTTTCGTGGTGTCTCAGTCTGCATACACTTTCACCATGCTACAGAAGCTTGATGGGCCTTTTGTTGTGTTCCTGGTTTCCTGAGTGCATCCTGTTCCTGAGACTCCTGTTTGCTGTACTTGTTCCAGTGCCTGTTCCGGTTGAAGACGTCCGAGGTTGCTGTTTACTGCTGCCAGTCTCCGTTGTCGTTCCTGATCCGGTTGACCGTCATTGTGCTGGTTCCTGCTCATCTCCTGCATCCGGTGTCTTCATCTGTGGCGACCTTGTTCTTCGGTCACTTTGGCGACATTCTCACCTGTTGGTTCCCAGCGTGCGGACGCTGGTTTGCTCCACTGCCTAGCGGCTACTATACTACTAGTCTGTTGGTTACCAGCGCGCGGGCGCTGGTTCGCTCCATTGCCCTACAGCTCCATACTCAATTATCTGTTGGTTCCCAGAGTGCGGACGCTGGTTTGCTCCACTGCCTTGCAGCTACCACACTACTAGTCTGTTGGTTACCAGCGCACGGGCGCTGGTTTGCTTCTTTGCCTTTTGGCAAACTATCTGTAGGTTCCCAGCGTGCGGAAGCTGGTTCACTCTACTACCTCACGGCCTACTATATGCATTGTTGGCTCCCAGCGTGCGGACGCTGGTTCGCTCCACTGCCTAGTGGCTACGATACTCTAGTCTGTTGGTACTAGCGCGCGGGCGCTAGTTTGCTCTGTTGTCTTACAGCTCTATACACTACTATCTGTTGGTTCCCAGCGTGCGGACGCTGGTTCGCTCCACTGCCTTATAGCCTCGATACATACAGCCTGTTGGTTACCAGTGCGTGGGCGCTGGTTCGCTCCATTCCATTCAATCCATTCTGGCTACTATTACTCTATCAGTTGGTTTCCATCGTGCGGACGCTGGTTTGCTCCACCACCTTTCAGCTTCCTTATATAAGAGTGTTAGTTCCCAACGTGCGGGCGTTGGTTCGCTCTATGACCTGAAGGTCTACTTATATCCAGCCTGTTTGTTCCCAGCGTGAGGGCGCTGGTTTACTCCTCTGCCTCACGGCTTACGATTCATATAGTCTGATGGTTCCCAGTGAGCTGTCCAGTCCTAGACAGCGGGTACTGGGGTGTGCAGACTACCTGGTAATACCACTGGGCCTTGTAGCCTCTATCTACCATCTCCATACTGTCATTGTCACCTGACAGTTATTGAGGCCTCTGTGGTTGACACTTCCTCCTTGGGCTGCCTTGCCCGGTATATTGGTAAGGCCGGTAGAACCTCCTATCATTCCATCCTGAGGTTGCCTTACCCGGTATTGGCAAGGCCAGTAGAGCCTACTATTATGATGCTCCGTTAGGCTGCCTTGCCCGGTATATTGGCAGGGCCGGTACAGCCTGTATCAGCTGGTGATCCGTTTGGCTGCCTTGCCCGGTATATTGGCAGGGCCGGTAGAGCCTGTATTCTCCTGACTGTCTATTAGGCTGCCTTGCCCGGTATATTGGCAGGGCCGGTAGAGCCTGTATTCTCCTGATTATCTATTTGGCTGCCTTGCCCGGTATATTGGCAGGGTCGGTAGAGCCACCTTCTCATTGCTTGCCCAGGCTGCCTTGCTGGTGTATTGGCAGGGCCGGTAGAGCCTGATTCACTATTGCTATTACCTATTTGCCATTCTATTTATTGTATGTATGTGTATAAAATCCTATGGGATTATTTTAAACTTTTCAATAAAGTTGTGTTTTTACCTAACCTTGCGTCTGAGAGTCTTAAAAAACCGTGACAACTAGGGATGAGCGAGCACCCCGATGCTCGGGTGCTCGGGTGCTCTGACCGAGCACCCCCTGATGCTCGAGTGCTCGGCCGAGCACCCGAGCCCCATTCAAATGAATGGGAGCACTCGAGCATTAAACCAGGCACCCCCTGCTCTGATGAGCGGAGGGTGCCTGGTCAATGTCCCCCTTCATCTCCGCTATGCCCCTCTTCCACAATGTCCCCCTTCATCTCCTATGCCATAGCGGAGATGAAGGGGGACATTGTGGAAGAGGGGCATAGCGGAGATGAAGGGGGACATTGTGGAAGAGGGGCATAGACTCTATGCCCCTCTTCCACAATGTCCCCCTTCATCTCCGCTATGCCCCTCTTCCACAATGTCCCCCTTCATCTCCGCTATGGCATAGGAGATGAAGGGGGACATTGTGGAAGAGGGGCATAGCGGAGATGAAGGGGGACATTGTGGAAGAGGGGCATAGCGGAGATGAAGGGGGACATTGTGGAAGAGGGGCATAGAGTCTATGCCCCTCTTCCACAATGTCCCCCTTCATCTCCGCAATGCCCCCTTCATCTCCGCAATGCCCCCGTACCTCCATTCCCTGGTGGTCCAGCGGAGCGTCTTCGGATCTGTGCCTCTTCCGGCACAGATCCTCTTCACCCGAACATGTCGGGCGAGCACATGGCGGTACTCGTACGAGTACCGCCATGTGCCGAGCAGAGCGATGCTCGAGCCGATCCGAGCATCGGCCGAGCACGCTCGCTCAACACTAGTGACAACCTTACTGTGGTCATTAGGAAAGGCGTGAGGGGTTAGTTCCAGAAATATCTCCAATTGATTAATAAACCCTCTGCACAGGGTGGGCTCACCATCGTATCTGAGTGGTAGCGGAGCAGAAGCAGTTAACCCTTTAACTGAGGCAACAGCTGTTAAGGAATGACTCTCCGGTGTCGAAACTGGGGAGACCACCGGATTTTGAACTGGTTTATCGAGATGCACCGTGCGCTCAAGAATAGTTTGTATGGCCAGTGCCAACTGGTCCAAACGCTGCTCATGTGCATCCATCCTCCAGTGGATGTTCTGTGTATTTCCCTCACCTTTACTGTCTGAGGTCATGGCCCTTTCGTACTGTAACAGTTTGTTCGACACACAGACACAGTAGTTTATGATAAAACACAGTTTTATTGAAATCACAGTAATATAATAACTCTCACAGGTCCTGTAGTATATAAGCAGAATAATACAGACACACGACAGGTTACATATACATATGCCTACACAGGTCAAGTATAACCATAAAGTCCATAACAGTCTATACTGACAGGCAGAATATGTTGAATTCCCAGGAGAAAGGTACTGCATGGGTTAATGGTCTTCAATGAGTGTAAACAGTCCCATGTGTAGAGAGGTCTGTGATGGAGCTCTCCCCATATAGGGAGCTTAAGGATACGTAATGCCCAGAACCAGGTTAGCAGAACAGACATGAACTGCCAGAGTAATATCAGGAATTGAGCAACATATGACACTGCCGTAGCAGTAACGGAGACCAGACCACTCACACTCTGTCGGAGCAGTAACGGAAACAAGACCAATGGCACACTGCCGTAGCAGTAACGGAGACAGGCCACTTGCACTCTGCAGGAGCAGTAACGGAGACAAGGCCAATGGCACACTGCCGTAGCAGTAATGAAGGCAGACACTTTCAATCTGCAGGAGCAGTAACGGAGACAAGGCCAATGGCACACTGCCGTAGCAGTAACGGAGGCAGACACTTGCACTCTGCAGAAGCAGTAACGGAAGCTAGGCCAATGGCACACTGTCGTAGCAGTAACGGAGACAGACACTTGCAATCTGCAGGCGCAGTAACGGAGACTAGGCCAATGGCACACTGCCGTAGCAGTAACGGAGACAGACACTTGCACTCTGCAGGCGCAGTAACAGAAACTAGGCCACTTGTACTCTGCAGGAGCAGTAACGGAGACACAATTGCCTGATGGATCAGAATGTCGCCAAGGCAACACAGAGGCAGCCAGAGCAGGAACGGCAACCAAGCTGGGTCGAATCACGAAGCAGGAACATCAGCCAGGCCGGGTCGAATCACGGATCAGGAACGTCAGCCGAGCCGGGTCGGTACACAGGAGCAGGAAGGTCAGCCAAACCGGGTCGGTACACAGGACCAGGCGCAGAAGAGTAGTCAGGCAATCCGGGTCGGTACACAGGCAGGAGACAAGATGCAGAGTAGTCAGGCAGGCCAAGTCGGTACACTGGGAATCACTGAGCAGAAACAAGCACTGGTACAGGAACACCACGAAAGGGCACCGGAGGGGTGCCAGAGCCCAGTATATAAAGGCCATACTGGGCGGGATAAACACAGGGCAGCCAATGGGAGCAAAGCACAGAGTAGACTGACAGAAAACACTGTGATAGTAGGATATCAGATGAGCATGGTACCAAATCACAAAACAGGAGGAAGCTGCAGGAAACGCAAGGTCAATACACAAGATAACACTCAGGAACAGGGCAGGAAACTCAGGGTCACACCCTGGAACCCTTTGATCATGCCCCGCCCAAAAGCACAGAGGCTCTACAAAGGCTCAGAACAACCACAAGACAAGGCGGGGAACCAGGATCAGAATAACAAGGGAAAACAAATGGAAAACCAGACAATAAATCACAAAAGACAAAGAAAAAAGGGACAGAACATGACAAATTGTTATATTCTGATCACTTGAAGCATTGAATGCTGACTGTAACGGACAGAAGGCCGTTACTAGGGGCTCTTGTAAGAGCCATGGAAAAGACCACAAAAGACTGGAAGGCACTGGGGGAAGTCCCAACCCCTGGGACTGGGCAACCACAACAATTCGGCTGGGTATGGAAAATTCTCCACCATCCATGTTGAAAAGTAGGCTGCCTACCATTCTATGTTAAGTTATGCGAATGGTTTAATGTGTTGTCATATATGTAACAGATGCTGGACCCCTGTGTTAAATGTTGGCCTTCAATCTTACATGGACCTGCAAGGGTTAAATGGTTTATTTTGATAAGGCTATTCAAATTGTATTTGTCTCATAATCTGGTCCAGGTTTTGATTAGGTGTCACTTTCCTAATCCCTTCACCTCTGTTCTTTATACACTATTGTCTTCTGTGTGATAGGATTAGTCTGGTGTCTTGATTGTCTGTAACACCTATTTCTATTGTACTGTTTTGTTGATTGTATTAATCATACTGCATGTCACATATCCCTGTATTGTCCCATTGTGTCCGATGTTTACACCACCATTGTGTATTGTTACTGGTTTTAATATAATAGTAATAGTCTTTTGGAACTACAAGATGTGTCCTGTGTCTTCATTCCTGAATGGTCTAAAGTGTCCCTTCTGAGTTCTGACCCCTATTCAGGAGCTCTATGTTCCAGCAATCAAGCAGCTATCCAGATTCAACGAACCAGCTACTCATCTGTAGCCGCATCTAGGAGAGAGGACCCTGGCACTACGGCCCAAGACAACCCGGCGTCTTGGGCTCCCATTACACTGACATGTTTTTTGTTTAATAAATAAAATGAGTTTTTAGTTCAGATGGCATCTGGAAAATGTAATAATGTGACAATTCGCCTTTTTCATTTTTTAAAAGACATTCTGGAACAAAAAACAAAAAATAAAAGAAACATTCTTGGCTATGCATTTCATCCCAAAACAATACCGGAACTACAATTCTTCCCCTCTATAGCCAATTATTTTAAGCTATGAATCATTTTGCTGAAAGTTGGATATGGTATCAGATCCAGCACAACAATCTACAAACTTAATAGGGACATTTTGATTATCTCTAGTTTTATGTTTTAGAAGCTCAAATTGGTGTGAAGGGACTAAAATTAAAAGCTTCATTAGCACAATGTAGCCTATTCACAAATTTCACAATCATTGCATACATGGAAAAGGGCATTAACATTTCTTATCACATACAACTGCAAGCTTTGTGTCTTACATTATCCCAGAAGCTCTTGTTGCAGTGATTACATATTATAACATGTTTTCCTCCTGTCCTGACCCCTTATGCTAATCCATGTATTTAACTGTACCTTATTGTTCTTCCCCTCTACTTTGATGTCTCTTTTTATTTTGGCACAAATATATATGTGAAAGGATGTAGTTCCCAGATGTAATAGGACACATATATGAAGTAAAGATATGTAGGCTAAACCTCTAAAAATTAGAGGATACGTGGAACATATTAATGAAAGTCAGGTTTTTTTTGTTCCTGAGGAAGTGACATTTATTTTTATAGTCACAAAACATGTTGAGCTTGCCATAACTGTTGTTATTGTTATTTACATTATATTGTCTTATTACTTTTATTACATTTTAATCTTGTGTGGAAGGCATTCACTAGAACCCTGTCCTGGCAGTGATTTATGTAGCAATATTGCTCATGTTTCTTAATACCTTGGATGAAGGTCTGGTGTGCCTTCTATTCTTGTAATGACATTTAACTATTTAATAAAGCCTTAGCAACAGTTTTTCTTAACCCTATATTCTCCCATGATATTAAAGAATTACTCCCATTTAATTCATTTGTTTTTTACTGTATTATATTGCATAAATATGTTCCAACTATCCTCTAATTTTTAGAGGTTTAGTCTACATATCTTTACTTCATATATGTGGCCTAATACATCTGGGAACTAATCCTTTCACATATATATATATTTGTGACAAAATAAAAAGAGCCATCAAAGAATTCACCAGCCTGGAGTGACGTTCGAAATTCCAGTGCAGGCTGCTTACACTGAGAGGCAGCGGAAGCATCAAATATATGTAAGTAGACAACATATTCTCGTATTATTGATTGCTACACTTAAAGGTGTTCTGTTGCACTGTTCGTTCTTGTTTTCTACACCCTACTGATTAGTAATGTTGGTTCAGGAAGGTGGATATAGTGTGGGTTGTATCTGTGGCATGCAGACCTTGCAGTGCTTATGAGGTACTGTGCGATTTTGTGAACTCAACTTTATGTTTATACTATATATATTTTGGGATATTATTAATAAATATTGTTTATATATTTTTAGATGGTGGTTATTGTTTATTTATAGAGGTTGAGTACCTATATAGGTCCTACTTTGTCTTTCTTGTGCTTACCTCAGAGCAGCAAGACTGTCCGGATGGATAGCAGAGAGGAACAATCTTCAATTAGCATAAGGGAAAACCTGAAAAACCTGTCAAGGGGACAGGGTTTTTCTTAATCTCACAGTAAAAAGTCCCTTGCTGTGAGCTCTCTGGTCAGTGGACCAGATTCCATATCTAAGGGGAGGTGGCTTACACTAGGTAAAAGGGGGAGAGGGGGATACTTTATCATTCAATTACTCTTGAACTACAACTCTGACAGTATTGAAATAACACTCTCTCCATGACCCAAATACTATGAAGATTAATTGAAGCTGCTTTTATTTTGAAACATTACTATCCATTTAAGCAGGATCCTCACATAGCAGTGAGAAATGCATTCATGCTACATTGCTGGACCACGACTTTAAACATACCATTTCTGAACTTGTGTCGAGGTGTGAGCAGTAGCAATCTAAGGAACTGGATTCTTTGAAAGCATATAAAAAAATCCTTATAAACTGAGTGACAGATTGAATTGTGGAGAGTGGGAGAGAGAAACATATGGACAAAACAGCTAGAATTCATAGAGAAAAGCCAGTAAGCAAAAGCATTATAACCTCAGAAATAACAAGATTACAATAATGTGCAGAACACATCATCAACACAGAAAGTAATTATTTTGTCTCAGAGGCAGCAATCTAACATTTGTGGTTGTGGTGGAATCACTTGTTCCCAGAATATGGGTTGGCAATGGATGCATTTAAATACTGTCTATATCCAAGGAGGGACCCCATTGCATGTGATATCTAGAACATGTAGGATAATTATGTTCCAGACTGAAATGTTGATTCACTTGAGTACTGACAAACAAAACAGTGTGTGTGGCCACCAGCACTCAAGAGTGTTGCTGTGGAAATATGTTGTTACCCACCAGCAAGCATGCAGTCAGAGCAGAGTTTCAATAGAGCTGGTTATATAGCTAAGGAGCATAAGACACATCTGTACAGCTGTAGGTAGACTTAACCCTTTGCATACCCCCTTTGCTTTGCATACCCTCTCTGGCACTCAAAGTGTTAAATGTTTAAAAATTAACCGCATATGATACCATAACAGAAGTGGGGAAAAAAGACAGCGGAACATATAGCACAGTTTGTGGTGGTACAAGCACTGAGCAGGGGGAGGAATTTTTACAGTTTTCACTGTTTATTAAAGTTGGGACCAGGACAATGATTGTTGATGAAAGAATGACAAATAATGAAATGTTACCCAGTGATCTTAATCCTCTAGCACCACTGTAGTTATGAGTGTGGGAACAGTTAACAACTGCAACTTGCACACCATGTGAAAAGGTAGTGAAGAGGAGGAATCACATAAGTATAGCCAACATAACCAACCTGAGGTGTATGATGTTAATGCAAACTATCCACCATTAAATCAGGTGGCCTTGCTTTCATTGCTTTCCTTTTCTGTCTCCAACAATGACCACAAAGATGTGTCCCTAAATCCCACACTGAAATGTTACATCTGCTGTAACTGCAAGTGAAGTACTAAATTTTGGATAAGTGTTGTGTTAGTTTGGGCAACCAATGAATTTCTAACTATTTGTCTTCTCTTTGTAAAATCAAGCATTGAACTGATTGCACACTATCTTCATGAAACCACACCATGATCATCTGTGTGTGCACATTTTCTATCTAAATACTAATTGGCATGCTACATGAGCACCTGTGTAGTTATTTACAGATGCCCTAGTACACAGTGCAGCATAACTACTCCAGCTTACTCCATCTAAATACATAATCCACGTTCTCCACCACAAGAGCATTTATAAGAAAATGTATTATTCTTATTTTCTCATGCCCAATTAGTACATAGCACCCACATGGGTGTAGATGTATGGTAAACAATTAAAGACCCACACACTCCCACACTGCCTACTGCTTGGTGCAATTAAAGGATAATTAACACCTTACATGGCTAGAAAAATCTAATGGCCCTTGTGAATTTTACTCTTGTTCTTTTGTTCAAGACTGAATGTCTTCAATCAGTTGTGGTTATTTTTCATAGTAGTGGACATGACCGTTGCTAGCAGGAGCTCACAAGTACAGAATCTGCTCAATACTATAGTATTAATCTTAATCCCTTAATCCTTGAATAAAGTAACAAGGACAAAATTCATAGGACCCCATTAGGATTATCTGCCCATATTACTTTAAGTGGGGGTTTATTTATTGGAAGTACTAGTTCTTTAAATAAGTAGAAAACTTGGAACGTAAGTCATGAATGGATGGAGGACATGCTTCTTAATTCTTGAAAATGGTCTTTATGCATATTTAAACTCAGCTCTGCATTTATACAACCCTCTCATTCTCCTTTATTACCTGAACACAGATATAGAACAGTGTAAACAGGAGATCCTCTACAACCAGAATTTCTTCTAGGACGATGCCTAAAAAGACATTTTTTGTTATACTGTAATGTCATAAAAATTAAAAAATGGAAAAGTGTATCAAATCAGATTCACTGAAACAAGATCTGAGTATATACAAGTTAACAAAAATGTATGTCTCTTTATTATAGCGCCATACATTTACACAGCACTTTCAGAAATAGTAATAGTACATTACAAAACTCAGTCCTGTGTTCAGAGCATCAGGCTAATGCTTGTTACATAAAAAGAAAAGAAAAAGGGCGTGATACATTCTCAGGAATAAATAAAATGAAATCCCTTCATCTATCACGCCATACATATGTCTGCTTACAAACATAGTAGCTGGAACTAACATGTTTTGTTCAGTCTATCAAACAGGAGGGATTTGAAACTGCCCCAACTAGGGATAGATGAAATCTCTAGCCATGTTCCCGTGGGAAATTCCATGAAAATCACGTTGTTGTCTGCGTTTTCACAGGAAAAGTCGCTTTCAAACTAGCGATTAAAATTTTTGCATTTTTCGCCCATTGGCCAAAAATTTTCGCCATTTTTTCAATGGCTAGAATGTTTCCACCCATTGATTTACATGGTTTTGCCTTTTTGCTATAAAAACGTGACGTATTTGCGGAAATCGAACACAATAGAAGCAACTACAGAGCGAGGTAGACGTGCTGTGCTGCTGTGATATTTTTGAAAAACTGAGGCTGGAGAAGCTCATAGTGACTGCTATCACTATGAGCAGGATTAATAATAATAAAAGGAGGAAAAAATCCGTAGGCTTTTTGGGGAAATTACTGTCAAAGTTGGAACAAAAGAATGGTACTAGTAATGAGAGCAGGACAGGTCAGCTGCCTGTGCCTGCTGCAAGACGTGCTGCTCCTGTTACCAGACTTGCTGCACCAGCTGTAAGATGTGCTGTGCCTGCTGTCAGATGTGGTGTGTCTGCTGTCAGATGTGCTGCCCCTGCTGCCAGTGCTTCCACCAGTGTTGTGCCTGCTGCCAGTACTGCCATTGCTTCCACCAGTGCTGTGCCTGCTGCCAGGGCTGAACCTGTTGCCACCAGTGCTGAAGCTGCTGTTAGTGTGTCTTGTAATACTCAGAAGGTGGGGGGAGGAGAAGATGATACCTAGTGTGAAAGCAGGGGACTTTAAACCACACTTGCCATCCCCAAGTGCTAGTACTACTACTACTACTAATTCTACTAAGGTCCAGCAGCTTGTTAGTGTTAGGAGTGAAGGAGGGTATCACGGTTCCCGTGATCTCTTTGCTGTGGTGCACTCCCATTGGCTGAGCTTGTTTGGCCCGCCCAGTATGGCCTTTTTATACCTGGCCTTTGGCACCTGTCAGGTGCCCTTTCGTGATATTCCTGAGCCAGTGTTGCTGTGTAGCTGTGTTCCAGTGTTCCTGTGTACCGACTTGGCCCATCTGACTACGCTCCTTGGTTCCTGCTCCGTGATTCGTCCCGGCCTGGCTGGCATTCCTGCTCCGTGATCTGACCCGGCTTGTCTGCCGATACTGCTCCGTGATTTGACCCGGCCTGGCTGAGGTTCCTGCTCTGTGACCTGACCCGGCTACGTTAACGACCCTGCCTGTGTTCCCACTGTGTTCCTGTTCCGGTGTCGCCTGGGCGACATTCTGACTTCCGCTGTGCTGTTTGCAGGGCTGACAGAGTTGTTGTCTTCTTGTATTGGGCCTTCCCGTTTACTCTTGCTGAGCACTGTTGTCTCCGTTACTCTGGGCCTCCGTTGATCCTTACAGAGCATTGAGCCTTCCGTTGCACTTGCAGAGCACTGTTGTCTCTGTTCACTGAGCCTCCATTAACACTTGCAGAGCCGTTGCCTCCGCTACCCTGAGCCTTCCGCTTACACTTGCAGAGCCTTGTAGTCTCCGTTACTAAGAGCCTCCCGTTAACACTTGCAGAGCATGGTGGCCTCCGATTTGCCTTGCGCATCCGGTTACACTTGTTGGGTGCAGTAGTCTCGTTAACGCACCGGTTGGGTGCGATTGGCTCCATACACCTCAACTCTTGCAGTGTAGTTGGTCTCCGTTACTACCGGAGAGGTGCTATTGGCTCTATACAGCTAAGCTCTTGCAGTGTAGTTGGTCTCCGTTACAGCGCCAGTTGGGTGCTATTGGCTCTATTCTCCTCAGCTCTCGCAGTGTATTTGGCCTCAGTTAATGCACCGGGTGGGTGCTATTGGCTCTTTACATTAAAGCTCTTGCAGTGCACTTGCTCTCCGTTTACGCACTGGCTGGGTGCTAGTGGCTCCAAGCTCCTAAAGCTCTTCCAGAGTATTTTGGCCTCAGTTCCCTGCTCAGCATAAGCAGTAGTCTCTGTCCTGTTCTATTTACTGGTGTTCTCACATCTAGCACCATTGTATCGCTCCTTTACCAACTTATGGGCGTGTCAAACACACTACAACAGAGACTTAATTGATTTCTATGAACGTTAACCCTTGATTACCCTGTATGTTAACTTATGCCTGTCCTGTGACAGTATATATTTATTTCCCTGTATACTGGGCCTGAGAGGGCATCTGTACGTTACTGTCTACTTCAGTCATACTGTATTGCCTATATTGCAAAAGGGCCATGACCTCAGACAGCAAAGGTGAAGGTAATACACAAAACATCCACTGGAGAATGGATGTTCATGAGCAGCATTTGGACCAGTTGGCACTGGCCTTACAGACATTACTTGAGCGTACGGTACACCTTGACAAACCTAACCAGAATCCGGTGGTTCCCCCAGTTTCGACACCGGATAACCATCCTGTGGTCCCTGCTGCACCTACCAGAGGCCTAACGGTGGCGGTGCGGTTACCATTGAGATATGATGACGAACCTACCCTATGCAGGGGGTTTATTAATCAATTAGAGATATTTTTGGAACTGACGCCTCATGCATTTCCTAATGACAGGAGCAAGGTCGGGTTTATGTATCCTTGTTAACAGGCAAAGCTCTGGCATGGGCCAATCCCCTATGGGAAAATGCCAAACCCTGCACTCAGAACTTCAGTGAGTTCGTAAGAAAGTTCCGCAGAGTGTTTGAGGTTCCCGGTAGAGCTGCCTCTACTGCCAAAAGGTTGATGGAGATGGTGACCGTACCTTGGGCGATTATGCCATTGAATTTCGGACATTGGCAGCAGAGGTGGGATGGAATAAGGAAGCATTAGTGGCAGCTTTTGCCCAAGGGTTGTCTGACTCCATCAAAGACGAACTAGCTGCCAGAGATGTACCAGGTGACCTGGATGAATACATTATGTCATGCTTATTGAACCCCGCATTTGTGAAAGGCATTTGGCTAACAGGGCGAGATCCAGAAATTATGGGCATGGCGGTCTTTTAAACCCACCCTCGCCTCCCATTCCTCCTGAACGTTCACCCGAACCTGGTGAACCAATGTAGCTCGGGTTCACCAGACTCACAAAGTAGGAAAGGGCGCACCGTAAAAGGCAGGGCCTATATTTATATTGTAGCAAAGGTGGGCACTTATTACGCACCTGTCCGGTACGGACGGGAAACGGATGCACCTAGGGTACCTTGGGGGACAGGCCCTAGGTGGCGTACAGCAGTCCCTAGACTCAAGTACACAGAAACCCACCAACCAGGTGGTATTCTCCTGGGCTGATCAGTTTGTGGAGGTGATGGCCCTGGTAGACTCCGGTGCAGCCGGGGCCGAATTGCACAAAATTCCATTGATCAAAAGGGACACTCCCTTAGCCATTGAAGCGATTGACGGTAGACCTTTGGATCCTGCATTTCTCACTATGGAAACAATTTCTATTATTATGTCTATTGGGGCTCTCCACAAGGAAGAATTACGTTTCCAAATAATTTGTTCCCCTCATCATGCAGTCATTCTGGGGTTCCCATGGCTGCTATCACATAATCCCTAGTTTGACTGGCAGAGATGTGAGGTCAGATCATGGTCTGAACACTGTACTAAAAACTGTTTGTCACACCCTGTCAAGATTTTGTGTACCTCTCCCTCCGTGCCAGCTGAATATTGTGAATTCAGTGATGTATTCAGTAAGGGGGAGGCTAGCGCATTGCCTCAGCACAGAACGTATGATTGCGCTATTGATTTGCCTCCGGGAGTGGTGCCTCCTAGGGGTCGCACTTACCCATTGTCCTGCGACGAGAACAAGGCTATGGAGGACTACATTGAGGACACCCTCGAAAGAGGAATCATACGCAAGTCTACTTCCCCGGCTGGTGCCGGTTTCTTCTTTGTAAAAAAGAAAAGTGGCGAATTAAGACCATGTATTGATTACCGTGGACTGAATAAGCTTATATCTAAGAATGCCTACCCCATACCACTTATTACAGAGTTATTTGACAGGTTGAAGGGCTCTTCCATCTTTACGAAACTTGATCTATGGGCCGCTTATAACCTGATCAGAATTAAGGCTGGGAATGAGTGGAAGACGGCATTTAATACCAGGTCAGGGCATTATGAATATCTAGTGATGCCATTTGGTCTATGTAATGCACCTGCGGTATTTCAAGAGTTCATTAATGACATCCTCCGTGACATGCTTCAGTCTTGTGTGGTCGTATACCTCGATGATATATTGATTCACTCTGCTAACCTAACCCAGCACATTAAGGATGTCTCTGAGGTTTTGCTTCGCTTACGCAAAAATAAACTGTTCTGTAAATTAGAAAAATGCGAGTTTCACAGGTCCCAAGTACCCTTCCTGGGGTTCGTGATTTCTAGAGATGGCATTGCTATGGACCAGGAGAAACTAGCAGCAGTCCTACAATGGCCTCACCCAAAGGGGTTAAAAGCTATCCAGCACTTTTTGGGCTTTGCTAATTATTATAGGAAGTTTATCCAGAACTTTTCTTCTATCGTTAAACCTTTGTCTGACCTCACACATAAGGGCGCTAATCCCTCTCAATGGTCCGAGGTAGCTGAAAACGCTTTTGAGACTCTGAAATCCGCCTTTGCTTCTTCTCCTATACTGTCCCACCCCAATCCTGCCCTGCCATTTACCTTGGAGGTTGATGCCTCTGAAGTCAGGGTAGGGGGCAGTACTTTCCCAGTGTCCTGTGGGAGGTGGCACCTTGAGACCTTGTGGGTTCTACTCTAAAAAACTCTCTAGTGCCCAAAGCCTTTATGAAATTGGTGACAGAGAACTTCTAGCTATTATTCTTGCATTAAAAGAATGACGTCACCTACTGGAGGGCACCAGAACCCCGGCGTTAATCCTAACTGACCATAAAAATTTGACTTATCTCTCTGAAGCAAAAAGGCTGTCCTCCCGACAGGCTAGCTGGGCACTTTTTCTGTCTCGATTCAATTTTGTAGTGTCCTATCTACCAGACTCAAAGAACGTTAGGGCGGATGCCCTGTCCAGACAGTTTGCATCGGACATTGAGAGGTTTGAGGAACCCGTGCCTATTATTCAGCCAGATCGTATCCTGGCCACGGTGCGTACTAGCATCACTTCGCCACTGGGGGAGGAGATTTTGGCATCTCAGGCAAGAGCTCCCTCAGAAACCCCAGTTGGCAAGTGTTTTGTGGATGAGCCATTCCGTACCCGTCTGCTGGAGTCATACCACTCTTCTAAGGCTGCTGGGCACATCGGGAGGGATCAGTTAATATGGTCTCTATCACAAATATTTTGGTGGCCCTCCCTTAGAGCCGATTGCTCCTCTTTTACTGCAGCCTGTGCCACTTGTGCTCATGCCAAGAACCCCAGACACCTCCCAGTGGGCCTACTCCAACCTGTGCCTAATGGCGTACGTCCATGGTCCCACATATCTATTGACTTCCTGGGACAACTGCCAGTGTCAAGGGGGTACAAGTTTATCCTAATGGTGGTTGACAGGTTCTCCAAGATGGCTCATTTCGTGCCCCTCTCTGGCCTTCCTTCGGCCCAGGAATTGGCAATAGTTTTTGCCAGAGAAGTGTTCCGCTTGCATGGGGTACCCAGAGTGGTGGTGTCTGACAGTGGGAGCCAGTTCGTGTCCAGATTCTGGAGGGCATTCTGTAGCCAGATGGGCATTCAATTGTCCTTTTCCTCCGCCTACCATCCTCAGACCAATGGAGCCGCTGAACGTGCCAATCAGGGACTGGAGCAGTTCCTGCTCTGCTTTGTGACCGATCATCATGACAATTGGGCTGACCTGTAGCTGTGGGCAGAGTTCGCCAGGAATTGTGCTGTTAATTCATCTTCCGGGAGCTCCCCGTTTCTCATCAATTACGGGTTTCAGCCGTGCCTGCTCCCGGACTCATTCGCAGCAGATTCCAGCTCTAGAAGAGCATATTGAGCAGCTTCGCTCCACTTGGGCACAGGTTCAGAGGACCCTCAGTCAGTCATTCTATCGACATCAGCGGCATGCCAATCGTAGACGGCTGACAGCGGTCTCCTTCCAGGTTGGGGACAGGGTATGGCTCTCCTCCAGAAATCTCAATTTGCAAGTACCTTCTAATAAGTTGGCTCCCCAGTTCATTGGTCCGTTCAAAGTTATCCGCAAAGTGAATCCTGTCTCGTACGCATTGGAACTCTCAGCTTCTATGCGCATACATAATGTGTTCCATGTGTCTCTGATAAAAAAACCCTTGGTATGCAACCGCTACACTACCACTCCGGTGGTCCCTGGGCCGGTGAACGTTCAAGGCCAAGAGGAGTATGAAGTCCAGAGTATTACTGATTCTAGGAGATTTAGAGGGAAATTGCAATATTTGGTCCATTGGAAGGGCTATGTGTCACGGTTATTATGACTCTCAGACACAGAGTTAAGATAAAAACACAACTTTATTGAAAAGTTAAAAGGGAACCCTCACGGGTTAGCATACACATGCAACATATATATATATATATTTAATACATAGTCATAGTGAGTAGTGGTATACAGAAAGTAAGACAGGCTCTACCGGCCTTGCCAATACCGGGTAAGGCAACCTTAGACTGGCACAAGATGGAATAGATTCTACCTGCCTTACCAATATACCGGGCAAGGCAGCATGGAAGGCTAGCAACCGAGGAGATGGAGGCTCTACCGGCCTTGCCAATATACCGGGCAAGGCAGCCTTGAGACTGGTACAACGAGGAATGAGGCTCTACCGGCCTTACCAATATACCGGGCAAGGCAGCCTTGAGACTGGTACAACGAGGAATGAGGCTCTACCGGCCTTGCCAATACTGGGTAAGGCAACCTTAGACTGGCACAAGATGGAATAGGTTTTACTGGCCTTACCAATATACCAGGCAAGGCAGCCTGGAGACTGCAAGTACTGGAACAATGACAGGAATGGCCTCAGCGACTGGCATAAAGGTGTAGCTAGCCAGTCGCCAAGATGGACAGACAGAGGCCAGCTGGGTTATCAAGTAGAACAGAACATCCAACATATAATGGAGCGAACCAGTACCCGCGTACTGGAGATATACAATCTCGGAACAGGACAGGCAACAGGGTCATCGATGGCAGTCAACCAGAGCAGGAACGGCAGCAGGAACAGCAACCCCAACCGGATCAGGAATGGAAGCTGGAACCAAGGAAGCTGTCAGACAGGAACTCAGGCGAACACTGGAGAGCATAGATAGTAAGCGGCCCAGGAAGCTCAGGAACACAATGCAGGTGCAGGCAACATAGAGAAACCAAGAAAGGGCAACCAAAGGGTGCCCAAGCTCAGTCTAAATAGGCAATACTAGGCGGGTTGACAGCAGACAGCCAATGGAGAGCCTATTCAGGTAACTGACAGGAAAGGCAGCAAATCACGGGCACCGTGATACTATGGCCCTGAAGAACGTTCTTGGGTCGATCAGAAGGACCTCCACGTGCCTAGATTGTTGCGCAATTTCCACTCTAAATATCCCCAGAAACCTAGACCCTCTGCTAGGAGAGGGGGTCTTTGAGAGGGGGATACTATCACGGGTCCCGTGATCTTTTTCTGTCACTCTTTGCTGTGGTGCTATCACGGTCCCCGTGATTCTCTGTCAATCTCTGACTGTATACCTTTGCATTGGAGGAGTCTGATTGGCCCACCCAGGATGTGCCTTTATATGCTGGGGTTTGGGCACTTGTCAGTTACCCTTTCGTGGTGTTCCAGTTGCTGCGCCTTGTTGCTGTTTCCAGTGTCTCCAGTGTACCGACCCGGCTAGTCTGACTCTTCTTCTGTTCCTGCTCCGTGATTTGACCCGGTTCTGGCTGATGACCTTGCTCTGTGATTTGACCCCGGTTCTGGCTGACGACCTTGCTCCGTGATTTGACCCGGCCCCGACTGACGACCCTGCACCGTGATCTGACCCGGCTCTGGCTGAAGACCCTGCTCCGTGATTCGACCCGGTTCTGGCTACTGATCCTGCTCCGTGATTGATCCGCTCTCCGGTGGTGTTCCTGCGGCTGAGTCATCCGGTTCCGGTTATCGCTGCTGCTCCAGTGTCCTCCGGTCGCGCTGGCGACATTCTGAACTGTTTCCCTGTTCCTCTCTCGCTCAGTTAGCTGTAGCCGAGGTTGCCTGCCTTGTACTCGCTGAGCATTGCTCTTTTAAATGTACCAGATTAACCCTTACAGTGCCTGTAGTCTCCGAATACGCGCCACTTGTTTAGCTTGCCAAGCTACTGTTGGTTCTCTGAGCCGTTACACTTTGAGTCTCCTCTTGACGCTATACCAGTCCTTGCAGAGCTCCGCTTGTCTGCTGTTCGGGGTGCACCGTGACCACGCCGGTTGGCCCCAGCAGTCTGTTCGCTCTTGCTATAGGATTCTGTGCGACACCGGAAGGGTGTCTGGGCCCGTCTCTCATTCTCTCAAAGTGTACAGTTCCATCTGCACTGCACTGTGCATCGGCTCTTTGTAGCTTGGGCAAATACCATCTACTGTGGCATCCCAAAGGCTTGTATACCATCCTTGGCACACGCAGGGTTACTCACTACCTATACTGGCGATTCCTATTCTGGTTACATCAGATTTGGCAGTGGCATTCCTCCTAGCCCACGGTGGTGGTACTGGCTCAGCTCAGAGCAACAGGGGCGCATCCTGATCCTGTTTAGAGAGTGATACAGTGCTGATCCTGTGTTCCTGGCTCTACATCTAGAGACTGTTCTCCAGAGACTGATATATCCCCTGGGCGTTGGCCAATCTAGCCTGAGCCTCACCAGTTGCTCCTGTTAACCCTTTGGGGTAGCTACAGCCTTTAGCCATATTTCATCCTCTGTTTATATTACCTATACTCTGTCTGTATTTGTCTGTATTGTTCTTGCCTATACTGGTCCCTAGGGGGCACTGTTTACCATTCTATTTCAATAAACTGTGTTTTTACTTTACTACCTGGTCTGAGTGTCAGAAAATCCGTAACAGTACGAAAGGGCCATGACCTCAGACGGGAGAAGTGACAGTAATACACAGAACCTCCACGGGAGGATGGATGTTCATGAGCAACGCTTAGATCAGTTGGCACTGGAAATGCAGACCTTGCTTGAACGGACTGTACATCTTGATAAACCGAATCAAAATCCGGTGGTTCCCCCAGTTATGACACCGGATAATACTACTGGGCAATGCTTGGCTCCCCCGAGAAGTCTAACGGCGGCGGCGCCGTTACCCCTAAGACATGATGGCGAACTCACACCTCATGCATTCCCGAATGACCGTAGCAAGGTGGGGTTCATGGTATCCCTTTTAACTGGCAAAGCTCTGGCATGGGCCAATCCTTTATGGGAACAGGCTAAACCTTGCACGTTGTGCTTTAAAGAATTTGTTAAACAGTTCCGTAGAGTGTTTGAGACACCTGGGCGAGCTACCTCTGCGGCCAAAAAACTGTTGACAATTCAGATGGGCGATCATACTGTGGCTGACTATGATATAGAATTTCGGATTCTAGCTGCAGAGGTGGCATGGAATAATGAGGCACTCCTGGCAGCGTTTGCCCAAGGGCTTTCGGATGCTATCAAAGATGAAATAGCTGCCAGGGAGGTACCTACCGATTTGGATGAGTACATCGATTATGTGATACTCATTGATACTCGCATGCGCGAGAGGTGCTTGGTTAAAAGGGCGAGCTCCAAAACCCATGGGCATGAGAGATTGTTTAACCCACCCTCTCCTCCCATTCCTCCTGACCGTGTACCTGATACTGGGGAACCTATGCAGATTGGTTTCACTAGATTGACCAAGGAGGAGAGGGCATATCGCAAAAGACAAGGATTATGTCTGTATTGTGGCAAAGGTGGGCATTTATTACGCACATGTCCGGTGCGTCCGGGAAACGCACGCACCTAGGGTACCTTGGGGGACAGGCCCTAGGTGGTGTACAGTCGTCCTCAGATCTTGGCTCCATGAAACCCACTATACCTGTGAGTTTACTACTGGGCGACCAAGCTGTGGAGGTACTAGCCCTGGTAGATTCTGGCGCAGCTGGCTATTTCATGGACCAGGCATTTGCTGAAAGACATAATATTCCTCTGTCTAAAAGAGATACTCCGCTAGCCATTGAGGCCATTGATGGCAGACCTCTTGAACCAGCACTTATTACGATGGAGACTATTCTCCTTACTATGGCAGTGGGGGTCCTCCACAAGGAGGAGGTTCGTTTCCAGGTTATTCACTCTCCCCATCATGCGGTCATTCTGGGGTTCCCTTGGTTGACAGTGCACAATCCCCAGTTTGATTGGCAGACATGTGAAATCAAGTCATGGTCTGAATACTGCACTAATCACTGTCTATCTTGTCCAGTTAAGATTATGTGTACCTCCCCTTCTGTGCCAGCTAAATACAGCAAGTTCAGTGACGTTTTCAGTAAAGGGGAGGCTAGCTCTCTGCCGCAGCATAGGCCATATGACTGCGCTGTTGATTTGCCCCCTGGGAGTGGTGCCACCGAGGGGTAGGACGTACCCATTGTCATGTGATGAGACTAAGGCAATGGAGGAATATATTGAGGATGCTCTCAAACGAGGGATTATTCGCAAATCATCCTCTCCGGCAGGTGCAGGGTTCTTTTTTGTGAAAAAGAAAAATGGCAAATTGCGACTTTGTATTGACTACCGTGGACTCAATAAGATAATGTCCAAAAATGCGTACCCCATTCCACTCATCACAGAGTTATTTGATAGGTTGAAAGGCTCCTCTATTTTTACAACACTCGATTTACGAGCCGCCTACAATTTAATAAGAATAAGGGCCGGTGATGAGTGGAAGACAGTCTTCAATACAAGGTCAGGGCACTACGAATACCTAGTCATGCCATTCGGACTATGTAATGCACCTGCCGTATTTCAAGAGTTCATTAACGATATCTTCCGCGATATGTTACAGTCCTGTGTAGTGGTATATCTGGACGATATTTTGATTCACTCAGTTAATATAACCCAGCATATCCAGGATGTTTCTGAGGTATTGCTTCGTTTGCGCAAGAACAAATTGTTCTGTAAACTAGAAAAGTTGGCTGCAGTTCTTAAATGGCCACGACCCAAGGGGTTAAAAGCTATTCAAAGATTCCTGGGCTTTGCCAACTATTACAGAAAATTTATTCAGAACTTTTCTACCATTACTAAACCTCTCTCTGACCTGACGCATAAGGGCGCAAATCCCTCTGAATGGTCTGAGGCAGCTGAACAGGCCTTCGTGACCCTCAAGCAGGCATTCGCATCTGCCACTATTCTGTGCCATCCTAATCCTACCCTGCCTTTTACCCTAGAAGTCGATGCCTCCAAGGTTGGGGTAGGGGCAGTTCTCTCCCAACGACCCAGGGAGGAAGGTAATCTGAGACCGTGCGGATTTTTTTCCAAAAAGCTTTCTAGTGCCCAAAGCCATTATGAAATTGGTGATAGGGAATTGTTGGCTATCATCTTGGCTTTGAAAGAATGGCGACATCTCCTTGAGGGCACTAGGACCCCAGTCTTAATCCTCACTGATCATAAAAATCTAATTTACTTGTCTGAGGCCAAAAGGCTGTCTTCTCGCCAGGCTCGTTGGGCTCTTCTTGTCTAGATTTAATTTCATAGTCTCCTACTTGCCGGGGTCCAAAAATATTAGGGCAGATGCTCTTTCCAGAAATTCTGCACAGACATTGAGAGGGATGAAGCTCCGGTGCCTATAATTCAGCCAGATAAGATCCTGGCCACCATTCGTACCAACATCACTTCGCCACTGGGGGAACAAATCATGGCTTCACAAGCACGGGCACCCTCCGAAACCCCAGCTGGCAGGTGTTTTGTGGACGAACCTTTTCGCACCCAGTTACTCATCTAAGGCAGCCGGGCACATTGGCAGGGATCAGTTGGTTTGGTCATTGTCACTGAAATTCTGGTGGCCTTCCCTGAGAGCGGACTACTCCGCATTTACCGCTGCCTGTGCCACCTGTGCCCGTGCTAAAACTCCCAGACATCTCCCCGTGGGGTTACTCCAACCAGTATCCAATGGTGACCGTCCCTGGTCCCATATTTCTATTGATTTCTTGGGAGAGCTGCCTCTATCTAAGGGCTACACGTTTATCCTGATGGTGGTAGATAGGTTCTCTAAAATGGCTCATTTCGTGCCCCTCTCTGGCCTCCCTTCGGCCCAGGAATTGGCAATGATTTTTGCCAAGGAGGTATTCCGCTTGCACAGGGTTCCCAGAGTGATAGTGTCGGACCGGGGAAGCCAATTCGTGTCTAGATTCTGGAGGGCATTCTGTGGCCAGATGGGCATTCAATTGTCATTTTCCTCTGCCTACCATCCCCAGACCAATGGGGCCGCTGAGCGTGCCAATCAGGGACTTGAGCAGTTTTTGCGCTGCTTCGTGACTGATCATCATGATAACTGGGCCGACCTGTTGCCATGGGCGGAGTTCGCCAGGAACTGTGCGGTTAATTCATTGTCTGGGAGTTCTCCGTTCCTGGTTAATTATGGGTTCCAACCCTGTCTACTCCCAGACTCATTTCAGTCCCAACAGATTCCGGCTCTGGATGAGCACATGGAGCAGCTCCGTTCCACTTGGGCACAGGTACAACGGTCCCTCAGTCAGTCCTTCCTGAGACATCAGCGGCAGGCTAATCGCAGATGGCTACCAGCGGTCTCCTACCAGGTTGGGGACAGGGTATGGCTTTCCTCCAGGAATCTTAACCTGCAAGTGCCTTCGAACAAACTGGCTCCCCGATTCATTGGACCCTTTAAGATTATTCGCAAGGTCAACCCCGTGGCATACGCATTGGAGCTTCCTAGGGCTATGCGTATTCATAATGTGTTTCATGTCTCACTTCTTAAACCCTTGGTTTGCAACCGTTATACTACCACTCCGGTGGTTCCTGGGCCGGTGGATGTACAAGGCCAAGAGGAGTATGAAATTCAGAGCATTATTGACTCCAGGAGATTTAGAGGCAAGTTGCATATTTGGTCCACTGGAAAGGTTATGGTCCTGAGGAGCACTCTTGGGTTGATCATAAGGATCTACATGCTCCACGACTAATGCGCAGCTTTCACTCTAAATATCCTCTTAAACCTAGACCCTCTGGCAGGGGAGGGGATCTTTGAGAGGGGGGTACTATCACGGTCCCCGTGATTTCCTGTCAATCTCTGACTGTATACCTTTGCATTGGAGGAGTCTGATTGGCCCGCCCAGGATGTGCCTTTATATGCTGGGGTTTGGGCACTTGTCAGTTACCCTTTCGTGGTGTTCCAGTTGCTGCGCCTTGTTGCTGTTTCCAGTGTCTCCTGTGTACCGACCCGGCTAGTCTGACTCTTCTTCTGTTCCTGCTCCGTGATTTGACCCGGTTCTGTCTGACGACCTTGCTCCGTGATTTGACCCGGTTCTGGCTGACGACCTTGCTCCGTGATTTGACCTGGCCCCGACTGACGACCCTGCACCGTGATCTGACCCGGCTCTGGCTGAAGACCCTGCTCCGTGATTCGACCCGGATCTGGCTACTGATCCTGCGCCGTGATTGATCCGCTCTCCGGTGGTGTTCCTGCGGCTGAGTCATCTGGTTCCGGTTATCGCTGCTGCTCCAGTGTCCTCCGGTCGCGCTGGCGACATTCTGAACTGTTTCCCTGTTCCTCTCTCGCTCAGTTAGCTGTAGCCGAGGTTGTCTGCCTTGTACTCACTGAGCATTGCTCTTTTAAATGTACCAGATTAACCCTTGCAGTGCCTGTAGTCTCCGATTACGCGCCACTTGTTTAGCTTGCCAAGCTACTGTTGGTTCTCTGAGCCGTTACACTTTGAGTCTCCTCTTGACGCTATACCAGTCCTTGCAGAGCTCCGCTTGTCCGGTGTTCCGGGTGCACCGTGACCACGCCGGTTGGCCCCAGCAGTCTGTTCGCTCTTGCTATAGGATTCTGTGCGACACCGGAAGGGTGTCTGGGCCCGTCTCTCATTCTCTCAAAGTGTACAGTTCCATCTGCACTGCACTGTGCATCGGCTCTTTGTAGCTTGGGCAAATACCATCTACTGTGGCATCCCAAGGGCTTGTATACCATCCTTGGCACACGCAGGGTTACTCACTACCTATACTGGCGATTCCTATTCTGGTTACATCAGATTTGGCAGTGGCATTCCTCCTAGCCCACGGTGGTGGTACTGGCTCAGCTCAGAGCAACAGGGGCGCATCCTGATCCTGTTTAGAGAGTGATACAGTGCTGATCCTGTGTTCCTGGCTCTACATCTAGAGACTGTTCTCCAGAGACTGATATATCCCCTGGGCATTGGCCAATCTAGCCTGAGCCTCACCAGTTGCTCCTGTTAACCCTTTGGGGTAGCTACAGCCTTTAGCCATATTTCGTCCTCTGTTTATATTACCTATACTCTGTCTGTATTTGTCTGTATTGTTCTTGCCTATACTGGTCCCTAGGGGGCACTGTTTACCATTCTATTTCAATACACTGTGTTTTTACTTTACTACCTGGTCTGAGTGTCAGAAAATCTGTAACAGGTGCTCTCCCATTGGCTGAGCTTGTTTGGCCCGCCCAGTATGGCCTTTTTATACCTGGCCTTTGGCACCTGTCAGGTGCCCTTTCGTGGTGTTCCTGAGCCAGTGTTGCTGTGTAGTTGTGCTCCAGTGTTCCTGTGTACCGACTTGGCCCGTCTGACTACGCTCCTTGGTTCCTGCTCCGTGATTCGACTCGGCCTGGTTGACGTTCCTGCTCCATGATCTGACCCGGCTTGTCTGCCGATACTGCTCCGTGATTTGACCTGGCCTGGCTGACGTTCCTGCTCCGTGACCTGACCCGGCTACGTTAACGACCCTGCCTGTGTTCCCGCTGTGTTCCTGTTCCAGTGTCGCCTGGGCGACATTCTGACTTCCGCTGTGCTGTTTGCAGGGCTGACAGAGTTGTTGCCTCCTTGTACTGAGCCTTCCCGTTTACTCTTGCTGAGCACTGTTGCCTCCATTACTCTGGGCCTCCGTTGATCCTTACAGAGCATTGAGCCTTCCGTTGCACTTGCAGAGCACTGTTGCCTCCGTTCACTGATCCTCCATTAACACTTGCAGAGCTGTTGCCTCTGCTACCCTGAGCCTTCCGCTTACACTTGCAGAGCCTTGTAGTCTCCGTTACTAAGAGCCTCCCGTTAACACTTGCAGAGCATGGTGGCCTCCGATTTGCCTTGCGCATCCGGTTCCACTTGTTGGGCGCAGTAGTCTCGTTAACGCACCAGTTGGGTGCGATTGGCTCCATACACCTCAGCTCTTGCAGTGTAGTTGGTCTCCGTTACTACCGGAGAGGTGCTATTGGCTCTATACAGCTAAGCTCTTGCAGTGTAGTTGGTCTCCGTTACAGCGCCAGTTGGGTGCTATTGGCTCTATACTCCTCAGCTCTCGCAGTGTATTTGGCCTCCGTTAACGCACCGGGTGGGTGCTATCGGCACTTTACATTAAAGCTCTTGCAGTGCACTTACTCTCCGTTTATGCACCGGCTGGGTGCTAGTGTCTCCAAGCTCCTAAAGCTCTTGCAGAGTATTTTGGCGTCAGTTCCCTGCTCAGCATAAGCAGTAGTCTCTGTCCTGTTCTATTTACTGGTGTTCTCACATCTAGCCCCATTGTATCGCTCTTTTACCAGCTTATGGGCGTGTCAAACACACCACAACAGAGACTGAATTGATTTCTATGAACGTTAATCCTTGATTACCCTGTATGTTAACTTATGCCTGTCCTGTGACAGTATATATTTATTTCCCTGTATACCGGGCCTGAGAGGGCATCTGTACATTACTGTCTATTTCAGTCATTCTGTATTGCCTATAGAGGGCAGTCTTTCTTGTCTTTTAATAAAACTGTGTTTTATTCTAACCTGCTGGTCTGAATGTCCTACAAAACCGTTACAGAGGGGTAATCAACAATATCCTCCTATTAACAGTGACTGTGAGGAGGAAGACTCAGGGGCTGAAATTGATGTGGTTGGTGTTAGTGATAGTACTAGTGACAGTGATAGTGAAGAATCAGGTGGTACTAGTGTTAGGAGAGTGGTAGTGGAAAAAATTGAGAGCATCCAGACTAGCGGTCAAGGGAGCCCACACCATTCCCCTGACCTTGGGAGTCCCCTTTCCCCCATGACATTGTCCATGTGGAACATGATCCTGAAGAAGGCAGAACTGTCACAACCTCAATAATACCACCACCACCACCAGGAGCACAGATCAGTTGCCTGTGCCTGCTGCTACTGCTACCAGTCTGCCTCCTTAATGTCACCAAGAAATGGCAAGTGTGACATTAGGGAACCCTCTGTCACATTTCTTGTCACCTCCTCCAACCAGCAGTGAGCTTTTGGAATTTGCAACTGCTCTAATTCCTGCTGCTGCTGAGTTGCAATGGCAGCAGGATGCTGAGGAGCAGGCTAGTGTGCCACAGACCACCGCTGACACAGTGGGAATGGGGTCAACATGTGATGCGGGATTATTAGGACGGGTTCCACTTGCCAGCAGCAGCAACACATACACCAGAAGTGGTGGGGGCTAGTTATGGTGCTGCTACTTCCTCAGGTGCATCACTGGAGCTAGTTGTGGGGCAAGTGGAACCTTCATCATCCATCACCCATGTTACTGCTGTTGTTGATCCCATTCCCTTTCAGCTGCCTAATCATCCTGCTGTTTAAACAACTCAGCAGCAGCAGCAAGAACAGCAGTCCCAAATTTTTAATCTACATCAGAGTATTTGACAATGGCCAGAGGCCACTGGCCAACAGGACATCACCTGCTGGCACTAGGTCAGTAGGAAATTTGTTTTTTTCTTCTTAGGGATTATGCTTTAAAAAAATAATATAAAAAATAAAAATCATAGTCCTACAAAAAAAGAAACAATTTTTGGGGGTTTGTTTCTAACAAGCCAAGTCCTACAAATCAATGTTTCCTTAGGGCTTGTGGCAAACAAGCTTAAGTCCTACAACTCAATGTTTCTTCTCAGGGCTTGGACCTCTAATAAGTCGTACAAAGGCTTCTAACAACAAATCTAACAAATCTTCCTCTACAAAATACTCTATCAAGTCAACTATCAGTCCACTCCAGTGGCAGCTTATGTTAGGGGGTTCCTGTCTCTATCACTTTACAAATACATTTGTTATTTTACTGATTTATTTTTTTATTATTTTTTTTGTGTTGTGTGTAACTTAAATGTTCCCATTTCAATGGAATGAGCTAAGCGGATAAAAAACGTGAAGAAGCAGAAAATCTGCATTTTTTGCAGGAAATTATTCTCAGTGCGGAAAGTGACATTTTTCGCCGATTTCAGTTTGAGGCGAAAAGTTTTGCCCATCCCTAAGCCGGACCACAATAAACATTCTTTTGGTCGCAATGTGACATAATGTATTGCGGTATAAGAAGGAACAGATAACAAGCTCTGCTGGGAACAATATATACAAATTAGCTTTCAATGGTGTCAGTTTCAAATGTTCAGTTTTTTCATTGAACGATGAATGTGCAATGTGAAAATCAAATTGCAACATAGAGCATATGCAGAAGAAATGGGTAGACAACCAAGGTCATAGCCTCATCAGCTTTATGACTCACTTAGAAGCAATGGAGAAAGTATGTTTGAAAGTACTATAATAACGAAAGTGTCTCTCATAAAATTGTTACAAAATGACAAAAGGATATATATATATATATATATATATATATATATATAATCGCAAAGGTGAAAGCACTCGCTCTTAAGTCTGATTCTGGCCCAGGTGCACTTCCAAAAAAAGATGTACAAATACAAAAAAGGAGGGCAGCACCCGTGGGACTTCTTAACAATCTAATATTTATTAGTAAGATAGCAAAAACAACTGTATCAACGTTTCGGTCCCAAAGCGGGACCTTTATCAAGACAAACAGTATACCGTTCAGCTTGTGTATATAGTTTCACCTAACCTCTGCGTTGCTCATGACACTGGTGACGTCATCACGCTCCATGCTCCGATTGGCTCACGGAGTGTGGACGAACCCCATTGGTCAGTTGCTAACGTGACGGCAGGGCACAGAGCAATATACCGGTAAAGGTTTCCCATGTCTACATGTTATTCAAATAATGAATGCTCATAGATCCAATAGGCATAGGGAAGACGATGGCGGCAGACCACCATAATATCGTGACGAAACACGAACCTAGTGGCCCGCCACCACATACCTCCCGCCGGTCTGTAACTCAAAAATGGGTATATATTGTGCAATAATGTGACACGTGGATCACACAATGTCAGCCACATAAGGTAAAACACACACAGAAGTAATAAATGAAAGGCATGAACAAAAAAACGGGATAGCCCAAAGGGCCAAAATGTAGGTGGTCAAATATACAGTTACTGCTCACAGATCACAAGAAATAGCAGGGAATTAGGAGAAGTGCCTACAGGGACCGCACAGTAAACCTGAATGATGTTGAAGGTAGTAAAATCACAGAAAAGGGAGGTTATGACTTAAAGCCCTAATGAAAGGGACCTTATGGAGAAGTGTATGCCTGGGTGTAATTGCCAAGCTTGCCGATGAACCATAGGTACAGTCAAAGGTCACAATGACCGGAGGGTTATCCTTGACAGAAGGGACTCTCAAAGGGTATGGGCAGTCAAGTCCGATGATGGGTGCATGTTAACAGCAACGCCCTCCCTGAGAGGGTTCTATGCCCAAAACACCCTGGAGAGGCTGCCCAACCCACCATATTGAGTAGAAAGGAGAGCGCTACCAAATGCTGGAGGACATAAAGATAAGGATATCATCAGTCATAGGGTATAGATCGATGATCCCAAAACAACCCAAATTCCTTTACAGAAAGCACGTCCACTGTGCGCGCTCATTCAAACCCCTCGGTTGAATGGTGTCCAAAAAGTAGATCCATTTCTCCTCCTTTTGTAACAGTTTTTTCTTTCTGTCCCCTCCTCTGGATAATTCTGGTTGAAAATCAATAATCATGTACCTTAGTTCGGCCATGGTGTGTTGAGCTTCAGCAAAATGTCTTGCCACAGGCTTATCACTCTTTTTAGAAAGCAATGCCTCCCTAATACTTGTCCTGTGATTGGCCATGCGGTCCCTGAAGCTGGTAATAGTCTTCCCCACATAAAGAAGGCTACATGGGCATTTGATAAAGTACACCACGTAGCTATTAGTACATGTGAGTCTGTGTTTAATCTTTACAACACGTCCAGAATGTGGGTGTGGAAAACTGTCCCCAGTCAACAAATATTTGCAAGTTATACATCCAGTACATTTAAAACATCCCTTCTTGGGGGAAGGTAACCATGTAGTGTAACTTTGCTGGTAACAGTGCTTGGGATCAGTCTGGACCAACAAGTCTCTTAGATTGTGTCCCCTTTTGAAACACAGTCTGGGCTTAGTCATGAATGATCTAGGGAGTGTGCGATCAGTCGACAACAGATCCCAATGTTTCCGGACCACAGTCCCTATATGTGCACTGGAGGCAGTGTAAGTAGTGATGAAAGTGATCTGCTCATCCTCCTTCTTTGCAGACCCTACCTGAAGTAATGACTCTTGTGTGTGTTCAAGGGCTCTTTCTAAGGCCTTGTTCAGAATGTGTGGTTGATATCCTCTCTGGAGAAATCTCTCATACAGATCACGTAGTTGATCAAACCGCAGAGATTCAATAGTGTTGTTCCTCACTATCCGTAAAAACTGAGCATAAGGCACCCCTTTCTTTACATGGTAAGGATGAAAGCTATCAAAATGGAGGAGGGTGTTACGGTCAGTGGATTTACGGTAGTTGGTGGTAGCCAAACGGCTGCCATCACGAAATACCGTTAAATCCAAATAGTCCACTTGTTGAGGATGAACACTATGTGAGAATTTAATAGGCGAATCTAATGAATTAAGGTGTTTGACAAAGCTCAAGAAAGATGCCTCATCCCCATTCCAAATGAGGAACAAGTCATCGATGTAACGACGGTAAAACAAAATCTTGGTGGATAGCAATGGTGTTATATGAACACTCTCATATTGGGACATATATAAATTTGCGAACGTCGGTGCCACATTGGAACCCATTGACGTCCCGGATATCTGCAGGTAAAAGTCACGTTCAAAACGGAAATAATTTAGAGTCAAGCAGTATTCCAGGAGTTCCAAAAGGAATCCAGTGGGTGGGCGACCAAGTTGTTTCGGGGCTTTCATCAATGCAGTTGCCACTGCTTGAATGCCCTCAGGTATAGGTATGACCGTATAAAGGGACTTCACGTCCATAGTCACGAGAAGGATATCTCCCTCTAGAGGACCAATGGAAAGTAAGTTCCCAATAAAGTCTCCCGTATCTTTGACATAAGAGGGTAGCCCCTGTACCAATGGTTGTAACCAGTGGTCCAAAAATTGAGCCACTGGTTGTAATAATGAGCCCCTAGCCGAGACAATAGGTCTTCCTGGGGGGCTCATAAGATCTTTATGGATCTTAGGTAAGGTATAGAAAATTGGACAGCAGGGATAGTCCACCGTAAGAAACTTGAGAGTGAGTTCATCTAACCACCCATGCTGAAAGGCATTGGATAGTGAATGATCCAATCTCCGTTTATGCTTAACAAGGGGGTCAGTGGGGAGTTTTTGGTACACAGTAGTGTCATTGAGTTGTGATAAGATTTCTTGTCTATAATAGTCATAATCAAGAACCGCCACAGCCCCACCCTTGTCTGCTGGACGGATGATAATGGATGGATTTTGTGCCAAATTTTGCAAAGCAACTTGCTCAATTTTTGTCAAGTTATTGCGTATAACAGTGCCCAATTGGGTATTAGCCTCTTGTTCCACCATACGTGTGTAGCTTTTAATGGAAGGGTTAGTGTTCGGAGGATTGAATGTACTTTTAGGGGAGAACATCTTAATAGTACCAGAAGTGTTTTGAAAATGATCTTTGAGTTTCAGGGTGCGTTGAAACTTGTATAATTCCACCGAAAAATCAAAATTATTATGTCTAGTTGTAGGTACAAATGTCAAGCCCCTAGAAAGTACACTCAATTCAGAATGAGACAGTGGGTGTTTACTTAGATTAAATACTAGGGTTTCTTGAGGGGTGGTTTTGCTGCTGTTTTTTTGCTTGAAATTGCCCCTTCTGGTGTGCTTTCTTTTGCGCTTGCAGACCTGGTTGTGACCCCTAAAAAAACTTCCTTAGGGGCCACAGGGGCAGGAGATGAATCAGAGTCTGAGGAGTTGCCAGATGATACGTCAACAGTCTTAATATTAGGTTTGGTGATACGTCTCCTAAATCTAGGGGTAAATCGTGTTCTGTCTTGAGTACCTGTAAGCCACTTGTATACTCGGTTCTCCTTGTAGTCTTGATTGACTTTAAGGACTTTCGCAGATTTAAATCTATGAAGATCTGTTTTGTATTTCTCTATATCAGCAGACAACTTCTCAGACCACTGATTATCAGTATCAGCAGATAAAGTAGAAAGATGAGTGTTTTCAAAAGCAGTCAAGGATAACCCTCCGGTCATTGTGACCTTTGACTGTACCTATGGTTCATCGGCAAGATTGGCAATTACACCCAGGCTTACACTTCTCCATAAGGTCCCTTTCATTAGGGCTTTAAGTCATAACCTCCCTTTTCTGTGATTTTACTACCTTCAACATCATTCAGGTTTACTGTGCGGTCCCTGTAGGCACTTCTCCTAATTCCCTGCTATTTCTTGTGATCTGTGAGCAGTAACTGTATATTTGACCACCTACATTTTGGCCCTTTGGGCTATCCTGTTTTTTTGTTCATGCCTTTCATTTATTACTTCTGTGTGTGTTTTACCTTATGTGGCTGACATTGTGTGATCCACGTGTCACATTATTGCACAATATATACCCATTTTTGAGTTACGGACCGGCGGGAGGTATGTGGTGGCGGGTCACTAGGTTCGTGTTTCGTCACGATATTATGGTGGTCTGCCGCCATCGTCTTCCCTATGCCTATTGGATCTATGAGCATTCATGTATTTGAATAACATGTAGACATGGGAAACCTTTACCGGTATATTGCTCTGTGCCCTGCCGTCACGTTAGCAACTGACCAATGGGGTTCGTCCACACTCCGTGAGCCAATCGGAGCACGGAGCGTGATGACGTCACCAGCGTCATGAGCAACGCCGAGGTTAGGTGAGACTATATACACAAGCTGAACGGTATACTGTTTGTCTTGATAAAGGTCCCGCTTTGGGACCGAAACGTTGATACAGTTGTTTTTGCTATCTTACTAATAAATATTAGATTGTTAAGAAGTCCCACAGGTGCTGCCCTCCTTTTTTGTATTTGTATATATATATATATATATATATATATATATATATATATATATATATATATATATAAAATTTTATCTCTATTCTCCATAGCTAATAATGCCAGTTGGGTGACTTTTTTGAGATGAAGTGTAGAAATGGGTTAGGTAAAAATAGAAACGTTTTGTCAGTGTATGTTTAGATAAATTTGCTAATTTTAACAAAAACAGAGACAGGTTTAGCAGTTGCGTCTTAATGCCACATATATTCTATTCTCAATGGAAGTATGTAAACTATGTATATGGGGAAAAAAAATCTAATTATCAAATTTTCTCAGAGCATTAAATATTTATAAATGTAGCTTAACTTAATTATAAAGATGATCTACTGCTATCTCATAACCACAAAAGAAAAAGTAGTATCACATAGGCACTCCGATTCCATAAAGTATGGAATCGGAGTACCTATGTAATACTTCTTTTTCTTTTGAGGTTATGATGTATTAATTTGTATCACGGCACCTTCTTTCCTGTTGAATATGTAATAACATAAAGGATTGATTCTTGTACTTAATTAGTGGTGGTGCAGAAATATTTTTCCTGTGGACCTACTGCTGTCTCCACCTGTGAATTTTAGCAACAAGTCTTAATCATACCAGTAATGTTTCTTATACAACACCATCAATATTTCCTTTAATGAAATTATGTACAACCACTAGTCTTCAGCTGTTGAACTGCTATTTCCATCATCCTCAGCCAACTGCTGACTGAGGATGATGAGAAGTATGTACATAAGTAGTTTTATTTATATGGCACCACACTGTGTACGCAGTACTTTACAACAGTACTATGTTACAATAAATACAATAAACGGGGTTAAATAAGTGACACAAGAAACAAAAGAAAAGGTCCCTGCTAAGAAGCTTACAGTCTAAATGGGTAATATGATCCAGACAACAAGGGCCTTGATTCAATTGAGGCCGGTAAAACAGCCAGCTGGGTTAACGGCACGTTAGCAAAAAAATACTAGAGGAGCAATTCAATTACCCTACCAGCTGAAACCAAAATGTATGTTAGGCCACAGAAAAGGACTTGTAGCCAAATGATTGTTTTGTGTGTTAAGTTCCCAAAATGCATCTAATGGGAACATCAAAGGAAAAGAGCTAACAATTGGTGCCTGACAAACTGCACCGATCAAGCACTGATCATTAGCTCAGACACACAGTTGCCCTCCCAAACACTAACCCTACACTACTCCTAATAGTAAACTGCAACAAGACTACCCCTAGCCTAAGACCCAAATATATGTAAGACCTGTCTTCTACTGTCCGTCTTCCTATTCAATCTTCCTTCTTCTGTTTTCTCTAATCTTTCTTCTCATCTTCTTTTTCTTGTTTCCTATAAAAGAAAATTAAATGTCAATGTACATTTTAAAAACAAAAAAATGCCCCCAAGATATGCCATAGTTAACCATTTGAGTGCCAGAGGGGTACCCATTCAGCAATCAAAGGGTTATATTCAGTGTTGCATCTCCTTTATAAATAATATCCGGCCAGTCCTTTTAAGATAAATACGTAGTGCCATTCCCATGCTCAAAGAAAATTCCATTGCCACATCCTCCTCTGGCAGTGGCAGCAATGTCTACAGGCAGCCCCTCTTCATACATACTGAGCCATTGCCCGAGTACCAATGAGGGAATTTTGAACAAAGACTGGCTTTTTATATGGCCAGTCTTTGTTTAAAATGGATGCCTTCCTCCAATTGGCTGGGATGTGTGCTTATGCACCTCCCAGCCAATCAGGTTCTAGCTGGTTTCATAATTCCCCCCCAGGAAGCTGATTGGCTGGGAGGTGCGTAAGCACACATACAAGCCAATTAGAGGCAGGCATCCATTTTGAACAGAGACTGGTCATATAAAAAGCCAGTCTGTTCAAAATTCTCTCACTGGGACATGTGCAAAGGCCCAGTACGTATGGCGGGAGGGATGTATCTGCGAGTAGACATTGCTGCTGCCACCAGTGGCACCTCCCAGCCAGTGAGCTTATGGGGAATGATGAAACCTGCTAGAAGCTGATTGACTGGGAAGTGCGTAAGCACACATCCCAGCCAATTGGAGGCTGGAATCTATTTTGAAGAAAGGCTGGCCATATAAAAAGCCAGTCCCTGTTCAAAATTCCCTCGCAGGGACTCAGGCAATGGCCCAGTATGTATGGAGGCTGGGTCTGTGCCAGTAGACATTGATGTCACCACTAGTGTAGCCAGCAGAAGCGGCGGCAGCTGAATTTTCTTTGAGGATGTAAATGGCTTTTTGATAATGGAATAACATAGGGTTAACTATGGCATATCTTCGGGGAATTTTTTTTGTTTTATAGGAAAGAAGAAAAAGAAGATGAGAAGGAAGATTAGAGAAAGCAGAAGAATTAGGATAGAAGAAGAAGGCAGACAGTGTTAACCAGATCTGTTTGTAAGTCTAGTAGCTGACAGGTGGCTGAAGACTCCATTGGACATCAGGATTACTGGTAGGTGTTTCTTGTCAAGGACTGTTTTTTTTAACTTAGAGTAACTCTATGAGTGTCAGTGGGGTACCATAGGGTTAATTCTTCTAACATTTGACACATTTTTTCAGTACTTTGGATGTATTGATATGGGGCTTAGGGCCCCATATCAATACATCTACTGGTCACTTAGGTTTTTTTTTTTTCTTTTTCTTTAGCTTTCAATTCCTACATCAGCACTAGGTGCAGATTTTCATGCGATAAAATGGATCCCTTAACGGGGATGCATGGAACTGAATGGCATATTTTGGCGTTTGTTTTTAAAAAATGGGCGAAAATGCACATACATATCACCTGAGGTGGATTGTTTTAATCAAGTATTTTCTCATAGCAAAGGTAATTGTATGGCTTACCGTGCTTGAAAAAAATTCTGTTGACTGTTTTTTCCTTAATTGACTCAATTGAATCGAGGCCAAGGAGTCAGGTGCTGTGAATTACAGTGCTGATTTTATCAATAGGAGGTGAATGATGCTAGTGCTCCAGAAGAGAGCATTTCAAGGTAGTTTTAACAATGGACAACAGAGGAAAGGAGCAGAATGTTTTTAGACAGGAAAAAGCAGAGGGTGTGGGAATATTTAACAAGAAGGGATTTGAGTGCTGAGCAAAGCAGGTATCCAGGAACATAAAAGGAGATGAGGGAAGAGATGTAAAGAGTGCAGCAGAGTTGAGAGCTTTAATGGTAAGAAGAATGAGCTTGTAGGACTTTGTAGACCAACAGTAGTTATAGTCCTGGTTACCCACCTTGATTGATGTTTCTTGCCCTGCCCCTTGACCAAAAAGGTATTCCTTGGCTACTGACAACAAGGATCTCTGACAAAAGATACCTAATTACTCAATTTTAGTGTTTGTATTTTCTTATAACACTGAATTCCTCTCTTAGCAGTCTGTAGTAACAGTAGTTTTAGTTTAACTAAAATATATAATTATAGGCATAATTACAGTATATAAATATGTAGTTGTTTATGTTGTATAGATCCAGTGACAGAAGGATCATGACAGAGAAGAATCAAAGCAAAGCCAGTGAGTTCATTCTCCAGAGCATTTCAGATCGTCCGGAGCTACAGATTCCATTGTTTTGCCTCTTCCTCCATATTTACCTTCTCACTCTCCTGGGAAATCTCCTCATTGTAACGATGATTTGTTTGAACCCTCCACTGCACAACCCTATGTACTTCTTTCTCAGTAATCTGTCAGTTATTGACCTTTCCTACTCTTCTGTCACTCAGCCAAAGCTTCTTTCTATGCTCTTGATAGGTAATAAGACCATATCATTTAATTCCTGCATGACCCAGCTATACAGTTTTTTGTTTTTTACTGGTGCTGAATTTTTTTTATTATCAGCCATGGCATATGATCGCTATGTTGCAATTTGCCACCCATTGAGATATCCACTTTTAATGAACACAAGAATTTGTATCTTGCTAGCAACTACTTCCTGGGGTGTTGGTTCTCTAATCCCATTATCACATACTGTGTTTATATCTCAATTACCATTTTGCAGGTCCCATTTGATTAATCACTTCTATTGTGATGTTTCTGTGTTATTAAAGCTGTCTTGCGTGGACACCTTTTTCATTGAGATGAAGACTTACATTATAGGCTCTCTTGTAGATCTTCCTGCCTTTGTCCTTATTATAATCTCTTATGTTTATATAATCTCCTCTATCATGCATATCCATTCTGTTAAAGCCAGAAGCAAAACATTTTCCACCTGTGCCTCCCACCTCACTGTTGTCATCCTTTTTTATGGTAGTGTTTTGATCACATATATGAGACCATCATCTCAGTATTCATCCTCTCAGTTCAAAAAAATATCCATTCTTTATAGTGCCCTGATCCCACTCGTCAATCCTTTTATTTACACTCTGAGAAATAAAGATATTAGGAAATATCTCCCTTGTCAGAAAACTATTAAAATGAACTAACTTTAAAATATTGATTATCTCTATGTTCTAATCACACCTTAACATCTGAAATGTTTTACAATATACAGTTTTAGGATATATGTCTCATTATATTTTGTGTGTGAGCATATATGAGTATATTCTTTTCATATTTATGTATGTTTATAATTCTAAAAAGATGCAAATATTTTTTTTCTGTACAACAATTCAAATTCCCTTTTAATGAAGGAGTGATTGAGTGTGTCAGAAACACAAACACACACACACACACACAAACACAGTTTCACTCACTTATTCACCAACGATAAAATACATTGGCATTAGACTCTGTTGAGTGAAAACTTGCGTAATAAAGAAAGCGTCTGTAAAATTGTCTCAAAGATGTAGAAACATTTAGCAACATTTTCATTAAGTACTAAATCCAGTCACTCAGCTTTTTGAAAAGGGAAGCAGAAACGGTCTTATTTAAATAAGAATTGTGTTGCAATGAATGAATAAAAAATGTGCTAATTGGGCCAAAATAAAGGCAGTTTTAATGATTAAATCTTAACGTCGGGTATAACCTATTCTTATTGAAAGTGTATAGTGATAGTTATATATGCAAAAAGCAATTATTTTGCTAGTTAATACCAGGAAATAATTTTAGAGATGTGAGAGTGGTAAACCATATCAAAAGAAACCATATGTTCAAAAACAATGACATTAACTCGTTTTAACTCAGAAACTTGCCTCGAAAAGAAAAATTGGGTTAAACCAACAGCACCATAGGTAAGATGTAAATATTACCCAAATGTCAATTAAATGAGCCTTTTAGGGGGTTATGCACTAAGGTGTGATAAAGAGGTGATAAAGTGGAGATGACTACTCCAGTGATATTATTTCTCCAATTTCTATGTTATTCTATGTAGCCAATGCACTAAGATTTCTCCAACTTTGGAGATCTTAGTGCACAGGCCCTATAGAATAACACAGGAACTGGAGAAGTGATAACAATAGAGAAGTCATCTCCACTTTATCACCTCTTTATTACACTTTATTGAATAACTCTTTAATGTCTTTAAAGTTAGAGAGGTCTCCAATGCACTGTGAAGTGATGTGTTGGTGACCTTCTCAAGGGATTAAAGGTCCCATGTAAGTTCATGAGGTTTTATTTGTTGCCTGTGGTGTGTAGCTACTAGTTTGCTTTAAAATTAGTACTTTCTTAATGTAGTGCTCAGAATGTCCACATAAAGAATGTTTTTGTCCTCCATTTTCTAACAAAACAACACATTATATTTTCAAAATTGTGGGAAATAGGGATAACAATAAGCAATCCATCTGAAAATTGTTTCTTGTATCGATTCAGAAAGACTGAAAACATGTAGAATTGATTTGAAATGACTCTACAGGAAGAGAGGGAGAAAGGAAAGAGGAGAGGGAGACATAATGTAGTCTATTCATTATTATGAATGTGGACAATTAAAAAGTACCTTCCTTTAACCCTCTGGGTGCCAGAATGGTGCGCAACGCATTGCATACAACTCTGGCACTAAAAGGGTTAAGAATTGTGATAATATGTTTTTCCTTACAAACATTTGTATGCCTTTTTTTTTTTTTAAGTCGAATGGCAACAATCCCCCTCCCGTTATTTTATCACAAGAGTTATTTGACGTTCTTTGAAAAAATAATTTTGGTCTGCAATGGGAAAGGAACATAATTTCCAATCAAGCCCCAAGTGTGTGTGTGTGGGGGGGAAATGTATTCCTTCCTGACTCCAATTGGTAGTCAAATAGTTCCCCGGATCAATATCTTATCTGCTTCGAAGCCATATGTCATAATTTTCAATATTGCTCTGTGCTAGATAGGCATCCATTGTTTTTCTGAATGCAGTTGCATTATCTGCAGGCACAACATCCCAAGGCAAAGAATTCCATAGCGTTGCCGCCCTTAACGTAAAGAATCCCTGCCTTTGTTTTAGTCAAAAGAGCCCTTCCTCTAGTCTTAATGGATTACCTCTTAGCTCAGGAAAGGAGAGAAAAGAAGACACACGATAGAAAAGAAAAATATGCAAACAACAAATTAAGGACTGCAGTGGGATATTTAAAATTAAATATAAAAAGTACAAGCAAAATCACTTAGTGAACATAAGAGATGGTGCTAATGTGATTCTCTGCTAAAAAGGTACAGGAACCAATTTTTTGTGATGTTTCTGCAGAACACCTATATACTAAGCTTTTTATGCTAAAAACTCTCTTCTACACTCTACAGCTTGCACCTGGAGGAGGACAATGCAGTGAGCATGGTATTTTAGGTTAAAAAATTACTTTTTCCTATGCATGCTATAGGGGTGTGGTTCTACACTTGCTAACTTTAAAGTCTTAACAATGGCATAGTACTTAAACCTGAATGTATTAAAGAATCACATATATTCAGAGGTACAGGCACATGATTTTTAGGATCCATAAAATTCTGAGTGATCACATACAGGTTTACTAATTTAACTGTTTCTATCATTTCAATAGGATCAGTGTTAATACTTTGTAGAACAGTTTACAATTCTTTAGAATCTACTAATTTCAGAATTCCTGCCCTTTCCAAGTTTAGAGAAATTAATTGATTCATATAGATTGCAGGGCGGCATTTAAGGTCATTTCATGAAATGTTGGTTTGATCACAACACAACTTATAATTAAACACCATTTTTAATTAATTTCCCAATAAATGATTATGTTTTAACGGTTATTGTTGTTTTGGTTTTTCTTGTTCGTTATTCTTCCTTGGATCCCCCAATTTAGGACCCTTACTGCAGGACTGCAGCATAGGTAATGCTTTTCTCTCCTAGCTAGTGGGGAGAATTTTTTATTTATAATTATTTTTACCTTTGCACCCAACAGCCATTACTATAATTTGCATAATCCCCTTAAAAATAGGTAGTGCGATTCCTAACCCAGTTTGGTTAATTTGTTTTCTGTAACATGATTTTTATGCAAAAGTATTAGAAAATGAGCTGTAGTTGCAGATTACTACATTCCCCTATTTAAATAAAAATACTACGACCTCAATTCAAATGTGGCCGACTTCAAAAAAAAAAAAAGCCTGCATTTTTTCAAGCATGGTTAGCCATTCACGTACCTGTGCTATTAAAAAATCAGCTATAAAAATGCACATTGGGCGGTAAAGTTAGTGCTCATTGAACCTCATTAATACCAGTCTCCTATTCCAATTCAGTTCCATGTGTTAGGCATTAAGATGCGTAAAGGGACCAACTGTAACGAGTCAAAATCTGCACCCATTTTTTTTAGGGAGCAGAGTCCCCTAACGCATGTTGAATCTTGCTGACACAGGAATTGAAGAGGAATAAAAGCAAAAACAAAAAAAACCTAAGTGACCAGTGGATGTATTGATATGTCCCACATCAGTACATCCAAAGTATGGAAAAAATGTGCCAAATGTTAGTAGCATTAGACCTATGAGTGCAAGTGGGGTATGTAATACAGTGCACAATGTTGCATACCCCACTGGCACTCACAGGAGTTAATCCCACTTATCAACATCGCACAAACACTGACCTGTAATCATGATGTGCAGTGGGGTCTTCAGCACTCGGGTCAGCTACTGTCCCTCTTTTTCTGTCAACTTCTATCTCCCTTCTTCTTTCTATTCATCTTCTGTCTTCTTATCTTCTGCTGTTTTCAAAAGATGTCCATGTAAAGAAAAAAATAAAGTTATCATTAAATAGTGCATATATATATGTGTGTGTGTGTGTGTGTGTGTGTGTGTGTGTGTGTGTGTGTGTGTGTGTAGTCTTTAACCCTTTGAGTGCCAGAGGGGTACACAATGCAGTGCAGAGTGTTGCTTACCTCTCTTCCACTCAAAGGGTTAAATCTATACCAGCATTCCAATACTACAAAGAAATATTTGCCCAATGCGAAAAAATATTTCTGTCATCCATTTCGCAAAAAGCTACGTTTATAGTCCACTTCAAAAATATCATGTATTGTGTCGCCACAAGCTAATATATGTTGAATAATGCTGCTGCCTCCACCACTGTTGAAAGTGGTAGTGGAAGGAATGCAGGCTAACCCACCCCCCATCGTACCTCTTGGGCCTTTGCCCAAGCATCTCTGTGAAAAAAATGAACAGAGACTGGCTTTTATATGGCGTGTCTCTGTTCAAAATGGTTTCCAGTCTTCCAGTGGCTGGGATGTGTGCTTATGCTCCTCCCAGCCAATCAGCTTCTAGCAAGTTTCGTCATCTTCCACTAGAAGCTGACTGGCTAAGAGGTGTGTAAGCACACATCCTAGCCAATGGAGGCTAAAAACCATTTTGAACAGAGACTTGCCATATAAAAGCCAGTCTCTGTTCAATTGCCTGAGAGGTGTGAAGGAGGGGGAGGGGGTTTGGCCTGCATTCTTGCCACCACCACCGGCAACAGAAGTGGAGGCGGCAGCATTATTTAACATATATTATTTTGTGGGGACACAATACATGGTATTTGCAATGTGGACTACATACCTAGATATTTTTTTTGTTCTGCATTGGGCAAATATTTATTTTTAGTATTGGAATGCCTGCACAGATTTAACCCTTTGAGTGGCAGAGAGGTAAGAGAGGTAAGCATACCCCTCCAGCTCTCAAATGGTCAATGACTATGTATATTTGATAAAAAATTTTATGAGAACTATTTTATGATACATTTATTTTTTCTTTACAAAGACATGTTTTGAAAACCGTAGAAGATAAAGAGAAGAGAAAGAAGAGGAAGAAGGAATATAGAAGATGACAGAAGAAAACTGACAGCGTTTGGGGTAGTATAGGGTTAGTGTTTGGCAGGGTGACTGTGTTGAGCTCATGCTCGATGCTTGACAAAGCTAGCTCTTTTCCTTTGATGTTCCCATTATTCACTATTTAGCATCAGTTTTGGGAACTTACTACAGATGTTTGGCCACAAGTCAGGTTTTGTGGCCCAATGTTCGCTGTGGTATCCGATGGTAGGGCAATTGAATACCAACAGTGACACACAGTCACCCTCCCAAACACTAACCCTAAACTATCTCTAACAGTAAATGAAACAATACTACCTCTAACACTATCCTAACAACCAGATCTGTATTACACTTACCTGTAAAATGTAAATGCAAGATAAAAAAAAAAAAAATTCCCCAAAGAGGGCATGACAAAATACACTAGAAGCTGATTGTCTGGGAGGTATGTAACCACACATCCCAGCTAATTGTAGAATGGAATACATTTTGAACAGACACTGGTGTCACGGTTTTTGAAGACTCTCAGACTTAAGGTTTGGTAAAATAACTTAACTTTATTAAAAGTTAAAGGCAGTCCCCGTAGGGTAAACATACATAACAATACAACAGTAATAGAACATACAATAGGTTCTACCGGCCTTGCCTAAATACCGGGCAAGGCAACCCAAGTGACAGTTTTAATGACAGGCTCTACCGGCCTTGCCTATACCGGGTAAGGCAACAGTGAGATGACGTATACCGGTTCTACCGGCCTTACCAATACCGGGCAAGGCAGCCCAATGGAATGCTGAATGTAGGCTCTACCGGCTCTGCCAATACCGGGTAAGGCAACCTTAAAGATGGTGAATACAAGGTTCTACCGGCCTTACCAATACCGGGCAGGGCAGCCCAAAGGAGTACTGTAGTAGGCTCTACCGGCCCTGCCAATACCGGGTGAGGCAACCTACAGTATGGTATCGTCAAGGTTCTACCGGCCTCACCAATACCGGGCAGGGCCGCCTGAGCAAGTAGACCAGCTGTCAGGTGACTAAGACAGCAGAGAGCATAAGTATAGAGGTCTAAATCAGCAGAAGTCTATTGCCAGGGATAATCAGACAACTGCAAGGAAGTGGACAGCGACTGACCACAGTACTGGATGTTCAGGAGAAAACCAACGTCCGCACGTTGGGACTAATGTTAAATAGCGCCACCAGGTTTAATGGAGCAAACCAGCGACCGTACGCTGGAACCAACAATGTATATCGCAACCAGTTTTAGTGGAGCAAACCAGCGTCCACGCGCTGGAACCAACAATGTATATCGCAACCAGGTTTAGTGGAGTAAACCAGCGTCCGCACGCTGGAGCCAACAAAGTATCTCGCAACCAGTTTCGTGGAGTAAACCAGCGTCCGCACGCTGGGACCAACAATGTATATCGCAACCAGGTTTAATGGAGCAAACCAACGTCCACACGCTGGAGCCAACAAAGTATCTTGCAACCAGTTTAGTGGAGTAAACCAGCGTCCGCACGCTGGGACCAACACTGTATATCGCAACCAGGTTTAGTAGAGTAAACCAGCGTCCGCACGCCGGAACCTACAATGTATATGCAATAGCGAGGAGAACAATGTCGCCGAAGCGACAGCTGGAGCGCGAGACTCAGGAACTCGTACAGGTTAACCTGCACGGTGCTGGAGCACAGGAACCACGGAATACAGGCACACAGGAACGCTGTAACACTGGAACACCGGAACGTTAGCATACAGGAACACTGGAACGCAGGAGCACCGGAACATTAACGTACAGGAACACTGGAATACTGGAACACCGGAACGTTAACGTACAGGAACACTGGAACACCGGAACGTAGTATACAGGAACAGTGGAAATAGGCCCAGAGATCTGACAAGCAGGTCAGGCAGAGTGGAGTCAGAAACACCACGAAAGGGCAACCTGGAAGTGCTCAACCTGGGTTTAAAAAGGCTGTGTGAGGAGGGCTAATGACAGACAGCCAATCACGAATACTCAGCAAGTGACAGACACAGAACAGCATGAATCACGGGCACCGTGATAACTGGCCATATAAAAAGCCAGTCTCTGTTCAAAATTCCTTCATTCCAACTCAGGCAATGGCATGGAAGGCATGTGTTACTGTGCGTTCCTGCCACTACTAGCAAAGGTGGTAGGGTGGGGACATTGTTAACCCTTGGAAGGGCTTTTATTTATTGACAAGAACAATAGCTTACACTTTTCATTAACCAGAATGGAAGTATATTCTTCTTAACAGAAATGCCAGACTGCATTTATCCCTTAGAGTGCTGGAGGGGTACCCCTCCTGCACTCAAAGAGTTAAGTCACTCATATCTTTGGGGAATTTTTTTTATTTTTAAATATCTTACATTTACATTTTTTCCGTTTTTCAACTACAGATTGCACAGAAGAAAGAAGACAGAAGATTATAGAAACCAGAAGACGGATGATTGAAGAAGAAGATGGACAGTAGCTGACCAGGGTGCTGAAGACTCCGCTGGACATAAGGATTGCTGGTAAGTGTTTCTTGTCAGGGGCTGTTTCTAAACTTAGTCGATTAACCCTGTGTGTGCTAGTGGGGTAAGAATACCCCACTGGCACTCATAGGGTTCTACTAACATATTACACATTTTGGGATTACTTTGGCTGTATTCATATGGGGCTTAGGGCCCCATATCAATACATCCACTCGTTACTTAGTTTTGTTTTGTTTTTTTTAAAGCTTTTGTCATTTTCAATTCCTGCGTCAGAACTTTTGAGATGTGTTAAAGGACTTTGCTTGCAGAAAAACTGGATGCAGAGTTTCACACTTTAAAGTGGGTCACTTAACGTGTCTTAGTGCCTAACACATGGAACTGAATGGCATATTTAGGAGTTTTGTTGTGTGTTAATTGGCGAAAACACCCACAAAATTATTGTCCGTGGTGTGGGGGGGGTTTAACCAGTATTTCTTCATAGTAAAGGTAATTGCGTTGTTTACCATGCTTGAAGAAATGCCAGGTGTTTTTTTTGTCATCAGGGTAATAGGATGGAGGCTGTAATCTGGTAACATACAATGTGGTATTGTGACAGAAATCAGTGTGTCATGATTATACCCGGTATACAGCGTCAAATTAAATACCAGTGTGGTTATAAACTACTGAAATAATAACCAATGTATTATGATAAACACTCTACAATTATAATATACAATGGGGCATTGTGATCAAGTTCCATTTATTAAAGACCTTGAAGTGGGTATGCAAAACATTCACACTTCTCCATTGTTGCTACTTTAATGTCACACCATTAGCGCTTCAACTTAGTACTTAGCATAAAACAGGGGTTAGATTTTCTCATTGTTGTCCTCATGACACACGCAGCATTAAGGGAAGACATTTTGGCATATGTAGCTTACAATTTTGACATTAGGCAGGTGTAGAGCCTGAAAGAGGATTCCAACACCTGATTTAAAGGGATACTAATACTTAAATATTGCTAATCCCCATATTGTAGCCATGTTAAAAATAATTTAATTGTCCCCAGTGTCATCTCTCATACCTTTTGTGGTTTAAGAGATAACCGTACACAGTCCCCCCTTCCCTCAAGTCAGCGTTGTACTGACTGCAGGGGAAGTCTGTCGTACGACAGGATTGCAGCTCTACAGCTGAGCCAAGATCGCGTTAGTAAAAAAGAATTATTTCACTGAAACGGTCTTCTACGTGTGCTTGCTTTGCAAGCACACGTAGTAGACCTTTTCAGTGCAGTAATTCTTTTTTACTAATGTGATCTCGGCTCTGCTTCAGAGCCGCCTGATGCAAATAAGACCGGATATCCCTGCAGTCAGCTGACTTCAGGGAAGGGGGAGGAACTTTGCATGCGGTTATCTCTCAAACCTTTACACTGGGAACAATTACATTATTTTTAACATGGCTACAATATGGGGATTAGTAGTATTTAAGTATTATGTCCTTTTAAAGCAGAATCCGACATTTTTCTCATTATTTCTTAAACATAGGAGGAAGGGCACAGTTAGGGTTGCCACCTTTTCTTACAAAAAATACCGGCCATGGCATTCTCTCCATAGACTTAACATTGGACAGAAGCCAATTTTTTACCGGCCTGCCGGTAAAATACCGGCTGGGTGGTAACCCTAGGCACAGTTCATATAGGCCTTTAGGATTTATTGGACACAATAAGGTAAGTGGGGGAATTATTATTAGGAGGTGTAGTTCTCCCTTAATCAACAGACTATTTTACACTTTTTTTGCCATGTGGTTGCTTTACCATTCCTGACGTTATAAAATTCCTTGTTTTATGGAACAGACACGAGCTTGAACTGGTTTGTGACATATTAGCAATGTGTTTCCCACCCCACTGGTCTTCAAAGGGTTAAATATTAACCAAGATTTAGATTCACATAATGAACATACACGCACACAAGTGTACGCAGTATCATATCTAGGAACTCTCTGGGTCTGCCCAGAGACTCCGGTTTGTAGAATTGTAAGAACTATTGCAGTACACACCTCCAACCAGCAGGTGTTAGCATCTGCTTAGCTGAGGGTTTTTTCTTGCCTCTACCAAAATGGCTGCTGGAGCTGGATGTCTCTGTCTCCAATATGGAACCCAAACCAGGAAGTGAGCCTCCGTTTGGAGTTTCCTTCCTAGTTAAACCTTTAGCATCCATTTTATGATGTCATGAATGAATGAATATGTTTATTTATATAGTGCCTGAAGTGTACACAGCGATTTACAATTTAAGGATTTAGACAGCACAGGGTTACAAGTGCTTTGCAAAGTGACAAACTGAAGGGAGGGTCCCTGCTTAAAAGCTTACAATCTAACATGATTAAGGGAAATATACAGAGTAGTGCAAAAGGGTTAAGTGCATAATACAGTGTTAGAGTTCTGATCAGGCTAGGGAAATATAAGAAAATTATAAGTGCCTTGAATGCATGAAGTCAGTGCCTTCTAGCTTATTGTAGCTTTGTTGAGAAGGTGTGATTTTAACCCTTTGACTGCCAGAGAGGTATGCAACACATTGCTCTGCAATGCTTTGCTTACCTGTCTGGCACTCAAAGGGTTAAGCAAGACTTTAAGACAGAAAGAGAAGTGCAGTGGCACAGACTGGGAGCTAGAGCATTCCACAGATAAGAAGCAACAAGAGTAAAGGGTTTCATACGCGAGAGAGAACTGCTGACATAAAAGGAGCTGAGAGAAGAAAGTTATTGGCTCTTCGTGAGGGAAGGGAAGGGGTTTAGCAGGACATCATAGTGGAAATGTAGGAAGGGGAAGAGGAGAAAATGGTCTTGAATGAGAGAAGTAGTATTTTGTATTATATCTGTTTAATAGGCAGCCATTGGAGACATTAGAACTAGAGGGGACAGGAACAAAATAAGGTTACTTGTGCTGCAACATTTTTGTATGGATTGGTTATGGAGCTGAGAGGCATTAAGACCAGAGAGAAGAAGGTTGCAGTAGTCCATGTGGGATAGGATATGTGCTTGCGATTGGAGGGGGGGGCAGGAACAAAAGCCTAGATTGACAGTTAGGTAAGATGTGCTGCAACATTTTGTATTGATTGAAATGAAGGGAGCTGAGAGGCTGGTAGACCAGATAAAAGAAGACTGCAGTAATCCAGGTGGGATAGAATAAGTGCGAGTGTAAGTATTTTAGTTGAGTGAAACAGAGGAAGGGATTCTTTTTGCTAATTTACACATAAGAAAATGGCAGGATTTGGCAATATCATGAACATGAGGAGTGAATGAGAGGGCAGCATCAATTATCACCCCTAGACAGCTTCCTACTGATGCTGGATTTATGGCAGTGCTATTCACATCGGTTAGTTAGATAAGAAGACAACCATAGAAGGCTAAGTTCCAGATGCCTACTAATTGAAGAATCTGTAGGAAGACAGCATGATTGGCAGTGTCAAAAGCAGCTGAGAGATAAAGCAAGGTAAGTATTGAATAGTAACCTTGTGATGTGGAGATGTATATATCATTAACCACTCCTATGTAGAGTGAACAGTGAGGAAGCCAGATTGTAATGGGTCTAGCAGGTTGTGTGAGTTAAGGAAGAAAAGCATGCAGGAGTAGGCTAGGCATCCCAAAATTTTAGATGCAAAATGCAGAAGAGAAACCAGTAGATAGCTGTAAGATGTGGTGCTGTCATGAGTGTCGCTCTTGAGGGTAGGTGTTACTGTGGCATGTTTGAAGTCATCAGGAAAAGTAGCAGAAGCAAAGGAGGGGTAAAAATCTCAAATAGTTTGAGCATTAGTGTGGGGGAGAGGGGCTGAAAGGGAATACGATTGAGTGCCCATGTAGTGGAGGTAGAGGAAGAAGGCAAGTTGGTCCATTTGTGGCCCTTGTGTGGTGTGTTAAATGCATTCGGTGCCAGTCTTGTTCCTGATTAAACTGATCTCTTGTTGCTGACCCTTTGCTTGTTCATGGATTTCCATCTTAATTACCCATGCTTATTTTGGCTTCTGTATCACCAACTTCTGCCTGTCTCTCAATCCATTTCCTGCCAGCTCCCTCAGTGGAGGAGTCTGGTGGATTCCATGGTTGCAGGAACCTGGTGGCGCAAACCAAGGGGTAAAAAGGAGAACTCCACTTAAACTTCAAAAGTGGCACTTTTTACAGTGGTGGGGAATTTACTCTGCACTTACTGTTCTTGAGCATTACATTACACAAGGGCCTTACATGGAACTGTAGAGATCTCCTAGATGGTGCACTCCTGTGAAAAATGCATTGACATTCTCAAAGGCAGGATGGATCACTTTGAGCAGACTTTGTAGACTCTTAGCACACACATAGTCCAATGTACAGGATCACCAGGTCATGATGCAAAACACACTCCCATGGTACCAGTGGCTTCCATGCACATTCATCTGCCTCCTTCCACAGCATTATACAGGTGATCTTATGGCATGTAGTGGGTTTCCTGAAGCAGTGTTTAATACAGTTTGGACTGATGCCTACCTATTAACTTCTGATTGTGCTCATATGGGGTATATTTTATCTTTCCTCACTGATAAGGACCTGACATTGGCTTCTAATCTATGGGATCAGAACATTCCAGTGCTGAATAATTATTTGGACTTCCGTGGTGTATTTGATGTACCTGGATGCTCCACCACAGCAACCTCCACTTTACTGACCACACAACAGGGTAACAGACCTCTCTCTCTCCACACCTTAGCAATAGAGGCTAATTGAAATAATGATGCATTAGAGGAGTTCCTTACCATTGGTCTATCTGGATGGCTGAAAGATGAATTAGTAGCTTGTGACTCTCCTACCAACCTTGCAGGTTTTACTACCTTCATTGGTCGAATTGAGCTATATCTTAGGGAGATATAAACCAAAGAGAGAGAGAGATCAGAAAACCACCACCAGTTTGGCACCCAGTTTCTTCAAACCAGAACCATTATCTCAGTTCATTGAGCAGCCTATACAAGTGGGTTCAACACATCTGACAGAGGAGGACAAAAGATAGTGACACCAAGAGGGTTTCTGTCTTTATTGTGGCTGAAAGGGGCATATTGCACTCTTTTGTCCTAACAGGCAGGGGAATGCTCCTAGAGAGGATCAGAGAACCTACTCTAGGCATCAAGGGTAGATCCCCTGACAATAAAACCATTGTATGATTCTTCCATTAAGCTGGTCTCATTATACTATTCATACCACTGCCTTTTTTGATTCTGGTGCAGCTCATGACTTTATCAATGACTTGTTTGTACTTATTGCTGTAGAGGAAATAGAATCAGACACTTGCCACAAGCATCTGTCACTCAGTAGACAGCCAGTCTACAGTTCCAAGTGGTTATTCTCCATAAAGAAACACTGGCACTTAATATCATTCATTCTCCTACCAGTCCATTGTCCTGAGCTATGCTAGGCTACAACACCACTACCCTAGAACTGACTGAAGACTGGGTACATTACTGCCTGTGGACAGTCCTGTCTTGAGGAATCACAAATATAGTGTAATGGGATGCGCTCACTGCACTATTGAGAAAGGGACAACACAATTTAGTAGAAGTAGGGTAAAGTGAATATTAGAGCACTGACTAATATAATATCTAGCCAGATGTCTAAGACATGAGTAATAGAATACGTAGACAAATAGCAAGTTATTGATACAGTAAATAAGAATAACACATACAAGTAGAACCTTAAGGGTACAGTAGATACCCAAGGTTCAAAACAATGGTAGATATACTTTTAGTGGAAAGTAGATAACCGGCATAGTTAAGACAAAAAACAGTTAAAGCATATATGTACCAGTTAATACAGTTCCTCTTTGATGAGAAGTACAAGTCCAAAACACAGATTAGTAGATGCAATGGAGGATGTGTTAGTTCAGGATGGAAAGTGATGCATGATGGATGGTAATCATTAAATGGATGGAAACTCAGTCACTCTGTACTGCAGTCAAATGCCCGGAGTCCACTCAAACAGGTATGATATATAAAAAAAAGAGACAAAAGGAGAAACAGAGATCTTAGTGTAAGGATATGTAATATGCAGTATTGCTCATAACAGATATGCAGAGAAAATCTAAATGAAAATTAAGGAAATATGAATATAAAAAAATAAATGTAGTCACAAAAATAGACCATGTACATAAAAGTATACATATAGTATCTGTAAAAACTGGAGATAATCTCTACAGGTATTTAGAGTGATAAAAAATTGAAGGAATTCGAAATATACATAAAAAATGCAAGAAACTGCACAAATTGCGTTAAAAAGAGTGCTCAATCCTGAGAACTCCCAGTAATGTAAATAATTCTGTCTGGAGCTATGATATACATCCCCAAAGGGTGACTTATATGCAGAAATAGCTATCGTCAACAATACAAGAGAATAGGTGAGATGAAGGGTATTTGGGTGTTCAATGTCTCCCTCCCCCAGTAGTTCTTCACTTACCAGATGAACTCTTTAGTCACAGCATATAAATATAAGTCAACTAATCTGCTCACCAGATTGCCCCTTGTAGGAATGAGTATCACAAGTCAGAGTTTCACCGACGTCTCTACTCAGGATCCCAGTCCTCTGTATGAAACTCTGACTTGTGATTGTCTTTCTTCATCTCTCCTTGTTATTTCCATCTCTGTGAATAATCCTGTCATCCATCTTCCTTAACCTTATGTGTCCTTTGCCAATGTGTTTAGCAAGAAAAGAGCAGAAGATTTGCCACCACACAGACTCTATGACTGGCCTACTTGCTTTCTGTATGGTACTATGCCTCCAAGAGGAAGGGTATACCCTTGAGACTCAAGCCATGGAGGAATACATCAAAGATAACCTACAATGGGCATTCATATGTAGATCTATGTTACCCACAGGTGCTGGATTCTGTTTTGTGACAAAAAAGGAGAGTTCGCCCAGGTTGTGTATTTACTGCAGGAGCTTAAATCAGATCACTATCAAAAACTCTTATGGAACACAGTTGAATCTCAAAGTATTTGACATGATCTAGGATTATACAATATTTATGAAATTAGATTTGCGGGGCATCTACAACCTTGCCCATATTTACCAGAGTGATCAGTGGAAAACAACATTTAACACCCACTCTAATCACTATAAGTATACACTGATGCCCTGTGGCCTTTGTAATGCCTCTGCTGTTTATTCATAATTGGCAATGATTGCCTTAATAACTACTTGTCCATTCACCTAATCTCCATATTCACTGGCAACATATCAAAATGGTCATCCTCAAACTAGGGGAGAATAGACTGTATGTGAAGCTTGAAAAAAATGTCAGTTTGAAGTTAAGAAAGCTGACTTACTTGGTTGTCTTATTTATGCCATATGATTCAATATAGAACCAGTAACTATACCCCAGTGGCCACAACCCAAAATCCTGAAGGGTCTACAATGATTCCTTTGCTTTGCAAACTATTAAAGGAAATTCATAATTACGAAAAAAATGTATTTACCCCCTTAAGAATGCAAGAGGGGTGTCACATTGGACATATATATATAAATATACACAATTCTAAGTGGTTTCTGGTTTGATGTCCACCCTGGGGTAGTAAGGAGGTGGAGACTGGCCGCATGCAGCAAATCAGAGGCAGCGATTGACAGCACTCATGAAAAAGGGAGCCGATACCATCTGGTGGTCTACAGAAGTGGTAAAGGCTTTCAGACTATTAAACCATTACATTGCCACAGCATCCCTGTTGGGTCATCTGGATTTCACACAACCATTCCCCTTGCAGTTGGGCACTTCTGAAATCGGAGCTGGAGCAGTGTTGTCACAGTGGAAGACCTACAACAGTGCATGTTCTCTAAGTGATTTTCCCAAGCAGAGAGGAATTATTATGATGTAGAAAGCCGAGAACAGCTTACAGTAATCCTTAATGGAAGAATGCAGGGTACATGTGTGTCTGTAACTATACTCACTGACCACAAGAATTTTACAATATATTAGTTCTGCCAAATGACAACATTTTGGCAAGCTCTTTGGGCCTTGTAACTGTCCAGGTTCAGTTTTATTATCTCCTATAAATTGGGATAAAAAAACACAAAAGCTGATGCTTTATCCTGCTGACATATTACTGAAGAGAAAGAGATCAAATCAAATGGAACCTTTATTTCCATAGAAAAAGGCCTCGGTCACCACTATTTGCACTTGTCTAATCATGCAAAGGTTGAAATTAGCAGAAAATTCTGTACTTCCTATATTACATAATGGCTTGATCTATATACTTCCTGGTGACTAAGATGAAGTATTGTCTGTTCATCATGATACCCTTTTTCTGGTCATCCATGTTATACACTCTTTTTCAAAGATGGCACAGATCATACCTCTTTATTCATAAGATATTTCCCCTCCATGGTCTTCCTACTGACATTATATCAGATCAAGGCATCTAGTACATATCTCTGTTTTGGAGGTCCTTCTGTGTAGAAATGGAGATTAAGCTGGTATTCTCTTTGGCCTATCACCCTCAGGCTAATGGGGTAGCAGAAACAGCCAGCCAGGACCTGGAACAATTTCTGCACCTTTTCATTTCTGATAAATATGAGAACTGGTCTGGACTTCTTCCATGGGCATACTTTTCCAGAACTATTACTTTACTAGGGTTGCAGTTACAGGATACACCCAGTATCTATTCCTGCTACCCTCTCTGTTCAAGGGATTCCAGCCTGTAATGACCAGCTATGGAACTTACATCTCCTCTGGGATAAAGTACAATATAATCTCAAACAGGCCATTGAGAAACTAAAGATCTGTGCAACTGAAACCAGTTTTAAAAGTACCTTCCATGAAGTTCACCACTAGATACATAGGATCATACCGTATCCCACACAAGACCAGTCCGGTGGCATATGAATTATTTCTACCTCTAGCTTTACAAATACCCAAGGTTTTTTCATGTATAACCACTGAAGTCTTTGATATGCAACCATTTCTCCAAGGCCCCCCTACATTTGATCCCATTCTTGTAAACCAGCATGATGAAAATGACATATAGACTATTATGAGCTCTTGTTTCTCCAGTGGAATTCTCCATTATGTAGAACATTGCAAAGGGTATGGTCCTGAGGAACACTCCTTATTATCTGCTCACAGTGTCCATGCTCCTCGCCAGATAAAATATTTCCATCTCAGGTTCCCTGCTTGGTGCTCACATGTGCAGGAACTAATGCAGTATACAACTCCAACTAGCAGGTTTGGTCCTTTGCTTAGCTGGGTATTTTGTCACTTATACCAGAATGGCCGCTGGAGATAGATGTCTCTGTTTCCAACATGGAACCTGAAACCAGGAAGCAAGCCTCTGTTTGAAGTTTCCCTCTTATTTAAACCCTGGCCAGCCATAACAAGATGTCTTTGTGTTATTCTTCTACTGCATCAAGTCCCAGTCCAGATTCCTGCCTTGCTTTTACAGTTTTCACTTATTCTTGCTCTCCTGACTAGGCTCACTTCTCATTGCTGAACTTTTGCTTGTTTCTGAATTTACTGATTGTCTCTTAGGCTAACCTTTTGCTTGCCCAGCTTTGACCTGTCTTTCACTCTGCTTCTTGCCAGTTCCCTCAGTGCTCCAGTGCTTCTGAAGGTGTCTGGTAGATCATCAGTAAGTCCCATGCTACAGGAACCTGAGGTCTCAACCTCTGAGGTACAGTGACTGGAGAGAAAAGAACTTCACTAAGACTCCAAACGTAGCAACTCTTAACACTGCTAGGGGACTTTCTCTACACTTATGGTTCCGCTCCTGCATGCTGAGTGTTACACTAGATCTCTGGGGGCATAGGCTGATTTTCCCGCTTTGGTGAATTTCCCAGGTAACTCTGTCTGCTTTAAGATTTGTAAACATCATTCATTCAAAACGGTCTATGTTACTCATGTTAGCTAAAAAGCATAATTTACAAGATATTTATACTAGTGTTACTGAAAAAGTAAATGTCTGCTTCTGTGGGGCACGAAGGTCTCCATGCCCTGTGTAACCCCACATCCCAGTCAATGGGAGCGTGGGAACAAATTTGGCCATATAAAAACCAGTCTCTGTTCAGATTTCCCTCATTCTGGCTCAGACAATGGCCTGTAAGTAATTTTTGTTTCTTTCTTGAATGGTGGCAGCAGTGTGAGATATGAAAGGGGGCTATCATTTCATCTGGTTTTATTTCTTTTTAACAGATTTATTTAAGATTTGAAGATGGAGGAATGAATGAAGAAGAAAAAAGATTTACAGTTGAAGAAAGAAGACTGAAAGGGGATTGAAGAAGAAGAAAAAGGAAGACCAGGGTGAAGAAGACACCGCTGGACTATAGAATTCAAGGAAGGTGTTACATCTGAGGGGATAGGCCATGGGATAGTGTCAGGACTAGGATTTTATTTAAATTTATTGTTAATAGTAGGTGTAGTGTAGGACCAGGGGCGTACTTTTAGGGGGTATCCTTTGAATACTATGTAATCTTTCCACATTTGAAACTACGCTTAATTTGGTGACATAGGAATCTCGTGCTTTTGATGCAGGGTGAGATTCTCATGTCACCCTTTTCATCATGGCGACTTGATTATTGTGGCTTTATGTCACACATTCTTTTGTGTGCGACATTTTGAAAGTGGACCCTTTTAAGGTTAGTGTTTAAGAAGGTGGCATGAGGGTGACTGTGTTATTAGCTCAAGTTTGATGCTTGACATCATGTCAAACATCGAGCGTTATCTAGTTTCCTTTGATGTTCCCATCATTCACACTATTTAGCGTGATTTGTGGGAACAAAGAAGCTACAACAAACGTTAGGCCACAGGTTATGTCTACCAGCACTCGTGGTTCATGTTGGTCAGGCAATTGAATTCCAACGGTAAAACTATGGGCTTGAAATAATAGACCCCGGTAAAAAAAAATAAAACTACAGTTGGAAATTTTAAGTCACAGTCAGGTATGCAATTACCTGTGCTGTGACAAACTACCTAAGGAAAAAAAAACACAGTGGGTGCTAAATGTGCACGCACTGGAAGCATTGAAAAATATTTTGATTTTGTGAATTCAGTTCCATGTGTTGGGTGGTAACATGTGTTAAGGGACTCTGCTTTTCCCCAAAAAATTTGCACCAACAAAAAATAGGTGTTAACTTTCCTAATACATGTTAAAAACTGCTGACACTGGAATTGAAGTTTAACCCTTTGAGTGCAATGCATTGCATACCTCTCTGGCACTCAAAAGGTTAAAAAAACTAGGGGAAAAAGCTGTTGCCAATGGATGTATTGATATGGGGCCCTAAGACCTATATCTATCTATCTATCTATCTATCTTATCTATCTATCTTATCTATCTATCTATCTATCTATCTATCTATCTATCTATCTATCTATCTAGATGGGGCAGAAGGAGAGGGGTCATCACAGAGTATAGAGTGAGACAGTACCCCACTGGGTTTATTTGCACCCAACACAGGTTATGTGTAGCAAGCACCATTCATCATTTCTGAAACATTTAATGCAAGGGAGATGCCCACCTACTAGGCAGACACGCCCTATATCTATGGGAGCAAGAACGATTTTCAGCAATGGTGGGGTGCTATGCTATGCCAACTCATAACTTTAATGATGTTACCTGCTGGTCCAAAGAGGGGTTGAGAAAGCTGAGCAGGGAGTCCTTAACTTAGAGGAATGTGTTGCGTACCCCTCTGGGGCTCAAAGGGTTAAACCATTTTTAAGTGTGCAGTTAAATAGTATCTCTGCTCTGAGCTGATTGGCTGGGAGGTGCATAAGCACACATAACAGCCAATGACTACCCATATATGAAGGCAGTCTCTATTCACATTCCCTCATTGTGGAACAGGCATCGGCTTATAAGGTAAAAGATGGGGGTAAACTCAGCTTCTCCTCCGCTGCTGCCAACTGCTCAGTCGTACACAGCAGCAGAGAAATAGAACAGGAGACTGATATTTTTTTTTTCTTCAAATAATTTGGATGTGTATAAAAACATGGGCATATTTTTTCATAACTTGGCACATGTTATTTACTAAAGTACTATTTAACGGCACACTTATACATGGTTTAACCCTTTGAACCACAGAGAGGTAAGCAACACATTGTTCTTTAATGCGTTGGTATCACGGTGCCCATGATCTTGGCTGCAGGCGGCGACATTCTGATTTCCCAATTTCATTGCCTTTCTCTGACTGGCCCAGGTATCTGTGTCGCCGCCCAGGGCTAGCCTTTATATGCTCTGTCATGTCTACACTGTGGTGCCCTTTCGTGGTGTACTAGTTGCTGGTGTTTGTTCTGAGTGTCTCTGATCGTGTATGACCTGGCCTGCCTGATCACGTTCCTGCATTTCCTGTGTTGCTGTTGCTCCGTTGCTGACTGTATCTGGCAGAGAACCCGCTCCATTGCTGATCGTATCTGGCTGAGAACCCGCTCCGTTGTTGACCGTATCTGGCTGAGAACCAGCTCCGTTGCTGTCTATATCTGGCTGAGAACCCGCTCCGCTGCTGACTGTATCTGGCTGAGAACCCGCTCCGTTGCTGACCGTATCTGGCTGGGAACCCGCTCCGTTGCTGACTATATCTGCCTGAGAACACACTCCGTTGCTGACTACATTTGGCTGAGAACCCACTCCATTGCTGACTGTATCTGGCTGAGAACCCGCTCCGGTACTGACCGTATCTGGCTGAGTACCCGTTCTGTTACTGACCGTATCTGGTTGACTACCACTTTTGCCTGGCTATACCAATTGGTTGCCTCCTTTTGGGCCAGTGATACCAGCTGTGGCCTTTCCGTTACACAAGTCTGTGTACGCCGCGTTGCGCTATTATTCTTTGTCAACCGTAGGCTGAGCATTCGTGCTTTCTTAACCGCCTCTGGCGGTGTGCACACACAAAGTACCGGTACAGTGTTGCATAGCACTGACTGTGTTACTCTGATCACTCTCTGTGTCCACCTCCCTATCATTGCTGGGCTCACTCCCTTTGGGAGTTGCAGTATCTCTCTAGGGCGTTACCAATTGGCCCTTTCTGTGCCTGGATCATCCAGGCAGGGCCAGTGCTCCTTTCCTCACTGAAGTAGCCTTGGGCTCAAGAGCCAGCAGTTGCGTTACACCATACTTCAGTGTGAGGGGACACTGGTTGCCTTCCTTATGTATATTACAATCCACCCCTAGCGTTCTAGGGTTTGCCTACTAAAAGCTGTTGCGTTGGTCTCGCTGTAGTCCAAGTGCCAGGGTCAGTGTTGCCTCCCTCCTCTTGGGTTCTGTGCCTCCCAGGCATCTGGGTTTGTGCCAGTCATCTACTCCTGAACTGCATGTCACCTGAGTCCTGCAGTCAGCTCCTGGGCTGCATTGCCTTCAGGCATCCAGGTTCAAGCCAGAACTTTCGTTTGCCAGTGATTGTCTCCATTTCATTATATATTGCTAAGACTGGCTTGCTATCGCTGTGTATATCTGTACATATATATATATGTTCTGTTGTTGTGGGTCTAAGGGCCTAACTAAGTGTTTGTACTTTATCCTAATAAAGTCATTTTAACCTTACTGATCTGGTCTGAGTGTTCATCAAAAACCGTGACAGTTGGGTACCCTCTGTAATTCAAGGGGTTAAACTATGCATACAGGTGCTGGTTATTATCAGGGAACATTTATTCATGCATCTTTTGTTTTAACAGCTAAACGAAAAGAAGACAGAGGAAGAAAGAAGAAGAGAGAAGAAAGAAGGGAAGAAAGAAGGACAGTAGGTGACCAGGATGCTGAAGACTCCGCTGGACATCAGGATTAATGGTAAGTGTTTGTTCTCAGGGGCTGTTGCTTTGTTACTTAGTCGGTTACCCCATTGACAATTGCACGGTTAGTTCTACTAACATTAAACACAGTTTTGGTGTACTTTGGATGTATTGATAAGGGGCATAGGGCCCCATATCAATACATCCCCTGGGTACTTGGGTTTTTAGTCACTTTTGTTTCCTTTCAATAGCAAAGGGACTTTAGTGAGAAAATACTGGGTCTTAAATTTCAGAGATAAAGGGCCAGATGTAAAAGATGGTGTTAAACAGCCGGTAGGGCCAAAGTAAGTACTAACCAACATAATAAAATATCTAATCTGGTATTTAAAGGTCCTACCAGCTGAAAGCACAACAGACGTTAGGCCACAGAAATGGTCTTGTGGCTAAACGTCCGCTTTGTGCATTAAGTTCCCAAAATGCTGCTAAATAGAAGCTTGTTGGGAGCTTAACAGTAAAAAAGTTAACTATCGGTGTCTGACATACTGCCAGGCACAGATCATTAACATATTTGTTACACTTACCTGTCATCCACTGTCTGTCTCCTTCTGTTTTCATTCTGAATTCTCTCCTTTCTTGTGTCTTCTGTCTTCTCTTCATTCTTCTTTCTTGTATCTGTAAATAAAACAAGAAAAGTATAAAAACAATGTTGAAATATTCAGCACACTAGTACATAGTTTAACCCCTTGAGTATTGTAGGGGTACTCAACGCATTGCAAGTCAAAGCGTTGTGTACCTCTCTTGGGCTCAAAAGGGTTAAAGCATGTATAACTACTGCCTGGTTCCATAAATATGAATATGCTTTCAGTTATTCAACAATGTCTTAGTTGTACCAAATAATATATACAGGAATGCCATAATAAAATAATTCTTAACTTTAATAAAATACTTAGCTTAGCTGTGTCCTAGCCAATCAGTTGAAAGCACAGCCACTCAAAGCTGATTGGCTGGGATGTGCGTACGCACATCTCAGCCAATGGCTGTGAGGGAATTGGAATTGAGACTGCCCAGGTATAAAAGCAGTCTCTGTTCAAATTCCCTCAGTGTGTAACGGGATTCGGCCAGTGAGGGAGAAGACAGGGGGGGTCTGTGCCACATTGTACTGCCTCCTTTGCGCTGCCTCCTCGGCCGCACACAGTGACGGAGACAGACACAACTAAGATAAGCTAAGTATTTTATAAGAGTTAAGAATTATTTTATTGTGTCATTTCTGCATATATTATTTGGACAACGTTGAATAACTGAAAACATATTCATATTTATGGAACCAGACAGTAGTAATACATGCTTTAACCCTTTTGAGCCCCAGAGAGGTACACAACACATTGCTTTGCATGCCCCTCTGGCACTCAAGGGGTTAAACTATGTATTAGTGTGCTGGATATTTCAGCATTGCATTTATCCTTTTTTTATTTACAGATACAAGAAAGAAGAATGAAGAGAAGACAGAATATACAAGAAAGAAAAGAAGACAGACGGACAGAAGATAAGCAGCATGCTGAGACTCCGCTGGACATCAGGATTAATGGTAAGTGTTACTTGACATGGGATGTTGCTTTGTTACTTAGTCGGTTTAACCCTATGGAATGTATTGATATGATGATGAGGTTGCCACCCTGATGAGAGGTCAAAAAATAGAAGAGCCAAAACATGATTAAATATTTATTACTTGCGATAATAACACATAGTTTAACAGGGAGGAAATGGTGGCAGCAGTGTAGAGGGCTATAATTTCATCTGGCTTTATTTCTTTTTAACAGATTTAATGAAGATTTGAAGATAAAGGAATGAAAGAAGAAGAAAATAAATTTAAAGCAGAAAAACAGATTGAAAGGGGATTGAAGAAGAAGATAAAGGAATACCAGGGTGAAGAAGACACTGCTGGACTTCAGAATTCAAGGCAGGTGTGTGGGGAGTGGGCTAGTCATGGTTCAGGACTAGAATTTTATTTAATTTTATTGTTAATATTAGTTGTAGTGTAGGCCCAGGGGGTACTTTTTGGGGGTATCCTTTGAAAATGTCTCACCCAAAAGACAGTGTCACATATAGCCGAAATGATCAAGTAACCATGATGAAATGGGCAACTTTGCTTCAGATATGGCAATGTTACATAGCACGGAAAGTTTGACCATGACTGTAACTGTGAGGTCACGGCTTTGCTGACATAATGACAGTCTCCATACTTACTTACTAGTGGGGAGTTCAACAGGGATTAGCACATCATTGATAGTTGAAAACACAAACTGATTGTATGTCCAACAAACATGCCACATGCACAGTACACCCATTGCCTGACGTGACACATTTTCACTGGAGCTGCAAAAAATAACAGAAAAGTTGAGGCCGTGGCAGTACCACACATAGGCAAAGCAAATCTAATAGCATACATTGTTGGGGGAACACATCAAGCCAAGCAGCTGGAGAATACGTGTTTCACTCAGCAGGAAAACAATCTCAAACACACACTGAAAATATGATGCTGGAACAAACATTCAAAACTAGGGTTAGCCAAAATGGAGAACCATATCCACAGGGAACCACAACACACATGGCTTAAGAAGCATATATATGGGAATGGTGGTCCCAATATCTATGTAGCCAAAGCTGACTACCCCGTAGCTTCAAACATATGTGTTTTCCATGTCACAACATGTAGTACAAGAAGAAAAGAAGATAGAACAGAACTGAACCCTGGAGGGTCGATAGAGACTAGTTCAATACTGTATAGTTACTGGATAATATTATTATACCTATGAGAAAATAATAATGGAATTAAAACAATGTACATCATTTTGTAATGATTATCACAATGGTGTTAAAACCATCACTATTTAGACTGAATATAAGGAATCCGTCTGTAATTGTGAGGAACCTCGATAAAGGGAAATTTATCGAGGCTCCTCACAATTATAATCACCCCTTTTTTTGTTGTAATCAATTATCTATTACATCTGTACATAACAGGCAATTAAGGGGTGATAATTCTGTGACTCGGTCACATTGCAGATCAGACGGATTCCTTATAGTCACACTAAATAGTGATGGTTTTAACACCAATGTGGTGCTCATTACAACACTGTACATTGTTTTAATTCCAATTATTATTTTCTCATAGGTATAAATAATAATGTTTATTCTTATGTGTTTGTTCGTGTCATTTATGTTTTAACATCTTCTTAAAATGATTTATTCAGTACCCATCCATCGACCCTCCAGGGTCTAAATCTGTTCCAAATCTTCTTTTCTTCTTGTACTAGATATTTAAATTTGAGACCTGCAATATGCTGTTATATAACCCTATCTTCTATATAATTTACTTCCACAACATTTATGCATCCCTTCTTGCCATGTCATGTGTTCCGGACACATATGATAACCAAGTGTCAACCACAGTAGGTCTGTTACATGAATGTACAGGACTTTGTCAAGCTGTAGGTTCAATGATTGCCAGGAAGGTATTGTGCATTGCAATGTATAGGATACCATTCTGTCGCTAAAGGAGTTAAATGTGAATGTGATCATCTTGCATCTCTGTTGTCATTGGCCAGTTTACTAATCACATAATATCACATGTATTTCAATGCATGGGATACCTTTCTGGGAATCATTAATTCAACAGCTTGACAATGTCCTGAACATTCATGTAACAGACCTATGTGGTTGACATTTTGTTATTATATGTATCTGGAACACCGGGGATGGCAGGGAGGGATGCATACATGTTATGGAATTATCATGTTAAATGGACAATACATTTTGAAGTCTGGGGCAGTCAGCTTTGGCTACACAGAAATTTGGGACCACCATTCCCATTATCCACATTATCCCAGCAGTTTTGGTAAGGGATGTAATACAACAGATGTATATAATATAAATGGTGGGGGAGGAGATGAAAGGCAGCAGTTGGAGGGGGATCTATTATAGCTGCTGGAGGGAGATGTGCAGCTTAACAGTTGGAGGGAAGAATGTAACGCAGCATTTGGAGGGGAATGTAATACAGCAGTTGCAGAGAGAGGGCTGTGATACAGCATTTGGTGTGAGGGATGTCATTTAGCAGTTAGAGTGAGTTACAATAAAGCAGTTAGGGGAGATGATTATAGCAAAATAGTTGGAGGGGAAGTGCAATACAGCAGTTGGAGGAACTGAGGCAAACAGCAGTTGGAGAGGGGATGTAATACAGAAGTTCACTTGAAGGATATAATACACCATGTGGGAGGGGGTATCATTTATCAGTTGGTTAGAGAAATCTAATTCAACAGGATGGGCGAAAAATTTAGCATCAAACCAAACTTGGCAAATAATACCACATCCTGCCTGTCAAAAAACATCCTTTTTTCCTCTATTTTCACCTTGCTCATTCCATTGAAATAAATGTGAATATTGAATTTACACAGAACACATGGCAAATGTTATTTTATTTCCCAAAGGTATAGTATAAAAGGGGCATGAGGGTAACTGTGTTGGTGGAGTGTGGGGAAAGAATCAGTTGAATAGGGAATGTTTTTTTTGGAAGGGGGTTTGTTTACTGGGATTGGGGGCGGCAGTTAATAAAAAATAAATACTAAATACAATTAAAAAAAAACATAAGACATGGTGTAAAAGGGGTCTGAGGAGGGCGCCTGTGTAGGTGGGTGGAGTCTGTGGAAAGAACAGGGAATTTTTTTTGGGGGGTTGTTGATGTATTGAGGGGACAGTTAATAAAAAAAATACATAAAAAAATAAGAAATTTATATGTAACGTGGTAGAGACAGGGATCCCCTGACATAAGATGTCACAGGGGTAAACTGATACTTGAAGTGACAGTATTTTGCAGAGGATGATTTGTGAGATTTGTTGTTAGAGGCCCAAGGCCTGTAGGACTTAGACTTATTAGAGGCACAAGTCCTGAGGAAACATTGATTTGTAGGACTTTGCGACTGCTGTTCTTGCCTCTGTTGAGTTGTTTAAGCAGCAGTATGATTCGGCATATCAAAGGGAATGGGAACAACAACAACAGCAGTAATATGGGTGATAGATGATGAAGGTTCCACTTGCCACGCCTAGCCCCAGTGATGCACCTGAGGCAGTAGCAGAGAGAAGAAGGTTGCAGTAGTCCATGTGGGATAGGATATGTGCTTGCGATTGGAGGGGGGGGCAGGAACAAAAGCCTAGATTGACAGTTAGGTAAGATGTGCTGCAACATTTTGTATTGATTGAAATGAAGGGAGCTGAGAGGCTGGTAGACCAGATAAAAGAAGACTGCAGTAATCCAGGTGGGATAGAATAAGTGCGAGTGTAAGTATTTTAGTTGAGTGAAACAGAGGAAGGGATTCTTTTTGCTAATTTACACATAAGAAAATGGCAGGATTTGGCAATATCATGAACATGAGGAGTGAATGAGAGGGCAGCATCAATTATCACCCCTAGACAGCTTCCTACTGATGCTGGATTTATGGCAGTGCTATTCACATCGGTTAGTTAGATAAGAAGACAACCATAGAAGGCTAAGTTCCAGATGCCTACTAATTGAAGAATCTGTAGGAAGACAGCATGATTGGCAGTGTCAAAAGCAGCTGAGAGATAAAGCAAGGTAAGTATTGAATAGTAACCTTGTGATGTGGAGATGTATATATCATTAACCACTCCTATGTAGAGTGAACAGTGAGGAAGCCAGATTGTAATGGGTCTAGCAGGTTGTGTGAGTTAAGGAAGAAAAGCATGCAGGAGTAGGCTAGGCATCCCAAAATTTTAGATGCAAAATGCAGAAGAGAAACCAGTAGATAGCTGTAAGATGTGGTGCTGTCATGAGTGTCGCTCTTGAGGGTAGGTGTTACTGTGGCATGTTTGAAGTCATCAGGAAAAGTAGCAGAAGCAAAGGAGGGGTAAAAATCTCAAATAGTTTGAGCATTAGTGTGGGGGAGAGGGGCTGAAAGGGAATACGATTGAGTGCCCATGTAGTGGAGGTAGAGGAAGAAGGCAAGTTGGTCCATTTGTGGCCCTTGTGTGGTGTGTTAAATGCATTCAGTGCCAGTCTTGTTCCTGATTAAACTGATCTCTTGTTGCTGACCCTTTGCTTGTTCATGGATTTCCATCTTAATTACCCATGCTTATTTTGGCTTCTGTATCACCAACTTCTGCCTGTCTCTCAATCCATTTCCTGCCAGCTCCCTCAGTGGAGGAGTCTGGTGGATTCCATGGTTGCAGGAACCTGGTGGCGCAAACCAAGGGGTAAAAAGGAGAACTCCACTTAAACTTCAAAAGTGGCACTTTTTACAGTGGTGGGGAATTTACTCTGCACTTACTGTTCTTGAGCATTACATTACACAAGGGCCTTACATGGAACTGTAGAGATCTCCTAGATGGTGCACTCCTGTGAAAAATGCATTGACATTCTCAAAGGCAGGATGGATCACTTTGAGCAGACTTTGTAGACTCTTAGCACACACATAGTCCAATGTACAGGATCACCAGGTCATGATGCAAAACACACTCCCATGGTACCAGTGGCTTCCATGCACATTCATCTGCCTCCTTCCACAGCATTATACAGGTGATCTTATGGCATGTAGTGGGTTTCCTGAAGCAGTGTTTAATACAGTTTGGACTGATGCCTACCTATTAACTTCTGATTGTGCTCATATGGGGTATATTTTATCTTTCCTCACTGATAAGGACCTGACATTGGCTTCTAATCTATGGGATCAGAACATTCCAGTGCTGAATAATTATTTGGACTTCCGTGGTGTATTTGATGTACCTGGATGCTCCACCACAGCAACCTCCACTTTACTGACCACACAACAGGGTAACAGACCTCTCTCTCTCCACACCTTAGCAATAGAGGCTAATTGAAATAATGATGCATTAGAGGAGTTCCTTACCATTGGTCTATCTGGATGGCTGAAAGATGAATTAGTAGCTTGTGACTCTCCTACCAACCTTGCAGGTTTTACTACCTTCATTGGTCGAATTGAGCTATATCTTAGGGAGATATAAACCAAAGAGAGAGAGAGATCAGAAAACCACCACCAGTTTGGCACCCAGTTTCTTCAAACCAGAACCATTATCTCAGTTCATTGAGCAGCCTATACAAGTGGGTTCAACACATCTGACAGAGGAGGACAAAAGATAGTGACACCAAGAGGGTTTCTGTCTTTATTGTGGCTGAAAGGGGCATATTGCACTCTTTTGTCCTAACAGGCAGGGGAATGCTCCTAGAGAGGATCAGAGAACCTACTCTAGGCATCAAGGGTAGATCCCCTGACAATAAAACCATTGTATGATTCTTCCATTAAGCTGGTCTCATTATACTATTCATACCACTGCCTTTTTTGATTCTGGTGCAGCTCATGACTTTATCAATGACTTGTTTGTACTTATTGCTGTAGAGGAAATAGAATCAGACACTTGCCACAAGCATCTGTCACTCAGTAGACAGCCAGTCTACAGTTCCAAGTGGTTATTCTCCATAAAGAAACACTGGCACTTAATATCATTCATTCTCCTACCAGTCCATTGTCCTGAGCTATGCTAGGCTACAACACCACTACCCTAGAACTGACTGAAGACTGGGTACATTACTGCCTGTGGACAGTCCTGTCTTGAGGAATCACAAATATAGTGTAATGGGATGCGCTCACTGCACTATTGAGAAAGGGACAACACAATTTAGTAGAAGTAGGGTAAAGTGAATATTAGAGCACTGACTAATATAATATCTAGCCAGATGTCTAAGACATGAGTAATAGAATACGTAGACAAATAGCAAGTTATTGATACAGTAAATAAGAATAACACATACAAGTAGAACCTTAAGGGTACAGTAGATACCCAAGGTTCAAAACAATGGTAGATATACTTTTAGTGGAAAGTAGATAACCGGCATAGTTAAGACAAAAAACAGTTAAAGCATATATGTACCAGTTAATACAGTTCCTCTTTGATGAGAAGTACAAGTCCAAAACACAGATTAGTAGATGCAATGGAGGATGTGTTAGTTCAGGATGGAAAGTGATGCATGATGAATGGTAATCATTAAATGGATGGAAACTCAGTCACTCTGTACTGCAGTCAAATGCCCGGAGTCCACTCAAACAGGTATGATATATAAAAAAAAGAGACAAAAGGAGAAACAGAGATCTTAGTGTAAGGATATGTAATATGCAGTATTGCTCATAACAGATATGCAGAGAAAATCTAAATGAAAATTAAGGAAATATGAATATAAAAAAATAAATGTAGTCACAAAAATAGACCATGTACATAAAAGTATACATATAGTATCTGTAAAAACTGGAGATAATCTCTACAGGTATTTAGAGTGATAAAAAATTGAAGGAATTCGAAATATACATAAAAAATGCAAGAAACTGCACAAATTGCGTTAAAAAGAGTGCTCAATCCTGAGAACTCCCAGTAATGTAAATAATTCTGTCTGGAGCTATGATATACATCCCCAAAGGGTGACTTATATGCAGAAATAGCTATCATCAACAATACAAGAGAATAGGTGAGATGAAGGGTATTTGGGTGTTCAATGTCTCCCTCCCCCAGTAGTTCTTCACTTACCAGATGAACTCTTTAGTCACAGCATATAAATATAAGTCAACTAATCTGCTCACCAGATTACCCCTTGTAGGAATGAGTATCACAAGTCAGAGTTTCACCGACGTCTCTACTCAGGATCCCAGTCCTCTGTATGAAACTCTGACTTGTGATTGTCTTTCTTCATCTCTCCTTGTTATTTCCATCTCTGTGAATAATCCTGTCATCCATCTTCCTTAACCTTATGTGTCCTTTGCCAATGTGTTTAGCAAGAAAAGAGCAGAAGATTTGCCACCACACAGACTCTATGACTGGCCTACTTGCTTTCTGTATGGTACTATGCCTCCAAGAGGAAGGGTATACCCTTGAGACTCAAGCCATGGAGGAATACATCAAAGATAACCTACAATGGGCATTCATATGTAGATCTATGTTACCCACAGGTGCTGGATTCTGTTTTGTGACAAAAAAGGAGAGTTCGCCCAGGTTGTGTATTTACTGCAGGAGCTTAAATCAGATCACTATCAAAAATTCTTATGGAACACAGTTGAATCTCAAAGTATTTGACATGATCTAGGATTATACAATATTTATGAAATTAGATTTGCGGGGCATCTACAACCTTGCCCATATTTACCAGAGTGATCAGTGGAAAACAACATTTAACACCCACTCTAATCACTATAAGTATACACTGATGCCCTGTGGCCTTTGTAATGCCTCTGCTGTTTATTCATAATTGGCAATGATTGCCTTAATAACTACTTGTCCATTCACCTAATCTCCATATTCACTGGCAACATATCAAAATGGTCATCCTCAAACTAGGGGAGAATAGACTGTATGTGAAGCTTGAAAAAAATGTCAGTTTGAAGTTAAGAAAGCTGACTTACTTGGTTGTCTTATTTATGCCATATGATTCAATATAGAACCAGTAACTATACCCCAGTGGCCACAACCCAAAATCCTGAAGGGTCTACAATGATTCCTTTGCTTTGCAAACTATTAAAGGAAATTCATAATTACGAAAAAAATTTATTTACCCCCTTAAGAATGCAAGAGGGGTGTCACATTGGACATATATATATAAATATACACAATTCTAAGTGGTTTCTGGTTTGATGTCCACCCTGGGGTAGTAAGGAGGTGGAGACTGGCCGCATGCAGCAAATCAGAGGCAGCGATTGACAGCACTCATGAAAAAGGGAGCCGATACCATCTGGTGGTCTACAGAAGTGGTAAAGGCTTTCAGACTATTAAACCATTACATTGCCACAGCATCCCTGTTGGGTCATCTGGATTTCACACAACCATTCCCCTTGCAGTTGGGCACTTCTGAAATCGGAGCTGGAGCAGTGTTGTCACAGTGGAAGACCTACAACAGTGCATGTTCTCTAAGTGATTTTCCCAAGCAGAGAGGAATTATTATGATGTAGAAAGCCGAGAACAGCTTACAGTAATCCTTAATGGAAGAATGCAGGGTACATGTGTGTCTGTAACTATACTCACTGACCACAAGAATTTTACAATATATTAGTTCTGCCAAATGACAACATTTTGGCAAGCTCTTTGGGCCTTGTAACTGTCCAGGTTCAGTTTTATTATCTCCTATAAATTGGGATAAAAAAACACAAAAGCTGATGCTTTATCCTGCTGACATATTACTGAAGAGAAAGAGATCAAATCAAATGGAACCTTTATTTCCATAGAAAAAGGCCTCGGTCACCACTATTTGCACTTGTCTAATCATGCAAAGGTTGAAATTAGCAGAAAATTCTGTACTTCCTATATTACATAATGGCTTGATCTATATACTTCCTGGTGACTAAGATGAAGTATTGTCTGTTCATCATGATACCCTTTTTCTGGTCATCCATGTTATACACTCTTTTTCAAAGATGGCACAGATCATACCTCTTTATTCATAAGATATTTCCCCTCCATGGTCTTCCTACTGACATTATATCAGATCAAGGCATCTAGTACATATCTCTGTTTTGGAGGTCCTTCTGTGTAGAAATGGAGATTAAGCTGGTATTCTCTTTGGCCTATCACCCTCAGGCTAATGGGGTAGCAGAAACAGCCAGCCAGGACCTGGAACAATTTCTGCACCTTTTCATTTCTGATAAATATGAGAACTGGTCTGGACTTCTTCCATGGGCATACTTTTCCAGAACTATTACTTTACTAGGGTTGCAGTTACAGGATACACCCAGTATCTATTCCTGCTACCCTCTCTGTTCAAGGGATTCCAGCCTGTAATGACCAGCTATGGAACTTACATCTCCTCTGGGATAAAGTACAATATAATCTCAAACAGGCCATTGAGAAACTAAAGATCTGTGCAACTGAAACCAGTTTTAAAAGTACCTTCCATGAAGTTCACCACTAGATACATAGGATCATACCGTATCCCACACAAGACCAGTCCGGTGGCATATGAATTATTTCTACCTCTAGCTTTACAAATACCCAAGGTTTTTTCATGTATAACCACTGAAGTCTTTGATATGCAACCATTTCTCCAAGGCCCCCCTACATTTGATCCCATTCTTGTAAACCAGCATGATGAAAATGACATATAGACTATTATGAGCTCTTGTTTCTCCAGTGGAATTCTCCATTATGTAGAACATTGCAAAGGGTATGGTCCTGAGGAACACTCCTTATTATCTGCTCACAGTGTCCATGCTCCTCGCCAGATAAAATATTTCCATCTCAGGTTCCCTGCTTGGTGCTCACATGTGCAGGAACTAATGCAGTATACAACTCCAACTAGCAGGTTTGGTCCTTTGCTTAGCTGGGTATTTTGTCACTTATACCAGAATGGCCGCTGGAGATAGATGTCTCTGTTTCCAACATGGAACCTGAAACCAGGAAGCAAGCCTCTGTTTGAAGTTTCCCTCTTATTTAAACCCTGGCCAGCCATAACAAGATGTCTTTGTGTTATTCTTCTACTGCATCAAGTCCCAGTCCAGATTCCTGCCTTGCTTTTACAGTTTTCACTTATTCTTGCTCTCCTGACTAGGCTCACTTCTCATTGCTGAACTTTTGCTTGTTTCTGAATTTACTGATTGTCTCTTAGGCTAACCTTTGGCTTGCCCAGCTTTGACCTGTCTTTCACTCTGCTTCTTGCCAGTTCCCTCAGTGCTCCAGTGCTTCTGAAGGTGTCTGGTAGATCATCAGTAAGTCCCATGCTACAGGAACCTGAGGTCTCAACCTCTGAGGTACAGTGACTGGAGAGAAAAGAACTTCACTAAGACTCCAAACGTAGCAACTCTTAACACTGCTAGGGGACTTTCTCTACACTTATGGTTCCGCTCCTGCATGCTGAGTGTTACACTAGATCTCTGGGGGCATAGGCTGATTTTCCCGCTTTGGTGAATTTCCCAGGTAACTCTGTCTGCTTTAAGATTTGTAAACATCATTCATTCAAAACGGTCTATGTTACTCATGTTAGCTAAAAAGCATAATTTACAAGATATTTATACTAGTGTTACTGAAAAAGTAAATGTCTGCTTCTGTGGGGCACGAAGGTCTCCATGCCCTGTGTAACCCCACATCCCAGTCAATGGGAGCGTGGGAACAAATTTGGCCATATAAAAACCAGTCTCTGTTCAGATTTCCCTCATTCTGGCTCAGACAATGGCCTGTAAGTAATTTTTGTTTCTTTCTTGAATGGTGGCAGCAGTGTGAGATATCAAAGGGGGCTATCATTTCATCTGGTTTTATTTCTTTTTAACAGATTTATTTAAGATTTGAAGATGGAGGCATGAATGAAGAAGAAAAAAGATTTACAGTTGAAGAAAGAAGACTGAAAGGGGATTGAAGAAGAAGAAAAAGGAAGACCAGGGTGAAGAAGACACCGCTGGACTATAGAATTCAAGGAAGGTGTTACATCTGAGGGGATAGGCCATGGGATAGTGTCAGGACTAGGATTTTATTTAAATTTATTGTTAATAGTAGGTGTAGTGTAGGACCAGGGGCGTACTTTTAGGGGGTATCCTTTGAATACTATGTAATCTTTCCACATTTGAAACTACGCTTAATTTGGTGACATAGGAATCTCGTGCTTTTGATGCAGGGTGAGATTCTCATGTCACCCTTTTCATCATGGCGACTTGATTATTGTGGCTTTATGTCACACATTCTTTTGTGTGCGACATTTTGAAAGTGGACCCTTTTAAGGTTAGTGTTTAAGAAGGTGGCATGAGGGTGACTGTGTTATTAGCTCAAGTTTGATGCTTGACATCATGTCAAACATCGAGCGTTATCTAGTTTCCTTTGATGTTCCCATCATTCACACTATTTAGCGTGATTTGTGGGAACAAAGAAGCTACAACAAACGTTAGGCCACAGGTTATGTCTACCAGCACTCGTGGTTCATGTTGGTCAGGCAATTGAATTCCAACGGTAAAACTATGGGCTTGAAATAATAGACCCCGGTAAAAAAAAATAAAACTACAGTTGGAAATTTTAAGTCACAGTCAGGTATGCAATTACCTGTGCTGTGACAAACTACCTAAGGAAAAAAAAACACAGTGGGTGCTAAATGTGCACGCACTGGAAGCATTGAAAAATATTTTGATTTTGTGAATTCAGTTCCATGTGTTGGGTGGTAACATGTGTTAAGGGACTCTGCTTTTCCCCAAAAAATTTGCACCAACAAAAAATAGGTGTTAACTTTCCTAATACATGTTAAAAACTGCTGACGCTGGAATTGAAGTTTAACCCTTTGAGTGCAATGCATTGCATACCTCTCTGGCACTCAAAAGGTTAAAAAAACTAGGGGAAAAAGCTGTTGCCAATGGATGTATTGATATGGGGCCCTAAGACCTATATCTATCTATCTATCTATCTATCTATCTTATCTATCTATCTATCTATCTATCTATCTATCTATCTATCTTATCTATCTATCTATCTATCTATCTATCTATCTATCTATCTATCTATCTATCTATCTATCTATCTAGATGGGGCAGAAGGAGAGGGGTCATCACAGAGTATAGAGTGAGACAGTACCCCACTGGGTTTATTTGCACCCAACACAGGTTATGTGTAGCAAGCACCATTCATCATTTCTGAAACATTTAATGCAAGGGAGATGCTCACCTACTAGGCAGACACGCCCTATATCTATGGGAGCAAGAACGATTTTCAGCAATGGTGGGGTGCTATGCTATGCCAACTCATAACTTTAATGATGTTACCTGCTGGTCCAAAGAGGGGTTGAGAAAGCTGAGCAGGGAGTCCTTAACTTAGAGGAATGTGTTGCGTACCCCTCTGGGGCTCAAAGGGTTAAACCATTTTTAAGTGTGCAGTTAAATAGTATCTCTGCTCTGAGCTGATTGGCTGGGAGGTGCATAAGCACACATAACAGCCAATGACTACCCATATATGAAGGCAGTCTCTATTCACATTCCCTCATTGTGGAACAGGCATCGGCTTATAAGGTAAAAGATGGGGGTAAACTCAGCTTCTCCTCCGCTGCTGCCAACTGCTCAGTCGTACACAGCAGCAGAGAAATAGAACAGGAGACTGATATTTTTTTTTTCTTCAAATAATTTGGATGTGTATAAAAACATGGGCATATTTTTTCATAACTTGGCACATGTTATTTACTAAAGTACTATTTAACGGCACACTTATACATGGTTTAACCCTTTGAACCACAGAGAGGTAAGCAACACATTGTTCTTTAATGCGTTGGTATCATGGTGCCCATGATCTTGGCTGCAGGCGGCGACATTCTGATTTCCCAATTTCATTGCCTTTCTCTGACTGGCCCAGGTATCTGTGTCGCCGCCCAGGGCTAGCCTTTATATGCTCTGTCATGTCTACACTGTGGTGCCCTTTCGTGGTGTACTAGTTGCTGGTGTTTGTTCTGAGTGTCTCTGATCGTGTATGACCTGGCCTGCCTGATCACGTTCCTGCATTTCCTGTGTTGCTGTTGCTCCGTTGCTGACTGTATCTGGCAGAGAACCCGCTCCATTGCTGATCGTATCTGGCTGAGAACCCGCTCCGTTGTTGACCGTATCTGGCTGAGAACCAGCTCCGTTGCTGTCTATATCTGGCTGAGAACCCGCTCCGCTGCTGACTGTATCTGGCTGAGAACCCGCTCCGTTGCTGACCGTATCTGGCTGGGAACCCGCTCCGTTGCTGACTATATCTGGCTGAGAACACACTCCGTTGCTGACTACATTTGGCTGAGAACCCACTCCATTGCTGACTGTATCTGGCTGAGAACCCGCTCCGGTACTGACCGTATCTGGCTGAGTACCCGTTCTGTTACTGACCGTATCTGGTTGACTACCACTTTTGCCTGGCTATACCAATTGGTTGCCTCCTTTTGGGCCAGTGATACCAGCTGTGGCCTTTCCGTTACACAAGTCTGTGTACGCCGCGTTGCGCTATTATTCTTTGTCAACCGTAGGCTGAGCATTCGTGCTTTCTTAACCGCCTCTGGCGGTGTGCACACACAAAGTACCGGTACAGTGTTGCATAGCACTGACTGTGTTACTCTGATCACTCTCTGTGTCCACCTCCCTATCATTGCTGGGCTCACTCCCTTTGGGAGTTGCAGTATCTCTCTAGGGCGTTACCAATTGGCCCTTTCTGTGCCTGGATCATCCAGGCAGGGCCAGTGCTCCTTTCCTCACTGAAGTAGCCTTGGGCTCAAGAGCCAGCAGTTGCGTTACACCATACTTCAGTGTGAGGGGACACTGGTTGCCTTCCTTATGTATATTACAATCCACCCCTAGCGTTCTAGGGTTTGCCTACTAAAAGCTGTTGCGTTGGTCTCGCTGTAGTCCAAGTGCCAGGGTCAGTGTTGCCTCCCTCCTCTTGGGTTCTGTGCCTCCCAGGCATCTGGGTTTGTGCCAGTCATCTACTCCTGAACTGCATGTCACCTGAGTCCTGCAGTCAGCTCCTGGGCTGCATTGCCTTCAGGCATCCAGGTTCAAGCCAGAACTTTCGTTTGCCAGTGATTGTCTCCATTTCATTATATATTGCTAAGACTGGCTTGCTATCGCTGTGTATATCTGTACATATATATATATGTTCTGTTGTTGTGGGTCTAAGGGCCTAACTAAGTGTTTGTACTTTATCCTAATAAAGTCATTTTAACCTTACTGATCTGGTCTGAGTGTTCATCAAAAACCGTGACAGTTGGGTACCCTCTGTAATTCAAGGGGTTAAACTATGCATACAGGTGCTGGTTATTATCAGGGAACATTTATTCATGCATCTTTTGTTTTAACAGCTAAACGAAAAGAAGACAGAGGAAGAAAGAAGAAGAGAGAAGAAAGAAGGGAAGAAAGAAGGACAGTAGGTGACCAGGATGCTGAAGACTCCGCTGGACATCAGGATTAATGGTAAGTGTTTGTTCTCAGGGGCTGTTGCTTTGTTACTTAGTCGGTTACCCCATTGACAATTGCACGGTTAGTTCTACTAACATTAAACACAGTTTTGGTGTACTTTGGATGTATTGATAAGGGGCATAGGGCCCCATATCAATACATCCCCTGGGTACTTGGGTTTTTAGTCACTTTTGTTTCCTTTCAATAGCAAAGGGACTTTAGTGAGAAAATACTGGGTCTTAAATTTCAGAGATAAAGGGCCAGATGTAAAAGATGGTGTTAAACAGCCGGTAGGGCCAAAGTAAGTACTAACCAACATAATAAAATATCTAATCTGGTATTTAAAGGTCCTACCAGCTGAAAGCACAACAGACGTTAGGCCACAGAAATGGTCTTGTGGCTAAACGTCCGCTTTGTGCATTAAGTTCCCAAAATGCTGCTAAATAGAAGCTTGTTGGGAGCTTAACAGTAAAAAAGTTAACTATCGGTGTCTGACATACTGCCAGGCACAGATCATTAACATATTTGTTACACTTACCTGTCATCCACTGTCTGTCTCCTTCTGTTTTCATTCTGAATTCTCTCCTTTCTTGTGTCTTCTGTCTTCTCTTCATTCTTCTTTCTTGTATCTGTAAATAAAACAAGAAAAGTATAAAAACAATGTTGAAATATTCAGCACACTAGTACATAGTTTAACCCCTTGAGTATTGTAGGGGTACTCAACGCATTGCAAGTCAAAGCGTTGTGTACCTCTCTTGGGCTCAAAAGGGTTAAAGCATGTATAACTACTGCCTGGTTCCATAAATATGAATATGCTTTCAGTTATTCAACAATGTCTTAGTTGTACCAAATAATATATACAGGAATGCCATAATAAAATAATTCTTAACTTTAATAAAATACTTAGCTTAGCTGTGTCCTAGCCAATCAGTTGAAAGCACAGCCACTCAAAGCTGATTGGCTGGGATGTGCGTACGCACATCTCAGCCAATGGCTGTGAGGGAATTGGAATTGAGACTGCCCAGGTATAAAAGCAGTCTCTGTTCAAATTCCCTCAGTGTGTAACGGGATTCGGCCAGTGAGGGAGAAGACAGGGGGGGTCTGTGCCACATTGTACTGCCTCCTTTGCGCTGCCTCCTCGGCCGCACACAGTGACGGAGACAGACACAACTAAGATAAGCTAAGTATTTTATAAGAGTTAAGAATTATTTTATTGTGTCATTTCTGCATATATTATTTGGACAACGTTGAATAACTGAAAACATATTCATATTTATGGAACCAGACAGTAGTAATACATGCTTTAACCCTTTTGAGCCCCAGAGAGGTACACAACACATTGCTTTGCATGCCCCTCTGGCACTCAAGGGGTTAAACTATGTATTAGTGTGCTGGATATTTCAGCATTGCATTTATCCTTTTTTTATTTACAGATACAAGAAAGAAGAATGAAGAGAAGACAGAATATACAAGAAAGAAAAGAAGACAGACGGACAGAAGATAAGCAGCATGCTGAGACTCCGCTGGACATCAGGATTAATGGTAAGTGTTACTTGACATGGGATGTTGCTTTGTTACTTAGTCGGTTTAACCCTATGGAATGTATTGATATGATGATGAGGTTGCCACCCTGATGAGAGGTCAAAAAATAGAAGAGCCAAAACATGATTAAATATTTATTACTTGCGATAATAACACATAGTTTAACAGGGAGGAAATGGTGGCAGCAGTGTAGAGGGCTATAATTTCATCTGGCTTTATTTCTTTTTAACAGATTTAATGAAGATTTGAAGATAAAGGAATGAAAGAAGAAGAAAATAAATTTAAAGCAGAAAAACAGATTGAAAGGGGATTGAAGAAGAAGATAAAGGAATACCAGGGTGAAGAAGACACTGCTGGACTTCAGAATTCAAGGCAGGTGTGTGGGGAGTGGGCTAGTCATGGTTCAGGACTAGAATTTTATTTAATTTTATTGTTAATATTAGTTGTAGTGTAGGCCCAGGGGGTACTTTTTGGGGGTATCCTTTGAAAATGTCTCACCCAAAAGACAGTGTCACATATAGCCGAAATGATCAAGTAACCATGATGAAATGGGCAACTTTGCTTCAGATATGGCAATGTTACATAGCACGGAAAGTTTGACCATGACTGTAACTGTGAGGTCACGGCTTTGCTGACATAATGACAGTCTCCATACTTACTTACTAGTGGGGAGTTCAACAGGGATTAGCACATCATTGATAGTTGAAAACACAAACTGATTGTATGTCCAACAAACATGCCACATGCACAGTACACCCATTGCCTGACGTGACACATTTTCACTGGAGCTGCAAAAAATAACAGAAAAGTTGAGGCCGTGGCAGTACCACACATAGGCAAAGCAAATCTAATAGCATACATTGTTGGGGGAACACATCAAGCCAAGCAGCTGGAGAATACGTGTTTCACTCAGCAGGAAAACAATCTCAAACACACACTGAAAATATGATGCTGGAACAAACATTCAAAACTAGGGTTAGCCAAAATGGAGAACCATATCCACAGGGAACCACAACACACATGGCTTAAGAAGCATATATATGGGAATGGTGGTCCCAATATCTATGTAGCCAAAGCTGACTACCCCGTAGCTTCAAACATATGTGTTTTCCATGTCACAACATGTAGTACAAGAAGAAAAGAAGATAGAACAGAACTGAACCCTGGAGGGTCGATAGAGACTAGTTCAATACTGTATAGTTACTGGATAATATTATTATACCTATGAGAAAATAATAATGGAATTAAAACAATGTACATCATTTTGTAATGATTATCACAATGGTGTTAAAACCATCACTATTTAGACTGAATATAAGGAATCCGTCTGTAATTGTGAGGAACCTCGATAAAGGGAAATTTATCGAGGCTCCTCACAATTATAATCACCCCTTTTTTTTGTTGTAATCAATTATCTATTACATCTGTACATAACAGGCAATTAAGGGGTGATAATTCTGTGACTCGGTCACATTGCAGATCAGACGGATTCCTTATAGTCACACTAAATAGTGATGGTTTTAACACCAATGTGGTGCTCATTACAACACTGTACATTGTTTTAATTCCAATTATTATTTTCTCATAGGTATAAATAATAATGTTTATTCTTATGTGTTTGTTCGTGTCATTTATGTTTTAACATCTTCTTAAAATGATTTATTCAGTACCCATCCATCGACCCTCCAGGGTCTAAATCTGTTCCAAATCTTCTTTTCTTCTTGTACTAGATATTTAAATTTGAGACCTGCAATATGCTGTTATATAACCCTATCTTCTATATAATTTACTTCCACAACATTTATGCATCCCTTCTTGCCATGTCATGTGTTCCGGACACATATGATAACCAAGTGTCAACCACAGTAGGTCTGTTACATGAATGTACAGGACTTTGTCAAGCTGTAGGTTCAATGATTGCCAGGAAGGTATTGTGCATTGCAATGTATAGGATACCATTCTGTCGCTAAAGGAGTTAAATGTGAATGTGATCATCTTGCATCTCTGTTGTCATTGGCCAGTTTACTAATCACATAATATCACATGTATTTCAATGCATGGGATACCTTTCTGGGAATCATTAATTCAACAGCTTGACAATGTCCTGAACATTCATGTAACAGACCTATGTGGTTGACATTTTGTTATTATATGTATCTGGAACACCGGGGATGGCAGGGAGGGATGCATACATGTTATGGAATTATCATGTTAAATGGACAATACATTTTGAAGTCTGGGGCAGTCAGCTTTGGCTACACAGAAATTTGGGACCACCATTCCCATTATCCCAGCAGTTTTGGTAAGGGATGTAATACAACAGATGTATATAATATAAATGGTGGGGGAGGAGATGAAAGGCAGCAGTTGGAGGGGGATCTATTATAGCTGCTGGAGGGAGATGTGCAGCTTAACAGTTGGAGGGAAGAATGTAACGCAGCATTTGGAGGGGAATGTAATACAGCAGTTGCAGAGAGAGGGCTGTGATACAGCATTTGGTGTGAGGGATGTCATTTAGCAGTTAGAGTGAGTTACAATAAAGCAGTTAGGGGAGATGATTATAGCAAAATAGTTGGAGGGGAAGTGCAATACAGCAGTTGGAGGAACTGAGGCAAACAGCAGTTGGAGAGGGGATGTAATACAGAAGTTCACTTGAAGGATATAATACACCATGTGGGAGGGGGTATCATTTATCAGTTGGTTAGAGAAATCTAATTCAACAGGATGGGCGAAAAATTTAGCATCAAACCAAACTTGGCAAATAATACCACATCCTGCCTGTCAAAAAACATCCTTTTTTCCTCTATTTTCACCTTGCTCATTCCATTGAAATAAATGTGAATATTGAATTTACACAGAACACATGGCAAATGTTATTTTATTTCCCAAAGGTATAGTATAAAAAGGGCATGAGGGTAACTGTGTTGGTGGAGTGTGGGGAAAGAATCAGTTGAATAGGGAATGTTTTTTTTGGAAGGGGGTTTGTTTACTGAGATTGGGGGCGGCAGTTAATAAAAAATAAATACTAAATACAATTAAAAAAAAAACATAAGACATGGTGTAAAAGGGGTCTGAGGAGGGCGCCTGTGTAGGTGGGTGGAGTCTGTGGAAAGAACAGGGAATTTTTTTGGGGGGGTTGTTGATGTATTGAGGGGACAGTTAATAAAAAAAATACATAAAAAAATAAGAAATTTATATGTAACGTGGTAGAGACAGGGATCCCCTGACATAAGATGTCACAGGGGTAAACTGATACTTGAAGTGACAGTATTTTGCAGAGGATGATTTGTGAGATTTGTTGTTAGAGGCCCAAGGCCTGTAGGACTTAGACTTATTAGAGGCACAAGTCCTGAGGAAACATTGATTTGTAGGACTTTGCGACTGCTGTTCTTGCCTCTGTTGAGTTGTTTAAGCAGCAGTATGATTCGGCATATCAAAGGGAATGGGAACAACAACAACAGCAGTAATATGGGTGATAGATGATGAAGGTTCCACTTGCCACGCCTAGCCCCAGTGATGCACCTGAGGCAGTAGCAGAGAGAAGAAGGTTGCAGTAGTCCATGTGGGATAGGATATGTGCTTGCGATTGGAGGGGGGGGCAGGAACAAAAGCCTAGATTGACAGTTAGGTAAGATGTGCTGCAACATTTTGTATTGATTGAAATGAAGGGAGCTGAGAGGCTGGTAGACCAGATAAAAGAAGACTGCAGTAATCCAGGTGGGATAGAATAAGTGCGAGTGTAAGTATTTTAGTTGAGTGAAACAGAGGAAGGGATTCTTTTTGCTAATTTACACATAAGAAAATGGCAGGATTTGGCAATATCATGAACATGAGGAGTGAATGAGAGGGCAGCATCAATTATCACCCCTAGACAGCTTCCTACTGATGCTGGATTTATGGCAGTGCTATTCACATCGGTTAGTTAGATAAGAAGACAACCATAGAAGGCTAAGTTCCAGATGCCTACTAATTGAAGAATCTGTAGGAAGACAGCATGATTGGCAGTGTCAAAAGCAGCTGAGAGATAAAGCAAGGTAAGTATTGAATAGTAACCTTGTGATGTGGAGATGTATATATCATTAACCACTCCTATGTAGAGTGAACAGTGAGGAAGCCAGATTGTAATGGGTCTAGCAGGTTGTGTGAGTTAAGGAAGAAAAGCATGCAGGAGTAGGCTAGGCATCCCAAAATTTTAGATGCAAAATGCAGAAGAGAAACCAGTAGATAGCTGTAAGATGTGGTGCTGTCATGAGTGTCGCTCTTGAGGGTAGGTGTTACTGTGGCATGTTTGAAGTCATCAGGAAAAGTAGCAGAAGCAAAGGAGGGGTAAAAATCTCAAATAGTTTGAGCATTAGTGTGGGGGAGAGGGGCTGAAAGGGAATACGATTGAGTGCCCATGTAGTGGAGGTAGAGGAAGAAGGCAAGTTGGTCCATTTGTGGCCCTTGTGTGGTGTGTTAAATGCATTCAGTGCCAGTCTTGTTCCTGATTAAACTGATCTCTTGTTGCTGACCCTTTGCTTGTTCATGGATTTCCATCTTAATTACCCATGCTTATTTTGGCTTCTGTATCACCAACTTCTGCCTGTCTCTCAATCCATTTCCTGCCAGCTCCCTCAGTGGAGGAGTCTGGTGGATTCCATGGTTGCAGGAACCTGGTGGCGCAAACCAAGGGGTAAAAAGGAGAACTCCACTTAAACTTCAAAAGTGGCACTTTTTACAGTGGTGGGGAATTTACTCTGCACTTACTGTTCTTGAGCATTACATTACACAAGGGCCTTACATGGAACTGTAGAGATCTCCTAGATGGTGCACTCCTGTGAAAAATGCATTGACATTCTCAAAGGCAGGATGGATCACTTTGAGCAGACTTTGTAGACTCTTAGCACACACATAGTCCAATGTACAGGATCACCAGGTCATGATGCAAAACACACTCCCATGGTACCAGTGGCTTCCATGCACATTCATCTGCCTCCTTCCACAGCATTATACAGGTGATCTTATGGCATGTAGTGGGTTTCCTGAAGCAGTGTTTAATACAGTTTGGACTGATGCCTACCTATTAACTTCTGATTGTGCTCATATGGGGTATATTTTATCTTTCCTCACTGATAAGGACCTGACATTGGCTTCTAATCTATGGGATCAGAACATTCCGGTGCTGAATAATTATTTGGACTTCCGTGGTGTATTTGATGTACCTGGATGCTCCACCACAGCAACCTCCACTTTACTGACCACACAACAGGGTAACAGACCTCTCTCTCTCCACACCTTAGCAATAGAGGCTAATTGAAATAATGATGCATTAGAGGAGTTCCTTACCATTGGTCTATCTGGATGGCTGAAAGATGAATTAGTAGCTTGTGACTCTCCTACCAACCTTGCAGGTTTTACTACCTTCATTGGTCGAATTGAGCTATATCTTAGGGAGATATAAACCAAAGAGAGAGAGAGATCAGAAAACCACCACCAGTTTGGCACCCAGTTTCTTCAAACCAGAACCATTATCTCAGTTCATTGAGCAGCCTATACAAGTGGGTTCAACACATCTGACAGAGGAGGACAAAAGATAGTGACACCAAGAGGGTTTCTGTCTTTATTGTGGCTGAAAGGGGCATATTGCACTCTTTTGTCCTAACAGGCAGGGGAATGCTCCTAGAGAGGATCAGAGAACCTACTCTAGGCATCAAGGGTAGATCCCCTGACAATAAAACCATTGTATGATTCTTCCATTAAGCTGGTCTCATTATACTATTCATACCACTGCCTTTTTTGATTCTGGTGCAGCTCATGACTTTATCAATGACTTGTTTGTACTTATTGCTGTAGAGGAAATAGAATCAGACACTTGCCACAAGCATCTGTCACTCAGTAGACAGCCAGTCTACAGTTCCAAGTGGTTATTCTCCATAAAGAAACACTGGCACTTAATATCATTCATTCTCCTACCAGTCCATTGTCCTGAGCTATGCTAGGCTACAACACCACTACCCTAGAACTGACTGAAGACTGGGTACATTACTGCCTGTGGACAGTCCTGTCTTGAGGAATCACAAATATAGTGTAATGGGATGCGCTCACTGCACTATTGAGAAAGGGACAACACAATTTAGTAGAAGTAGGGTAAAGTGAATATTAGAGCACTGACTAATATAATATCTAGCCAGATGTCTAAGACATGAGTAATAGAATACGTAGACAAATAGCAAGTTATTGATACAGTAAATAAGAATAACACATACAAGTAGAACCTTAAGGGTACAGTAGATACCCAAGGTTCAAAACAATGGTAGATATACTTTTAGTGGAAAGTAGATAACCGGCATAGTTAAGACAAAAAACAGTTAAAGCATATATGTACCAGTTAATACAGTTCCTCTTTGATGAGAAGTACAAGTCCAAAACACAGATTAGTAGATGCAATGGAGGATGTGTTAGTTCAGGATGGAAAGTGATGCATGATGGATGGTAATCATTAAATGGATGGAAACTCAGTCACTCTGTACTGCAGTCAAATGCCCGGAGTCCACTCAAACAGGTATGATATATAAAAAAAAGAGACAAAAGGAGAAACAGAGATCTTAGTGTAAGGATATGTAATATGCAGTATTGCTCATAACAGATATGCAGAGAAAATCTAAATGAAAATTAAGGAAATATGAATATAAAAAAATAAATGTAGTCACAAAAATAGACCATGTACATAAAAGTATACATATAGTATCTGTAAAAACTGGAGATAATCTCTACAGGTATTTAGAGTGATAAAAAATTGAAGGAATTCGAAATATACATAAAAAATGCAAGAAACTGCACAAATTGCGTTAAAAAGAGTGCTCAATCCTGAGAACTCCCAGTAATGTAAATAATTCTGTCTGGAGCTATGATATACATCCCCAAAGGGTGACTTATATGCAGAAATAGCTATCATCAACAATACAAGAGAATAGGTGAGATGAAGGGTATTTGGGTGTTCAATGTCTCCCTCCCCCAGTAGTTCTTCACTTACCAGATGAACTCTTTAGTCACAGCATATAAATATAAGTCAACTAATCTGCTCACCAGATTGCCCCTTGTAGGAATGAGTATCACAAGTCAGAGTTTCACCGACGTCTCTACTCAGGATCCCAGTCCTCTGTATGAAACTCTGACTTGTGATTGTCTTTCTTCATCTCTCCTTGTTATTTCCATCTCTGTGAATAATCCTGTCATCCATCTTCCTTAACCTTATGTGTCCTTTGCCAATGTGTTTAGCAAGAAAAGAGCAGAAGATTTGCCACCACACAGACTCTATGACTGGCCTACTTGCTTTCTGTATGGTACTATGCCTCCAAGAGGAAGGGTATACCCTTGAGACTCAAGCCATGGAGGAATACATCAAAGATAACCTACAATGGGCATTCATATGTAGATCTATGTTACCCACAGGTGCTGGATTCTGTTTTGTGACAAAAAAGGAGAGTTCGCCCAGGTTGTGTATTTACTGCAGGAGCTTAAATCAGATCACTATCAAAAATTCTTATGGAACACAGTTGAATCTCAAAGTATTTGACATGATCTAGGATTATACAATATTTATGAAATTAGATTTGCGGGGCATCTACAACCTTGCCCATATTTACCAGAGTGATCAGTGGAAAACAACATTTAACACCCACTCTAATCACTATAAGTATACACTGATGCCCTGTGGCCTTTGTAATGCCTCTGCTGTTTATTCATAATTGGCAATGATTGCCTTAATAACTACTTGTCCATTCACCTAATCTCCATATTCACTGGCAACATATCAAAATGGTCATCCTCAAACTAGGGGAGAATAGACTGTATGTGAAGCTTGAAAAAAATGTCAGTTTGAAGTTAAGAAAGCTGACTTACTTGGTTGTCTTATTTATGCCATATGATTCAATATAGAACCAGTAACTATACCCCAGTGGCCACAACCCAAAATCCTGAAGGGTCTACAATGATTCCTTTGCTTTGCAAACTATTAAAGGAAATTCATAATTACGAAAAAAATGTATTTACCCCCTTAAGAATGCAAGAGGGGTGTCACATTGGACATATATATATAAATATACACAATTCTAAGTGGTTTCTGGTTTGATGTCCACCCTGGGGTAGTAAGGAGGTGGAGACTGGCCGCATGCAGCAAATCAGAGGCAGCGATTGACAGCACTCATGAAAAAGGGAGCCGATACCATCTGGTGGTCTACAGAAGTGGTAAAGGCTTTCAGACTATTAAACCATTACATTGCCACAGCATCCCTGTTGGGTCATCTGGATTTCACACAACCATTCCCCTTGCAGTTGGGCACTTCTGAAATCGGAGCTGGAGCAGTGTTGTCACAGTGGAAGACCTACAACAGTGCATGTTCTCTAAGTGATTTTCCCAAGCAGAGAGGAATTATTATGATGTAGAAAGCCGAGAACAGCTTACAGTAATCCTTAATGGAAGAATGCAGGGTACATGTGTGTCTGTAACTATACTCACTGACCACAAGAATTTTACAATATATTAGTTCTGCCAAATGACAACATTTTGGCAAGCTCTTTGGGCCTTGTAACTGTCCAGGTTCAGTTTTATTATCTCCTATAAATTGGGATAAAAAAACACAAAAGCTGATGCTTTATCCTGCTGACATATTACTGAAGAGAAAGAGATCAAATCAAATGTAACCTTTATTTCCATAGAAAAAGGCCTCGGTCACCACTATTTGCACTTGTCTAATCATGCAAAGGTTGAAATTAGCAGAAAATTCTGTACTTCCTATATTACATAATGGCTTGATCTATATACTTCCTGGTGACTAAGATGAAGTATTGTCTGTTCATCATGATACCCTTTTTCTGGTCATCCATGTTATACACTCTTTTTCAAAGATGGCACAGATCATACCTCTTTATTCATAAGATATTTCCCCTCCATGGTCTTCCTACTGACATTATATCAGATCAAGGCATCTAGTACATATCTCTGTTTTGGAGGTCCTTCTGTGTAGAAATGGAGATTAAGCTGGTATTCTCTTTGGCCTATCACCCTCAGGCTAATGGGGTAGCAGAAACAGCCAGCCAGGACCTGGAACAATTTCTGCACCTTTTCATTTCTGATAAATATGAGAACTGGTCTGGACTTCTTCCATGGGCATACTTTTCCAGAACTATTACTTTACTAGGGTTGCAGTTACAGGATACACCCAGTATCTATTCCTGCTACCCTCTCTGTTCAAGGGATTCCAGCCTGTAATGACCAGCTATGGAACTTACATCTCCTCTGGGATAAAGTACAATATAATCTCAAACAGGCCATTGAGAAACTAAAGATCTGTGCAACTGAAACCAGTTTTAAAAGTACCTTCCATGAAGTTCACCACTAGATACATAGGATCATACCGTATCCCACACAAGACCAGTCCGGTGGCATATGAATTATTTCTACCTCTAGCTTTACAAATACCCAAGGTTTTTTCATGTATAACCACTGAAGTCTTTGATATGCAACCATTTCTCCAAGGCCCCCCTACATTTGATCCCATTCTTGTAAACCAGCATGATGAAAATGACATATAGACTATTATGAGCTCTTGTTTCTCCAGTGGAATTCTCCATTATGTAGAACATTGCAAAGGGTATGGTCCTGAGGAACACTCCTTATTATCTGCTCACAGTGTCCATGCTCCTCGCCAGATAAAATATTTCCATCTCAGGTTCCCTGCTTGGTGCTCACATGTGCAGGAACTAATGCAGTATACAACTCCAACTAGCAGGTTTGGTCCTTTGCTTAGCTGGGTATTTTGTCACTTATACCAGAATGGCCGCTGGAGATAGATGTCTCTGTTTCCAACATGGAACCTGAAACCAGGAAGCAAGCCTCTGTTTGAAGTTTCCCTCTTATTTAAACCCTGGCCAGCCATAACAAGATGTCTTTGTGTTATTCTTCTACTGCATCAAGTCCCAGTCCAGATTCCTGCCTTGCTTTTACAGTTTTCACTTATTCTTGCTCTCCTGACTAGGCTCACTTCTCATTGCTGAACTTTTGCTTGTTTCTGAATTTACTGATTGTCTCTTAGGCTAACCTTTTGCTTGCCCAGCTTTGACCTGTCTTTCACTCTGCTTCTTGCCAGTTCCCTCAGTGCTCCAGTGCTTCTGAAGGTGTCTGGTAGATCATCAGTAAGTCCCATGCTACAGGAACCTGAGGTCTCAACCTCTGAGGTACAGTGACTGGAGAGAAAAGAACTTCACTAAGACTCCAAACGTAGCAACTCTTAACACTGCTAGGGGACTTTCTCTACACTTATGGTTCCGCTCCTGCATGCTGAGTGTTACACTAGATCTCTGGGGGCATAGGCTGATTTTCCCGCTTTGGTGAATTTCCCAGGTAACTCTGTCTGCTTTAAGATTTGTAAACATCATTCATTCAAAACGGTCTATGTTACTCATGTTAGCTAAAAAGCATAATTTACAAGATATTTATACTAGTGTTACTGAAAAAGTAAATGTCTGCTTCTGTGGGGCACGAAGGTCTCCATGCCCTGTGTAACCCCACATCCCAGTCAATGGGAGCGTGGGAACAAATTTGGCCATATAAAAACCAGTCTCTGTTCAGATTTCCCTCATTCTGGCTCAGACAATGGCCTGTAAGTAATTTTTGTTTCTTTCTTGAATGGTGGCAGCAGTGTGAGATATCAAAGGGGGCTATCATTTCATCTGGTTTTATTTCTTTTTAACAGATTTATTTAAGATTTGAAGATGGAGGAATGAATGAAGAAGAAAAAAGATTTACAGTTGAAGAAAGAAGACTGAAAGGGGATTGAAGAAGAAGAAAAAGGAAGACCAGGGTGAAGAAGACACCGCTGGACTATAGAATTCAAGGAAGGTGTTACATCTGAGGGGATAGGCCATGAGATAGTGTCAGGACTAGGATTTTATTTAAATTTATTGTTAATAGTAGGTGTAGTGTAGGACCAGGGGCGTACTTTTAGGGGGTATCCTTTGAATACTATGTAATCTTTCCACATTTGAAACTACGCTTAATTTGGTGACATAGGAATCTCGTGCTTTTGATGCAGGGTGAGATTCTCATGTCACCCTTTTCATCATGGCGACTTGATTATTGTGGCTTTATGTCACACATTCTTTTGTGTGCGACATTTTGAAAGTGGACCCTTTTAAGGTTAGTGTTTAAGAAGGTGGCATGAGGGTGACTGTGTTATTAGCTCAAGTTTGATGCTTGACATCATGTCAAACATCGAGCGTTATCTAGTTTCCTTTGATGTTCCCATCATTCACACTATTTAGCGTGATTTGTGGGAACAAAGAAGCTACAACAAACGTTAGGCCACAGGTTATGTCTACCAGCACTCGTGGTTCATGTTGGTCAGGCAATTGAATTCCAACGGTAAAACTATGGGCTTGAAATAATAGACCCCGGTAAAAAAAAATAAAACTACAGTTGGAAATTTTAAGTCACAGTCAGGTATGCAATTACCTGTGCTGTGACAAACTACCTAAGGAAAAAAAAACACAGTGGGTGCTAAATGTGCACGCACTGGAAGCATTGAAAAATATTTTGATTTTGTGAATTCAGTTCCATGTGTTGGGTGGTAACATGTGTTAAGGGACTCTGCTTTTCCCCAAAAAATTTGCACCAACAAAAAATAGGTGTTAACTTTCCTAATACATGTTAAAAACTGCTGACACTGGAATTGAAGTTTAACCCTTTGAGTGCAATGCATTGCATACCTCTCTGGCACTCAAAAGGTTAAAAAAACTAGGGGAAAAAGCTGTTGCCAATGGATGTATTGATATGGGGCCCTAAGACCTATATCTATCTATCTATCTATCTATCTATCTATCTATCTATCTATCTATCTATCTATCTATCTTATCTATCTATCTATCTATCTATCTATCTATCTATCTATCTATCTATCTATCTTATCTATCTTATCTATCTATCTTATCTATCTATCTATCTATCTATCTATCTATCTATCTATCTAGATGGGGCAGAAGGAGAGGGGTCATCACAGAGTATAGAGTGAGACAGTACCCCACTGGGTTTATTTGCACCCAACACAGGTTATGTGTAGCAAGCACCATTCATCATTTCTGAAACATTTAATGCAAGGGAGATGCCCACCTACTAGGCAGACACGCCCTATATCTATGGGAGCAAGAACGATTTTCAGCAATGGTGGGGTGCTATGCTATGCCAACTCATAACTTTAATGATGTTACCTGCTGGTCCAAAGAGGGGTTGAGAAAGCTGAGCAGGGAGTCCTTAACTTAGAGGAATGTGTTGCGTACCCCTCTGGGGCTCAAAGGGTTAAACCATTTTTAAGTGTGCAGTTAAATAGTATCTCTGCTCTGAGCTGATTGGCTGGGAGGTGCATAAGCACACATAACAGCCAATGACTACCCATATATGAAGGCAGTCTCTATTCACATTCCCTCATTGTGGAACAGGCATCGGCTTATAAGGTAAAAGATGGGGGTAAACTCAGCTTCTCCTCCGCTGCTGCCAACTGCTCAGTCGTACACAGCAGCAGAGAAATAGAACAGGAGACTGATATTTTTTTTTTCTTCAAATAATTTGGATGTGTATAAAAACATGGGCATATTTTTTCATAACTTGGCACATGTTATTTACTAAAGTACTATTTAACGGCACACTTATACATGGTTTAACCCTTTGAACCACAGAGAGGTAAGCAACACATTGTTCTTTAATGCGTTGGTATCACGGTGCCCATGATCTTGGCTGCAGGCGGCGACATTCTGATTTCCCAATTTCATTGCCTTTCTCTGACTGGCCCAGGTATCTGTGTCGCCGCCCAGGGCTAGCCTTTATATGCTCTGTCATGTCTACACTGTGGTGCCCTTTCGTGGTGTACTAGTTGCTGGTGTTTGTTCTGAGTGTCTCTGATCGTGTATGACCTGGCCTGCCTGATCACGTTCCTGCATTTCCTGTGTTGCTGTTGCTCCGTTGCTGACTGTATCTGGCAGAGAACCCGCTCCATTGCTGATCGTATCTGGCTGAGAACCCGCTCCGTTGTTGACCGTATCTGGCTGAGAACCAGCTCCGTTGCTGTCTATATCTGGCTGAGAACCCGCTCCGCTGCTGACTGTATCTGGCTGAGAACCCGCTCCGTTGCTGACCGTATCTGGCTGGGAACCCGCTCCGTTGCTGACTATATCTGGCTGAGAACACACTCCGTTGCTGACTACATTTGGCTGAGAACCCACTCCATTGCTGACTGTATCTGGCTGAGAACCCGCTCCGGTACTGACCGTATCTGGCTGAGTACCCGTTCTGTTACTGACCGTATCTGGTTGACTACCACTTTTGCCTGGCTATACCAATTGGTTGCCTCCTTTTGGGCCAGTGATACCAGCTGTGGCCTTTCCGTTACACAAGTCTGTGTACGCCGCGTTGCGCTATTATTCTTTGTCAACCGTAGGCTGAGCATTCGTGCTTTCTTAACCGCCTCTGGCGGTGTGCACACACAAAGTACCGGTACAGTGTTGCATAGCACTGACTGTGTTACTCTGATCACTCTCTGTGTCCACCTCCCTATCATTGCTGGGCTCACTCCCTTTGGGAGTTGCAGTATCTCTCTAGGGCGTTACCAATTGGCCCTTTCTGTGCCTGGATCATCCAGGCAGGGCCAGTGCTCCTTTCCTCACTGAAGTAGCCTTGGGCTCAAGAGCCAGCAGTTGCGTTACACCATACTTCAGTGTGAGGGGACACTGGTTGCCTTCCTTATGTATATTACAATCCACCCCTAGCGTTCTAGGGTTTGCCTACTAAAAGCTGTTGCGTTGGTCTCGCTGTAGTCCAAGTGCCAGGGTCAGTGTTGCCTCCCTCCTCTTGGGTTCTGTGCCTCCCAGGCATCTGGGTTTGTGCCAGTCATCTACTCCTGAACTGCATGTCACCTGAGTCCTGCAGTCAGCTCCTGGGCTGCATTGCCTTCAGGCATCCAGGTTCAAGCCAGAACTTTCGTTTGCCAGTGATTGTCTCCATTTCATTATATATTGCTAAGACTGGCTTGCTATCGCTGTGTATATCTGTACATATATATATATGTTCTGTTGTTGTGGGTCTAAGGGCCTAACTAAGTGTTTGTACTTTATCCTAATAAAGTCATTTTAACCTTACTGATCTGGTCTGAGTGTTCATCAAAAACCGTGACAGTTGGGTACCCTCTGTAATTCAAGGGGTTAAACTATGCATACAGGTGCTGGTTATTATCAGGGAACATTTATTCATGCATCTTTTGTTTTAACAGCTAAACGAAAAGAAGACAGAGGAAGAAAGAAGAAGAGAGAAGAAAGAAGGGAAGAAAGAAGGACAGTAGGTGACCAGGATGCTGAAGACTCCGCTGGACATCAGGATTAATGGTAAGTGTTTGTTCTCAGGGGCTGTTGCTTTGTTACTTAGTCGGTTACCCCATTGACAATTGCACGGTTAGTTCTACTAACATTAAACACAGTTTTGGTGTACTTTGGATGTATTGATAAGGGGCATAGGGCCCCATATCAATACATCCCCTGGGTACTTGGGTTTTTAGTCACTTTTGTTTCCTTTCAATAGCAAAGGGACTTTAGTGAGAAAATACTGGGTCTTAAATTTCAGAGATAAAGGGCCAGATGTAAAAGATGGTGTTAAACAGCCGGTAGGGCCAAAGTAAGTACTAACCAACATAATAAAATATCTAATCTGGTATTTAAAGGTCCTACCAGCTGAAAGCACAACAGACGTTAGGCCACAGAAATGGTCTTGTGGCTAAACGTCCGCTTTGTGCATTAAGTTCCCAAAATGCTGCTAAATAGAAGCTTGTTGGGAGCTTAACAGTAAAAAAGTTAACTATCGGTGTCTGACATACTGCCAGGCACAGATCATTAACATATTTGTTACACTTACCTGTCATCCACTGTCTGTCTCCTTCTGTTTTCATTCTGAATTCTCTCCTTTCTTGTGTCTTCTGTCTTCTCTTCATTCTTCTTTCTTGTATCTGTAAATAAAACAAGAAAAGTATAAAAACAATGTTGAAATATTCAGCACACTAGTACATAGTTTAACCCCTTGAGTATTGTAGGGGTACTCAACGCATTGCAAGTCAAAGCGTTGTGTACCTCTCTTGGGCTCAAAAGGGTTAAAGCATGTATAACTACTGCCTGGTTCCATAAATATGAATATGCTTTCAGTTATTCAACAATGTCTTAGTTGTACCAAATAATATATACAGGAATGCCATAATAAAATAATTCTTAACTTTAATAAAATACTTAGCTTAGCTGTGTCCTAGCCAATCAGTTGAAAGCACAGCCACTCAAAGCTGATTGGCTGGGATGTGCGTACGCACATCTCAGCCAATGGCTGTGAGGGAATTGGAATTGAGACTGCCCAGGTATAAAAGCAGTCTCTGTTCAAATTCCCTCAGTGTGTAACGGGATTCGGCCAGTGAGGGAGAAGACAGGGGGGGTCTGTGCCACATTGTACTGCCTCCTTTGCGCTGCCTCCTCGGCCGCACACAGTGACGGAGACAGACACAACTAAGATAAGCTAAGTATTTTATAAGAGTTAAGAATTATTTTATTGTGTCATTTCTGCATATATTATTTGGACAACGTTGAATAACTGAAAACATATTCATATTTATGGAACCAGACAGTAGTAATACATGCTTTAACCCTTTTGAGCCCCAGAGAGGTACACAACACATTGCTTTGCATGCCCCTCTGGCACTCAAGGGGTTAAACTATGTATTAGTGTGCTGGATATTTCAGCATTGCATTTATCCTTTTTTTATTTACAGATACAAGAAAGAAGAATGAAGAGAAGACAGAATATACAAGAAAGAAAAGAAGACAGACGGACAGAAGATAAGCAGCATGCTGAGACTCCGCTGGACATCAGGATTAATGGTAAGTGTTACTTGACATGGGATGTTGCTTTGTTACTTAGTCGGTTTAACCCTATGGAATGTATTGATATGATGATGAGGTTGCCACCCTGATGAGAGGTCAAAAAATAGAAGAGCCAAAACATGATTAAATATTTATTACTTGCGATAATAACACATAGTTTAACAGGGAGGAAATGGTGGCAGCAGTGTAGAGGGCTATAATTTCATCTGGCTTTATTTCTTTTTAACAGATTTAATGAAGATTTGAAGATAAAGGAATGAAAGAAGAAGAAAATAAATTTAAAGCAGAAAAACAGATTGAAAGGGGATTGAAGAAGAAGATAAAGGAATACCAGGGTGAAGAAGACACTGCTGGACTTCAGAATTCAAGGCAGGTGTGTGGGGAGTGGGCTAGTCATGGTTCAGGACTAGAATTTTATTTAATTTTATTGTTAATATTAGTTGTAGTGTAGGCCCAGGGGGTACTTTTTGGGGGTATCCTTTGAAAATGTCTCACCCAAAAGACAGTGTCACATATAGCCGAAATGATCAAGTAACCATGATGAAATGGGCAACTTTGCTTCAGATATGGCAATGTTACATAGCACGGAAAGTTTGACCATGACTGTAACTGTGAGGTCACGGCTTTGCTGACATAATGACAGTCTCCATACTTACTTACTAGTGGGGAGTTCAACAGGGATTAGCACATCATTGATAGTTGAAAACACAAACTGATTGTATGTCCAACAAACATGCCACATGCACAGTACACCCATTGCCTGACGTGACACATTTTCACTGGAGCTGCAAAAAATAACAGAAAAGTTGAGGCCGTGGCAGTACCACACATAGGCAAAGCAAATCTAATAGCATACATTGTTGGGGGAACACATCAAGCCAAGCAGCTGGAGAATACGTGTTTCACTCAGCAGGAAAACAATCTCAAACACACACTGAAAATATGATGCTGGAACAAACATTCAAAACTAGGGTTAGCCAAAATGGAGAACCATATCCACAGGGAACCACAACACACATGGCTTAAGAAGCATATATATGGGAATGGTGGTCCCAATATCTATGTAGCCAAAGCTGACTACCCCGTAGCTTCAAACATATGTGTTTTCCATGTCACAACATGTAGTACAAGAAGAAAAGAAGATAGAACAGAACTGAACCCTGGAGGGTCGATAGAGACTAGTTCAATACTGTATAGTTACTGGATAATATTATTATACCTATGAGAAAATAATAATGGAATTAAAACAATGTACATCATTTTGTAATGATTATCACAATGGTGTTAAAACCATCACTATTTAGACTGAATATAAGGAATCCGTCTGTAATTGTGAGGAACCTCGATAAAGGGAAATTTATCGAGGCTCCTCACAATTATAATCACCCCTTTTTTTTGTTGTAATCAATTATCTATTACATCTGTACATAACAGGCAATTAAGGGGTGATAATTCTGTGACTCGGTCACATTGCAGATCAGACGGATTCCTTATAGTCACACTAAATAGTGATGGTTTTAACACCAATGTGGTGCTCATTACAACACTGTACATTGTTTTAATTCCAATTATTATTTTCTCATAGGTATAAATAATAATGTTTATTCTTATGTGTTTGTTCGTGTCATTTATGTTTTAACATCTTCTTAAAATGATTTATTCAGTACCCATCCATCGACCCTCCAGGGTCTAAATCTGTTCCAAATCTTCTTTTCTTCTTGTACTAGATATTTAAATTTGAGACCTGCAATATGCTGTTATATAACCCTATCTTCTATATAATTTACTTCCACAACATTTATGCATCCCTTCTTGCCATGTCATGTGTTCCGGACACATATGATAACCAAGTGTCAACCACAGTAGGTCTGTTACATGAATGTACAGGACTTTGTCAAGCTGTAGGTTCAATGATTGCCAGGAAGGTATTGTGCATTGCAATGTATAGGATACCATTCTGTCGCTAAAGGAGTTAAATGTGAATGTGATCATCTTGCATCTCTGTTGTCATTGGCCAGTTTACTAATCACATAATATCACATGTATTTCAATGCATGGGATACCTTTCTGGGAATCATTAATTCAACAGCTTGACAATGTCCTGAACATTCATGTAACAGACCTATGTGGTTGACATTTTGTTATTATATGTATCTGGAACACCGGGGATGGCAGGGAGGGATGCATACATGTTATGGAATTATCATGTTAAATGGACAATACATTTTGAAGTCTGGGGCAGTCAGCTTTGGCTACACAGAAATTTGGGACCACCATTCCCATTATCCCAGCAGTTTTGGTAAGGGATGTAATACAACAGATGTATATAATATAAATGGTGGGGGAGGAGATGAAAGGCAGCAGTTGGAGGGGGATCTATTATAGCTGCTGGAGGGAGATGTGCAGCTTAACAGTTGGAGGGAAGAATGTAACGCAGCATTTGGAGGGGAATGTAATACAGCAGTTGCAGAGAGAGGGCTGTGATACAGCATTTGGTGTGAGGGATGTCATTTAGCAGTTAGAGTGAGTTACAATAAAGCAGTTAGGGGAGATGATTATAGCAAAATAGTTGGAGGGGAAGTGCAATACAGCAGTTGGAGGAACTGAGGCAAACAGCAGTTGGAGAGGGGATGTAATACAGAAGTTCACTTGAAGGATATAATACACCATGTGGGAGGGGGTATCATTTATCAGTTGGTTAGAGAAATCTAATTCAACAGGATGGGCGAAAAATTTAGCATCAAACCAAACTTGGCAAATAATACCACATCCTGCCTGTCAAAAAACATCCTTTTTTCCTCTATTTTCACCTTGCTCATTCCATTGAAATAAATGTGAATATTGAATTTACACAGAACACATGGCAAATGTTATTTTATTTCCCAAAGGTATAGTATAAAAGGGGCATGAGGGTAACTGTGTTGGTGGAGTGTGGGGAAAGAATCAGTTGAATAGGGAATGTTTTTTTTGGAAGGGGGTTTGTTTACTGAGATTGGGGGCGGCAGTTAATAAAAAATAAATACTAAATACAATTAAAAAAAAAACATAAGACATGGTGTAAAAGGGGTCTGAGGAGGGCGCCTGTGTAGGTGGGTGGAGTCTGTGGAAAGAACAGGGAATTTTTTTGGGGGGGTTGTTGATGTATTGAGGGGACAGTTAATAAAAAAAATACATAAAAAAATAAGAAATTTATATGTAACGTGGTAGAGACAGGGATCCCCTGACATAAGATGTCACAGGGGTAAACTGATACTTGAAGTGACAGTATTTTGCAGAGGATGATTTGTGAGATTTGTTGTTAGAGGCCCAAGGCCTGTAGGACTTAGACTTATTAGAGGCACAAGTCCTGAGGAAACATTGATTTGTAGGACTTTGCGACTGCTGTTCTTGCCTCTGTTGAGTTGTTTAAGCAGCAGTATGATTCGGCATATCAAAGGGAATGGGAACAACAACAACAGCAGTAATATGGGTGATAGATGATGAAGGTTCCACTTGCCACGCCTAGCCCCAGTGATGCACCTGAGGCAGTAGCAGAGAGAAGAAGGTTGCAGTAGTCCATGTGGGATAGGATATGTGCTTGCGATTGGAGGGGGGGGCAGGAACAAAAGCCTAGATTGACAGTTAGGTAAGATGTGCTGCAACATTTTGTATTGATTGAAATGAAGGGAGCTGAGAGGCTGGTAGACCAGATAAAAGAAGACTGCAGTAATCCAGGTGGGATAGAATAAGTGCGACTGTAAGTATTTTAGTTGAGTGAAACAGAGGAAGGGATTCTTTTTGCTAATTTACACATAAGAAAATGGCAGGATTTGGCAATATCATGAACATGAGGAGTGAATGAGAGGGCAGCATCAATTATCACCCCTAGACAGCTTCCTACTGATGCTGGATTTATGGCAGTGCTATTCACATCGGTTAGTTAGATAAGAAGACAACCATAGAAGGCTAAGTTCCAGATGCCTACTAATTGAAGAATCTGTAGGAAGACAGCATGATTGGCAGTGTCAAAAGCAGCTGAGAGATAAAGCAAGGTAAGTATTGAATAGTAACCTTGTGATGTGGAGATGTATATATCATTAACCACTCCTATGTAGAGTGAACAGTGAGGAAGCCAGATTGTAATGGGTCTAGCAGGTTGTGTGAGTTAAGGAAGAAAAGCATGCAGGAGTAGGCTAGGCATCCCAAAATTTTAGATGCAAAATGCAGAAGAGAAACCAGTAGATAGATGTAAGATGTGGTGCTGTCATGAGTGTCGCTCTTGAGGGTAGGTGTTACTGTGGCATGTTTGAAGTCATCAGGAAAAGTAGCAGAAGCAAAGGAGGGGTAAAAATCTCAAATAGTTTGAGCATTAGTGTGGGGGAGAGGGGCTGAAAGGGAATACGATTGAGTGCCCATGTAGTGGAGGTAGAGGAAGAAGGCAAGTTGGTCCATTTGTGGCCCTTGTGTGGTGTGTTAAATGCATTCAGTGCCAGTCTTGTTCCTGATTAAACTGATCTCTTGTTGCTGACCCTTTGCTTGTTCATGGATTTCCATCTTAATTACCCATGCTTATTTTGGCTTCTGTATCACCAACTTCTGCCTGTCTCTCAATCCATTTCCTGCCAGCTCCCTCAGTGGAGGAGTCTGGTGGATTCCATGGTTGCAGGAACCTGGTGGCGCAAACCAAGGGGTAAAAAGGAGAACTCCACTTAAACTTCAAAAGTGGCACTTTTTACAGTGGTGGGGAATTTACTCTGCACTTACTGTTCTTGAGCATTACATTACACAAGGGCCTTACATGGAACTGTAGAGATCTCCTAGATGGTGCACTCCTGTGAAAAATGCATTGACATTCTCAAAGGCAGGATGGATCACTTTGAGCAGACTTTGTAGACTCTTAGCACACACATAGTCCAATGTACAGGATCACCAGGTCATGATGCAAAACACACTCCCATGGTACCAGTGGCTTCCATGCACATTCATCTGCCTCCTTCCACAGCATTATACAGGTGATCTTATGGCATGTAGTGGGTTTCCTGAAGCAGTGTTTAATACAGTTTGGACTGATGCCTACCTATTAACTTCTGATTGTGCTCATATGGGGTATATTTTATCTTTCCTCACTGATAAGGACCTGACATTGGCTTCTAATCTATGGGATCAGAACATTCCAGTGCTGAATAATTATTTGGACTTCCGTGGTGTATTTGATGTACCTGGATGCTCCACCACAGCAACCTCCACTTTACTGACCACACAACAGGGTAACAGACCTCTCTCTCTCCACACCTTAGCAATAGAGGCTAATTGAAATAATGATGCATTAGAGGAGTTCCTTACCATTGGTCTATCTGGATGGCTGAAAGATGAATTAGTAGCTTGTGACTCTCCTACCAACCTTGCAGGTTTTACTACCTTCATTGGTCGAATTGAGCTATATCTTAGGGAGATATAAACCAAAGAGAGAGAGAGATCAGAAAACCACCACCAGTTTGGCACCCAGTTTCTTCAAACCAGAACCATTATCTCAGTTCATTGAGCAGCCTATACAAGTGGGTTCAACACATCTGACAGAGGAGGACAAAAGATAGTGACACCAAGAGGGTTTCTGTCTTTATTGTGGCTGAAAGGGGCATATTGCACTCTTTTGTCCTAACAGGCAGGGGAATGCTCCTAGAGAGGATCAGAGAACCTACTCTAGGCATCAAGGGTAGATCCCCTGACAATAAAACCATTGTATGATTCTTCCATTAAGCTGGTCTCATTATACTATTCATACCACTGCCTTTTTTGATTCTGGTGCAGCTCATGACTTTATCAATGACTTGTTTGTACTTATTGCTGTAGAGGAAATAGAATCAGACACTTGCCACAAGCATCTGTCACTCAGTAGACAGCCAGTCTACAGTTCCAAGTGGTTATTCTCCATAAAGAAACACTGGCACTTAATATCATTCATTCTCCTACCAGTCCATTGTCCTGAGCTATGCTAGGCTACAACACCACTACCCTAGAACTGACTGAAGACTGGGTACATTACTGCCTGTGGACAGTCCTGTCTTGAGGAATCACAAATATAGTGTAATGGGATGCGCTCACTGCACTATTGAGAAAGGGACAACACAATTTAGTAGAAGTAGGGTAAAGTGAATATTAGAGCACTGACTAATATAATATCTAGCCAGATGTCTAAGACATGAGTAATAGAATACGTAGACAAATAGCAAGTTATTGATACAGTAAATAAGAATAACACATACAAGTAGAACCTTAAGGGTACAGTAGATACCCAAGGTTCAAAACAATGGTAGATATACTTTTAGTGGAAAGTAGATAACCGGCATAGTTAAGACAAAAAACAGTTAAAGCATATATGTACCAGTTAATACAGTTCCTCTTTGATGAGAAGTACAAGTCCAAAACACAGATTAGTAGATGCAATGGAGGATGTGTTAGTTCAGGATGGAAAGTGATGCATGATGGATGGTAATCATTAAATGGATGGAAACTCAGTCACTCTGTACTGCAGTCAAATGCCCGGAGTCCACTCAAACAGGTATGATATATAAAAAAAAGAGACAAAAGGAGAAACAGAGATCTTAGTGTAAGGATATGTAATATGCAGTTTTGCTCATAACAGATATGCAGAGAAAATCTAAATGAAAATTAAGGAAATATGAATATAAAAAAATAAATGTAGTCACAAAAATAGACCATGTACATAAAAGTATACATATAGTATCTGTAAAAACTGGAGATAATCTCTACAGGTATTTAGAGTGATAAAAAATTGAAGGAATTCGAAATATACATAAAAAATGCAAGAAACTGCACAAATTGCGTTAAAAAGAGTGCTCAATCCTGAGAACTCCCAGTAATGTAAATAATTCTGTCTGGAGCTATGATATACATCCCCAAAGGGTGACTTATATGCAGAAATAGCTATCGTCAACAATACAAGAGAATAGGTGAGATGAAGGGTATTTGGGTGTTCAATGTCTCCCTCCCCCAGTAGTTCTTCACTTACCAGATGAACTCTTTAGTCACAGCATATAAATATAAGTCAACTAATCTGCTCACCAGATTGCCCCTTGTAGGAAAGAGTATCACAAGTCAGAGTTTCACCGACGTCTCTACTCAGGATCCCAGTCCTCTGTATGAAACTCTGACTTGTGATTGTCTTTCTTCATCTCTCCTTGTTATTTCCATCTCTGTGAATAATCCTGTCATCCATCTTCCTTAACCTTATGTGTCCTTTGCCAATGTGTTTAGCAAGAAAAGAGCAGAAGATTTGCCACCACACAGACTCTATGACTGGCCTACTTGCTTTCTGTATGGTACTATGCCTCCAAGAGGAAGGGTATACCCTTGAGACTCAAGCCATGGAGGAATACATCAAAGATAACCTACAATGGGCATTCATATGTAGATCTATGTTACCCACAGGTGCTGGATTCTGTTTTGTGACAAAAAAGGAGAGTTCGCCCAGGTTGTGTATTTACTGCAGGAGCTTAAATCAGATCACTATCAAAAACTCTTATGGAACACAGTTGAATCTCAAAGTATTTGACATGATCTAGGATTATACAATATTTATGAAATTAGATTTGCGGGGCATCTACAACCTTGCCCATATTTACCAGAGTGATCAGTGGAAAACAACATTTAACACCCACTCTAATCACTATAAGTATACACTGATGCCCTGTGGCCTTTGTAATGCCTCTGCTGTTTATTCATAATTGGCAATGATTGCCTTAATAACTACTTGTCCATTCACCTAATCTCCATATTCACTGGCAACATATCAAAATGGTCATCCTCAAACTAGGGGAGAATAGACTGTATGTGAAGCTTGAAAAAAATGTCAGTTTGAAGTTAAGAAAGCTGACTTACTTGGTTGTCTTATTTATGCCATATGATTCAATATAGAACCAGTAACTATACCCCAGTGGCCACAACCCAAAATCCTGAAGGGTCTACAATGATTCCTTTGCTTTGCAAACTATTAAAGGAAATTCATAATTACGAAAAAAATGTATTTACCCCCTTAAGAATGCAAGAGGGGTGTCACATTGGACATATATATATAAATATACACAATTCTAAGTGGTTTCTGGTTTGATGTCCACCCTGGGGTAGTAAGGAGGTGGAGACTGGCCGCATGCAGCAAATCAGAGGCAGCGATTGACAGCACTCATGAAAAAGGGAGCCGATACCATCTGGTGGTCTACAGAAGTGGTAAAGGCTTTCAGACTATTAAACCATTACATTGCCACAGCATCCCTGTTGGGTCATCTGGATTTCACACAACCATTCCCCTTGCAGTTGGGCACTTCTGAAATCGGAGCTGGAGCAGTGTTGTCACAGTGGAAGACCTACAACAGTGCATGTTCTCTAAGTGATTTTCCCAAGCAGAGAGGAATTATTATGATGTAGAAAGCCGAGAACAGCTTACAGTAATCCTTAATGGAAGAATGCAGGGTACATGTGTGTCTGTAACTATACTCACTGACCACAAAAATTTTACAATATATTAGTTCTGCCAAATGACAACATTTTGGCAAGCTCTTTGGGCCTTGTAACTGTCCAGGTTCAGTTTTATTATCTCCTATAAATTGGGATAAAAAAACACAAAAGCTGATGCTTTATCCTGCTGACATATTACTGAAGAGAAAGAGATCAAATCAAATGGAACCTTTATTTCCATAGAAAAAGGCCTCGGTCACCACTATTTGCACTTGTCTAATCATGCAAAGGTTGAAATTAGCAGAAAATTCTGTACTTCCTATATTACATAATGGCTTGATCTATATACTTCCTGGTGACTAAGATGAAGTATTGTCTGTTCATCATGATACCCTTTTTCTGGTCATCCATGTTATACACTCTTTTTCAAAGATGGCACAGATCATACCTCTTTATTCATAAGATATTTCCCCTCCATGGTCTTCCTACTGACATTATATCAGATCAAGGCATCTAGTACATATCTCTGTTTTGGAGGTCCTTCTGTGTAGAAATGGAGATTAAGCTGGTATTCTCTTTGGCCTATCACCCTCAGGCTAATGGGGTAGCAGAAACAGCCAGCCAGGACCTGGAACAATTTCTGCACCTTTTCATTTCTGATAAATATGAGAACTGGTCTGGACTTCTTCCATGGGCATACTTTTCCAGAACTATTACTTTACTAGGGTTGCAGTTACAGGATACACCCAGTATCTATTCCTGCTACCCTCTCTGTTCAAGGGATTCCAGCCTGTAATGACCAGCTATGGAACTTACATCTCCTCTGGGATAAAGTACAATATAATCTCAAACAGGCCATTGAGAAACTAAAGATCTGTGCAACTGAAACCAGTTTTAAAAGTACCTTCCATGAAGTTCACCACTAGATACATAGGATCATACCGTATCCCACACAAGACCAGTCCGGTGGCATATGAATTATTTCTACCTCTAGCTTTACAAATACCCAAGGTTTTTTCATGTATAACCACTGAAGTCTTTGATATGCAACCATTTCTCCAAGGCCCCCCTACATTTGATCCCATTCTTGTAAACCAGCATGATGAAAATGACATATAGACTATTATGAGCTCTTGTTTCTCCAGTGGAATTCTCCATTATGTAGAACATTGCAAAGGGTATGGTCCTGAGGAACACTCCTTATTATCTGCTCACAGTGTCCATGCTCCTCGCCAGATAAAATATTTCCATCTCAGGTTCCCTGCTTGGTGCTCACATGTGCAGGAACTAATGCAGTATACAACTCCAACTAGCAGGTTTGGTCCTTTGCTTAGCTGGGTATTTTGTCACTTATACCAGAATGGCCGCTGGAGATAGATGTCTCTGTTTCCAACATGGAACCTGAAACCAGGAAGCAAGCCTCTGTTTGAAGTTTCCCTCTTATTTAAACCCTGGCCAGCCATAACAAGATGTCTTTGTGTTATTCTTCTACTGCATCAAGTCCCAGTCCAGATTCCTGCCTTGCTTTTACAGTTTTCACTTATTCTTGCTCTCCTGACTAGGCTCACTTCTCATTGCTGAACTTTTGCTTGTTTCTGAATTTACTGATTGTCTCTTAGGCTAACCTTTGGCTTGCCCAGCTTTGACCTGTCTTTCACTCTGCTTCTTGCCAGTTCCCTCAGTGCTCCAGTGCTTCTGAAGGTGTCTGGTAGATCATCAGTAAGTCCCATGCTACAGGAACCTGAGGTCTCAACCTCTGAGGTACAGTGACTGGAGAGAAAAGAACTTCACTAAGACTCCAAACGTAGCAACTCTTAACACTGCTAGGGGACTTTCTCTACACTTATGGTTCCGCTCCTGCATGCTGAGTGTTACACTAGATCTCTGGGGGCATAGGCTGATTTTCCCGCTTTGGTGAATTTCCCAGGTAACTCTGTCTGCTTTAAGATTTGTAAACATCATTCATTCAAAACGGTCTATGTTACTCATGTTAGCTAAAAAGCATAATTTACAAGATATTTATACTAGTGTTACTGAAAAAGTAAATGTCTGCTTCTGTGGGGCACGAAGGTCTCCATGCCCTGTGTAACCCCACATCCCAGTCAATGGGAGCGTGGGAACAAATTTGGCCATATAAAAACCAGTCTCTGTTCAGATTTCCCTCATTCTGGCTCAGACAATGGCCTGTAAGTAATTTTTGTTTCTTTCTTGAATGGTGGCAGCAGTGTGAGATATCAAAGGGGGCTATCATTTCATCTGGTTTTATTTCTTTTTAACAGATTTATTTAAGATTTGAAGATGGAGGAATGAATGAAGAAGAAAAAAGATTTACAGTTGAAGAAAGAAGACTGAAAGGGGATTGAAGAAGAAGAAAAAGGAAGACCAGGGTGAAGAAGACACCGCTGGACTATAGAATTCAAGGAAGGTGTTACATCTGAGGGGATAGGCCATGGGATAGTGTCAGGACTAGGATTTTATTTAAATTTATTGTTAATAGTAGGTGTAGTGTAGGACCAGGGGCGTACTTTTAGGGGGTATCCTTTGAATACTATGTAATCTTTCCACATTTGAAACTACGCTTAATTTGGTGACATAGGAATCTCGTGCTTTTGATGCAGGGTGAGATTCTCATGTCACCCTTTTCATCATGGCGACTTGATTATTGTGGCTTTATGTCACACATTCTTTTGTGTGCGACATTTTGAAAGTGGACCCTTTTAAGGTTAGTGTTTAAGAAGGTGGCATGAGGGTGACTGTGTTATTAGCTCAAGTTTGATGCTTGACATCATGTCAAACATCGAGCGTTATCTAGTTTCCTTTGATGTTCCCATCATTCACACTATTTAGCGTGATTTGTGGGAACAAAGAAGCTACAACAAACGTTAGGCCACAGGTTATGTCTACCAGCACTCGTGGTTCATGTTGGTCAGGCAATTGAATTCCAACGGTAAAACTATGGGCTTGAAATAATAGACCCCGGTAAAAAAAAATAAAACTACAGTTGGAAATTTTAAGTCACAGTCAGGTATGCAATTACCTGTGCTGTGACAAACTACCTAAGGAAAAAAAAACACAGTGGGTGCTAAATGTGCACGCACTGGAAGCATTGAAAAATATTTTGATTTTGTGAATTCAGTTCCATGTGTTGGGTGGTAACATGTGTTAAGGGACTCTGCTTTTCCCCAAAAAATTTGCACCAACAAAAAATAGGTGTTAACTTTCCTAATACATGTTAAAAACTGCTGACACTGGAATTGAAGTTTAACCCTTTGAGTGCAATGCATTGCATACCTCTCTGGCACTCAAAAGGTTAAAAAAACTAGGGGAAAAAGCTGTTGCCAATGGATGTATTGATATGGGGCCCTAAGACCTATATCTATCTATCTATCTATCTATCTATCTATCTATCTATCTATCTATCTATCTATATCTATCTATCTATCTATCTATCTTATCTATCTATCTTATCTATCTATCTATCTATCTATCTATCTATCTATCTATCTAGATGGGGCAGAAGGAGAGGGGTCATCACAGAGTATAGAGTGAGACAGTACCCCACTGGGTTTATTTGCACCCAACACAGGTTATGTGTAGCAAGCACCATTCATCATTTCTGAAACATTTAATGCAAGGGAGATGCCCACCTACTAGGCAGACACGCCCTATATCTATGGGAGCAAGAACGATTTTCAGCAATGGTGGGGTGCTATGCTATGCCAACTCATAACTTTAATGATGTTACCTGCTGGTCCAAAGAGGGGTTGAGAAAGCTGAGCAGGGAGTCCTTAACTTAGAGGAATGTGTTGCGTACCCCTCTGGGGCTCAAAGGGTTAAACCATTTTTAAGTGTGCAGTTAAATAGTATCTCTGCTCTGAGCTGATTGGCTGGGAGGTGCATAAGCACACATAACAGCCAATGACTACCCATATATGAAGGCAGTCTCTATTCACATTCCCTCATTGTGGAACAGGCATCGGCTTATAAGGTAAAAGATGGGGGTAAACTCAGCTTCTCCTCCGCTGCTGCCAACTGCTCAGTCGTACACAGCAGCAGAGAAATAGAACAGGAGACTGATATTTTTTTTTTCTTCAAATAATTTGGATGTGTATAAAAACATGGGCATATTTTTTCATAACTTGGCACATGTTATTTACTAAAGTACTATTTAACGGCACACTTATACATGGTTTAACCCTCTGAACCACAGAGAGGTAAGCAACACATTGTTCTTTAATGCGTTGGTATCACGGTGCCCATGATCTTGGCTGCAGGCGGCGACATTCTGATTTCCCAATTTCATTGCCTTTCTCTGACTGGCCCAGGTATCTGTGTCGCCGCCCAGGGCTAGCCTTTATATGCTCTGTCATGTCTACACTGTGGTGCCCTTTCGTGGTGTACTAGTTGCTGGTGTTTGTTCTGAGTGTCTCTGATCGTGTATGACCTGGCCTGCCTGATCACGTTCCTGCATTTCCTGTGTTGCTGTTGCTCCGTTGCTGACTGTATCTGGCAGAGAACCCGCTCCATTGCTGATCGTATCTGGCTGAGAACCCGCTCCGTTGTTGACCGTATCTGGCTGAGAACCAGCTCCGTTGCTGTCTATATCTGGCTGAGAACCCGCTCCGCTGCTGACTGTATCTGGCTGAGAACCCGCTCCGTTGCTGACCGTATCTGGCTGGGAACCCGCTCCGTTGCTGACTATATCTGCCTGAGAACACACTCCGTTGCTGACTACATTTGGCTGAGAACCCACTCCATTGCTGACTGTATCTGGCTGAGAACCCGCTCCGGTACTGACCGTATCTGGCTGAGTACCCGTTCTGTTACTGACCGTATCTGGTTGACTACCACTTTTGCCTGGCTATACCAATTGGTTGCCTCCTTTTGGGCCAGTGATACCAGCTGTGGCCTTTCCGTTACACAAGTCTGTGTACGCCGCGTTGCGCTATTATTCTTTGTCAACCGTAGGCTGAGCATTCGTGCTTTCTTAACCGCCTCTGGCGGTGTGCACACACAAAGTACCGGTACAGTGTTGCATAGCACTGACTGTGTTACTCTGATCACTCTCTGTGTCCACCTCCCTATCATTGCTGGGCTCACTCCCTTTGGGAGTTGCAGTATCTCTCTAGGGCGTTACCAATTGGCCCTTTCTGTGCCTGGATCATCCAGGCAGGGCCAGTGCTCCTTTCCTCACTGAAGTAGCCTTGGGCTCAAGAGCCAGCAGTTGCGTTACACCATACTTCAGTGTGAGGGGACACTGGTTGCCTTCCTTATGTATATTACAATCCACCCCTAGCGTTCTAGGGTTTGCCTACTAAAAGCTGTTGCGTTGGTCTCGCTGTAGTCCAAGTGCCAGGGTCAGTGTTGCCTCCCTCCTCTTGGGTTCTGTGCCTCCCAGGCATCTGGGTTTGTGCCAGTCATCTACTCCTGAACTGCATGTCACCTGAGTCCTGCAGTCAGCTCCTGGGCTGCATTGCCTTCAGGCATCCAGGTTCAAGCCAGAACTTTCGTTTGCCAGTGATTGTCTCCATTTCATTATATATTGCTAAGACTGGCTTGCTATCGCTGTGTATATCTGTACATATATATATATGTTCTGTTGTTGTGGGTCTAAGGGCCTAACTAAGTGTTTGTACTTTATCCTAATAAAGTCATTTTAACCTTACTGATCTGGTCTGAGTGTTCATCAAAAACCGTGACAGTTGGGTACCCTCTGTAATTCAAGGGGTTAAACTATGCATACAGGTGCTGGTTATTATCAGGGAACATTTATTCATGCATCTTTTGTTTTAACAGCTAAACGAAAAGAAGACAGAGGAAGAAAGAAGAAGAGAGAAGAAAGAAGGGAAGAAAGAAGGACAGTAGGTGACCAGGATGCTGAAGACTCCGCTGGACATCAGGATTAATGGTAAGTGTTTGTTCTCAGGGGCTGTTGCTTTGTTACTTAGTCGGTTACCCCATTGACAATTGCACGGTTAGTTCTACTAACATTAAACACAGTTTTGGTGTACTTTGGATGTATTGATAAGGGGCATAGGGCCCCATATCAATACATCCCCTGGGTACTTGGGTTTTTAGTCACTTTTGTTTCCTTTCAATAGCAAAGGGACTTTAGTGAGAAAATACTGGGTCTTAAATTTCAGAGATAAAGGGCCAGATGTAAAAGATGGTGTTAAACAGCCGGTAGGGCCAAAGTAAGTACTAACCAATAATGTTGAGCGAGCGTGCTCGGCCGATGCTCGGATCGGCTCGAGCATCGCTCTGCTCGGCACATGGCGGTACTCGTACGAGTACCGCCATGTGCTCGCCCGACATGTTCGGGTTGCGGGGATCTGTGCCGGAAGAGGCACAGATCCGAAGACGCTCCGCTGGACCACCAGGGAATGGAGGTACAGGGGCATTGCGGAGATGAAGGGGGCATAGCGGAGATGAAGGGGGACATTGTGGAAGAGGGGCATAGACTCTATGCCCCTCTTCCACAATGTCCCCCTTCATCTCCGCTATGCCCGTCTGTCACAATGTGCCCCTTCATCTCCGCTATGCCCCTCTTCCACAATGTCCCCCTTCATCTCCTCTATGCCATAGAGGAGATGAAGGGGGACATTGTGGAAGAGGGGCATAGCGGAGATGAAGGGGGACATTGTGGAAGAGGGGCATAGAGTCTATGCCCCTCTTCCACAATGTCCCCCTTCATCTCCGCTATGCCCCTCTTCCACAATGTCCCCCTTCATCTCCTCTATGGCATAGAGGAGATGAAGGGGGACATTGTGGAAGAGGGGCATAGCGGAGATGAAGGGGGACATTGACCAGGCACCCTCCGCTCATCAGAGCAGGGGGTGCCTGGTTTGATGCTCGAGTGCTCCCATTCATTTGAATGGGGCTCGGGTGCTCGGCCGAGCACTCGAGCAGCAGGGGGTGCTCGGTCAGAGCACCCGAGCACCCGAGCATCGCGGTGCTCGCTCAACACTACTAACCAACATAATAAAATATCTAATCTGGTATTTAAAGGTCCTACCAGCTGAAAGCACAACAGACGTTAGGCCACAGAAATGGTCTTGTGGCTAAACGTCCGCTTTGTGCATTAAGTTCCCAAAATGCTGCTAAATAGAAGCTTGTTGGGAGCTTAACAGTAAAAAAGTTAACTATCGGTGTCTGACATACTGCCAGGCACAGATCATTAACATATTTGTTACACTTACCTGTCATCCACTGTCTGTCTCCTTCTGTTTTCATTCTGAATTCTCTCCTTTCTTGTGTCTTCTGTCTTCTCTTCATTCTTCTTTCTTGTATCTGTAAATAAAACAAGAAAAGTATAAAAACAATGTTGAAATATTCAGCACACTAGTACATAGTTTAACCCCTTGAGTATTGTAGGGGTACTCAACGCATTGCAAGTCAAAGCGTTGTGTACCTCTCTTGGGCTCAAAAGGGTTAAAGCATGTATAACTACTGCCTGGTTCCATAAATATGAATATGCTTTCAGTTATTCAACAATGTCTTAGTTGTACCAAATAATATATACAGGAATGCCATAATAAAATAATTCTTAACTTTAATAAAATACTTAGCTTAGCTGTGTCCTAGCCAATCAGTTGAAAGCACAGCCACTCAAAGCTGATTGGCTGGGATGTGCGTACGCACATCTCAGCCAATGGCTGTGAGGGAATTGGAATTGAGACTGCCCAGGTATAAAAGCAGTCTCTGTTCAAATTCCCTCAGTGTGTAACGGGATTCGGCCAGTGAGGGAGAAGACAGGGGGGGTCTGTGCCACATTGTACTGCCTCCTTTGCGCTGCCTCCTCGGCCGCACACAGTGACAGAGACAGACACAACTAAGATAAGCTCAGTATTTTATAAGAGTTAAGAATTATTTTATTGTGTCATTTCTGCATATATTATTTGGACAACGTTGAATAACTGAAAACATATTCATATTTATGGAACCAGACAGTAGTAATACATGCTTTAACCCTTTTGAGCCCCAGAGAGGTACACAACACATTGCTTTGCAATGCTTTGCATGCCCCTCTGGCACTCAAGGGGTTAAACTATGTATTAGTGTGCTGGATATTTCAGCATTGCATTTATCCTTTTTTTATTTACAGATACAAGAAAGAAGAATGAAGAGAAGACAGAATATACAAGAAAGAAAAGAAGACAGACGGACAGAAGATGAGCAGCATGCTGAGACTCCGCTGGACATCAGGATTAATGGTAAGTGTTACTTGACATGGGATGTTGCTTTGTTACTTAGTCGGTTTAACCCTATGGAATGTATTGATATGATGATGAGGTTGCCACCCTGATGAGAGGTCAAAAAATAGAAGAGCCAAAACATGATTAAATATTTATTACTTGCGATAATAACACATAGTTTAACAGGGAGGAAATGGTGGCAGCAGTGTAGAGGGCTATAATTTCATCTGGCTTTATTTCTTTTTAACAGATTTAATGAAGATTTGAAGATAAAGGAATGAAAGAAGAAGAAAATAAATTTAAAGCAGAAAAACAGATTGAAAGGGGATTGAAGAAGAAGATAAAGGAATACCAGGGTGAAGAAGATACTGCTGGACTTCAGAATTCAAGGCAGGTGTGTGGGGAGTGGGCTAGTCATGGTTCAGGACTAGAATTTTATTTAATTTTATTGTTAATATTAGTTGTAGTGTAGGCCCAGGGGGTACTTTTTGGGGGTATCCTTTGAAAATGTCTCACCCAAAAGACAGTGTCACATATAGCCGAAATGATCAAGTAACCATGATGAAATGGGCAACTTTGCTTCAAATATGGCAATGTTACATAGCACGGAAAGTTTGACCATGACTGTAACTGTGAGGTCATGGCTTTGCTGACATAATGACAGTCTCCATACTTACTTACTAGTGGGGAGTTCAACAGGGATTAGCACATCATTGATAGTTGAAAACACAAACTGATTGTATGTCCAACAAACATGCCACATGCACAGTACACCCATTGCCTGACGTGACACATTTTCACTGGAGCTGCAAAAAATAACAGAAAAGTTGAGGCCGTGGCAGTACCACACATAGGCAAAGCAAATCTAATAGCATACATTGTTGGGGGAACACATCAAGCCAAGCAGCTGGAGAATACGTGTTTCACTCAGCAGGAAAACAATCTCAAACACACACTGAAAATATGATGCTGGAACAAACATTCAAAACTAGGGTTAGCCAAAATGGAGAACCATATCCACAGGGAACCACAACACACATGGCTTAAGAAGCATATATATGGGAATGGTGGTCCCAATATCTATGTAGCCAAAGCTGACTACCTTGTAGCTTCAAACATATGTGTTTTCCATGTCACAACATGTAGTACAAGAAGAAAAGAAGATAGAACAGAACTGAACCCTGGAGGGTCGATAGAGACTAGTTCAATACTGTATAGTTACTGGATAATATTATTATACCTATGAGAAAATAATAATTGGAATTAAAACAATGTACATCATTTTGTAATGATTATCACAATGGTGTTAAAACCATCACTATTTAGACTGAATATAAGGAATCCGTCTGTAATTGTGAGGAACCTCGATAAAGGGAAATTTATCGAGGCTCCTCACAATTATAATCACCCCTTTTTTTTGTTGTAATCAATTATCTATTACATCTGTACATAACAGGCAATTAAGGGGTGATAATTCTGTGACTCGGTCACATTGCAGATCTGACGGATTCCTTATAGTCACACTAAATAGTGATGGTTTTAACACCAATGTGGTGCTCATTACAACACTGTACATTGTTTTAATTCCAATTATTATTTTCTCATAGGTATAAATAATAATGTTTATTCTTATGTGTTTGTTCGTGTCATTTATGTTTTAACATCTTCTTAAAATGATTTATTCAGTACCCATCCATCGACCCTCCAGGGTCTAAATCTGTTCCAAATCTTCTTTTCTTCTTGTACTAGATATTTAAATTTGAGACCTGCAATATGCTGTTATATAACCCTATCTTCTATATAATTTACTTCCACAACATTTATGCATCCCTTCTTGCCATGTCATGTGTTCCGGACACATATGATAACCAAGTGTCAACCACAGTAGGTCTGTTACATGAATGTACAGGACTTTGTCAAGCTGTAGGTTCAATGATTGCCAAGAAGGTATTGTGCATTGCAATGTATAGGATACCATTCTGTCGCTAAAGGAGTTAAATGTGAATGTGATCATCTTGCATCTCTGTTGTCATTGGCCAGTTTACTAATCACATAATATCACATGTATTTCAATGCATGGGATACCTTTCTGGGAATCATTAATTCAACAGCTTGACAATGTCCTGAACATTCATGTAACAGACCTATGTGGTTGACATTTTGTTATTATATGTATCTGGAACACCGGGGATGGCAGGGAGGGATGCATACATGTTATGGAATTATCATATTAAATGGACAATACATTTTGAAGTCTGGGGCAGTCAGCTTTGGCTACACAGAAATTTGGGACCACCATTCCCATTATCCACATTATCCCAGCAGTTTTGGTAAGGGATGTAATACAACAGATGTATATAATATAGATGGTGGGGGAGGAGATGAAAGGCAGCAGTTGGAGGGGGATCTATTATAGCTGCTGGAGGGAGATGTGCAGCTTAACAGTTGGAGGGAAGAATGTAACGCAGCATTTGGAGGGGAATGTAATACAGCAGTTGCAGAGAGAGGGCTGTGATACAGCATTTGGTGTGAGGGATGTCATTTAGCAGTTAGAGTGAGTTACAATAAAGCAGTTAGGGGAGATGATTATAGCAAAATAGTTGGAGGGGAAGTGCAATACTTCAGTTGGAGGAACTGAGGCAAACAGCAGTTGGAGAGGGGATGTAATACAGAAGTTCACTTGAAGGATATAATACACCATGTGGGAGGGGGTATCATTTATCAGTTGGTTAGAGAAATCTAATTCAACAGGATGGGCGAAAAATTTAGCATCAAACCAAACTTGGCAAATAATACCACATCCTGCCTGTCAAAAAACATCCTTTTTTCCTCTATTTTCACCTTGCTCATTCCATTGAAATAAATGTGAATATTGAATTTACACAGAACACATGGCAAATGTTATTTTATTTCCCAAAGGTATAGTATAAAAGGGGCATGAGGGTAACTGTGTTGGTGGAGTGTGGGGAAAGAATCAGTTGAATAGGGAATGTTTTTTTTGGAAGGGGGTTTGTTTACTGAGATTGGGGGCGGCAGTTAATAAAAAATAAATACTAAATACAATTAAAAAAAAAACATAAGACATGGTGTAAAAGGGGTCTGAGGAGGGTGCCTGTGTAGGTGGGTGGAGTCTGTGGAAAGAACAGGGAATTTTTTTGGGGGGGTTGTTGATGTATTGAGGGGACAGTTAATAAAAAAAAATACATAAAAAAATAAGAAATTTATATGTAACGTGGTAGAGACAGGGATCCCCTGACATAAGATGTCACAGCGGTAAACTGATACTTGAAGTGACAGTATTTTGCAGAGGATGATTTATGAGATTTGTTGTTAGAGGCCCAAGGCCTGTAGGACTTAGACTTATTAGAGGCACAAGTCCTGAGGAAACATTGATTTGTAGGACTTTGTGACTGCTGTTCTTGCCTCTGTTGAGTTGTTTAAGCAGCAGTATGATTCGGCATATCAAAGGGAATGGGAACAACAACAACAGCAGTAATATGGGTGATAGATGATGAAGGTTCCACTTGCCACGCCTAGCCCCAGTGATGCACCTGAGGCAGTAGCAGCACCATAACTAGCCCCCACCACTTCAGGTATATGTGGAGAAAAGAAGAAGCTGGCCAATAATTCTTCTCCAACTGCCCCGCCTCCAAAATCATGGGTGTCTCGTTACTAGAATAGAAATTTTTCCCTTGAGAGCAGGAACGCAATATGCACAGTGTGTGTGTGGTAAATAACACCTGTTGCAACTCTATCCAAACATCATGATACCAGAAACTAAGTACTGCTGCTGTCACTATACCCCTTGTCCACACCCCGCTAAGGACGCATGACAAATTGCTGACAGTTTAATAGTAACGATGAACCCACCCTGCCACCAGCTTAGCATATTCAGCAGGATGGAATCTTCTCAGATGCCGCTTGATGCCCTGCTTGAGATTCTCCTCCACCACAATGCCATGTGTGGTCAGTGCACCACACAGTGTGCAATGGGTTGACACGAACTGCCACATCCTAACATCTACAGAGTGGCTATCAATTGGCATAGGAATTAATGATGAACAAGATGGATTGGCAGATGTAGTTACCCTAGAGCAAGAAGAAAATGGCGAGCTAGTTCTTTCACTTGTCATCAAACTTCCAACCTCTCCCTGGATTTTTGTATTTTTCCTCCTCTTTAATCACCACCTTACCTCTTGTTGCCTTTTGGGAAAGTCAGGGGGTACAGCAACAGCGGTGCTCAAATTCTGTGATGGGTATTTGGCTTTAACATGTTTGACATAAATGTCATGGTGTCTATGTTTCATGTGTGTTATCAGGGTGGTTGTGCCAAGGCTCATTCCTTCCTTTCCCCTTCTCACTGACTTGTCACAAATTGTGCACAGTGCCATTGTTAATGACTGCACTGTGTCTGCCCCAAGAGAAAAATACTCCCACACACAAGACTTCAGGGGGGAGGGAAAAGGTTGAGAAGAATGCCCTTTCACTTCTTCTGTTCCACATTTGCCTTCACTGGCTGAGGCAGAGGATGATGTTGCTGCACTTGCTGCTAATGCCTCAAAATCAGCACTGCAACTAGGACCAGGAGTATTTCTGCTGTCAAGTGGAACCTCATCTAGTCCCACATCACTGTTTGACCCCATTCCCACTGTGTCACCGGTGGTCTGTGGCACACTAGCCTGTTTCTCAGCAGCAGTAGGAATTAGAGCAGTTGCAAAGTCCACAAATCCCAAAAGCTCACTGCTGGGGGGGGTGAATCCCATCCCCATCCCTGTCTCCCATTCCATCTCAGTTTGGGCTAAAAGGCCATCAATGTCACTTCCATCCCAGACTCTCCTCCACCTTCATCATAATCACCACCACTAGTCCATCCGTGCTGCTGCTGTTACTCTATTACAGACATCTCACTGCTGGTTGGAGGGTCCCCTAATGTCACACTTGCCATTTCTTGGTGACCTTAAGAAGGCAGACTGGCAGCACTAGCAGCAGGCACAGGCAGCTGATCTGTGTTCCTGGTGCTGGTGGTATTATTGCTGGGTAACAATTCTGCCTTCTTCAGGATCATGTTCCACCTGAACATTGCCAGGGGGAACAGGACTCCCAGGGTCAGGGGAATGGTGTGGGCTCCCTTGACCGCTAGTCTGGATGCTTGCAATTGCTTCCCCTACCACTCCCCTAACGCTAGTCCCATCAGCTGCTTCACCATCACTGTTACTAGTACTACCACTAGTACTACCACTAACACCAGCCGCATCATTTTCAGCCCCTGAGTCTTCCTCCTCACATTCTGTTGGAAGCAGGGACAGCACTGGAAGCAGGCATAGCACTGTTGGGAGCAGGGGCAGCACATGCAGCAGGCACAGCACTGGTGGCAGCAGGGGCAGCATGTCTGACAGTAGGCACAGCAGTGACGGCAGCAGGGGCAGCACATCTGTCAGCAGGCACAGGAAGCTGACTTGTCCTGCTCTCACTACTACCCTTTTCTTCCTCCCTTGATATCAATTCCCCAAGATCCCTGGGGGTGATTTAGGGGGTTTGGTCAGCATTGGGTCAGTAGTGGTCACTTCTTCCTCCGCCTCAGACTCACTGGACACATAAGGGTCCTTCCAGTTCCTCCTTTTATTATTTTTAAACATGCTCATAGTGATAGCAGTCACTATGAGCCTCTCTTGCCTCAATTTTGCTAAAAAGATCACAGCAGAACAGCACAACATTTCTATCTCGATCTGTAGCTGCATCTATTGTGTTTCACTTCCTGGAAAACCTCACGTTTTTATAGCAAAAAGGCGAAAAATGCGTTAATCTATGGGCAAAAACTTTCTAGTCATTGAAAAAATGGCAAAGAATTTTTGCCAATGGGCAAAAAAATGCAAACATTTTAATCGTTGTTTTTAAAGAGGACAATAACATGGTTTTTGAGGAATTTTTCAAGGGTTCACGACAGTACCTTTTGCCCACCCCTAGTTGTAATGTGGCAGTTGGAGGGAGGGATGTAATACATCAGTTGAAAGGGGATGTAAGGCAGAAGATGGATGAGGGGATCGAATACAGTAGTTTGAGGGGGCATGTAATCCACCACTTGGGCAGTTGGAAAAGGAATGTATTAAATTAGTTGGAGAGGGAGATATAATACAGACATTTGATGGCGGTGTAATGCGGCAGTTGGAAGGGGATGCTATACAGCTGTTGGAGTGGGGGATGTTATACATCAGATTGATGGGGGATGTAATCCAGAATTTGGAGGATGTGTAAAACAGAAGTTGAAGTGGGGTGTAGTACAACAGTTGGAGAGAGGGATGTGATACAGCAGTTGAAGCGGAGGTATGTAGACCAGCAGATGGAGGGAGGGATTTAATACAACATTTGGAGGGAGGGATGTAACATATAGAAGTTATAGGGAGGGATGTAATACAGCAATTGGAGAAGGGAAGTAATCTAGCATATGGAGGGAGGGATTTAATACAGAAGTTAGAGGAGGATTTAGCATTTTGAAGATGGGATGTAATATTGCAGGAGGGAGCAAAGTAATACATCAGTTACATAGTTACATAGTAATTTAGGTTGAAAAAAGAGTTGCGCCCATCAAGTTCAACCCTGTTGATCAAAAAGAAGGCAAAAAAACCCTCAATACGGTAATTTCAAATTCTGTTTTGAATGGGGGGGAGGGAATTCCTTCTTGATTCCCAATGGCAATCAGATTTCTCCTTGGATCAACAAGCACTAACTAAATATTAATCCCAATACTAAGATACATAGCACTCTATGTTCTGCTCTTTTAGAAAAGTATTCAGGCCTTTTTTAAAGGCATCTGTTGTATTCAATAGCACCACCTCCTCAGGCAGTGAATTCCTTACCTTTATTGTCCTTACCGTAAAGAATCCCTTCCGCTGTTGTAGATGAAATCTCCTTTCCTTATATCCAAGCAGGTGACCCCTTGTCATTTGTACTGTTCTGTTAATGAACAGGTCTTTGGAGAGCCGTTTGTATGAACATATTTATATAATGCTATCATATCCCCCTCTAAGACACCGTTTCTCTAGTGTGTACAAGTTTAACTTTTCTAGCCTTTCTTCATGACTAAAACTTTGCATTCCCCTTATTAGTTTTGTAGCCCTCCTCTGAACTTTCTCTAGTTCCATAATGTCCTTTTTCAGAAAAGGTGACCAGAATTGAACAGGATATTCAAGATGGGGTCTTCTCCTGGACCTGTAAAGAGGCAGAATAATATCTTTCTCCCATGAGTCAATACCCCTTTTTATACATGCCAATATTTTATTCGCTTTTGCATCTGCCAGCTGGCACTGCACGCTACTGCTAAGTCTATTGTCTACCATTACTCCCAAATACTTTTCATTAGTAGATTTCCCCAAAGAAACACCATTTAAACTATATGTTGAATTTTTATTATTATACCCAAAATGCATAACTTTACACTTGTCTATATTGAATCTCATTTACCATTTGCCTACCCAGTTATCTAATTTGCCCAAATCCTCTTGTAATGAAGACACATCCAGTTCAGACTTTAATACCCTACTTAATTTAGTGTCATCGGCAAACACTGATACATGGCTCCCTATGCCCACTGGGAGATCATTGATAAACAAATTAAAAAGAAGAGGACCCAGGACAGATCCCTGAGGTACTCCACTTATCACGTTTGTTCAATTGGAGAACTTCCCATTTACCACCACTCTTTGCATACTGCCTTTCAGCCAATTTCCAATCCACGTACAAACATTTGCCCCTAAGCCTATTTCTGTCACGGTTTATTATGACTCTCAGACACAAGTTTTAGGTAAAAAAAATCAATTTTATTGAAATAATAAATGATAACTTAGGATGGCAATAACATACATATATATATATACAGAATATAGCACAGACAGAAGGCAGACTCTACCGGTCCTGTCAATATACCGGACAGGACAGTCTTTAGGCTCTACCGGCCTTGCCAATACCGGGTAAGGCAACCTGCAGATGGAATAGCATAACGGTTTTACCGGCCTTACCAAATTACCGGGCAAGGTAGCCTCAATAGATACACAATGTAGGCTCTACCGGCCCTGCCAATACCGGGTAAGGCAACCTCAGATGGAATGTGGCAAAAGGTTCTACCGGCCTTACCAATACCGGGCAGGGCAACCCAGAGATAATAGCAGCAGTCAGATGGAACTGGCAAATTAGCAGAATCGTTAAGCAGCAAGACTTTGGAGCAAACCAGCGTCCGCACGCTGGAAACAACACTGAATAGTATAGCCGTTAGGCTTAGCGAGCAAACCAGTGACCGCACACTGGAGTAACAAGCGAGTAGTATAGCCGCAAGGCTTAGGAGCAAACCAGCGTCCACACGCTGGGACCAACACAAAATTGTATAGCCGATAGGCTTTGGAGCAAACCAGTGACCGCACACTGGTGTAACAAGTGAGTTTGTATAGCCGCAAGGCTTAGGAGCAAACCAGCGTCCGCACGCTGGGGCCAACACAGATTTGTAGAGCTGATAGGCTTTGGAGCAAACCAGTGACCGCACACTGGTTTAACAAGTGAGTTTGTATAGCCGCAAGGCTTAGGAGCAAACCAGCGTCCGCACGCTGGGACCAACACAGATTTGTATAGCTGATAGGCTTTGGAGCAAACCAGTGACCGCACACTGGTGTAACAAGCGAGTATGTATAGCCGCAAGGCTTAGGAGCAAACCAGCGTCCGCACGCTGGGACCAACACAGATTTGTATAGCTGAAAGGCTTTGGAGCAAACCAGTGACCGCACACTGGTGTAACAAGTGAGTTTGTATAGCCGCAAGGCTTAGGAGCAAACCAGCGTCCGCACGCTGGGACCAACACAGATTTGTATAGCTGAAAGGCTTTGGAGCAAACCAGTGACCGCACACTGGTGTAACAAGTGAGTTTGTATAGCCGCAAGGCTAGGAGCAAACCAGCGTCCGCACGCTGGGACCAACACAGAATTGTATAGCTGATAGGCTTTGGAGCAAACCAGTGACCGCACACTGGTGTAACAAGCGAGTTTGTATAGCCGCAAGGCTTAGGAGCAAACCAGCGTCCGCACGCTGGGACCAACACGGAATTGTAGCAATGTCACCAACGCGACCAGGCAGAAGGTCGCCAGGATACTGAAGACAGGTGATGAGATGACAGGAACCAGCAACGATCAGTCAGGTCAGAAAACAGCAGAGAAGTTCAGCAGGAACTGCAACACCAGAGACTAGGCCGGAACCAGGACTGGAAGTACTTCAGCATGCAGGAAACACTGGAACAGTAGAGATCAGGAACTCAGGAACACATGAGATCAGGAACTCAGGAACACTGGAACAGAGGCCCAGCTATCACTAGCATAGTGATAGCAAGAAGGTCAGAAACAACACGAAAGGGCACTCAAAGGGTGCCCAATCCAGGTTTAAATAGTCAATAAGAGGCGGGCTATCTGCAGACAGCCAATAGAAGCCCCCTACTGGTGACAGACAAGTAACTGCAGCAAATCACGGGCACCGTGATAATTTCACTCACTTTGTACAGTAGCCTTTAGTGTGGAACCGTATCAAATGCCTTGGCAAAGTCTAAATAGATCACATCAACCGCCACACCCAAATCTATATTTTTACTAAATTTTTCATAAAATGCAATCAAGTTAGTTTGACCTGTCTTTCACAAAGCCATGTTGGCTCCTGCTAATGATATTCCTGTTCAAGATGAATTCCTGAATATATTACCCTAGCAACCCTTCAGTTTCCCTACCACAGATGTCAAGCTTACAGGTCTGTAATTTCCCGGCTGGGATTTTGATCCCTTTTTAAATACGGGCACCACATCTGCTTTACACCAGTCCCTGGGCACCATACCTGAAATAAAAGAATCCCTGAAAATCAAACATAAAAGTCTGGCCAGGGCTTGGCTTAGCTCTTCAAGTACCCTTGGGTGTATGCCATCTGGCCCCAGGCTTTGTCTACTTTAACACCATTTAATTGTTTTAACACATTTTCTTGTGTCAGCCAATCCCAAACTTGCTGTGACTGTCCTGTAAAAGTAGTTTGCAGGTTCTTGTCCATCGGGTCTTCCTTGGTAAAAACAGAAAAAAAGAAATTATTTAAAATATCTGCCTTCTCTCTGTATACACTAACCATTTCACCTGTTTTAGATAACAAAGACTCTTGCTCTCCTTAGCAATATATTTTCATTCTCCAGTTTAGCTAATTTAGTCACCTTTTTACAGGTTTTGTTGGCATCTTTGTATTTTGCAAATGCCTCTGCTGATCCCTCAACTTTATAATGTTTAAATGCCACTTTCTTATTTATTTCATGAATTACTTTACTGGTTAGCCACATTGGTTTTAATCTGCTTCTTTTGGTGGAGGGCAGGGATTTAAATAAGGGTGGGCCAAAGGTCCCATTGTGTCCCCGTGAAAAGATCCATGAAAACCACGTGGATGTAAGCTTTTTTTCATGGGAAAATCTACTTTAAATAAAGCCCTTGGTGGAGCAGCTGGGGATTGGCACCACCACTAGCAGCAGTGACATTGTGAAGTTTGCTGCTACTGTTGAGTTGCAAGAGCAGCAGGATGATTATGAGCAGGCTAGTGTGCCACAGACCACCAGTAGTGAAGCTGGACTAGGAGGACATGTTCCACTGCCAGCAGAAATAACCTTCCTGGTCCTATTTGTAGTGCTGATTCTGAGTCAGCAGCAGGAGCAACATCATCCTCTGCCCCAGCCTGTGAAGGGGATTGTGGAGAAGAAGATGAAAAAGGCCATTCTTCTTGACCTTTCCCCTTCCCCATGAGGTACTGGGTGTGGGACCAGTCATCAGCAACAGCACTGTGCACAACTTGTGATAAATCAATGAAAAGGGAAATGGAGGGAACACACTTTGGCACAACCGCCCTCATAATGCATGTGAAATACAGGCAATATGACATTTATGTGAAGCATGTTAAAGCAAAACCCCCAGAAAAGAAATTGGGCATGTCACGGTTTGTTTTAACTCACAGACACAGAGTTAAGATAAAAAACACAGCTTTATTGAAAAGATAATAAGAACCCTCACAAGTCCTGAACATCAGAGATATGTAACAGACACACGACAGGTTCAAGTAGTATAGCATACAATGTATACAATATGGAGGCTCTACCGGCCTTACCAATATACCGGGTAAGGCAGCCTAATAGATGGCACAATAGCACTGAGGAGGCTCTACCGGCCTTGCCAATATACCGGGCAAGGCAGCCTAGAAGATGGTACAATAGCACTGAGGAGGCTCTACCAGCCTTGCCAATATACCAGGCAAGGCAGCCTAGAAGATGGTAAAATAGGACTGATGAGGCTCTACCGGCCTTGACAATATACCGGGCAAGGCAGCCTAGAAGATAGTACAATAGGACTGAGGAGGCTCTACCGACCTTGCCAATATACCGGGCAAGGCAGCCTACACTGGCACAGTAATGGACTAAGGAGGCTCTACCGATGCTATAACGGAGGCAGCAAGCAACCGGTGTCAGAGTGGAGCAAACCAGTACCACGTACTGGACAAACACGGAAGTACTACCGGTGCTATAACAGAGGCAGTATTAGCAACCGGTGTTAGAGTGGAGCAAACCAGTACCATGTACTGGACAAACACAGAGGCCCTACAGGTGCTATAACGGAGGCAACATTAGCAACCGGTGATAGAGTGGAGCAAAACCGTACCATGTACTGGACATACACGGAGGCCCTACCGGTGCTAGATCAGAGGCAGCATTAGCAACCGGTGTTAGAATGGAGCAAACCAGTACCAAGTACTGGGCAAACACGGAGGCCCTACTGGTGCTATAATGGAGGCAGCATTAGCAACCGGTGTTAGAATGGAGCAAACCAGTACCAAGTACTGGGCAAACACTGAGGCCCTACCGGTGCTATAACAGAGGTAGCAGTAACAACCGATGTTAGAGTGGAGTAAACTAGTATCCTGTACTGGGCAAACATGGAAGCCCTACTGGTGCTATAACGGTGGCAGCACTAGCAACCGGTGTTAGTGTGGAGCGAACCAGTACAACATACTGGACAAATATGGAGGCCCTACCGGTGCTATAACGGAGGCAGCAAGCAACCGGTGATAGAGTGGAGCGAACCAGTACCAAATACTGGACAAATATGGAGACCAGAAGCCTGAATAGCGGTACCAACCAAGGAAGGCACCGGAAGTCAGAATGTCACCGAGGCGACCAGAATCCAGTGGAATACAGCCAAATTGGGATCCAGGAACGTCAGCCAGGCTGGGTCAGGATACCGGAGCAGAACGTCAGCCAAACCGGGTCGGACGGAAGCAGGAACGTCAGCCAGGTCGCAATGGTGCACAGGAACAACACAGGAGAGTAGTCAGGCTATCCGGGTTGGTACACAGACGCAGGAACAGGAGAGAAGTCAGGCAGGCCAACGAGGTACACAGGAGTCCAAGGACAGGCGTAGCACTGGCATAGAAACACCATGAAAGGGCAGTGAAAGGGTGCCGGAGCCCAGTCTATATAGGCAATACTGGGCTGGCTAATCACAGCAAACAATGGAAAGTACCCATAGCTAACAGACAAGGAATTCCAGCAATCACGGGCACGGTGATAGTACCCCCCCTCTCAAAGACCCCCCCTTCTGGAAGAGGGACCTGGCTTCTGAGGGTATTTAGAATGAAAAATATGCAGTAATTTGGGAGCATGAAGGTCCTTACTGTCAACCCAGGATCGTTCTTCCGGACCATAACCCTTCCAATGTACCAAATACTGCAATTTTCCTCTAAATCTGCGAGAATCAATAATACTTTGAACTTCGTACTCCTCCTGACCCTTTACCTCTATAGGCCCTGGCACCACAGGGTTAGTAGTATAACGGTTGCATACAAGAGGTTTGAGGAGAGAGACATGGAACACATTATGTATGCGCATGGACGCAGGGAGATCCAAGGCATAAGAGACAGGATTAATTTTACTGATGACCCTGAATGGGCCAATAAACCGGGGAGCCAGTTTGTTGGACGGGACTTGTAACTTGAGATTTCTGGAGGATAGCCATACCCTGTCCCCAACCTGAAAGGACACCGCTGGCAGCCGTCTACAATTGGCATGGCGCTGATGATGCTGGAAAGACTGACTGAGTGCCCTCTGAACCTGTACCCAAGTGGAGCGGAGCTGCTCAATATGCTCATCCAGAGCTGGAATCTGTTGAGACTGAAATGAGTCCGGGAGCAAGCAAGGCTGGAACCCGTAGTTGATAAGAAACGGGGAGCTCCCGGACTAAGAGTTAACTGCACAGTTACTGGCGAACTCTGCCCACGGCAACAGGTCAGCCCAGTTATCATGGTGGTCTGTGACAAAACAGTGCAGGAACTGCTCCAGTCCCTGATTGGCACACTCAGCGGCCCCATTGGTCTGGGGGTGGTAGGCAGAGGAGAAGGACAGTTGAATGCCCATCTGTTCACAAAATGCTCTCCAAAATCTGGACACGAACTGGCTACCCCGGTCGGACACCAGAACTCTAGGTACTCCATGCAACCAAAATACCTCTTTAGCGAAAACAACAGCCAATACTTTGGCAGAGGGAAGGCCACGGAGAGGCATGAAATGAGCCATTTTAGAAAACCTGTCAACCACCATAAGTATGAAAGAATACCCTCTAGACACTGGCAACTCTCCCATGAAATCGATGGAAACGTGACACCAGGGACGTTTGCCATTAGGTAATGGTTGGAGTAGGCCCACAGGGAGATGTCTCTGGGTCTTGGCACGAGCACAGGTGGCACAGGCATTGGTAAATGCAGAACAGTCCACCCTCAAGGAGGGCCACCAGAAAACTTGTGAGAGAGACCATATTAATTGATCCCTACCAATATGCTCAGCAGCCTTAGAGGAGTGGTATGTTTCAAGTAATCGAGTGCGGAATGGCTCATCAACAAAACACTTGCCCACTTTCCGGAGTGGCCTTAGCCTGGGTGGCCAGAATCTCTTCCCCCAGTGGCGAAGTGATACTCGTACGTAGGGTGGCCAATATGCAGTCAGGCTGTTTAATGGGTACTGGGACCTCGTCCCTTTCAGTTTCAGACTCGAATTGTCTAGACAGGGCATCAGCCCTCACGTGCTTGGAACCCGGCAAATATGATACAATGAAATTAAATCGGGAAAGAAACAAAGCCCATCTGGCTTGGCGAGAGGACAATCTTTTAGCCTCTGACAGATAAGTCAGGTTTTTGTGATCAGTGAGAATCAATACTGGACTTTTGGTGCCCTCCAATAAATGATGCCATTCTTTCAGGGTGAGAATAATAGCCAGTAGTTCTCTGACACCTATCTCATAGTGACTTTGGGCAACTGACAACTTCTTAGAGAAAAACCCACATGGTCTGAGAGTGCTCCCTGTCACTGGTCGTTGAGAAAGTACTGCCCCAACCCCAATCTCTGAGGCATCGACCTCCAGCGTAAACGGAAGAGATGGGTTGGGGTGGGATAGCACCGGGACAGCTGCAATAGCAGATTTCAGTGTCTCAAAGGCATGTTCAGCTGCTTCAGACCATTGGGAAGGATTGGCACCCTTGTGTGTAAGGTCAGACAATGGTTTAACAATCGTGGAAAAGTTTTTAATAAACTTTCTGTAATAATTAGCGATCCGTAGGAATCGCTGGATTGCTTTTAATCCTTTGGGCCGTGGCCATTGCAATACTGGGCGAGTTTCTCCTGATCCATAGCAATACCTTCCTTGGCAATTACGAACCCCAAAAAGGGCACACTGGATCTATGAAACTCGCATTTTTCCATTTTACAATATAGCTTTTTCATAAGCGGAGCAAAACTTCTGACACATCCTTGATGTGTTGTGACAAATTAGCCGAGTGAATAAGTATATCGTCCAGGTAGACAACAACACATGACTGCAGCATATCCCTGAGGATATCATTAATCAGTTCTTGGAACACCGTAGGTGCATTACAGAGACCAAACGGCATAACTAGATATTCATAGTGCCCGGATCTAGTGTTAAAAGCCGTTTTCCACTCATCACCAGCTCTGATCCGAATCAGGTTATAGGCCACACGTAGGTCCAGTTTCGTAAAGATGGAGGAACCTTTTAACCTGTCAAACAATTCGGTGATGAGTGGTATCGGATTTGCATTCTTGGGCATCAACTTATTTAGGCCACGGTAATCGATGCATGGTCTTAACACGCCATTCTTCTTTTTCACGAAAAAGAACCCAGCACCAGCAGGCAAGGTGGATTTCCTGATGACCCCTCTTTTGAGGGCATCCATGATATATTCCTCCATAGCCTGGTTCTCATCGCATCACAATGGATACGTACGTCCCCTAGGGGGTACCACCCCTGGGGGCAAATGAATGGCACAATCATAAGACCTGTGCTGAGGCAGGGTGCCAGCCTCTCCCTTGCTGAAAGCATCACTGAATTGTTGGTATTCAACTGGCAACGAGGGAGAGGCACACAGAATCTTAACCGGGTGAGATACACAATGATCCATACAATATAGGGACCAGGACTAAATCTCACAATTCTGCCAATCAAACTGAGGATTATGCAGCTGCAACCACGGAAATCACAGAATGACTGCATGGTGAGGAGAATGGATTATCTGGAACTGCTGTTCTTCCTTGTGAAGAACCCCAATGGTCATAGATAGTGGTATAGTTTCAAAAGTGATCTGAGCTGGTTCTAGTGGTCTGCCGTCAATGGCTTCAATGGCAAGAGGTGATTCCTATTCAACCAGCGGAATCTTGTGCCGTTCAGCAAAGGCACTAGCCATAAAATAACCGGCCGTGCCAGAATCAATCAGGGCCAGAACCTCCACTGAGTGATTTGCCCATGAGAGTACCACCTGGATGGTGGGTTTCTGTATGATCGAATCTGGGGACGGTTGAACACCACCTAGGGCCTGTCCCCCAAGGTACCCTAGGTGCGTTCGTTTCCCAGACGTACGGGACAGGTTCTTATCATGTGCCCAGTTTTACCACAGTATAAGCATAACCCCTGCCTCCTGCGGTGTGCTCTTTCCTCCTTAGTTAACCTAGTAAAACCTAACTGCATAGGTTCACAGGATTCTCGTACATAGTCATTAGGTTTAGGCAACGAGGGAGGGGTGGGTGGGCATGATGAACTGCTGAACCCACTGTTTTTTGACCGTGACCTACGGTCTTTGGCCATAAGTCTCTCACGGATCCGAGTGTCAATTAGAATTGCGTAATCAATATATTCATCCAGATCATTAGGCAATTCTCTAGCTGCGGTCTCATCTTTAATGTGGTCAGCCAAACCTTGAGCAAAGGCTGCCACCAAAGCCTCATTATTCCAACCTACCTCTGTTGCTAGTGTGTGGAATTCTATGGCATAGTCGCCCACTGTCCGCTTGCCCTGTCGTATCTCCATTAGACGTTTAGCAGCAGAGGCGGTTCTACCAGGGATCTCGAATACTCTCTGAAATGTTTGCAAAATGCCCTGAAATTCTTTGTGCAAGGTTTCGCACTTTCCCATAAGGGACTGGCCCATGCCAGGGCTCTACCGGTCAGTAAGGATATCATAAACCCAACTTTTCTGCGATCATTAGGAAAAGCGTGAGATGTTAATTCTAGAAATATCTCAAGTTGGTTGATAAACCCTCTGCATAGACTGGGTTCGCCATCATATCTGAGTGGCAATGGTACGGAAGAGGTTAACCCTTTGATTGCAGCCACAGAAGTCATGGTTGCATTTTCCGGTGTCGAAACTGGGGAGACCACCGGGCTCGGGACAGGCTTGTCAGTGAGTACTGTATGCTTGTGAAAGGTTTGTATAGCCAATGCCAACTGATCCAAGCACTGCTCATATACTTCCATCCTCCAATGGATGTTTTGTGCATTACCCTCACTCTTATTGTCTGAGGTCATGGCCCTTTCGTACTGTCACAGTTTGTTTTGACTCACAGACACAGAGTTAAGGTAAAAAACACAGCTTTATTGAAAAGATAATAAGAACCCTCACAGGTCCTGAACATCAGAGATATGTTACAGACACACGACAGGTTCAAGTAGTATAGCATACAATGTATACAATATGGAGGCTCTACCGGCCTTACCAATATACCGGGTAAGGCAGCCTAGAAGATGGCACAATAGCACTGAGGAGGCTCTACCGGCCTTGCCAATATACCGGGCAAGGCAGCCTAGAAGATGGTACAATAGGACTGAGGAGGCTCTACCGACCCTGCCAATATACCGGGCAAGGCAGCCTACACTGGCTCAGTAATGGACTAAGGAGGCTCTACCGGTGCTATAACGGAGGCAGCAAGCAACTGGTGTCAGAGTGGAGCGAACCAGTACCACGTACTGGACAAACACGGAAGCCCTACCGGTGCTATAACAGAGGCAGCATTAGCAACCGGTGTTAGAATGGAGCAAACCAGTACCAAGTACTGGGCAAACACGGAGGCCCTACAGGTGCTATAAAGGAGGCAGCATTAGCAACTGGTGTTAGAATGGAGCAAACCAGTACCAAGTACTGGGCAAACACGGAGGCCCTACCGGTGCTATAACGGAGGCAGCATTAGCAACCGGTGTTAGAGTGGAGCAAACCAGTACCCTGTACTGGACGAACACAGAATCCCTACCTGTGCTATAACGGTGGCAGCACTAGCAACCGGTGTTAGTGTGGAGCGAACCAGTACAACGTACTGGACAAACATGGAGGCCCTACTGGTGCTATAACGGAGGCAGCAAGCAACCGGTGATAGAGTGGAGCGAACCAGTACCAAGTACTGGACAAACACGCAGACCAGAAGCCTGAATAGCGGTGCCAACCAAGGAAGGCACCGGAAGTCAGAATGTCGCAGAGGCGACCAGAATCCTACGGAATGCAGCCAAATCGGGATCCAGGAACAGGAACGTCAGCCAGGCCGGGTCAGGATACCAGAGCAGAACGTCAGCCAAACCGGGTCGGACGGAAGCAGGAACATCAGCCAGGTCACAACGGTGCACAGGAACAACACAGGAGAGTAGTCAGGCTATCCGGGTCGGTACACAGGCGCAGGAACAGGAGAGAAGTCAGGCAGGCCAACGAGGTACACAAGAGTCCATAGACAGGCATAGCACTGGCATAGAAACACCACGAAAAGGCAGTGAAAGGGTACCGGAGCCCAGTCTATATATATACTGGGCGGGCTAATCACAGCAACCAATGGAAAGTACCCATAGCTAACAGACAAGGAATTCCAGCAATCACGGGCACCGTGATAGGGCACTGCTGTTGTTGTACACACTGTCTCACCCCAAAGGCAACAAGTAGGGATGGTTGAAAATTTCCACCTCAAATGAAATTGGCAAAAAATGGCACATTCTGCTTGGTGAAAAATTTCATGCTTTTTTCGCCTAGCTCATTCCATTGAAATCAATGGGAACATTGAAGTTATACACAACATAAAATAAATATTATTTAATTTCACAAAGGCATAGTATAAAAGGGGCATGAGGGTGCCTGTGTTGGTGGGGTGTGGGGAAAGAATCAGTTGAACAGAGGATGATTTTTTGGGAGGTTGTTTACTGGCATTGGGGGCAGTTAATAAAAAATAAATCTTAAATAAAATAAAATAGAAACCATAAGACATGGTATAAAGGGCTCTGAGGAGGGTGCCTGTGTTGGTGAAGGAATGAATCATTCGAATAGGGAATTTTTTTTGGGGGGGGGGAGTTCTTGACTGCTATTGGGGGGACAGTTAATAAAAAAATAAATCAATAAAATAAGACATTTGTATGTAAAGTGATAGAGACAGGAACCCCCTGACATAAACTACCACTGGGCTGGACTGATACTTGACTTGATAGAGCATTTTGTAGAGGATGATTTGTTTGATTTGTTGTTAGAGACCTTTTGTAGGACTTATTTGAGGCCCAAGCCCTGAAGAAACGTTGATTTGTAAGACTTAAGTTTGTTTGGCACAAGCCCTAAGGAAACAGTGATTTGTAGGGCTTAGGCTTGTTAGGACTAGATTTTTTTATTTTATTTTTTATTTTATTTTTTTTTAAAACACAAGCCCTGAGAAAAAAAAAAATGCCCTACTGGTCTAATGCCAGCAGGTCATGTTGGCCAGTGGCCACTGTCAAATGTCCTCCTGAGTCCTGAGTTGCAGCTGCTGTTTGTACTGCTGCTGCTGAGTTGTTTAAGCAGCAGGATGATTAGGCAGCTGAAAGGGAATGGGATCAACAACAGCAGTAACATGGAAGATGGATGATGAAGGTTCCACTTGCCATGACTGGCTCCAGTGATGCGCCTGAGGCAGAAGCAGCAGAATAAGTAGCCCCCTGTATACGTGGAAAAAATAAGAAGTTTGCCGTTAAATCTTCTCCACCTGCCCCTCCTCCAAAATCATCATGGGTGTGTTGTTATTAGAATATATTTTTTTCCCTTGAGAGCAGGAACAGCGGGTCTCATCAGCAACTGCAATGTGCACAGTGTGTGTGGTAAATAACATCTGGGGGCACAACTGTATCCAAACACCATAACACCTGAAGCCAAGTACTGCCGCTGTCACTGTACCCCTTTTCCACACCCACTAAGGACACATGACAACATGCTGACAGTTTAATAGTAATGATGAACCCTCCCTGCCACCATCTTAGCATATTCTGCAGGATGACATCTCCTCAGATGCCACTGTATGCACTGATCTCCTCCACAACACTGGCATGTGTGGTCAGTGCACCACACTGTGTGCAATGGGTAGAGACAAAGTGCCACATCCTAACATCAACAGAGTGGCTTTCATTTGGCGGGGGAGGTAATAAACAAGGTGGATTGGCAGAAGATGTAGTTACCCTAGAAGATGATGACGAGCTATTTGTTTCATACATCCTGGAACTTCCAGTCTCTGCCTGGGTTGTTCTATTCCTCCTCCTCTTTGATTTCTGCTTCGCCTCTTGTTGCCTTTATGGAGACTCAGGTGCAGCAAAAGGAGTCTTTGATTTCTGTGGTGGTTGTTTGTCTTTAACATGTTTGACATAAATGTCATGGTATCACGGTGCCCGTGTTATCGCTGGCGACATTATGACCAGTGCTACTTCCTGATGCCTTTTATTGGCTAACGTAGTTTTGCTCTGCCTAGTGCTAACCCTTAAATACTGAGCCCTGTCACTTCTGCAGTGCCCTTTCGTGGTGTTCCCGTTGCTAAGCACTTGTTCCTATATTCGTGTGAATCCTGTGTATGACCCGGACTGCCTGACTACTCTGCCTGTATACTTTCCTGCTCTGTGTACAGACCCGGATTGGCTGACGTTCTTGCTCTGTGTATCGACCCGGCCTGGCTGACGTTCCTGTTCTGTGTACTGACTCAGATTGGCTGATGTTCCTGCTCTGTGTACCAACCCGGTTTGGCGGACGTTCCTGCTCTGTGTAACGATCCGGCCTGGCTGACGTTCCTGCTGTGTGTACCAACCTTGATTGGCTGACATTCCTGCCCTGTGTATAGATCAGGCATGGCTCACTGCTCCATCCGGTGATCCGGTTAGGGGCTGTCCTCCGATGTCCTCTCTGTCTACGGACAGATCCTCTGTTGCCTCGTTTGCAGCTCCGGCAGTCTTGTTACTGTGACCCGGTCACCGAGTTTGTGCCTCGTGATCCTACACCCCGGTGTTGGAGATCAATCAGGTTGCACCACGGTATGCTTGACCTGTTACTGCTTACTAACTGAGGTTGGTCTGTTCCTGGGCGCCTCAGGCTGTCCCTACTATCTGGCAGTCGATTTCAGGTCTGAGCGTTCGTTTACCCCTTGTGGGTTGGTGCCATTGCACATTGGGTCACAGTCAATTGCAGTCTTGGTTTGGCGTTACCCTGTGCCTACAGTTGCAGTCCTCCTCTACTGTTCCGGCAGTCTGTCACTTGTCCAGGGCTTTCGTTTACTCCTGTGTGGCCTCAGTCGCTATTGTGTCACTCTCTGCGTAGTGAGTGTCCTGTGGGCCTTTGCGCTATTAGGGCCTGTCTGGACCTCCAGGCCTAATAGCAACCATTTCTCCATTGTCTCGTTTTGGATTCACACGAACTGTAACCTGACCTGTGGCAGTGTTGTACGTTCGTGTCTCACTGGACCTGTGTGGGTTATTGAATTCTACTGTAACCTGACCTGTGTCAGTATTATATTTGTCTATATATATATTGGACCCGTGTGGGTTATTGATTCCTACTGTAACCTGACCTGTGTCAGTATTATATTTGTTTATTTATACTGGACCCACGTGGGTTATTCTAATTTCTGTGTTTTTTCAATAAAACTGTGTTTTTTACCTAACCTTCCGTGTCTAAGTGTCCATAAAACCGTTACACATGATGGTTGTGTTTCATGTGTGATATCAGGGCACTTGTTCCATGGTGTGTTCCCTCCTTTCCTCTTTTCACTGACTTGTCACAAATTGTGCACAGTGCCGTTGCTGATGACTGCACTGTGCCTGCCCCAACAGAAAATAGTCCCACACCCATGGTGACTTCAGGGGGAAGGGAACAGATGGAGAAGAATGGCTTCTTTCTTCTTGTCCTCCACATTCCCCTTCATTATCTATGGCAGTGGATAATGTTGCTGCTGTTGCTGCTACTGCCTCAGATTCAACACTGCAACTAGGATCAGGAATATTGCTGCTGCTGGCAAGTGGAACCTGTCCTAGTCCCGCATCACTTGTTGACCCCATTCCCACTGTGTCCACGGGGGTCTGTGGCACACTAGCTTGCTTCTCAGCATCCTGCTGTCCTTGCATCTCAGCATCAGAAAGAATTAGAGCAATTGCAAATTCCTCTAATTCCAAAATGTCATTGCTAGTGGTGGGGATGCCCATCCTCATCCCTGTCTCCCATTCCTTCTCAGTTTCTGCTAAAAAGGCCATCAATGTCTTTTCCACACCAGCTTCTCCAGCATCATCATCACCCCCACCACTAGTCCCTATATGCAGTTGTTGTTGCTGCTGCTCTATTCCAGACATCTCACTGCTGCTTGGAGGAGGTGAAGTGCAGTGTGACAGAGGGTCCCCTAATGTCACACTTGCCATTTCTTTTTGACCTGAAGAAGAAGGCAGACTAGCACTAGCAGCAGGCACAGGCAGCTGATCTGTGCTCCTGCTGGTGGTGGTGATATTAGTTCTGAGCCTGCTCTCCTCCTCCCAACCCCAGTTCTGGCCTCTTCAGGGTCGTGTTCCACCTGGACATTGTAGTGAAGGGAAGGGGAGGACTCCCAGTCCCAGGGTCAGAGGAATGGTGTGGGCTCCCTTGACCACTAGACTGGACATTCTCAAATGTTTCCCCTACCACTCTGGCTGCTTCACCATAACTGCTACTACTATTAACACCAACCACATCAAGTTCAGCCATAGAGTCTTCCTCCTCAGTCTCACAGTCACTAGTAATATGAAGATATTGTTGATTATCCCCTCCTTCACTCCTAAAGCTAACAAGCTGCTGGACCTTAGCAGCAGTAGTACTAGCACTGGCAGGACTGCTTGGGAATGGCAAGTGTGATTTAGGGTCCCTTGCTGTCACACTTGGCATCATTTTCTCCTTCCCCCGAGTACTACAAGAAACAATAGCAGGCAAAGTATTGGTGGCAGCAGGTTCAGCACTAGCAGCAGGTACAGGACTGGCAGCAGGAACAGCAATGGTGGCACTGGCAGCAGGGGCAGCATGTCTTGCAGCAGGCATAGGCAGCTGACATATCCTGCTCTCACTAGTACTACCCTTTTATCTCTTCCTTCCAATTCCCTTTTCTCCCTCTGGTCCCATTAAATTCTCCAGATCCCTTGGGTTGATTTAGGGGGACTGGATAGCATTGGTTCAGTACTACTAGTCACTTCCTCCTCTTCCTCAGGCTCAGTGGACACATAATAAGGGTCCTTCCAGTTCCTCCTTTTATTAGTTTTAAACCTGCTCATAGTGATAGCAGTCACTATGAGCCTCTCCTGCCTCAATTTTTCCAAAACATCACAGCAGAACAGCACAGCATGTCTATATCGCGATGTAGTATCTTCTATTGTGTCTGCCTTCAGCAAAAACGTCACATTTTTATAGCGGAAGTGCTAAAACAATGTAAATCAATGGGCGGAAACTTTCTAGCCATTGGAAAAATGGTGAAAGATTTTAGCCAATGAGCGAAAGATGCAAACATTTTAACCGTTAGTTTTAAAGCAGATTTTCCTGAGAAAAAGTGGATAACTATGTGGTTTTCATGAAATTTCTCCCAGGAACACGGACACTAGTGATGAGCGAGCATGCTCGGCCGAAGCTCGGTTCGGCTCGAGCATCGCTCTGCTCGGCACATGGCGGTACTCGTACGAGTACCGCATGTGCTCGCCCGCCATGTTCGGGTCTCCTCCCCGCACGTTTCGCGGCTGCTGCGCAGCCAATAAACGTGCGGGGAGGCTCTGACATCAGTGTAATGCCAGCAGCCATGTTGGCTGCTGGCATTACACTGATTGGCTGGCCAGAACCCGTGATCGGGTGCTGTATAGCACCCGACCAGCGAGTTCGGCTCAGTCTTAGCCAGGGAGAGATGAGGATAGGAAGGGAAAGTCAGTGTAGGGAGAATAAAAGTGTTGGAACACTATATCAAGACCCAAAAGTCCTTTTTAGGACTGTTGTGTGTGGGGGCAGCATTTATATTTTGTTTGGGGGGGCACAATTTCATTTTTTTTTTTGTGGGGGGGGGATATTTAGGTGACATTGTACTAGGTGCACAGGGACAAATAGTGTACAACGCAGCGACAAAAAGGGCCATTTTAATAGTGTGCCTAGCCGCAGATTATTTTCACATTCTGTTTAGTGTGCAAATTTTAAAATTAACGTCACATATTCCGTTCACTGAAAATAGCCGCAGATTAGCGTCACATTCTGTTTAGTGTGCCTAGCCGCAAATTATTTTCACATTCTGTTTAGTGTGCAAATTTTAAAATTAACGTCACATATTCCGTTCACTGAAAATAGCCGCAGATTAGCGTCACATTCTGTTTAGTGTGCCTAGCCGCAGATTAGCGGCATATATTCCGTGTAATATGAAGAAGGCGGGTAAAAAGGGACGGGGAAGTGGACGTGATCCTGATAGTTCAGGGCGCGGGTCAGGACGCGTAGAAACTGTGCCTGGTGCCAGAGCACAAGACAGAAAGACATCCACCATACCTAGCTTCATGTCTCAGTTTACAGGGCGTCGCAGGACATCACTCTCGAGGTCAGACCACTGCGAACAGGTGGTCGGTTGGATTTCAGCTGATACTGCTTCCAGTCGGTTAAGCACCACCCTGTCTTCCACCAAGTCCACTCTCAGTAGCCAAGAGTCTGGTCAACATAATCCTCACCCTGATCATCCTTCCTCCCACCATAGAGGGTCTGGCCAAAGAAGTGATCCCACACTGGGATATAGTGAGGAGCTCGTCTCATCACCAATCCTTCATTTGAACCTCTCTCCAAGCACGCTTGCAGAGGAACATGAGATCTTGTGCCCTGATTCACAACCTCTAGAGGGTACCCAATCACAAGAAGATGACAGAGGGGAACGGCATTTAAGGTCAAAGGAAGTGGATGATGATGATGATGAGACACAGTTGCCATCAAATCAACCACTATTACTGTCTCAAGACCTTGATGAGGAGGATGATACACAGTTGTCAATGACTGAGGATGTGGTGGGATCAAGAAATGAGGAGGATGATCAGAGTGAGGAAGTGGAGGAGGACTTGGTGGACGATGAGGTCACTGACCCCACCTGGGAAGGTGGAGAGCCGAGCGATGACAGCAGTCCTGAGGGTGAGCCATCTGCAGCACCGCAACAGGCTGGAAGAGGCAGTGGTGTGGCTAAAGAAAGAAGGCGGACCGCACCAAACCGGCCCGCAAATGTTCCACGGAGCACCCCCTTGCGTAAATCTCCCTTGCCAAGGGCTAGGTGTTCCGTGGTATGGCGTTTTTTTAAGGAAAGTGCGGACGACAAAAAAATTGTAGTTTGCAACCTGTGCCACACCAGAATGAGCTGAGGCATGAACACTAGAAACCTCACCACCACCAGCATGATCCGACACATGGCATCCAAGCACCGTAATAAGTGGGAGGAACGCCCGGATCGCCAATCTGTGTCTGCAGGCCACACCACTGCCTCCTCTTCCCCTGTTTTCGGTGCCGGCCAATCGCCTGTCGAAGGCGCAGGCCCGCATACCTCCCGCCCTGCACCTGTACCATCTGAAGCACCATCAGCGACCACATCCACTTCCCTGTCCCAGCGCAGCGTCCAAATGTCGTTACCCCAGGCATTTGAGCGCAAAAGAAAATACCCAGCCACCCACCCACAGGCCATAGCACTAACCTCACACCTTTCCAAATTACTGGCCATCGAAATGCTGCCATTTAGGCTTGTGGACACTGAGTCCTTCCGCAGCCTGATGGCAGCAGCTGTCCCTCGGTACACAGTCCCCAGCCGCCACTACTTTTCCCGGTGTGCCGTCCCCGCCTTACACCACCATGTGTCCCTTAACATCACCCGTGCCCTGACCAACGCAGTTACTGGGAAGGTCCACTTAACGACTGACACATGGACAAGTGCTTGTGGCCAGGGACGTTACATTTCCCTGACGGCACACTGGGTGAATGTCGTGGAGGCTGGGAGCGACTCGGACCCTGGGATGGCACAGGTGCTACCCACGCCGAGGATTGCGGGCCCTACCTCCATCAGGGTTTCCGCCAGCACCTACGTTATTGGCTCCTCCTCCTCCTCCTCCGTTTCCACCTCTGAATTCTCTGCGCGCAGCGCCACTCACCCATCAGCCGGTAGCTGGAAGCAGTGTAGCACTGCAGTGGGGAAGCGTCAACAGGCCGTGCTGAAGCTGATCTGCCTTGGGGACAAACAGCACACGGCCTCAGAGCTGTTGCAGGGGATTAGTCACCAGACCGAGCAGTGGCTCTCGCCACTCAACCTGCAACCAGGCATGGTTGTGTGTGATAATGGGCGTAACTTGGTGGCAGCTTTGGAGCTCGGCAAGCTCACACACGTACCATGCCTAGAGCATGTATTTAATTTAGTGGTTCAGCGATTTCTAAAAACCTACCCCAATTTGCATGATCTCTTGACGAAGGTGCGCCGCGTGTGTGCACATTTCCGTAAGTCATCTACAGCTTCAGCCGGCCTGTTGAAGCTGCAGCAGCGCTTACAATTGCCAGCTCACTGGCTGCTGTGTGACGTGAGCACGCGATGGAACTCCACCTTCCACATGTTGGCCCGGCTTTGTGAGCAGCAGAGGGCAGTAGTGGAGTACCAGCTGTTACACGGTCGTCGCCTCTCCGTTCAACTTCCTCTAATCAGAAGTGAGGAGTGGGAATGGATGTCAGACCTCTGTGAGGTTTTACGCAATTTTGAGGAATCGACACAGATGGTGAGCGGCGATAACGCTATTATCAGTGTAACCATCCCACTTCTGTGTCTACTGAAACGCTCGCTGCTCACAATTAAAACCGACGCTTTGCATGTGGAAGAGGTGGAAATGCGGGAGGAAGAGCTTACACAAGGTGATAGCCAGAGCACCCTCACTTCGTCTTCTCAGCGACAATTGGAGGAGGAGGAGGAGGAGGAAGACACGGTTGCCTCCGCTACAGAGGGTAGCCATGGAACTTTAGTTCCATCTCTTCAGCGTGGGTGGGCAGAAGAGGAGGAAGAGGATGAGGAGATTGAGAGTCATTCTCCTGGTGAGGACAGCGAAATCTTGCCTGTTGGTACTCTGGCACACATGGCTGACTTTATGTTAGGCTGCCTTTCCCGTGACCCACGCGTTATACGCATTTTAGACAACACGGATTACTGGGTGTTCACCCTTCTGGACCCCCGCTACAAAGAGAATTTCTCATCTCTCATTCCTCCGGTGGAGAGGACAAGCAAAATGGTGCAATACCAGAAGGTTCTTGCCGAAAAATTGCTCCAAAATTTTCCATCTGACAACGCTGGCGGCAGAGTACGTGCTACCTTGGCCAACCGAGAAGGGGAGAAAAGGGGAGCACACAGCAGTTCCGACAAAGGCAGGGCAACACTCTCCAAGGCGTGGGACACCTTCATGACACCCCGCCAGCACCCTCACCCTGATGCGCAGCCTAGTGTCACAAGGAGGGAAAAATTTTGGAAGATGGTGAAGGAGTACGTAGCAGACCGTGTCAGCATCCTCAATGATCCCTCTGTGCCTTACAACTACTGGGTGTCCAAGCTGGACACCTGGTATGAACTGGCACTCTACGCCTTGGAGGTGCTGGCCTGCCCTGCCGCCAACGTTCTGTCTGAGCGGGTATTTAGTGCTGCTGGTGGCATCATAACAGATAAGCGTATCCGCCTTTCCACCGAAAATGCTGATAGGTTGACACTTATAAAAATGAACAAGGCCTGGATTTCCCCTGACTTCTCCACTCCACTGGAGGAAAGCCCCGGGTGAACATAAAGTCACTTTAGATATGTTATTTACAATGATGGGAATACTCTGTATTCCCATTCACCCCTTCCACCCAAAAAACGGGTATATGGTTGACTCTTAATCTTCTCATCCTCCTCCTCCTCTTCCATATGCCCAGTGATATAATTTTTATATAGGGCCAGCTCACCAGCGGGCCCAGTGATATAATTTTTATATAGGGCCAGCTCACCAGCGGGCCCTGTGATATAATTTTTATATAGGGCCAGCTCACCAGCGGGCCCTGTTTGACAATTTTTGTATAGGTTAGCTCACCAGCGGGCCTTCTCATATGATGTTTTATTGGGTCAGCTCTCTAGCGGGCCCTCTCATATAATGTTTTATAGCGTCAGCTCACTAGCGGGCCTTCGCATATAATGTTTAGGATGGTCAGCTCCGCAGCAGACCTTCACCCATAATGTTTTAGATGGTCGGCTCAGCAGCAGACCCTCATTCCTAATGTTTTAGATGGTCAGCTTAGCGGCATGCCCTCGCCCCTAATGTTTTAGAGGGTCACCAGCAGGCCATTAATCCTAATTTTTCAAGGCTGTGTATGATGCCCTCCTTTATGTGTAATAAAGGGTGTATTGGAGTGACATTTCAGTCTAATTTTTGGCAGCCCTTTCACTTAGTGCATAGGCTTTATGAGTGTTGGACCACTACCTGAACTATTGTACCACAATGTGAATGAGGCCCTCCATTTTGTGATATACAGGTTGTATCGGAGTGCCTCAGGTCCTCCCATTGAATTAAATAGGGCTGGGGTGTTTGACAGAGCAGAAGGTAGTTCTTGGCTTCATCCACTAAGTCACTTCGTCACTTTTACTCAATGGATCAGACCCCACTGTTCCGACTATAAATTTTGGACTTAACAAGGGCAAACGGACATGTTGTAAAACCTGTGGTAGCTGCGGCCTCCGTTCCTGAATGCTGTACCTTACCCGGGCCATAACCACGTTGAACACCTGCTTTACGCTGCGCACGTTTCCCTCTTAATCATGGCCCCAGTTCCGAAAAATCGATGAAATTTTTTGCTGAATTTGCAGATGATATACAAGTAAATATACAGCAAATACTGTTTGGTAACAATTTTTCGCCTAAAGTCGTTTTTTTCTTCCTTTTTGTGTGTTTTACGGTCAGTCTGTAAAAATGGCGTACTACGGGCGAAACATCGTTCCCAGCAGCGACGTTGGAGTCCAAGATGCATCCAGACATCCTCCCTATGCTGTCCCTGAACCATTTCTGTGGTGTTTCCATCATTTTCTGACCTTTCCCTATGAACCAGGCACCCTCCCCTCATCAGAGCAGGGGGTGCCTGGTGTAATGCTCGAGTCCTCCCATTGACTTCAATGGGGCTCGGGTGCTCGGCCGAGCACTCGAGCCTCCGGGGGTGCTCGGTCAGAGCACCTGAACACCCGAGCATCGGGGTGCTCGCTCATCACTAACGGACACGACTTTCGCCCATCCCTAGCAACAAGAGGCAAGGTGGAAATCAAAGGTAAGGAAGAATAAAGAAACCCAGCCAGAGTCTGAAAGTTCGATGGTGAGCTCACTATCATCTTCTGATGCCAGGCGTGGGTGCAGGAAGACATAGCAATATCTTCTGGCAATTCACCTCTGTCATCGTTACCTTTCCTACCGGTTGATTGCTGTTCTGTAGATATCAGGATGTGGCAGTTCGTGTCCACCCATCAAGTTGTATTTCAGGGGATTCCATCCCTCAAAATACCCTAAACTGGTGGCAAGGGAGGTTCATCATTATTATTAAGACTGCAAATTGCCACGTGTCCTTAGTGGGGAGAGGACAATGGACATAGTGACTGCAGCAGTATTTTTCTGGGGGGATGATTTCACATTGCAAACCTAAGCATAAAGGTGTTTGCTTTCAGTTGTGCCATTTGTTTGATGTGAGTGCATATGTGCCCATTGTTCCCAGTCCTTCCCCTATTTCCCACACACACTGTGGACATTGAAGTTGCTGATGAGAGGCACAGTTCCTGCTGTCAAAAATGTGAAAATGTATATTCCATCAACACACCCATGATTTTGGAGGAGGGAAAGGTGGATCAGCATTGTTGGCCAACTTCTTTTGTTCACATATACCTGAAGTAGTAGGAGCTTGTTGTGATGCTGCTACTGCCTCAGGTGCATCACTGGACCTAGTAGTGGCAAGTACCATTCCCTTGGAGCTGCCTAAAGATCTTGCTGCTTAATCAACTCTGCAGCAGCAGCAGCAAGAACAGCAGTCACAAATGCACAAATTTCCTCTCTGCAATGGCACATGGGAGCGAAAAACGTGACTTGAGCAGCATCTGAGGGGCCACACATGCCTTGAGCAAACTACTTCATTTTGCTCTTTCTCGGTGTGCGCTCGTCACATTCTTTTGGTTTGTTGTCTCCACAAATGCTGCAATGACACTGTGACATTTGTAAGTGGCCGCTGGTCACCATAACATGACCTGCTGGCAATTGAGCCACTAACAAGACAATGTCCTGCAAATCAATATTTCCTCAGGGCTTGGGCCTAAAAAAGTCTAAGTCATACAAATCAATGTTTCCTCGGGGCTTGTGATAAACAAGTGTAAGTCCTACACCTCAGGGCTTGGGCCTAACACAAGTCTAACTCCTACAACAAGTCAATGTTTCCTTAGACCTTGTGCCAAACAAATATAAGTCCTACAAATGAATGTTTTCTCAGGGCTTAGGGATAACACGAGTCTAAGTTCTACAACGAATCAATGTTTCTTTAGGGCTTGTGCCAAACAAGTTTAAGTCGTACAAATCAATATTTTCTAAGGGATTGGGCTTAACACAACTTTAAGTCCTATAAATCAATTGTTCCTCAGAACTTTTGCTTCTAACAAGTCTAAGTCCTACAAATCATCATCTACAAGATACTCTATCCCATCAATTATCTGCCTGCCCCAGTCACAGCTTACATCAGGGGGGCCCTGTCTATGTCACGTTATATGACTAATCCCAGTCAACACCCCCTCCCTGTTTAACTGATTCTTTCCCCAGACTCCACAAACAGAGGCACATTCCACAGACCCCTTTTACACTATCTTTTTATTTTTTTGTATTTTTTTTTATTAACTGTCTCACCAAACCCAGTCAACATTGCCCCCCCCACCAATAAAATTCTCTGCTCAACTGATTCTTTCCCCAGACTCCACCAACACAGGCACCTTCAGACCCCTTTTATACCATGCCTGTAGGAAATAAAATAAAATTTGCTATGTGTTGTGTGTAAATGTAGTCTTCCTATTGATTTCAATGCAATGAGCTAGGCGACAAAAAGCAGAAAAACTGAATCTTTCAAGATAAATTTTCACCCAGGCAGGAAGTGCCAATTTTCATTGATTTTGGTTTAAGGCAAACATTTTGGCCATCCCTAGATATAATACAGCAGTTAGAGAAGAGATGTAATATAGCAGTTGGTGGAGGGATATAATATAGAACACGGAGCAGTTAGCCGGGGTGATACATTTGGAGGAAGGAATGTAATACAACAGTTGGGGTAATTGGAAAAAGGATATAACATATTTCTGTAGTTTACTAAAGAAATTGCAGGGGGCTGTAATACAGAAGTTGAAGTGGGATGTAATACAGCAGTTGGAGGGAGATATGTGATACACCAGTTGTAGGGAGGAGTGAAATACATGAGTTGGAGGGAGGGGTGTAATATAGCAGTTGGAGGGGACAGATGTAATACAGCAGTTGGAAGGGAGCTATAATACAATACTTTGAGAAAGAGATATAATACAGCAGTTGGAGGGGTGTATTACAGCATTGGGAGGGAGAGATGTAATATAGCAGTTTGTGGGAGAAATGTAATACAGTAGCTGGAGGTGAGAGATGTAATACAGCAGTTGGAAGTGGACTATAATACAATACTTGGAGAATGAGATATAATACAGCAGTTGTTGGGGGTGAATTACATCATTGGGAGGAAGGGATGTAATACAGCCGTTTGTGAGAGGGCTTGAATACAGCAGGTGGAGGGGAAAATGTAATACAGTAGATGGAGGAAGGGATGTAGTACAGAAATTGGATGGGTTGTAATACAGAAGTTGAAGGGGATACAATACAGCAATTGGAGGGAAGAATGCAATATAGCAGTTGGATGGAGGGGTATGATACAGCAGTTGGAGAGGGATGTAATACACCAGTTGGAGGGGGGGATGTAAAACAGCAGTTGTATGGGGATATAATACAACAGTTGGTGTCATGTAATACAGTAAATGGAGATATGTAATACAGAGGTTGGAAGGGGGTGCAATAGAGCAGTTGGATGATGATGTGATACAGTAGTTGGAGGGGCAGGATGTAATGCAAATGTTGGATGGAAGGGATGTAATGCAACAGTTGGAGGGAAGGGATATAATATGGCAGTTGGATAGGAAGGGATGTCATACAGGAGTTGGAAGGGAGATATAGTACAGCAGTTGGAGGGATATAATACAGCTGTTGTAGGGGGTGATACAGCAGTTAGAGGGAGGATATAATACAACAGGTGAAGGGATGATGAAATACAGCAGCTGGAGTGAGGGATGCAATAATACAGCAGTTGGAAGGGGGTTGTAATACCGTCCTTGGAGAGAGAGGGGTGAATCAGCAGTTGAAGGGAGAGGGATAATTCACCAGTTTGGAGGGAGGGGTGTAATACAGCAGTTGGAGGGGGGATGTAAACAACATTTTTAGGGAGGGATGAAATACAGGAGGTGGAAGGAGATATAGTACAGCAGATGGAGGAAGAGATGCTGTATAGAAATTGGATGAGGTGTTTAATACAGAAGGTGAAAGGGGTGTAATACAAGAGGTGGCGTGAGGGATGTAATACAGCAGTTGGAGAGTAGGGTGTAATACAGTAGGTGGAAAAGGAGATGAAATGCAGCAGTTGGGGGTATATAATGCAACATTTGGAGGGAGATATGTAATACAACAGTTTGAGGGAGAGATGTAATACAGTAGTTGGAGGGCAGTGTAGTACAGAAATTGTGGGGTTTGTAATACAGAAGTTAAAAGGAGATCTAATATGGCAGTTGGTGGGAGGTATGAAGCACAGCATTTGGAGGGAGAGATGTAATACACTAGTTGGAGGTGGATGTAATCCAGCATTTGGGGCAGTTGGAAAGGGGATGTAATACACACATTTGAGGATGGTGTAATGCAACAATGGGAGGGAGATTTAATACACTTATTGGAGAGGGGGTTGTAATACAGTGGATTAAAGGGAAATACAGCAGTTGGAGGGGGTGTAATACTGAAAATGTAAGGGATGTAATACAGAAGTTGAAGGGGGAAGTAATAAAGCAGTTGAAGGGAAGGGATGAAGTGCAGCAGTTAGGGAGAGTAATGTGATACAGCAGTTGGTTGTGTAATATAAACATTGTTAGTAATTATGCAGTTGGAGTGACGGATGTAATACAGTTGGAATGAAGTAATGCAACAATTGAAGGAGGAATGTAATACTGCAGTTGGAGAATGGTTGGGGAGTTATAATACAGTTGTAGAGGAGGGATGTAGTACTGAATTTGTAGGGGAGGGATATAATACGGCAGTTGGAGGGGGGATGTAATACTGTAGTTGGAGGGGAAAGTAATGCAACATTTGGAGGAAGGGATGTAATACAGCAGTTGGAGTGAAAGGATCTAACTCTCTTCTTGACCCATTACAGTCAGGTTTCCATTCCAACTACTCCACAGAGTTAGCCCTAACAAAAGTACTGACCTACACAGTGAAGAATGAAAGACTACAGTATACTAATCCTAGTAGATAACTGTGCTGTGTTTAACACTATTGATCATGCACACTTACTGAACACATTACACCCCCTTGGCATCTATGACATAGCTCTACAATGGATTGTATCCTGTCTCCAAAAGCATACTTTCAGTGTTTCTTTTGCTTATTCTTTTTCTTTTCGCGATGATCTCTCAGTGGGTGTACCCCATGGATCAGTCCTGGGATTACTTCTCTCTTCCCTCTACACCCTCTTACTTGGTGACCTCATCTCAACTCATGGCTTTAATTACCATCTGTATGCAGATGACACACAAAACGACCTCTCTTCCCCCGAACTTACTCCAGCTGTACAGTCCCAAGTCACTCAGTGTCTTACGCAATCTCACGGATGGCCCACCACCACCTTAAACTCAATATGGCTAAGACAGAACTGGTTGTATTCTGTCCTAAACCCCACTCCAACCCCTCTCTCCATCACAGTTGACAATTTTGCCATCTATTCCGAATCAGAGAACATTATATTGGTGTTATACTTGATTCAACCTTGACATTCTCCCCCATATCCAAGCTCCACCAATACCTGTCACTTCTTCCTGAAAAATATTGTCAAAATATGTCCCTTCCACTGTTTGTCAACAACAAAAACTCTCACTCAGGCGTTCCTTCTCTCTAAACTAGATTATTGCAACATTCTACCCTCTGGTCTTCCTGCCTTTCCTCTTTCTCCAGTCTGTTCTCAAATCAACTGCTGGAATAACTACCCTTACTCCCAGATACCTTTCCCCTCATCTGCTCCAGAAATCCCTGTCTTGGCTAACAATAAGGTCATGTATTTCTTACGAAATTTCTTCTCATCCGTAAGTCACGTTCTTCTTCGACAACCTCTTACATTTGCTACACCCCTTCCAATCACTTGTGTTCTTCTCAAGGGTTCTTTCTGTCCTCTCCTTACACAACTCAAACCACCTTTCAGTTACAATCATTTTCACTGGCTGCCCCTTAACCTTGGAATGCACTCCCTATCACCATTCACCAATCATCCACGCTCATTGCTTTCAAGCTTCTCCTAAAGACCAACCTGCTCAAAGAGGCATCTCAGTAACAGTATTCTCCTTATACACACTGACAGTCACATCAGATTCATTCTGCACGTCCTTTAATTAAACCTTGTACATGCACTTATGATCCTTCTCCTACTGTCTCTGTATGTTGTCATGATTTTTAATTAGCTTGTAACCTCTTTGGGAAAGGGTCTCCTTTTCCCATGTATGAATTTGTTTACTGTTGGAGAGGGGATATAATGCAGAAATACAATGTTAGGGAGAGATGAAATGCAGCAGCTGGAGGGGAGAGATGTAATACAGCAACTGAAAGATGGCTATAATACAGTACTTGGGGAAAGAGGTATAATTCAGCATTTGGAGGAAGATATGTAGTACAGCTTTTGGAGGGAGGGATGTAATGCATCAGTTGGAGGGTGGATGTAATACAGCAGATTAGGGGGGTGTATTATTAAAATTTGATGGGAAATGTAATAGAAGTTGAAAGAGAATGTAATTTGGAATGGGTGAAAATTTTCACTTCAAACCAAAATTGGTGAATAATGGCACTTCCCTCTTGGTGAATAATTTTCCATGACATTTTTCCTCTTTTTCGTCTACCTCAGTGCACTGAAATCAATGGGAACATTGAATTTACACACAAATAGCAAATTTTATTTTATTTCCCACAGGCATATAATAAAGGGGGACTGAGGGTGCTTTTGTTGGTGGAGTGTGCGGAATGAAACAGTAAAAAAAAATAACATTTGTTTGTAAGACTTAGACTTGTTAGAGGCCCAAGCCCTGAGGAAACATTGATTTGTAGGACTTAGACTTGTTAGAGGCCTAAGCCCTGTGTAAACATTGGTTTATAGAGCTTAAACTTGTTAGGCACAAGCCCTGAGGAAAAATTGACATATAGGACTTAGACTTGTGAGGCCCAAGCCCAGAGGAAACATCGATGTGTAGGACTTAGACCTAGGCCCCAACCCTGAGGAAACATTGATTGAAACATTGATTTGTATGACTTTGGCTTGTTAGTGTCACAAGCCCCGAGGAAGCACATCAGATATAATTTTTATCAATCAGGCTTGTTAACCTCACAAGCCCAGAGGAAGCAGAGGTAATTTTTATCAATCAGGCTTGTTAGTGTCACAAGCCCTGAGGAATCAGTGATTTGTAGGACTAAGGCTTGTTAGAAAAAAGCCCCCCAAAATTATGTTTGTAGGCCTATGGTTTGTGTTTAAAGGACAAACCCTGAGAAAAATCAAATTTGCAAGTAGGTCATGTTGTGGTGGCCAGTAGTCACTGGTCATTGTGACATTTTTCAACTGCTGCTCTTGTTGCTAAGTTGTTGAAGCAGCAGGATGATTAGGCAGCTTCAAAGGAATGGGATCAACAACACCATTGGTATGGATAAAGATGAACATGGTTTGACTTGCCACTACTAGCTCCAGTGTTCCTCCTGAGGCAGTAGTAGCACAACAGCTAGCCCCAACAACTTCAGGTATATATGGAGAAAAGAAATTGGCCAATAATGCTTCTCCTCCTTCCTCTCTTCCAAAATCATAGGTGTGTGTTGTTGGAATAGAAATGTTTCCCTTGCTGAGAGCAGGAACTATGCCTCTCATCAGCAACTTCAATGTGAACAATATATATAGTAAAAAGGGAAGGACTGGGAACAATGGGCACATCTGAATTGACATCAAACAACTGGTACAACTTTAAAACCATGACTGGGGGGGGGGGGGGGCAAAAAGTGGAAAAAATTTCCAGCATGACTTTTTCCAAAAACTGTCTGATTTTTCTCTTTTTTTTTTTTGCAAAAGTTTTCTCCTTTTTGTAATTGCTAGATTTTCCTCCTTTTTCGCCTATTTAACACATTTTTTGCCTATGATTCCTATGGGTTCTACTTCTCCCACTGCAATATTACTTCTTCTGAGGGCTATAGTTTTGAAATAAGTGGCTGAAAGTCAAAGTTGTGAGTCCTACAGGAATATATGCCTTGAAAAAGTGTTAGCCGCAGAGTTCATTTGTTCTTTGCCCACAACACTTACTTCCTGTTTAAGTGACACTGGCACATATTCATGAAGATGGCGTCAAGTATTAACTAAAATAAAGTACAACCTAAATGTGGCAGATGTGTACTGTAGTGGTGGTGGGGGACTGGCTGGTATGGTGTGATGTATATAGTTTTTACCATTGTCATGTGTCCAATTGCTATCCTCCTCAGATTATTGACACACATTACTTTTTGGTCATAGCAGTGGTCCCAAGTGGGGTAGTATCACAGTGCCTGTGATGCTCCTGTCACTCTTGTTTGTGGTACGCTCTTATTCGCTGAGTTGGTTTGGCCCGCCCCTGGTGACCTTTTTATGCCTGGCCATGACACCTGTCAGATGCCCTTTCGTGGTGTTTCTGAGCCAGTATTGCTGTTGCTGTGTTCCTGTGTTCCGGATTCCTGTGTACCGATTTGGCCTGTCCTGACTACGATCCAGTGTTCCTGCTCGTGATTGACCTGGCTTGTCTGAGAACCACCTCCGTTATCTGACCCGGCTCGGCTGATGTTCCTGCAGACTGTGTGGGCAGTCTATGTCTCTTGCCATCTCCTACAACAATATGTCACGTGGTGATTTGTGAAATAATGACACTTGACAAGTACAGATACAATAAAATGAAAATTTATTAAGATAAAAATAAATAGGAAGTAAACTACCTCTCCCTCCTTCACTAGACCAGGTATGGAGCCAGGGCAACGGCACTTCCCCAACCCTTCACTAGACAGGTGTGAAGATAGTCTACAGACAATACCCCAGAATGCTGGATCACCTACAAGGAGTGAAAGCACCTCTCCAACCTTCACTAGACCAGGTATGGGAACAGTGTAAAGACACTTTCCCAATCCTTCACTAGACAGGTGTGAAGATAGTACACGGACACTACTCCAGAACGCTAGAGCACTTACAAGGAGCGAGAATCCCCAGAATGCTCTGGGGATAACTAGGCAACAGGACAGACCCTAGAATGCTAGAAGCCTGAGAGGCAATGGTGACAACCCTAGCACGCTAGGGAGACAACAGGTTACACAGACAATAGGCAGCAGGAGGACAAGGACAAGGCTGACAATAATGAATACTGCCCGGAGGCAGTAAGCGTGTCAGTGACAGTAGGCCTGGGCCAGCGGAGGCTGGAACGGTCAGCCAGAGCTGGGTAAGCCGGAGTGGAAAGTCAACCAAAGCCTGGAGCGCAGTGGAGCGAGAGGCAACCAAAGCAGAAAGGAATACCATCATACACAGTAAGTGTGGCAGTGACAGTAGGTCCGGGCAGGCCGAGGATGGAATGGTCAGACGGAGCTAGGTAAGCCGGAGTGAAAAGTCAACCAAAGGAGTGCAGCGACGCAAGAGGCAACCAAAGCAGAAAGGAATGGTCATATGCAGCCAGGGGTCTTAGCTGGATCGAGTAGTCAGAAGAAGCCAGAGGTCTCAGCCGAATCAGGTAGTCAGTCGAAGCCAGGAGTCTCAGCCGGATCAGATAGTCAGATGAAGCCAGGAGTCAAGCTGGAACGGAAGTCAGACGAAGCCAGGAGTCATACACAGGAATCAGCAATCGGAACACAGAAGCAACAACACTCAGGTACACCAAGAAAGAGCAAGGGTGTATGGATAGGCTGAGGCCTATAAGGCCTAGCATGTGGGTGGAGACACCAGCGGCCTATAAGAATAGCGTTTAGACCAGAGTGACAACCAGAAGGATAACAAGGTCGCCTTTATCACATAGCACCACTGGAGGCAATAATGGGCACCATGATACAATACCAGAGTAATCTTACTCCTTTGCAGCAGGAGCCATAGGTGTTATTTGGAGTGAACTAACTGTTGGCAGTAGCACACTCTCTGACACATAAATAGCTTCACTACTTCTTGTTTCTGCCCTAGAGCCCTTTTTTAGAGTGCTTCTGCAGCTGATAGTGGCAGCTATGTGCGTCTCCCAGCCAGACCTGTGTTTGTGCTTCAGGTGGGATCTCATAGAGGAGGTGCCTAGGTGTGGGCCTGCTCACATGCTTTTTGCACAGACAACAGATAGCAACATGCTTGCTTGAGGATCCTGAGTGAAGTATCTCCATACAGGTGTTTTGGTGCTTGTTTGTCTCACTATCTGATGCAGCAGGCGGTTCAGCTGCTACACCTTCCTCTATTGCCATCATCAACACTTGAATGCGACTTGTCATCTTTACTGTTCTTATATGGTTCTTTATTTGTACTGGGACTGGTGGTGCTGGAGGATTTGCTGGGACCTTGGCAAACTGCATCCTCCCTTCGAGGAAGGGCATCATCATTTATTGCACATGCTGCAGCAACCATTGCTGCAGTCAGTTTTTGAACTACTACTTTAATCTCACGTCTCTGCAATGCTCGACCCTTCCCCCTCCCCATGTGTGTTAGCTGGACATTACTCAACTACTCTGATGGAGTATGATGTCTTGCCTTAGCCCAGTCAGCTGTTTGTCACATAATATATTTAGTTATTTGTTTATTTATGATTTCTTTCTTTATTTTTTATTATTTTTATTTATTTTTAAGTTGTCCACCCTGTCTTAACCCAGTCTGTCCAAAAAAAAATAATTATAACTGAAAAACAAAATAAACAACTTCTTTCCCCAGACTTCCCCAGCTGAGAGACAATAGCAGCAAGATCATCAAGCAAATAGGTCCCCAGCTGCCTGTGTCTTGCCAGTCAGTCACCTGGAATTGTGGGGTCTGGGGTCAACCTCCTTCCTCCCTACTTCTCGTGAGAGTGCCCCACTCTCCTAATACAGAGAACAAATGTCCTACCTGAAATATTCCCTAAACTAAACTTCAATGCCCCTATCTTCTCTAGCTCAAAAAACGTGCTGCTCTCTCCTCTCACAAACACAGAATGGCATGCTGTGAGAACCCTTTTATATTGCTGTAGAAAAGTGGAGAAAACTTTTGTGTGGTGGAGAAAAATGTTTACTTCCCATTGCTTTCAATGCACAATGAGCTAGGCAAAAATAAGCATGAAAAAGCTGAAAAACTGCACTTTTGGCGGTAAATTATTCACCAAGAGGAAAGTGGCATTATTTGCTGATTTGAGTTTGAGGCGAATATTTTCACCCATCCCTAATCATGACGCTGAGGGTCCCCAATGTGGAATCATCCCACCAGAAACCAAGTACTGCTGCTGTCTCTATGCCCCTTGTCCATTCCCCGCTAAGGACACATGACAACTTACAGTTTTAATAATAATGATGAACCCTCCCTGCCACCAGCTTAGTACATTCTGTGAGATGGAATGTCCTCAGATGCCGCTTGATGCCCTGGTCATGATTTTCCTCCACCACATTGCCATGTGTGGTCAGAGCATCACGCGGTGTGCAATGGGTGGACACAAACTGCCACATCCTGACATCTACACAATGGCTATCAGCTGGTGGGGGAGTTAACAATAAACAAGGTGGATTGCCAGATGATTTAGCTACATCTTCTCGGGGCTGGACACCTAGAGCAAGAAGGTAATGGTGAACCAGGTGTTTCACTTGCCATCAAACTTTCAGGCCTGACTGAGTTTCTCTGTTCTTCCTCCTCTTTGACTTCTGCCCTTCCTCTTATTGCCTTTAAGGAGAGGCAGGGGATACAGAAACAGAGGTGCCCAATTCCTTTTGGTGGGGGTTTGGTTTTAACATGCTTCACATAAACAGAATGGTGTTTGTGTTTCAAATGTGTTATGAGTGTAGTTGTGCCAAGATGCATTCTCCCCTTTCCCCTATTCACTGATTTATCACAAATTGTGCATGGTGCCGTCCCTGATGACCACACTGTGCCTGCCCCAGAGAATGATCTTGCTGCTGTTGCTGCCTCAGAATCAGCACTACAGCTAGGACCAGGAGTATTGCTGCTGACAAGAGGAACATATCCTAGTCCCACATCACTACTGCTGGACCACATTCCCACTGTGGTCTGTGGCACACTAGCCTTCTCCTAATCATCCTGCTGCACGTGCAAATCAGGAGCAGCAGGAACTACAGCAGCAGCAAACTCTGCAAGTTCTGCAATCTCACTTCTACTAGCCCATCCCCATTTGTATTTCAGTCTCCCATTCCTTTTCACTTTAGATTAAAAAGGCCCTTAATGTCTGTTCCACCCCAGCTGCTCCACCATCACCCTCATCATCATCACCACCACCAGTCCCTTCTTGCTGGCTTCTGCTCTATTAGAGTCTCACTGTTTGGAGGTTATGACAAATGTGACAGAGTTTCCCCTACGCTCACATTTTCCATCTCTACAGGTGAAGAAGGAAGACTGGTAGCACTAGCAGCAGACACAGGCAGCTGATCTGTGCTCATGGCAGTATTTCTGATGCTGTCCTTCAGTTCTGCCTTCCTCAGTATCATATCCCAGAGGGAAATGCTGTGAGAAGGGGAATCACAAGGTCAGGGGGATGTTGTGGGATCCCTTGACCGCTAGTCTGGCCTCTCCGCATCACATTGACATTCAAGAGGATATACTGTGGTCACACTAATTCCACCAGCTGCTTCACTAGCAGTAACAACATTGATTTCAGTCTTCATCATTATCTCCCCCTCCCTCACTCCCAACACTCTGTGGTCTAGCTGCTACGTCATAGTAGTAGTACTGGTGTTGCTTGAGGATGGCAAGTGTAACTTGGGGTCACCTGCTGTCACACTTGCCATCATCTCCTCCTCCCTCCCTCGTGAGAATTAAAGGCACATTGGCAGCACAGGTAGCTGACCTGTCCTGCTCACACTGCTACCCTCTTCTTCTTGTGCCTGTAACACTATTTTCCCGAAGATCCCAAGGGATGATTTAGGGGGACTGGCTATCATTGTGTCTGGGGAATCAGGGCATCCAGTCTTTTCAATAGTGGTAGTGGTTACTTCCTCCTCTCCCTCAGACTCATTGGATGCATAATGGTCCTTTCAGCGCCTCCTTTTCTTTGTATTCTAGGTGCTCATAGTGATAGCACATGCTATGAGCCACTCATGCCTCAATTTCATGAAATAAATCCCAGCACAAGATCCTAGCATCCTCTGTCCCCCTTTAGCTGCTTGTATTGTGTTTAACTTCCTGGAAATGTCATGTTTTTGGTGTGAAAATGCGAAGTACGTGTAAGTAAAGGGATGAAAAGTTTGTAGCCATTGACAAAATAGGTAAACGTTTATGGCAATGGGTGAAAAAGATGAAGATTTTAAGGGTTTTACTATAAAGCCAATTTGCCCTCAAAAAAGCAGACAACTATGTGGTTTTCATGGATTTTTTCATATCTCAAAGGGACCTTTCACCCAAACCTAGATGTAACACAGCAGTTAGAGGGGATGCAGTATCGCAGCTGAGAGGAATGGGGTAATATAGCAGTCGGTAGGGGGTGTAATACAACAGTTAGAGGGAGGCATGTAATGCAGCACTTGCAAGGAGGGTTGTAATACAGCAGTTGGAGGGATGGGTGTAATAAAGCAGTTAGAGGGGGCTTGTAATGCACCAGTTGGAAAAAGTGGGTGTAATTTGGCAGTTAGAGGGAGGGAAATGATTCAGCAATTGGGAGGAGGGATGTAGTACAACAATTGGAGGGGAGAATTATAAAACAATAGTTGGAGGGGAATGTAATACAACAGTTGGAAGGAGTGATGCAAAACATATGCCATTCTGCTTATGTGATTGATTTCAGAAACCCATTCAGATGCTGCTATATTCAGACACTGTGCTTGTTGCTGCTGACTGGCTGAACATTTTTTCCACGACACAAGACTATCAGATTTTAATTCATCCCCAGAGGGTACTTGCAAGTGTCAATATTTTTCTTTTTTTTTGTTGGAATACTACAAGTCTAGGTCTTCTTACATGGAAAGAGAGGTCTATGCAGGGGAGGGCTGGCAACTTGTGGCCTGGAGGGAAACTACAATCAAGAGGCCCAATTCTACTATCATTCCAGCCCACTGTCCCAGCCCACCCTCTTTTATTAAATTTTAAAATTGCCATTAACCCTTTGAGTGCCAGAGGGTGTGTGGCATACCCCTCTGGCACTCAAAGGGTTAGTGTTGCAAAGTAAGGCAATACCACGAAGCTTACAATTGAAATGGGGTTACACTGGTGCAAGTACAGAGCTTACAATTTAAGTAAAACTACACTAGTGATACCATAGAACTTACAAGAGAAAATGGTTATGTTACTAGTGTAGCTTCACTTGGATTGTAGCTCCATTTCAGTTGTAAGCTCTGTGGTATCACTAGTGTATCTACATTTGCAGCAACAAGTGGGAGTGGCCCACCAGCCCAGGCATATGACTGGCCCAGGGGGCAATTGCCCCCCTGCCCCCCAGCCAGCCCTCCCCTGGGTCTATGATTGCAAACAATATATATATATCAGAGATTAAGCAAGTCACTGTTTTCCTCAGAGTGGTAGATGGGAAGTCATATGATGTCCTGAGGGATCTGCTAGCCCCTCTAAAGCTATCAAATAAGTTGTTTCAAGAGCTAATAGCGATACTGACTGGATACTTTCAACCCAAGCAACTGGAACTAGCTGAGAGATTTGGTTCTACTCCAGGAAATAACAACCAGAGAAAACATACAGACGTATGTTGTTGAAATAAGATTGGCTTCCACGTATAACTTTAAGGAACACTAGCCTCAGGTCCTACAAGACCAATTCGTATGTGGGTTACTAAACAAGACTACCCATAAAAGGCTACTGTCAGAGAAGGCTCTAACAGAAAAATATGCTATGGACATTGTCCTAGCTATATAAATGGCAGATAAGGATGCCTCACAATTGCACAATGGACCCCAATTCCAAGAAGAGCAAAAAGAGATGTTCAAACTGGCGACAAGTCAAAAACGCAAAACACCCCCTCAAGACCATCCCAGCCAGAGAAGGTGCTACTGGGGTAGCACACATTATGCACCAATTTGTCGTCTCAAGGAAGAGGTATGTTTTAACTGCTCGAAGAGAGGCCATCTACAGAAAATCTATCAAAGTGCACAAGCTCCCAAAAGCATAGCTTGAGGTGCCAAGGTGTAACGGTTTGTTTGACACACAGACACAGTGGTTTAGGATAAAACACAGTTTTATTGAAAACACAGTAATATAATAACCCTCACAGGTCCTGTAGTATTTTAACAGAATAATACAGACACAAGACAGGTTACATATACATATGCCTACACAGGTCCAGTATAACCATAGAGTCCATAACAGAATATACTGACACAGGTCAGGCGGAATACGAAGGATTCCCAGGGTATCGGTACTGCATGGGTTAATGGTCTTCAGCGAGTGTAAACAGTCCCATGTGAAGAGAGGTCTGTGATGGAGCTCACTCAAGATAGAGAGCTTAAGGATAAGTAACGCCCAGTAATAGGTTAGCAGACAAACGTGAACTGCCAGAGTAGTATCAGAAACTGAGCAACATATAACACTGCCGTAGCAGTAATGGAGACCAGGCAACTAGTGTTTTGTCGTAGCAATAAACGGAGATAGGCCACTTGCACACTGCCGTAGCAGTAATGGAGACTAGGCCACTTGCACTCTGCCGTAGCAGTAACGGAGACAAGACCACTTGCACTCTGCAGGAGCAGTAACGGAGACACGGCCACTTGCACACTGCCGAACAGTAACGGAGACTAGGCCACTTGCGCTCTGCAGGAGCAGTAATGGAGACAAGGCCACTTGCACACTGCCATAGCAGTAACGGAGACTAGGCAACTTGCACTATGCAGGAGCAGTAACGGAGACAAGGCCACTTGCACACTGCCGTAGCAGTAATGGAGACTAGGCCACTTGCATTCTGCCGTAGCAGTACCGGAGACTTGGCCACTTGCACTCTGCAGGAGCAGTAACGGAGACAAGGCCACTTGCACACTGCCGTAGCAGTAACGGAGACTAGGCCACTTGAACTCTGCAGGAGCAGTAACGGAGACACACAACTGAGCACTGCCGTGACAAGAACAGTCTGGGCAACTGAGCAATTCGCCCTGAGGTCGCAACCAACCGGGAGCGTCATGAATGCCTAACCGATTGGAATGTCGCCAAGGCGACACAGAGGCAGCCAGAGCAGGAACGTCAACCAAGCCAGGTCGGTACACGGAGCAGGAATGTCAGCCAAGCCAGGTCGGTACACAGGAGCAGGCGAAGAAGAATGGTCAGGCAGTCCGGGTCGGTACACTGGGAATACTGAGAGCAGGAACAAGCACTGGTACAGGAACACCACGAAAGGGCACCGGAGGGGTGCCAGAACCCAGTATATAAAGGCCATACTGGGCGGGACAAGCACAGTATAGCCAATAGGAGTAGAGTAGGAGTGTAGACTGACAGAATGTCGCTGAAAGAGCACGGGCACCATGATAAACTAACTATGAAGCCCTACTTCAGTTAAATCCTTGTGTGCCTCTGCAGAGAAGTGGCTAACTTTAAAGTCACACTTCAATTATAGACTTGTGTGCTTTCCATAGAGGGTAACTACATTGGACAATTGACTAGTCACTAGCACTTGTACCTAGACAGGTGACTTGAGCTCTTGTTCCCTAGGCAGGTAACTAAATAGCACTTGTACCATTTGCCTTTGTGGAGATGTCACTAACTGTGAAGTAGTGCTTCAATTATAAAACTTGTTTTCCTTTTCATTGGGAGAACTAACTTTGAAGCCTAATAGGAAGTCACCTGACATGCAGGTGTGTGTATATGAGTTTGTTTGTTTTCTTGAAAGGCATAAAAACATTCAACAGTGTGTGTGTTCTGTAACTTTCATAGTGATTTGCGTGTTTTCTCCCTGTGTGAAAGTAAAAACATACGTGTACCTGCTAACCTGTGTTCAGGTACTTTGTTAAGCACGCATATCTGCTCTGCTGTTAAATTGCTTTAATTAGAAACACTTGTGTATTGTTTACAATACTAACTTTAACCCCTTAACGACCCTTGATCTGACTGAACGACCCATGACATACTATGACCGTCATGGAGTTCCGGGCTCCCCCCGTGGCTGCACACCCTTCAGGGAGCCCGGAACCGGAAAAAGAAAAAAAAAAGCTCCGCGGTCCTTAAGTCGCGTCGCGGTGCCAATCGCGTCGCTTAGGGGTTAAAGTATATTTAACTGAGAGCATGAATTACTGAGTGCTTTGATAGGGGATTAATTCTACACTGCCCAAAGTAATATGTCTGGATAAACTGAATTATTACCTACATAACCTCATACTGTATCAGGTGACTTTGAGCGCTTGTTCCCTAGGCAGGTGACTAACTAGCACTTGTACCATTACATTGGACAATTGACTAGTCACTAGCACTTGTACATAGGTGACTTCAAATACTTGTACTAAAATTCCCAAGACTTATGTATGTGTTATTTATGAGTTTGTTTTCTAGAAGGGCAGGAAAAAACATTCAACAGTTTGTGAGTTCTGTGACTTTCACTGTTAGTTTGCGTGTTTTCCCATGAGTGAAAGTAAAACACATAAGTGCAGCCTATGTGTGTGTTAGTGGTGCAATACATACTAGTAAGGCCACTACAAACACGCATATCTGCTCTACTGTTAAATTGCTTTAATTAGAAATGCTTGTGTTTTGTTTACAATACTAACGTTAAAGTATATTTAACTGAGAGCATGAATTAAAGATTTAGACAAAGACCAGTGGATTAGACTGGGTGCAGAGGAATTTACCCCATGCGGTCCAGGTTCCTAAGATCTGCTCTTAGAGAAATCCTTACTGTCAATGTTGTATTGTACTGCTGACAATGGGCAGATTTTTGTGATCACTCAAAGGTTAGCAGAAATGGGGGAATATTAAAGGAGGAGAGGTTTAACCATAAAAAAGGTGTCTCCACAACCATTAAGGCAGAAATGGAGGATAATATAAAAACACCCAAAGGTAAACCCAAATTTAGTACAAAACAGGATGTTTCCCAATGCACTAGGTTATCTAGGCAAGGTATGATTGCAGACCTTATCAAAGCAGGTATATATGAAGATTCCCTCAAATGCAGTCCAAATCAAGTCTTATTTAAGAGGTGGAAAGCTTTAAAGCGTATTGTACAAATACATACTGCAGCAAAGGGTTTTCCATCAGATGAAAGGTTAATTGATTTTGATGAAATTCCCAATGCTAAAGCTAGGACTGTTTAGGCGAATCTCAAATATATACAATCTGAAGTCAAATATCCTGATACTAATCCTTGTCCTCCTGTTCCTTATCCTAGGAAAACAAAATCCGTGTACCCATCAGCTGAATTATATGCCATAGCAGACAAAGACGGAATGGACCCATGGGACGGCCGATTACCCAGTACGATGTTTGTTACCCATTACTGCTGGTGATCGACAGCCCCATGTTCTTTTGACTGTAGGGTGGGGAAAGGAAACCAACCACACCTAGGTTTTAGCCTTAGTAGGCACTGGGGCTGAGGCAACAGTGTTACAGGTAACCCTTCCAAACTGGTAGGCCCCATCATCCATATAGAGGGTCTAGGGGGAAGAGTAACTAAGGCTATACATACCACAGTCACATATTCCATAAACAAAGGGCCCCCGGGTTTATGGATAATATTTTGGGTTTCCAATTTCCTGACAATATCTTGGGGGTAGATATATTGTTAGGGCGCATAATAGAGATGCAGTTGAGAAGTGTTAAGATTTTGGCTTTCCTCACAAACCCTCTTATGTTCATGCGGCAGGGGAGGTGGTGAGAAGAAATACAAACTGGACACCTGTTGTCATTCTCCCTCCCTGTAGTCCAACAAGGGCTGCCAGGAGGGTTGAAAGAAATCAGATTAGTCAGGTTTAGTTCATCCTGCAATTCAGTGATTGATATAGTGCATGCCATAGAGGGGGTGGGATAGAACTTTTACACAGGTTCTTAGGATTTTACATGACTGACCAACAGAATATATCTCTATATGCCCGGCTTACATGTAATGACAATCCATTTGTTAGTTTACAGGTTGACATGTACTAGTAGCCGCCACATATTTCAATTTAAACTAACATTTTATTTTATTTTTTCTCTCGGTGGTGGGAGAGGTTAACAGAAGTTAGTATTTCCCATAGGAGGCAATATGCCTCCAGGAACAAAGGTAACCTTAGTGCTCACTAATAAACTGACCAAAGAGGGTTGGAGCACAACAGGGAGTGTGAGTGTGGATGGATGAATGTGGAATGCATCTCTGTCTAGGAATGACCCAAGTAGGTTAATTGCTGGTACAATCCTAGGAGAGGTGGAAGCCTGGGTACCCCATAAATTTTGTTATCCTGGGATGAGTATAAACAAGTGCACGTGGGATCCAAAGTGTGGGTGTTACCGCAATACACTGATCAGCACAGGCAGAAAGGAGAGGTTATTTCAGATGGTCCTGGTAATAGTAAAGTTGTATTATGAAATGGTGATTCTGTACCTGTCTTCTGTCCCTCAAATAGATTGGTGGCCGGCTAGCCCCTCTGAACCCTTGATCATACAACACATTCATGAACCCCTTGGCCAGCTATGCAAGAGTGGACAACTCCTCTGACTGTTGAGGCGCCATCCCCATCAGTGAGGAAGGAGGGTACCCATTCCTTGGAGTCCCGTGGGCACAGCGAGAAATGAGAAAACTCTCTGGACACAACACTGGACTCTACTACCAAATTGTCTTATGAGCAGGTACAAATCAGGGCGGTAGCTCTCCAAAATCGCATAGCCCTGGACTGTTCTTACCGCCAAAGGAGGAGTTTGCAGGCTGGTAGGAAAATAATGCTGTAGTTACATTGTGAACTATGAAGGCGAAATCAGTTATAATCCATCGAAACTGACAGCTATAATAGACAAACTCCAGGAAACACCAGACGTTGGACTATTTGAGCAATTTGGGAAGTCAGTGACCTACCTATCCAGTGAGCGACTTTAGTGTGGTTTATGAAATGGGACCAAGAGGTGGAATGTTATGGACACAGATAAGTTGTAGCAAAATTTGCAGCAAAACTATATCCATTGCATGGTTATGTTCTCATGTCATACATCACACATTTAGCTCACAACCATTTTCCTTTGTCTCTTTGTTTTTTTTCCTGGTCTGTTTGGGAGGGAAAATGACAAAGAAGGACAAGCACCTCTTTTGTTTCCCTTGCTTCTAGGAGAGGGGAGGAGGGGTGTGTCAATCAGGTAAAGTGGGCTAGTGATGGGCGGGGCTTGCCAACAATAAAAGAGGTGTGCAGAGAGTCAAAGGGGCCAGTCTTGGAGAAGAGTCTGGGAGCAGTGGAGTGATGAATGGGAGGATGTGATCAGCCACAGCATGAGCCAGCAGAGGCCCAAACTCTAGCCATGCCTCCATGTGGTGTGGGCCCAAGAACTGTTCCACAGCAAAACCTGACCTCCAGTTGAAGTAGCCCAGTATCCTGGCCTGCTTCTCTTCCTGCCTCATGTTCCAGGATTTTTAGCTAAGTATCCCTCTCTTGTTTTATTATTTCTTTTATACAATATTTCTAAGAAAAATACCCCAAGTAACCAACGTATAGTGTTTTCTACTATAATTGTTGTATTATGTGTTTTATTAAGTAATTGTCTAGTTAATATTATTAGATGTTTTATCTAGAATACATTTTATAATATACAGTGTATTGTTAATATTATTGTTTGTTATTAAATATTCTTGCTTATTGCTAGTACTGGGGTGTTATTGTGTTAATTGTGGTATTGGTCATTAGGACAAATTTCTATAGATCCATCCTTTAATTGAAGGGTTGGCTTTTTGGGTGTGGGCAAATTCATATTGCTTCTAATAGCTGTGTTAGGGTCTGTGTGGTGTGAGCATGTTGTAGGCCCTGGCATTGCCTTTGTTCTCAGAGCAAACACATGGTCTGACTCCATCTTGCTAGGCCCCAGCCTGTCTTTGTTCCACATGGTTGAGGACGCCATTTTGTAAAAAGCACATGATTGTGAGTTTGCAGTTTCTTCACAACTACATTGATTTTAACACAGCTGCTATTGTTCAACCTTTTGTGCCAAATTATTTCACCCAAAGCCACAAACTGAAACAGTACGTCACGTACTTTTTACTTACAGAGCTCCACCGGGAGCGCTGTAAGTAAAAATGAGGCCTAAAATTGACCGTTCCAAGACTGGAGTGATCTCTTTCAGGCCCCAAAGTGGCGCACCGATACACACAACAGGTCACATGTACTGGCGTGTCGGCAAGGATCAAATCGTCCCTTATGAGACGGAAACATCCCAGGACCGCTGGTCCTTAAGGGGTTAAACTGGTAAGGGATAGTAGAAATTTAACATGGCCAAGTTTTCCCTTGATACATTTTATAAATTGAAAGCACTGGTTTCTTATTCTAGCTAGAAGCAGTTAGATATATAAAATCTATATGTATTTATATGTCTATGTGCATTATTTATATTATTACTAGGTGATTACAGCTCTCAAACACACTTTTTTTTTTTTGGCTTTTTTTGTTTTTTTTTGCAACAGCACATACTTTTATACATAAGACAATGTTTTTATTTTGTACTCCATGCGAGGTTTTGGGTCACTGACTACAACACTCCATTATAACAGTACCACCACCTGTTGAACACAATAAACAAAATTACAGTTTCAATTTTGAAAACAAATTTAAGCTATAACCTTTGAATGAACCATCTCTCAGCAATGAGTATATCCGTGTTTTAGTGAACAGGAAAAACATTACATTATACATATTTTCATAATGAAACATTGCTGCTCTTTTTATATTTATATTTTGGCAAGTTCCCTTCCCTCCGAATTACTACATATGCATATACATATATGCCCCAATGTTTCTGGCACAGTTTATATCAAGTTGTGAGACTGTCTAGGGGGAGGTTTATATGTTTAACCCTTTCAGTGCCAGAGAAGTATCCAAAGGGTTAAAGAAAACAGTGGAGCAATTCTGGGGCAGACCAGCTGAGAAAAAGACTGATGATAAAGGATACAGGAACAAATGAACTAACTCAGGAAATGAGCTTGTAGAACAGGCTATAAAGCAGTCCGCAAGCAGTCAGGCTATAAAGGAAAGATAATCAATAGGCAGAAAAGACAGAAGCCGAAAGGCCAGAGTGAATAGAAATGGACTGTGACACATGGCTACTCCTCCATAGATAAAGAAGCACCTGAGTATTCAGGGAACAAGGAGAAGACCCCGCCTAAGCATAAGTTCATGTAATGGATGTGTAAATAACATTTCTGCCTCAGATCCAGCAAAGCTGTGCCCAGAATGCCTGTACAAAGTGTCTGATAATACCATGTCCTCTCAGTTCCTGGATTTATTATCCTGGATGAAAACTATGCAGGAAACTTTCAGATCCAGGTAAAAAGCAGAATCTTTAAATAAAAGCCCTAAACTTGATACAGGAGATGGCACTTTTTCCTGCAATGAGGAGGAAGATGACTTAGATAAGTAAATTGGATCCATATTGCAATATAGTATCAGAGAAAGAAGGTGAAATTACAGAAGAAATGGGATTTGGATGTGACTGATGCAGCTTTTTTCAGTAACAGGAAAGTCTCAAAGTTTCTCTTTGTACATCATTTTATCTCTGACCTGGTCAAATCAGAATGGAGCAATGGGGTTAAGAGATCTTCAGTACCTAGGAGATTTCACAGAATGTACCCATTTGCAATGAGGAGTTAAATCATGGGCTACCCATCCCAAGATCAACTCAGCCATCATAAAGGTAGACAAGCATACAACTCTGCCACTTGAGAATGGTACAGTTTTAAGAGACCAGATGGACCGAAAAATGGACAATGCCTTATATAAACAATTTGTCCTTCTAGGTTAATCATAAGTTAGCTAGATACATTGTCTGCAAGGCCAGTACAATTTTCATATGGCTAAGTGAACTTGAGGAGAAGATCGAGTCATCTGTCTCTCACTCTAAACTTATGAAAGAAGTCTCAACCATCAAAGAGGTGGCTGATTTCTCCTATGCCTCACTGGATATTATAAAGTTAATTGCCAGATCATCAGCTCTACTGATCTCTGCAAGAAGGTCCTTATGGTTGAGACCATGGGAGCAGATGTATCATCTAAGAATAAATTAGTGGCCCTTCCATTTTCTGGTTCCTTTTGGTTTGAAGAACATCTTGAAGATATCATTAAGAAGCTCTTGGGAGATAAATTTTCTCTTTTCCTTCAAGATAGGAGACAAAGATCCTCTCATTCCAGGCTCATGAGAGGTCATTACTTTTGAGACTCAAAGAGGTACCAGTCAGGGACATTGTTTGATCAGAGAAGTAGAGTTTCTTCCCAGTCCTCTCGAGGATGCTTCAGAAGGGATTTCCCCTCCAAAGCTTGCTTCAAGAAACAGTTCCATTGAGGCATAACAGGACCTAGTTCCTCTCCCAGTTGTGGGCAGACTATGTTATTTCATAAAGTCCTGGAATTTCATTCCGAACCTGGATACATGGGTTTGCCAGACTTTGGAACTAGGGCATCCACTAGAATTCAGTTGTGTCCCAACTTGCAGAAACTTCAAACCATTCCAGTGTGACAGCCTTGAAATCATCAGTTACAGATATTATTTAGAACAAAGGGAGCTAAGTGGTACCTTTGAATCAGAAGAGTAGAGGCACAACTCGATCTTATTTATAGTCCGCAAGGCTTCTGGAGGTTTCAGAACAATACTGGACCTAAAAACACTTCCTAAGAGTGAAGGACTTTAAGATGGAATCTCCATTGTAATTCATCAGAGCAGTCCTTCTGGGACTCTTCCTAATGGCGATAGAACTTCAAGGAGATTACTATCATATTCTGATTCACCTTAAATTCTCAATTTTCAACCTCCATTACCAGTTCATGGGGAACTGAGGACTCTAGTCATCTTACAGGGAAGATATAGGGACCTATTAGCCTCCAAGTCTTCTATTTCCAAGATGATTACTAAATGTATAAAGACTGCATATAAGAAAGCAAATGTGACTGTTCCTTCTAGGATAAGGGCTCATTCTATAAAAGCCATCTCCATGTCCTGGGTGACAAAAGCAGCAGCAACTCCCTCAGAACTTTGCAGAACAGGCAACTAGTCTTCCATTTCAACGTTTGTTAAGTTTTATCAGCTGAATGTTCAGGCTTCGGCCAAAGCAAGAACTGGAAGACAAGTCCTGCAAGCTGCTGTTCCAGATTAACTGGTAGGATTTTTACTTTTATATCCTTAGGGTCTGGTTCTCTATCTGTGAACATAATATTCTGGTGTTCTCTCACCCTAATTTGGCATTGCTCTTGTAAATTCCATTAATAATGTCTTGGGAATGGACACACAAGAAAAAAAATAATTGTTAAACAAATTCCCATGTTTCTTCTGTGTACCTTCATGGCACACCCTACCCTTAACCTATGTATTGTTACAACTCTGAGAACAGAGAAACTGAGAGCCATTCCCAGAATGCACAGGTTTGAACTTTCATTCCTCCTAATCACCTGGAGGATGGAGACATAACCCATTAGTGAATAGTGATTCTACAGAGAAACACAGAAGAAAAAGTAACATTGATAAGAAAATTCCCCTCTTTACAATCATTACTTATACATTTTTGACCCTCTAACTTTAGATCATGACCTGTTTTAGTATTTGTCTTTTTTCTGAAAAATGCTTCTTTCCTGAACTATATTATATTGCTTAATATAGTTTTAGGTTTCTATCATATCACCCCTCCTCCAACTTTCTTCCAAGCTATGCATATTAAGTATAGATCTTAAATAGGCATATGGGTAAAGTATGGTATTGCATTAGCCATAGACAGCGCAGGAGACTAGCTGAGTAAAAAATTATACATTTATTGGCCAACTGAATGGAAAACTAGGTCTTTTCTTCAGACATAGTAAGAATGAAGGCTGAATGCACAATGCATGTTATTCTAACATTTACATTCTACTTGCAGTGTATTTCTTCTTATCAGTATGGACCATAAATCATTCCTTGGGCTCTGGTAAAGTCTCTTTGAAGTACAATAGGAAATGCAAACAAGATTAATTACCTTTGCTGCTCTAGAGAATTTTCAATTTTAGCCAGAGATGGCCAAGTCTATAGAATGTATGGGTTCATCCTCCAAGAGCCAGATGGGTGCATACCCCCAGATCTTTCCATCTGTCTGCATCCTAAAATTTCCCATCAATACAGTCACTTTGAGATCTTTAATGCTGTGATCAGTTTTGCAAAAACATTGAACCACCGAGGTGTCTCCTTTGCTGTTTACACTGGACCTATGAGAATTCATCCTCTTTTTTTAGGATTTGTCTGGTCTCACTTACATATAACCGTGTTGGGGACATTTCACACACATGATGAGGTAAACAACATTAGCTGAGTTGCAGGAGAATTTGCCCACAATATTGTAATTTCGGTGGGAATGTGGTATGAGCACCTTGTCTGTGTGTGCACAGGTTCCACACATCTTTTGTAGACAAGGAAAAGTACCATTTTCTGTTGTAGTCTTAAAGTGTTAGTAATGTCTACAAAACACTTTTTTGCATTTAGAAGAGCTTAAAAAGCTGATCTAAATTAAAAAAAAAAAAAACGTATCTCTCAAACAGCTATGGTTTAAGAGATACGGGCATTTAACCCTTTCAGTGCCGGAGGCTCGGGCCATTTCCTGTACCCTGCAGGCCAGACACTTTTTCAGCATTTTTGCTATCCTTCCGTTTAGGCTTGATTTCCTCTGGGGATTTTTAGTTACATATGGAAAACTATACATTGTTTTTTTCAGAACGAATTGCGCTTTCTCGTGGTACCTTACATGAAGAGAATTTTACATCGTGCTAAAAGCTATGATGTCATAATGACAAAAAAAAGTGAAAATTTACTCATTTTGCTAAAATCACATACTATGTATCAAAAACATTTACCTTGATTGTAAAAGTTTCAATTATTTGAAAAAGCCCCGAGTCCCCCGAATAAAAAAATACCAAATTTGTATAGTTTTACCTATGTCCATGGCTAGCGTAGAGCCCTTATCACCAGCAGCGCAAAATGACATTTTCAACTTTATAAACTAATATGCGCATTCTAGGGTTTTTGTGGTAAAACTACCCTAAAACAGTGGAATAACTATATAAAACTATATATTTCTGAAAAGTAGACAACCTGCCGCATCTAATGAGGGGTAACTTGCCTTCTTAACCCAAGCCTGGTGTGCACAAATGCCTCCAGAAGATGGCGCTAATGAAAAAAAAGGGCATTTTCTTACATTTCTGCCCATTCAAATGTACTGAAATTTGTGCAGACCATGGCATTTCCAACTGTATTCATTAGCTAGTGCTCTTAGGAGAAAAATGACACCCCATTGGTATGAGTTCAACTATCTCAGGGGGCGCTAGAAGTGCAAAACGACACCTACTACAATCTCAAATTTTTCTAACATTTTCTCAAATATTACTTGTCTGCACACAAATGGTTATAACAACTACAGAAGTGAAGAAAGGGTACACAAACCATACCATTTTGAAAAGAAGACACCCTGCCGCATCTAATGATGGGTGACTTGCCTTGTTACCCCAAGCCTGGAGTGCACAAATGCCTCCAGAAGGTGGCGCTAATGAGAAAAAAAGGCATTTTCTTACATTTCTGCCCATTCAAATGTACTGAAATTTGTGAAAACCATGGCATTTCCAACTGTATTCATTAGCTAGTGCTCTTAGGAGAAAAATTACACCTCATTGGTATGAATTCACCTACCTTAGGGGGCGCTAGAAGTGCAAAACGACACCTACTACAACCTCAAATTTTTCTAACATTTTCTCAAATATTACTTGTCTGCACACAAATGGTTATAACAACTACAGAAGTGAAGAAAGGGTACACAAACCATGCCATTTTGAAAAGAAGACACCCTGCCGCATCTAATGATGGTTGACTTGCCTTGTTACCCCAAGCCTGGAGTGCACAAATGCCTCCAGAAGGTGGCGCTAATGAGAAAAAAAGGCATTTTCTTACATTTCTGCCCATTCAAATGTACTGAAATTTGTGAAAACCATGGCATTTCCAACTGTATTCATTAGCTAGTGCTCTTAGGAGAAAAATGACACCCCATTGGTATGAGTTCACCTACCTCAGGGGGCGCTAGAAGTGCAAAACGACACCTACTACAACCTCAAATTTTTCTAACATTTTCTCAAATATTACTTGTCTGCACACAAATGGTTATAACAACTACAGAAGTGAAGAAAGGGTACACAAACCATGCCATTTTGAAAAGAAGACACTCTGCCGCATCTAATGATGGTTGACTTGCCTTGTTACCCCAAGCCTGGAGTGCACAAATGCCTCCAGAAGGTGGCGTTAATGAGAAAAAAAGGCATTTTCTTACATTTCTGCCCATTCAAATGTACTGAAATTTGTGAAAACCATGGCATTTCCAACTGTATTCATTAGCTAGTGCTCTTAAGAGAAAAATAAACAAAGATGTTCTCTTGTAATCAGTAGAACAAAGAAAAATTTGCGCTTTAGAAAATTTTAGGACTCTTCGTGATATATTAGCTTATTCACTGTACAGGTGATAAGCTGTATTTGAGCAATGTTGTGTGCTGCTTTCTATATAGGATTTCACAAAAACGCAATCCCCATCACAATAAATGTATCTTGAAAACTATAAATATAAAGCGCAATCACAACACTCTACTTATACTCTAGATAGTATATGGATATATTTGTTTTCAATAAACTTTAAATTATAAAAAGTATGCTTTGTTAAATAAAGTAATGTAGTTCCCAAGGTAAAACCACACATAGATCAAACAATATGTAGACCACAGTAGGAACAATAGAATGATTTATAAGTGGTAATATGATCCCTTGTGTTAAAAAGGGTCAAAAAACCAGTTAACAGTTAAAAAAATGTGTAAAACAAATATTTATTATAAGAAATATATTGAAAAATAAAATAAAAAAACAAAGAAAACCCAATCCCCTAGTACAAGATAGGCATGAAAAATATCTGACTCTCCTTTGTATTCAATAAACCATAGATACAAAAGAGAAAAAAACAAATAACAAATGAAGATAGTTTATAAAGTGCATAAAATGTTCAAAATTACCCTCAATGGGGAAATCCTTTGCTCAACGCGTTTCGTGGCATTTATATCGATGCCACTTCCTCAGGAGCAATAACACCTGTTATTGCTCCTGAGGAAGTGGCATCGATATAAACGCCACGAAACGCGTTGAGCAAAGGATTTCCCCATTGAGGGTAATTTTGAACATTTTATGCACTTTATAAACTATCTTCATTTGTTATTTGTTTTTTTCTCTTTTGTATCTATGGTTTATTGAATACAAAGGAGAGTCAATTTTTTCATGCCTATCTTGTACTAGGGGATTGGGTTTTCTTTGTTTTTTTATTTTATTTTTCAATATATTTCTTATAATAAATATTTGTTTTACACATTTTTTTAACTGTTAAGTGGTTTTTTGACCCTTTTTAACACAAGGGATCATATTACCACTTATAAATCATTCTATTGTTCCTACTGTGGTCTACATATTGTTTGATCTATGTGTGGTTTTACCTTGGGAACTACATTACTTTATTTAACAAAGCATACTTTTTATAATTTAAAGTTTATTGAAAACAAATATATCCATATACTATCTAGAGTATAAGTAGAGTGTTGTGATTGCGCTTTATATTTATAGTTCTTAAGAGAAAAATGACACCTCATTTGTATGAGTCGACCTACCTTAGGGGTGCCAGAAGCACATAAATACACCTACCTGTTTGCTTCCTCGAAAATGGCTGCTTGTACTAAAATGTTCATAACTGTTAGCAACATGAAGGAAAGGTATAAAAGGTATACCATTTTGGAAAGTAGACATTCACCCGCATCACATGAGGGGTCACTTGCCTTTCTACCCCCTGGCTGAAGTGCTCAATTATTTCCAAAAGGTGGCGCTATAGGAATAAATACATGTTTTTTTTTACATTTCCACCACTTCAAAGATACTAAAATCTTTGAAATCCATAACATTTCCTACTGTATTCAGTACCTTCTACCAACATGAGAAAAATGTTACCCCATTTGTGTGGGATAACATGCAATATGTAGGTGGTAGGATCACTTACCTAAACCCGACACTTTTGTTTTTGAAATTATCTGCCTGCATGAAAAGTGTCATAACCATTATAGATATGCAGGAAAGGTAGAGAAACCATACCATTTTGTAAAGAGGATAACCTGCCGCATCTAATGAGGGGTCACTTGCCTTCTTACCCCAAGCCTGTTGTGCCCAAATGCTTCCAGAAGGTGGCACTATAGGGAAAAAATGCATTTTTTTACATTTCTGCCCCTTTAAATGTATGGAGCTCTGTGAAAACCATGCAATTTTCAACTGCATTCACTAGCTCGTGCTCTTAGGAGTCAAACAACACCCTATTGGTATGAGTTGACCTACCGTAGGGGGTGCTAGAAGTGCAAATGACACCTACAACAACCTCTGATTTTTCTAATATTTTCTCAAATAATGCTTGCCTGTGCAAAAATGGTTATATCAACTACAGAAGTGAAGAAAGGGTACAGAAACTATGACATTTTGGAAAGAAGATAACCTGCCACATCTAATGAGCCGTGACTTGCTTTTCTACCCCTAAGTTAGAATGCACAACTATTTCCAGAATGTGGTGCTACAGAAAAAAATTGTTTTTCTTACAAATCAGTCACTTCAAAGATATGGAAATGGTTGAACACTATGGGATTTCCCAGGAGGACCTCCTGCCAGCCTACAAAAAATGGTGCCCAGTGCTGTGGGTTGACATACCATATTGGGTGCCAGGAGCGTGGCTACCAGTGGAACAAGGATGGAGAAGCAAACAGTGTACGTGTGATTCTATTGCTACAAGTGGTCAGTCAGTGTAAGTGAGGACTTTTGTCTGCCAGAGAAACCAGCTCGGGGAAGGGACAAGGGGTCAGGCTGTGTAAGTGGGTATATCTACCAGTGGGCAGTGAGCAAGTGTGGCGGTGGTGATTGTGGAGAGGTAAGTGCATATGGGGAATTTGTGGTTACCAGTGTGCATTGTAAGTCCCCTCATGCACTGTTTGATTCCCAGCCTGAATCCAGGGCGTACTGGCACTTGTATCTACCAGTAGGCAGTGGAATCAGGCTGGGGAGGTCAGACTGGGGGAATGGGACTGCCAGTAGGCTGTGGAACTAGGCTGGTGGATAGGGTATGTGGTGGGGGGGATTGGAGGCATTTTGTGTGCATGCCACAGAGGTGTCCTATGCACTGAAAAGCAATGCACTGGACACCCTGTTGCACACAAAGGGTTAATTTTTTTTAGCTGTTATTTTTTTATTCATACCTCATTGGGGGGCATCAGTACCACTTCTCATGCCCCCCCAACAATGTCTGAATAAAAAATAATGGGAAAAAAATGTGCCACAGGGGGTCCAGCGCATTGTAAACCACTTGTATTGGACCCACCTGTAACACATGCAGGTTTTGTGGTGTTTCCCCCCCAAAAAAAAAAAAAATAATATATATATATATATATATATATATATATATATATATATATATATATATATATATATATATATATATATATAATATAATGTGCGTAGACCTCATTGGAGGGCATTAGAACTGATGCCCCACAATGAGATCTGAATAAAAAGTAATGAGGGAAAGAAAAATCCTTTGTCCGCCACAGGGGTGTACAATGCATTCCAAAGCAATGCATTGGACCCACTGTGGCAAGCAGAGGGTTAATTTTTTTTTCTTTTATTATTTGTTATTCATACCTTGTTGGGGATCAGGTCTACTTCTGATGACCCCCCAACAAGGACAGAATAAAAAATAAATAAATGTGTGTGCCACAGGGGGGGTCCAACGCATTGCAAAGCACTGCGTTGGACCCCCCTGTGGGGCACGCATTGTTTTCCTATTTATTTAATTTTTTTTTACACCTTGTTGGGGGGCTTCAGGACCCCTGATGTCCCCCAATGAGGTCTAAATAAAGTAAAAATTAAGGGGGGGGGGGGAAACACTTTGTCTTCCACAGGGGTGTCCAATGCATTGCAAAGCAATGCATTGGACCCCCTGTGTCACACAGAGGGTTAAATTTTTTTAATTATTATTATTTTTTATTCATAGCTTGTTGGGGGACATCAGGGCCCCCCAACAAGCTTTGAAAAAAAAAAGAAACCCAAACCAAAGTCCTGTGTGTGCCACAGGAGGGGGGGGTCTGCATTGGAACCCCCCCGTGGCACACACAGGGTTAATTTTTCTATTTTTTTTTTTTTTTTTTAATAGACCTCATTGGGGGGTCATCAGGACCTCTCCTGACCCCCCCAATGAGGTCACAGTTAAAAAGAATGTGTTGCAGGACAATGGACCCTGTGACTGCCAATGGGGTCTCCAGCACATTGCAAAGCAATGCGCTGGAAGTCCCCGCGGTGCTCATAGGGTTCTTTTTTTTTATTTTTTTATTTAATTATCTTCAGACCTCGTGGGGGGACATCAGGACACCTTCTGATGTCCCCCCAGTAATTGATCTCCCAGCCGATTGTGCTGGGAGATCAATCTGGCGACTGCAGGAGAGCAAAGGCTCTCCTGCCTTTCACTCCTACCACCGGTAGGAGTGATCGCGATCGGGGAAGTCACCTAAGGTCATCGGTGACTATGTCACCGATGACGTTAGGAGGTTTCCCCCGGTCCCGCCCACTCCTACCCGGAAGTTCGGGGTAGGAGGGCGGCAGAGGGAGAAGCTCTGTTTCTCAGAGCTTCTCCCTTGGCGATATTGATCTCCCAGCGCGATCGGCTGGGAGATCAATACCTGGGAGGACATGAGGAGTAATCCTCATGTCCTCCCAAGAGTGCCAGGCTGCATTTCCGCTGAAATGCGGCCACTGCCAGCCGGTTATACCGGCTTAAGCAGTGACCGCATTTTAGTGGGTACATTGTACGAGCTTGGCACAGCGGGTACAGCTGTCCAAACTCGTACATTGTACCCACCTGGCACTCTAGGGGTTAAAGTTTGCTGTTGCCTACTGACAGCTGTAAAGCTGTCAGCTGGAGATTCGTGTCGGTCGTGCTTGAGAAGTGCCGAGATCTCGTTACTTACATGGAATCCCTTCATTGGGATGGTCTAAAATATGTGCCTGGTGTTCAGGCACACGTAGACAAGAAGTCCACATCCAATTGTGCCAGGAATTGGGGTTATTATTAGAAGGTGTTAATTCTCTTTTAATGCACCTCTCTCATGAGAACGGAGAAAGCTTAATAGCATGTAATACACCTTTGGCTCTGCAGACAAGAGCAGCAGCCTTGTAAGTAGGAGGTTATGGGTTCTAATACCTGTTTTGCTAGTTAATTGTTTATTTTCTTGACTATACTAATTCACAAGTAGAAATGGAACAAAGCGAGGCAGAGTGTTTGAGTCATGTGTGGCTCTGCAGGCTGGAACACTATGCTTGTAAGATGAAGGTTCCCGGTTCAAATCCTCACGTTGCCAGATACACACAGACATTCCTTCGGTGCCTGTTTGTGTGGAGATGCGTATACTTGGCACTGAAACTCTGGGCGCTCGTGTGTCAGAGAGGGAGAGTGACCTTTCATTGTGGCTGGCAGCATTGAAAGGAAGCTTGTAACTCTCTGACAGTAGTCTCGGAAACTGTGGCCACTCGTGTGTCTGAGAGGGAGAGCAACCCTTCAATGTGGCTGGCAGCATTGAAAGGAAGCTTGTAACTCTCAGGCAGTAGTCCTCGGTCTGTGTGAATGAAGGGTATCAGCATCTATGGCACTCAAATTCTCTCAGTGCCCATATAGTTCTGACCCTGAATGGATATATCTGCGTGTGAATGTGTCCCCACTGGAAGAGGAAAGGGGCACCTCATACTCCAGAGGGAAGCAATTTTTTGGGCACTTAACAAAAATTTCTAATTTTTGATATCTATATGGAACATGACTCACAATAACAAAACTGCCCTTTTCTTATTTTACACACAGATCTACCTGCCCCCTTTCAGGGTCAAGCAAGGACCTCTCAGCCATTTCAGTGGTACACACTCATGGCACCAGAGACATACAAGCTCCCTTCCAGTGATGCTGGCAACACCACAAGGTTTTGTATTATCTCAGATACACATGAACACTCCCACATTGTTTCAGCGCCAAGGAGATGCAATTCCACACAAACAGGCACTGAAGATATGTCTGTGTGTATCCAGAACAGTGAGGATTTGAACCAGCAACCTTCTGTTTACGCAACCACTGTTCCAGACTGCAGAGCCACATGTGACTCAAGAGTGATGTTTTCGTCCATTCTACTTGGCCCTACATTAGCTTAATCATGGAAGATGTTAAAACAGACACCAAAGAATAGCTGGGATTTGAACCACAGACCTTTCATTTACAAACTTAGCATCTCTAACTGCAGAGCCACTACAAATACAGGTTAACAATTTCTCTCAGTTCTGTTTCTACTTGGCCATGAGCTAATTAGATTATGTTGAGGGAGTATACTAAAACAGGTCTTTACTATTAAAGGCATATGCAGAACAGCAAGGTTTTGAACCAGGGACCTTCCATTTAGGAGCCTACAGCTCTAAACCACAGAACCACAGATATGTTACTTCTCTTTATTCTAGCTCTTCTTGGCCATGAAATAAATACATTTGCACTTTCAGAGAATACCCTAAAACAGACATACATATTTTATGTAGAACGGCATGAATTTGAACCAGTGACTGTGTGCTTAGACACCTACTGTTCCAGACTACAGAGCCTGTCTGTCTAATTAAACTTGCCTGTTAGGTACACTTTCCTCCTTGTGATGATGCACTTTTGTGGACCGTCATAATTCCTTTTTCATTAGTCTAGCCCTTTCCTTAAGTACCTCATTACTTGAACCCTGGCTTATTTTTGTATGTAATAATTTTTTACCTCTACTTTTATTTTACTTGTCCTAAGACCTTGCATTGACTTGTTATGACTATTCTCTATTAGTTTGCTTATCTGAGTTATATAGTAACATAGTTGATGAGGCTGAAAAAAAAGACATGTGTCTATTAAGTTCAGTCCATGCCATATCACCTCTGTTGATCCAAAGGAAGATTAAAAAAAGCATTGACAACATTTCCAATTAAGCACCACGTGGGTAAAAAAAAAAAATCCTTACCAACTCCAAGCAGCAGTTGGCCATTTCCCTGTATTAACACCCTATCTGCTGTAGTCCTGTTACTGTACTCGCATATGCTCCCAGCTCCAGCTGCTGGTTTGCAGTAAATTGATTTAGAAAGATGACTCTTTACTAGGCTGACCAGACCTTACCTTTAACCGGGGACACATAGGAAATAGGCCTATTTCAGGACTGCACTGAAATCAAAGAAGCCCTGCAGTATGCATTTTCCATATGTGTCCCCAGTTAAAGGTGGGGTCTGGTTACTTTACGTACTGGGAGTTATAGGTTCTAGTGTGAAAAGTGATAGGAAATGGAGCAGTGCCTAGTAAATCAGAACTGCAATTGCCACTCAAGCGTGTGTGCAGCAAGGGAGCAGGAACTCATCAAATAATAAAAAAATTGGAGCTTTTTACCCTTTCAATGCCTGATCCATCTGTGAAATGAACCTAGAACATGGTGTAAAACGCATAACTGACTATTTAACTCCTTCGATGCTAGGGTTGTCTCCTGTGCACCTCATGACAAAATGCTACTAATGTCTCTGGCGTCCAAGGGCTAAAAGATGTATGTGCCTACCTTTTTAAAAATGAAACCTACATCTGTCTGAGTTGAGAAACACATGAAGTTAGAGTAACAACCAACTAGAATGTACTGTTAAGTAGACACCTGCAAATAATTTTGAATGTTTCTGACTAGTGATTTAATGCATCGTGTTGCACATCCCTCTGGCTCTCACAAGGGTTAAAGGGCCCCTTGCATCTATAAAGAACTTTGGGGATCCCATGAATGCTGTACTAAGTAGTATTTCATTTAGAGAGCTAGTATTTTTTAGTTATTTAGATTTAGCTTCTATCAATTAAGTCATGTAATGTAGGGATGTACCATCTTAACCCTTTATTACCTTCCCCACTCACTTATAAATAACTCTTTATGTGCAAGGGGAGATGGGCAATGTGAGTGGGGGAGGTAATGTCTCTTACTGTCTATGAAAAAATAGACAGACAGTTCAGGACCTTCAGACCACCTGTGAGTCAGATCCTTACCCAGGCATTATGTGTTCTTGGGCCCCTCCCCTTCATGTTATATTATGTGAATTGCACACTCTGGATTCAAGATTTTTGATAATAAACAAATGTATTTTATTGTAAGCAAGCCATAAACTTTTCTTTATGAAACACATGTGCTACAGGGATTTTCCTGCTGAGCAAAACAGGAGTACTCTCACTGCTGGCAGTTTCTTTATTCAAAAGTTACAACCATTCAAAGGAACAGGAAGTGATGAAGCTGCTACTATCACATTCTATGGAGAGCTACATTCAGTATCTTTCCCTTGTCCTCGGTTCTTCAGTCAGTGCTTGATGTCAAGTCCACTGAGGCAGATATGGCAGTTGCTAGCAGGGCTATAGGATGTTGAATTCTACTCGTTGCACATGGTCTTGTTGACCTGTAAGGACCAGAGGGGTGTGCAATGCATTTCTTTGCAATTCAATGTATACCTCTCTGGTCCTCAAAGGCTTATGTAGGTCCTGCCTATTTCATTTTGAAGAAACTGCCAGCAATTGTCATGTCTGCCACCATGGACATGATCTCCAGCAATGATTGAAGCGGTTAGAGACATAGATTTTGATGGCGGATAAAAATCAATTTAGCTGGTGAGATGGCTCACTTGGTTAATGCACCAACAGAAGAATCTGTTCAAGCTGCAAGGTTGCAGGTTCCAGTCCTGGCTAGGTCAGCTCTGCCTTTCGCCCTTCTGAGGTAGACAAAATGAGTCCAGGACACCCCCATACAGTCTTACCACTTTGCTTTTTAATAAAATATACAACCTTACATACTTCTCATAACAGACATGTCTATCCCAGGCATTTTTGATATTCCTTAGAAGTATTAGTTCCCACCACCTGGGAAGCTATTCCATGAGTCTTTTACCCTTTCTGTAAATGAGTACTACACACATTATTTCTGAATCCCTCATCATCTAATAAGATCATGACCTCCTATTTGTCTTTTAACTACATTAAATTCCTTAATATATTTAAAGGTTCCTTTCATATCACCCCTCTTCTTCCTGTTATATCTTAAACAAAGGCACAAGAGCAACATTGATAGGGCCATTAATATTTTCTGGTCATAGGAATGTAAGTGAGTAGTTATTATTAGGAGGTGTTATCTCTCCTTTAACTCTGAGGCCCAGTAAATGTCTTGTCACAGTGGAGCTCTGATTTCTTTAGATACTCAGTTCAAATTTTCGTGTTACGTTGATATGTTTTTTAATTTGAATATCAGGACTTTGGTGGCTTGGCTATATACATTTGTATCATATTTACAGAAAGTGGCATCTTAGTCACAGGTGGGCTAATGAAAGGAGTCTGTACAATATTTACAGGATCAGGACTGGTAATTTGCCAGCACTTACAGTAGGTGGTGCTCTGATTAGGAAGATCGGGTGGTAGGGACATGATTCCTGCCTTGTATTCTGTTATGCAGAAAGCTGGGTGTTTTTCTTGCATGTATTTTACCACAAAATTAGACGCTGCTTCACAATATAAACTTTCAAATTTGAAGTTATCATGGTTCCAAATTGTTCCTTGTATTTAATCTGAGGTGAGAAAAGCTAAGATTAATTTGTCAGCTCTACTGTCCTTAATATCCAGTCATGTACGCTACATGTACATCAAATAATCAAATAATCCTTTTGGGTCAGAGTTACATCGCTGTAAGCACTTCTAACCCATTTACAGCTGAGAATTCTCCTGCCCAGTTTGGGACTAAAAGTCCTTGCAGAATGGTTGAGTACATAGTCCTCCTTCTTCAGACCAGTGGCTCCTCCTTCTCTAAAGAATCACTTCTTTCTATTTGCTCTTCATCCTTTTCATGTTTGTGTTTTGATGCCTCACAGTCTCGTCAATACCATGGTGCTGTACACTGGCATGCTGGGCTGCAATGCTGTTCCCTCTCACTTCTTCTTCAGAGATGGGAACTGGCAGATTGGTCTCACTCCTTTCGTTGGCATCTAGCTGACTGTGCATTGATGGTGGCTCCAGTGTGGGCTGTTTCACACTGTTCATGGCCACATCTAGAGTTCTTTTGGTGCATCGCTGCAAAAAATTGCTGGTACTCAGATTTTGGAATCTGGGCATTGACAAGCCATTTTGAACTGAAAATGAAAGAGACAAAGAAAGCATTAAGGAGCGACAGAACAGGGTTAAAGAGATTGGGCATGTTGCATACAGGAAAAGTGTAGCGATTCTAGAGCCACCCAGCTGTACCACAGGGAACATCAATTCCCCAAATTCCCATTGAGTTAAATGAGGCTATTAACCCTTTGAGTGCCAGAGAGGTATCTAGTGCATTGCGGTGCAATGCATTGGATGCCTTTCCGGCACTCGAAGGGTTAATCCCTTGAATGCGAGAGAGCTCTCCAACTTTTTTCAAAGCAATGCTTTAGGGATCTCTCAAGCATTCAAGGGGTTAAAACCCCAATTGAAGTCAAATGGAATTTTACTTAATGGTGTAGTAGGTTTGATCCAGAATTGCATGGCCCACTGACTCAAATATAGACTTGTGGAAATTGAGAAAGAGAAAACCAGAGGATCACAAAGGGGAAATAGACAACCAGAGGCCCACAGAAACCAAGTGAGAAAACCTGAGATCCATAGAAACCAAAAAAGACCACCACAGACTCGCAGACACTGAGAGGGACAGTCATTGCCTCACAGACACCAAGAGGAACAACCCAAGACTCACGGATACCAAGAGAGCAAACAGAGAATTACAGACACTGAGAGAAACTTCCAGAGACTCACAGAATGAATCCACTTGAAACAAATACAGACTAACAGAAATCAAGATAGACAACCAGAGACTCATAGAAACCAGGAAACAGAAACAGTGAATCATAGAAACCCTGAGACTCAGAGGTCCCAAAAGAAAAGAGAGGAGAAGAGAGACACAAACCAAGACTCACAGACATCAAAAGAGAGACAACTTGAGATTAACAGACACCAAGAGAGACACACAGCCCAAACACAGACAGTTAGAGACTCACAAAAAACAAAATAGAAAGCCAGAGATTCTCAGACACCAAGAGAGACAACCAGTGGCTCACAAACCAAGAGAGAGACAGTCAAAGACTCACAGGCACCAAGAGTGACAACAAGAAAGACTGAGAAGAACAAGCAGAGACTCACAGACACAAAGAGAGTCAACCTATGACTCAAAGACACTGACAAGCACAAGAAGAGACACATAGACATTAAAAGAGACATCTAGAGAGGCACATAAATCAAAAGAGAAAATCAGTGGCTCACAGAAAGTAAAAGAGAGTCATCCAGGCACTCACAGACACCAAAAAGGACAAGCAGACACATACTTATACACCAAAGCAGACAGAGAGAGAACCAAAAGAAAAAACAGGAATCTCGAAGAAACCAAGGGAGAAAACAAGAAAACAGCTAGAGACTCAAATACACCAAAAGACTCATAGAAAACAAGAGAAACAACCAGCAACTCAATTAAATCAAAGAAACAAAGAGACAACATGAGACTCAAAGACACAAAGAAAGACAAGGATGTCAACCAAAGACTCTCAGAGAACAAGAGAGACAACCAGATACTCATAGACCCCAATAAAGCCAGAGACTCCCATGGACCAAGCAAGACAACCAGAGACTCCCAGAAACCAAGGGAAACACCCAGAGACTCCCAGAAATCAAGTGAGACTCACAGAAAACAAAAGAGACAAACAGAGACTCACAGAAACCTAGAGACAACTTAAGGCTTATAGGCACCAAGAGAGAGAGACAACCAGAGACTCGCAGACACCAAAAAGAGACATCCTGAGACTCAAAGACAACTAGAGAGACAAACTGAGACTCACATATATCAAGAAAGAGACAACCACAGCCTCACAGACACTGAGAAGAACAAGCAGAGACTCACAGACACAAAGAGAGTCAACCTATGACTCAAAGACACTGACAAGCACAAGAAGAGACACACAGACATTAAAAGAGACATCTAAAGAGGCACAGAAATCAAAAGAGAAAATCAGTGGCTCACAGAAACTAAAAGAGAGTCATCCAGGCACTCACAGACACCAAAAAGGACAAGCAGACACATACTGATACACCAAAGCAGACAGAGAGAGACTAACAGACACCAGAGACACAAACCAAGACTCACACAGACACCAAGAGAGAAAACCAGAGACTCAGACTCACCAATAGATACAAACCATGTCTCACAGACACCAAGAGAGATATAAGCAAAAACCAAGAGAAACAACCAGAGATTCACAGAAACCAAGAGAGAACCAGAGACTCACATAAACCAAGAGAGAGAAACAGAGACTCATAGAGACCAAGCGACAACCCGAGACTCATGGGAACCTAGAAAGAGATAACCTAAGGCTCAGGGAACTAAAATAAACACAGCCAGAGACTCGCAGGCAAAAACAAGACAATCGGAGAGTAACAGACACCAAGAAAGAGAGAGACAGTCACAGACTGTGAGACTCAAGAGAGACAACTAGAGGTTAAAGGACTGCATGAGACAGAGACTCACAGAAAGATAGCCAACAGAGGCAGCCAAAGACTAAGAAACATAAAGAGAGACAACCCAAGACACACCGAAACCAAGAGAGAAAACCAGACTCACAGACACCAAGAACGATGCAGACAGAAATTGACAGACCCTATGAAAGACAACCAGGCACTTCCAGACCTCCTGAGAGACAGACATAGACTAACATACACCAAAATACACTCACAGGAACCAAAAAAAAAAATGGGAATCTCAAAGAAACCAAGGGAGAAAACAAGAGACACAGATTAAGAAGGATAACAAAATACTAACAGACACCAAGAGAAGCAACCCCAGACTCATAGATACCAAGAGAAACAGCTAGAGACTAAAATACACCAAAAGACTCATAGAAAACAAGAGAAACAACCAGCAACTCACATAAATCAAGAGACTTACTTAAAGAAACAAAGAGACAACATGAGACTCAAATACACAAAGAAAGATAAGGATGTCAACCAAAGACTCTCAGAGAACAAGAGAGACAACCAGATACTCATAGACCCCAATAAAGCCAGAGACTCACATGGACCAAGCAAGACAACCAGAGACTCCCAGAAACCAAGAGAAACACCCAGACACTCCCAGAAATCAAGTGAGACAACCAGAGACTCACAGAAAACAAAAGAGACAAACAGAGACTCACAGAAACCTAGAGACAACTTAAGGCTTATAGGCTCCAAGAGAGAGAGACAACCAGAGACTCGCAGACACCAAAAATAGACATCCTGAGACTCACAGACAACTAGAGAGACAAACTGAGACTCACATATATCAAGAAAGAGACAACCACAGCCTCACAGACACTGAGAAGAACAAGCAGAGACTCACAGATACCAAGAAAGACATCCACACTCACAGAAGCACCAACAGAAATAACTTAAGACTATCAGAGACTAACTCACACCAAGGGAAAGACAGAAACTAACAGATATCAAAAGAGATAGCCAAAGACTCACAGACACACAGAGAAATAACCACAGACACCAAGATAGACAACTCTAGACTCACATATACCAAAGGAAAGACAAGAACACTCAAAGACACCCAAGAGAGATACTGAGATACTCAAAGAAAACAAAAGAAACAACCACATACTCTGAGAACTCAAGAGACAATCTGAGACTCACAGAAACCAAGAGATAGAAAAAGAGACTCAAAGAAATAGACAACCCAATGCTCATAGACATTAAGAGATAGACAACCCAAGACTCACAGACACCAACAAGAAAAACAGGTAGAGAGAGAGAGAGAGAAGCAGATACTTTCAGATGCTGAGAGAGGCAACCATAGAATCCAAGAGAGAAAAACAGAGACTCACAGAAACCAAGAGACAACCAAAGACTCATAGGAACAAAAAGATGGACAACCCAAGACTCTCAGACACCAGCAGAAAACAGAGAAAGGAATCTTAAAGGGATAGTAATACCTAAAATGTAAAAAAAAATATGTTGTAGGGTTTATCCCCCTGAGTAAAACAAGAGTACTCCCACTGCTGAAAGATGTTTCATTCAAAAGTTATTAATTTTCAAAGTTGAATTTTTTAGGTGCAATATCACAGTGGCCTGAAATTTTACAGTGGCGCTGTTGCTACACCATCCTATGGAGATTTATGGTCCTGAGACCAGAGCTGTCCATAGGATCGTGTAGCAACAGCGCCACTGTACAATTTCAGGCCAGTGTGATATTGCACCTAAAAAATTCAACTTTGAAAATTAATAACTTTTGAATGAAACATCTTTCAGCAGTGGGAGTACTCTTGTTTTACTCAGGGGGATAAACCCTACAACATATTTTTTTTTACATTTTAGGTATTACTATCCCTTTAAATATCACAGAAACCAAGAGAGACAACCAGAGACTCTAAGACACCAAGAGAAACAACCAGAGACTCACAAACCCCAATAAATACACCAACTGAGACAACCAGACTCAAAGACACCAAGAAAGACAACCAGATTCACTACCATCAAGAGAGACAACCAGAGACTCACAGGCCCCAAGAAAGCCAACCTGAGGCTCACAGACATCAAGAGAGACAACCAGAAACTCAAAGAAACCAAAAGAGAGAGATTCAGAGACTCACAGAAACCAAGAGCCAATCCCAGACTCAAGAGAGAAGCAACCCGAAACTCACAGATTCACAGAATCTAAGGGAGAAAACCAGAGACACAAATAAACCAAGAGAGACAACCAGAGGAACAAAAATCAAGAGAGACTACCAGAGACTCACAGAATCTAAGGGACAAAACCAGAGACTCACAGAAACCACGAGAGAGGTAACACAAAGCTAATAGACACTAAGGGCTCAGTCCAATTGTCCCCAGTAAAACTGTTGGTAGGGTAAAAATGGATACCGAACAGTACACACAGAGTTTTACCAAAGGAATACAATTGCCCTTCCAAGAGGAACCACAACAAGTGTTGGGACAAAGAACCTAACTTGCAGGCCAATTTTAATTGTGGGTTTTGTAACCACATAACTCTTGTTAAATAGAGTGAGAAATGGGAAGATCAAAGGAAACCAGCTCTCACTTGGTGTTTGACACACAGTCACACTCCCAAACATTAACCCTCCCCTTGGACTTACCCTACCCCTAATATGTACAATAAAGTGGTCCCATACTAGCCCTAAGACTATCCTATCACCCTGAAGTAGATTTCCTACCTGTCATCCTAATGTCCAGCGGGGTATTCTGTACCCTCCTCTGCTTCTTCAATTCTTATTCTGTAACCTTCTATCTTCTTCTTCTACCACCCTCTTCTTTATTCTTCTCCATCTGTTATCTTCACCAGTCATATCCATCTAAATCTGTCATCTCCTTTCTTCATCTATGCTCCTCTTCTTTCTTCATCTTTAACCTTAGTGTGGAACGTGAGAAACAAAAAATCTATATATATAAAAGAATAAGCCTCATTGCATAATTTATGGTACCTCACACACAGAACATAATTTATGTCTCCTCAGAAAACAAACACACATTGAACAGAATGCCTCATTACATAATTTATGTCTCATTAGGAGACACAACTCCTATTGGGTGATTGAATGGGGACTTTACTGCTCCCATTGGGTGATTCAGTGGGGGCATGTTTATCATACAGGGAGTTGGCCCGCCCCCTCCAGCCCGCCCACCACTATCCAACTGACAAAAAATATAACTGCCACTCGCTTCTGAAGTAGGGGACATCAATAACTTCTCCTGGTTCGCACATATACTCACTCAGGATCATGACCCCACAAACACACTGTTTAACCTCCCACAGATAATTGTAACACTCCATACACTCTGTTTCAGTACGAGGGTGTAATGTTCCCATAAAATACAAACTCAGGGATAAACTTAATAGCAACTCTATTTAACTCTTCATCTCTTCAGTCACCTTACTAAGGCCTAGATTTAAAGGCAGCCGTTAAACCATCCGCTAAGTAAAAAAGGCACGTCGGCCGCAAAGAACACATGGTTTACGGCAGATTCAAAGGTAAGCGTTCAAGAATAGCTATCGGGCGTAGGCACTACAAAAACACGTTAAACAAAAACCAGCGTTGCACCTGATTTTGCATCACCGTGCATCCCAAACACCCGTTAAAACACAACTTAACTCAAAATGTTACATTACGGCTGCCGTTGTTAGCAACCCTGATAGATGCACAAACAAAATTCAAACCTACAGCCAATCCTAAGGCCCCAAAGTATCAAAAATGTTCAAATACACCTATATATACCTCAAAATAACGGTTACACCCTGTCTGTGTTTCGAGTTTCAGCAAGCTAGAGCACAGGACCCAGGAGTGGAGGATAGCATTTAGAGAGAGAGAGAGAGATAGAGAGAGAAGCATACAGAGGAGTAAGGTAGAAGGATTTTGGAGAGGAGAGAGTTACATTTAAATAGACACATAGCACACTTTTGCACATAGCACATACATCCATACAAACACATACACATACATACACAGTCTTTTTTTTTTCATCACACCTTACACATTTTAAACTTTATTTTTACAGTGTGAATCCGTGAGTGAAAGTGTGTGACAGAGAGTGAGTGGGATCGAGTGTGTCTGTGAGGGCGTGTGAGAGTGCCTGGGTGTGACTGGGTGAATGATGGCCAGGAGAGGAGGACAGGAGAGAGGGATGGGGAGACTAGTGGAGGAGGAGGAGGAGGAAGGTCAGGAGGGGATCCCTCAGCAGAGCAGGGGTGGGAGAGGGAGATACGCAGGGCGGAGGGGGACCAGGCCCACAAGAACAGGCACACAAAGAAGAAGAGGGACAGATCCTGCAGTGGGACGAGGGGTAGTGCCTGGGGACCACCACACACAGGCAGGGGCAGAGCAGGCAGGACACTCCGGGTCTGACTCCTCGCATGCCGGAGCTGAGGGGGACAGGCTCAGGGATCCCCGATATACCGAGGAAGAAAACACGGCCCTCGTGGAGGCTGTGCTGGAGAGGGAGAGTGTCCTCTTCCCGGAGGACAGACTCCCTGGCCTGTCTGCGAGGAGGAGAGCTGCCTGGAGTCAAATCTGCAGCAGAGTTAATGCGGTGGCCACCTGCAGACGGGATGTGGACTCAATAAAGAAGAGATGGGGCGACTGCAAAAGGCAGGTGAAGAGGAAGATGGGGGATGCCGCCCTGCACGCCAGAGCCACCGGAGGTGGGCCACCTGTCCCCATCACCTTCAGCGCATGGGAGGAGAGGCTGCGGCAGACACTGTCGTCTACCCTCATTGAGGGGGTCCCTGGAGGATCAGACACTGGGGAGGAGAGGAGCCTCCACACCACCGGTAAGTGCATCACCCCAAAACCACACACCACCCCAAACCACACACCCATCACAAACAAGCACGCACATCCCAACATCTGCTCTTCATTCAACCACACAATTGCACCAACACAGCACCCTGAGGGTTTAAACAGGGATCAAGACAAGGACAAATGTCAATGTTCAACAAGGCCAAAACCTGTCCAACTCCCTGGTTAACCCTCATGTTGCTGTGCTCATCACACACAATACACACAAACCATGCTCAGTAAAGTGTTGTATGTCAAACATCACAATTGTTGTCACACAGTGTTACCCATGTTCACACAGGGAATCCAGCACATAACCCCATGAGTGCCAGAGGGATCATCAATGCATCGATCAACAATGCTTTGGCAACCCCTCTGGTACTCAAAGGGTTAACCATACAACAAACACATGTCGATAGGTTAACAATTACATGACACATAGGGGACATTCACTAAGCGGTGAAAAAGAGCTGATCTAGTGAATTTGACACTTGCATACCCTCACTTTACCAATTACAATGTCAGTCTATGGAGAACATCCAATAACAGGATTCAAGCTGCACAGGCCCCATTGTGTGGACTCCATAGAAAACACTGCAGATGGTGAAATGAGGTCAGCGGAGAAGTCAGCATCATAATCAGTTCATCAGGTCCACTTAACCGCTTACTGAATCACCAACAGGATGGATCAGGTCACAAATCACAGTGCCACTGAGAATAAATGCTTGTATGTGCAACACACAGGCCAAAAACAATCACACATAACTAAAGGTGAAAAAGTTGGCCTTGGTGTTGTGCATGCAATCATTTACTCTAACTTCAATTTACATAGCTCACATTTGATTCACATATAGATCCTCAGGAGTGCTGATGCCATGGATGGATGGTACACCAGACACTATTTGCAGGATACATATGGGAACCAAATATGAACCATTGAGGTTTGGTCAATAACAGGCCAGGGATTATGGCTATCTATGATCGGGTCTGGCTGCCTCACACAGAAGGATGGATGGGCTGATCCAGGAAAAAAAAGGCCTCAATCAATGATATCCTTCAATACTGGCTTGATTGTTGCCCCTCAGGATTCAACTTGAACAGACCTCATGGACAGAATCCTGTAATGTACATCAATCCCTGATTGCCACGGTGGTATCCCATGCATCACAATGCTATGCATAGGATACCATCATGACAACCAGAGAGGGACATGTCTAATCTGACAAAATCCAGCACTGTACGGGATGAACTGATAACATAGGGATGAACACTACTTGAATCACACTGCAGATCTATTCAAAAAAGATATGTACAGAAAGAAAACAACCAGATTTGTATGTGGATATGTCCCTTTGGAGCAATATCACTGAACATTGATTATACTGAGCAACACATTAACTGTGGACAGGAATTCACTGTGGAAGTATGTCCCCTTTATCACCTCTTTATCACTCCCACAACACATTAGTGTATCACTGCCACCATCTGTTAGCGTGAATACATCACTGAGTCCACTCACTTGCAAACAAGTGGTGGAGTCCTGTGATATGGGTGATGCCTTTCCATGTATGGGGATACTCTACCCTGGGTGTGGTAACGCATTGACAACTGTGTTCTCAAATATATCCTCCTACAGACACAGATAGAATGGTGATGGTTCATCTTTATTGTGTCTCAAAGTACATTAGGATGTACATGAGTTTTCTGTGTATTGCCTATATGCTTTGAACACCTGTATGAGAACACTAAATGTACTTTGAAACAAAAAAATAGTACTTTAGTAACACTGCTGCCCAGCTCATGTGTTGTCCACAAGGTTTGACAACTCTGTAGCTGAGCATCCTAACTGTACAGGTTATAAAACTCAGGAATTAGTGTTTTCTGTGTCTATATGAAAATGATCCAGTAGAGGTTTGTGTGAACCTCAGGTCAAACTTTGCATCACCAACAACATCAACATAAACAGCAAGGGGTGATCTCCATGAAGGTGATGTCAAGACATCAATCCAGTCACATAGAAGAACTTCAGTTCAAGGATGGATCATGTTACGGATGCCTGTGGAAGAAGAGGACAGGATTTGGAGCAGTTGACTTGAACTGATCATCAAGCAACAACAATTTATTCTTTTTGATCCCCTCAATTTTCACAGTTACAGGTGAGTACACAAACCATTGCTTGACGATGTGTTGTGTACTCATCTGTAACCAATTATGTGGAGAACTAAGGACATGTGCCCCAGCCCTATGGATATGTGCCCCTGACATGGATACACACATCAACAAGTGTTCTGAGAGCTCCATGGAAGTAATGAATTTGGGCTGCCACTGTTAATGTGACAGTGGCAGCCCAATGTCATATGTTCCATGGAACTGTTAGGACACATTTGTTGATGTGTGTATTCATGTCGGGGGCACATATGTCTGCACACTCACAGGTCAGCATGGTGTCCCTGGTAATCTGATCTACGTCTCATGACCTCTACATTGTGTGCCCATACCACTGTACATCCACCCCTGTGCTGCTCTTCTCAGCTGTAGGACAGTACAGGTCCCATATTGAGTCCAATGGCCCTTTAACCCCTGATGTGACGGAGTATTATCCAATGCATAGCATTGGATAACACTCTTTCGCTACAAGGCTAGCATGGTTGCTCTGGCTATGCTCATGGCAAATCAAGTTAGCTGCTGTCAATCAAGCCCTGTAAGGCGATGAACATGGGTTATGTGTTGTACCTTGTTTCTCCTGAGGGTGTGCGTGATATCCTTGGGGTCAGTATGTCAACGTGGAGAGTGGACTGGAGGATGGTTTTTGAGTCCACACACACAATTTGCCACGTCCGCTGCCAGTGCAGTGCTGTGTCACTGTTCCTGTGGGGTGAGACAGAACAAAATGTGCAGTGTGGTTAGTGTCACAGGACTGATGGGGGACTTGCATGGATTGTTTGCATGCCTGTGTTATACTCACATGTAAAGTGTTCCGTGATGAGCCTGTCTCTGATCTGTGTCCCTCTCAGGGTCTCCTCAACGTGTCCGATGTCCATGGGCACTTCCTGTATGGGGGGGGCCTGGATGTGCTCCAGCAGCCTGGTGTCCACTGCGATGTTGTGCAGTATTGCGCACGCCACAGGTGCATACTGCAGTGCTCCCCCCGAGTGGTCCAGACATCGGAATCTTGACTTGAGGAGGCCAAAGGTCCGCTCAATGGCATTCCTCGTTCTGCCATGAGCCTGGTTGTAGCTTTCCTGGGCATGTGTTCGAGGATTGGCCAGTGGGGTCAGTAGCCAGGACTTGCATCCATAGCCAGCATCACCTGTGTAATGTGAGTGACATGGTGAGACAGGGAGCACATGTTGTGTGAATGATGTTTTGTGTGGTAGACGTAGTAGCTGTGGGTCAGGAGCATGCTAAGCAGCGTTGTGTGTACGCCTGTGTATGTGATGTGATTTTGTATTGTGAACTCACCCAAAAGCCATCCCCCTGTAAAAGTTCCATTCTCGAAATCTCTGTGGACTGAGGAGTTTTGGAGAATGTATGAATCATGTGAGCTGCCAGGATACTTTGCACAGACATTCATTATCCTCATATGGCTGTCATACACCATCTGCACGTTGATGGAGTGAAAGTTCTTCCTGTTGATGAATATCTGTGCGTCACGTGCTGGGGCCTTAATTCGGACATGGGTGCAATCTATAGCACCCATGACCCTGGGCATGCCTCCCCTGGCGTAAAAGGCCTGCTTGACTTGTATCCAGTCCATGTCGGTGGTGGGGAAATGTATATAGGTACTGGCCTTGCTTTTGAGGGCTGGCAGGACCTGGGCCAGCACCCTGGAGAATGTGGCCTGTGACATGCCAGATGCGTAACCCTCTGTGGACTGGAAGGCCCCGCTTGCCATGAAGTGCATGGCACAGAGTAGTTTCTGCAGGCCAGTTAGGGCATGGTTGTAGATGTAGATGGGATCCACCTGCTCCTTGATGACCTCATACAAGGCAATGATGCTGTCAGGCCTCAACCTGTAGCGATCAATGACCTCATCATCGGTCATTCCAAAGAGGGTGACCCTTGGGCGGTATACCCTGGGCCTTGGTGGTCGTCTATACATCCTGTGCCCTCCAGGTGGGGATGGGCTCCTGTGTGGCTGCTGAGCCAGAGCCTCCTCACTTGCAACAGGTGGTGGCTGTTGATCAGGCATGCTTGGAGGTTGCTGATGTTCCCTAGCTCTCTCCCTTGCACGCCTTCTCTTCAGTCTTCGCAACAATATGTAACCCAACATACTGTTTGCTCTATCTGTCTCTATCTGTCTCTCTCTCTCTACCTCTCTATCTCTCTCTCTCTCTCTCTATCTCTCTCTCTCCCTCCCTGAGTGGAAAACAAGCCACAAGTGAGTGTGTTGAGTTGTCCCTTTAAGTACTTGCTAGGGCGTTGTGTGGGTGTGGTGATGAGGTGAGTGCTGACCAATGGTGAGTTGTTTTTGTCCAGGTAAGTGTTTGCAGGTGTGTGTGTGTTATAAGATGTGGTGTGTTGTGCTTGTTCTGTGTGTGCCATTTGCGGACATGCAGTTGTGGGGTGCAGGTGGCGTGTTGATGTTGCCCAGGTGAGCTTGTATTTGCAGGTGTCCGCTTTGTGTGATGACCCCCATTGTTCCGTGCCATGTTGTGTTGTTGTTTTTTTGTGTGTCGTTGTCCCTGTGGTGTTGGTTGTTGTTGTGTGTATAGTGATTTGTGTTGTGTGTGCATGTTTTTGTGTTGTTTTGGCATTGCACGGGTTAATTTTCCCATTTACATGGTTGTGCGGTAAGCCTTTTGTGTCTTTTCCTATGTAACGGGTGTTTTGTTTTGGCCGTTAAGTGTCTAACGGCTAAAAAAAGTGGGTCTTAACTTTTAGCCGTTAGGTGTGTCTTTTTTTCAGCCGTTATCAGTACCGCAAGCCTTTGAATAGCTCTGGGGTATGTTTTTCCATGCGTCTGAATGCACGTAAGTGTATCGGCCGTAAGGATTGTACAACTGCCGTTAGCTGGTCTTTAGATGGATCTTTGAATTGCAACATGTCACTTAACGCACCCGTTAGTGATTTTTTTTGTTAACGGCTGCCTTTAAATCTACCCCTAACTGTCTCAACTGTCACTCCTCCACTTCCTGCTTCCTGATTCCCGCCCTTTCTCCTTAAAGGGAGAGAGATGCTTTGCTGTATGTTACAGAGGGCAAACCTCAAACACCACTTTCTATTCGTTCCCTCAGCATATTGCTAAGCTGCCTCAACTGAAGAGCCACTGTGTGTTATATTGCTATGTTACCTCAACTTAACCCTTTGAGTGCCAGAGGGGTACACCAGGGGCGTTTCTAGGTTCCAAAATGATCTTTGGCTAGAGCCCACAGCAAAATTCAACAGAGTGCCTGCCACTAGTGGTAGTGATGATAACGCTATAGTGTGGAGTGAGTTATCCTTACACAACATATATGTTTATTTTACTAATCTATATATAATGCAAAGCAAAGAGTTAAGAAGTAAGCCATTTTATGTTCAACTCTTGCCATTGTTTTTTGTTCTAACTAACTGAAGTTATTGTGGTGTAAACCAACTGTACCACAGGGAACAAATCAAAATTCCTGTCACATTAAATAGGGGTTTTAACTCCTTGAATGCTAGAGTGGTCTTCAATACATTGCAAAGCAATGCATTGGAGACCTCTCTAGCATTCAAGAGGTTAAAAACTCTATTCAAGTGCAGTGGATTTTAAGAACTTTTATTTGTCCCCTATTGTGCAGTTGGTTTACTCCAGAATAAAACCAGGTTGCTTTAATACATATGAGCCATTGATGTAACTGAATAAATTATCAAGAGCAACACCAAAGTATTTTATTTACACAGATAATGTATAAACAAATATAATGATGTTTAAACAAACATTAATGTGAGTTTTATTGCTGTGGATCAATGTGATACACTTATTTACCCACCACACAGTCTGATGTCCTAAAAAGAGGGACACCAGGGTGTGAAAGAGGGACAGAGGGATTTTGGGCTCGAAGAGGGACACTTGGGAGGTATGCTTATACCCAGCATTGTTCCATTGCCCACTGGTAGCCATAGAACCCCTCATACACTGCTTGATAACCTTGCGCTTCTAGCCCCTATTAGCCACACATCCACTGTCTGATACTCCAGTGGTTTGCCACCGGTAGCACCAGGCCCACACATGAACTGATATCTCAGTCTTCTTCTACTGGCAACTGGTATCCATAGAACCATACATACACTGTGTGATACCCCTTCATTGTTCCACTGGTTACCTGTAGTCAATCATACACTGTCTGATTGCCGGCATTTTTCCATTGGCCGCTGGTAGCCACAGAACAACGCACATAAACTTTATGATACCACAGCCTTGTTCCACTGGCCACTGGTAGCCACAGCCATGTTTCTCTGCCCAGATTCCCCAAATACACTGTGTTACCCCACCAGCCTTCTACAACTGCCTACTGGTCGCCACAGATTCCCCTCATACATTGTGCCCATACATTGTGCATCCCCACCAGCCTTGTTCTCCTGCCCACTGGAAGCCACAGATTCCCCACATACACTGCGTGTGCCCCCCCTGCCCACTGGTATCCACAGATTCCTCACATACACTATGTGATTCCCAAATGCATTTAACCCCTGCCCACTGATAGCCACAGATTCCATACATACATTATGTGACCCCCCCAACAACGTTATTGCCCTAACCACTGGTAGCCACAGATTCTCTGCATACACTATATAACCCCCCCTAGCCTTGCTCCCCTGCCCACTGGTAGCCACAGATTCCTTACATACACTATGTGACCTCCCCCAGCCTTATTACCCTGTCCGCTGGTAGCCACTGATTCCCCACATACACGGTGGACCCCACCAGCCTTATTATCCTGCCCACTGAAAGCCACAGATTCTACACATACACTATATGACCACCACCATCCTTATTCCAATACCCATAGGTAGCCACTGATTCCCTACATAAACTGTGTGACCCCACCAGCCTTGTTCCCCTGCCCTCTGGTAGCCAGACCACAAATTCTCCACATATACAATGTGACACCCACCAGCCTTGTTTGCCTGCCACTGGTAGCCATATATTTCCCCCATCTATACTGTCCCTCATACCTTCTCTTCTGCTCTGCCCCATTCTGCTTTCTGTTTCAGTGTAGAGCCATGGGCTCCACACTGCCTCCTCTGGTACTTCAGGTGCATGTTGATGACCTCATCGCAAAGCACCAGGAAGTGCTAGAAGAGCCAGTGTGGAGCGGATGGCTGTGGGCTGAAGCTGAAAACAGAGTAAGGCAGCAGCCTGCTGTTCCAAGCTATATATGCCCACAAGTTGCTGGGCAGCAGCCAGCCAGCCAGCCTCAGGATAAACAGCAGGAGGAGTGAGTCTGCTAACTGTCTGACATTCGGGGCTGCCCACTGACACACTCGGGGCTTCAGCCCCCTTAGCCCACTCCTAGCGACGCCCCTGGGGTACACAACTCATTGCAAAGCAATGCGTTGCGTATCCCTCTGGCTCTCAAAGGGTTAAGTAAGGAGGAGTTACTGCTTCCATTGGGTGATTCAATGGGGAGTGATTTAAATCATGCAGGGAGTTGGCCTGCCCCCACTATCCAGCCCGCCCACCACTATCTAAGTAACTGAAAAAACAAAATGGCTGCCACTCGCTCCTACACCACCGACATAAATACATCAGACAAAAAACACACACTCACACTCAATCACACACACTCAGTCATACACACTCAATCACACACAATCATACACACAATAATTCACACACTCACATTCTCTCACTCACACTCAATCCCACACACTCAATCCCACACACACTCTCTCACTCACACTCGCACTCAATCACACACACTCTCACTCAATCACACTCACATACACACTCTCACACTCGCTTACTCACACTCATACACCCTCACACACACTCACACATGCAATCACTCACTCTCGTACTCACACCCCGGGAGCCAGCACGATCCACCTTCCACCATAGTCTCACTCACACCCCGGGAGCCAGCAAAATCCACCTTCTACCATAGTATGTGCAATTCCCACATGCATTTCAACTACATGAATGAATGCCACAGTGGAGCCATAAGTACAAACACAAACTCATAACAATGACACATAAGTCACCCCCTTATGATTCACTTCTGTGTATGCATGTGTGTCTCTGTGTGTGCCTGTGTGTTCCTCACTGTGTGTGTTGCATGTCTGTATCACACTCTATGTGTCTGCATGTTGTGCTCTGCATGTATGTATGTATGTATGTATGACCGTGTCAATCTTTATGCATCTCAGTGAATGCGTGTGCATTTGCATGTGTGTCTCTGTGTGTGTTTGTCTTGCATCTGTGTGTGTACGCAATAATTCCCTATAGATCCTGACGGGCAACGCCGTCCCACATTGCTAGTATGGTATAAAAATAATCTAACATTAAATATATGCAGTGGCGGCAGCAGCAGCAGAACACACCAGCAAAAAAAATCCTCTTCTCATAACTTTCGGGACATTACTGAATGCCAACTGAGGGACATTTGAACAGGGACTTCCTTTTATATGGACAGTCCCTGTTCAAATTGCCCCCCATATTCCATTGGTTGGGATGTGGGCTTACACAGGGCATGGAGAGTGCAAAGTGCCCTCTGTTAGGGACCAGGAACCAGACAGACACAAAAATGTAAAATGCAAAACACCTTTATTAAAATAACAAAAGCAAACAGAGTAAAATTGTGATCAAGAAGGTTATACCAAAAGACAAGCCGGGGTCAGGAACCAAGACAGGTACTCAGTCAAGCCGGGGTCAGGAATACAGAGATCAGGGATGTCAGGAACAAGTCAAGAGTCAGGAGCCAGAAGGGACGTCAGAGGAAACAAGGTCATGTACAGATAATCAGAAGCTCAGGAGAACGAGCTTGCAGCTAGAATCATACAAAAGGGCAACGAGGAAGTTGCTTTAAATACCCTGAGAGGGTTGGCTGATAACAGCCAGGTCAGTAATCACAGAGGTAAGCTGATTCAGCCTGACCCATGGAAGGCAGCAGCAATCAACAGCAGAGCACTAGATTAGCTCAGGCAGCAGAATCAAACAGCAGAGTTAGAGCAGCTCAGCCAAACCATGACACCCTCCAGCAACCACTCCTCCCAGACAATCACCTTCTAGCTGGAGGAATGACTCAAAGAGCTAAAAGCTAACTGGCTGGGAGGTGGGGATACTGCAGAGCATGGCCATCAGGCAGTGGCCAAAATGTACTGGGAGGGGGAATTTTTGCTATTTTTCCAGACACCCGAGGCGGGTGTGTAGTTGCCGGCAGCATATGTTTAATGTTAGATTATTTTTAATAACTGTATTTTTTTGTCAGGTTCCACACTAGGGTTAAAGGTGAAGAAAGAAGAGGGGCACAGGTTAAGAAAGAAGATGACAGATCAAGATAGAGATAACAGATGAAGAAGAAAGAAGATGGTGATGGATGAAGAAGAAGTAGTTAGAGGTTTACAGAAGAAAAATTGAAGAAGAAGACCTGGCTACAGAAGCCCAGCTGGACATCAGGATTACAAGTAAGTGTTGATTTTACTTTTTGATGTTATATTTTTGACTGATTAACTTTCTGAGTGTCAGTATGGTATTCAACATTGTGCAACGTGTTGCATACCTTACTGGCACGCAAAGGGTTAATCCTTTTTAAACTCACACACATTTGTTTGAACCCTTTGCATGCCAGGGGGGTATGCAATGCATTGTTAGCCGATGCATTGCATACCCCTCTGGCATTGATAGGGTTACTTATTTATACTTTAAACATATTTTGAAAACTCTTACAATGCCAGAGGGGTATGCAACACATTGAGTACCCCTCTCACACTAAAAGGGTTTTTTTTTTTTGTTTGTTTTTTTTTACATTACACACTTTTTTTAGTATTGTGGATGTATTGATATGGAGAGAGACACCCACAGACTCACAGAAGCCAAGAGAAACAACCACAGAAATTAAAAGCGACAACTAGAGATCATAGAAACCAAGAGAGATGAACAGAGCCTCTATCACAGGCACCAAAATAGAGACAAAAAGAAACTCATGAATTCCAAGAGAGAGACAAGCCAATACTCAAAGAGAGAACCCAAGACTCACAGGCACCAAAAGATTTAATCAGAGATTCTCAGACACCAAAAGACAACCAGAGACTCGCATACACTGAGAAGTAGAAATAGATACAAGCAATCAAAGCAAAGACTCACAGACACCAAGAGAGACAACTCAAGACACACAGACATCTAGAAACACAACCAGAGACTGACAGGCACCGAGTAGAACAAGAAAGAATAACAGACACCTAAATAGACATCCAGACATTTGCAGACACAACAAGAGGCAACCTAAGACTCATGGACATCAAGAAAAACTGTTTGAGACTCGCAGACACCAAGAAAGACAACTGGAGATTCACAGACATCAGGAAGGAAAGCCAGATGTTTACAGAAACCAAAGGAGACAATCAAAGAGTCACAGACACCATGAAAGACAAGCAAAGACTCATAGACACCCAGAGATAGAAAACCAGAGGCTCACAAGCACTAAACAATGACAGATTCACAGACACCAAGAGACACAACCAGTGACCCACAGACCCCCAATAAAAAAGCCAGCCAGAGACTTAAAGGCACTAAGAGAGAGAATCAGAGACTAGCAGACACCAATATATGAGTCAACCAGATCCTCATAGACCCCAAGAGAGATAAGCAGAGACACACGTGCATCAAGCTAGACAACCATAGACTCACAGATACCAAGGGAGACAACCAGAGTACACAGAAACCAAATGAGAAAGCCAGAGACTTGCAGATACCAAGAGAGAGACAACCAGAAACTCCCAGACACTGACAAGGACAAACAGAGACTCACACACACCAACAAAGACATCCAGACACTCGCTGATGAAAAGAGAGACAACCCAAGGCTCATAGACACCAAGAGAAACTTTGAAAGACTCACACACACACAAGTGATAGCCAGGAACTCACATGCAACAGGAGACTCAAGAAAGAGAAAAACAGAGACCCACAGACATTAAGAAAGACATTCAGAGACTCAAAGAAACCAAGAGAGTCAACCACAGAGTCACAGAAACCAATAGAGAAAACAAGATATACACAGTCACAAAGATAGAAAATCAGAGAATCAAACATTAACAGACACCAAGACACAAAGCAAGAGACACCCAGAGAATCATAAGGACCAAAAAAAAAAAAAAAAAAAACAGAGGCTCACATAAACTAGAGAATAAGAGACAAAATCAGAGACCTGCAGACCCCAATGAAAACAGCTAGATACTCAAAGACACCAAGTGGGAAAATTAAAGACTCACAGACACAGACTAGCAGGCCTCAGTACAGATAATCAGAGACTCACAGACCCATAGAGAGACAAACACCAAGAGAAACAAACAGAGTTCAAAGAGACAAGCAAAAACTCGCAGCACAAATACAGAAATCCAAAGACTGAGAAACCAAAAGAAACAGCCAGAAACTCACATAAATCAAGAGAGACAACCAGACCCTAACATGAGAAAGAAACAGAAACTCAATGAAAACAAGAGAGAATCAGAAATTCAGTGAGACCAAGGGAGGCAACCTGAAACTCAGAGACACAGAGGAAAAACAAACAGAGATGCCAAGGTAAACTATCAGAGACAGAAATCAACCAGAGATTCTCAGACACAAAGAATAACAATGATAGGGTCTAAGACAACAAAAGACACAACCAGAGCCACACAGACCCCAATATACATAACCAGAGACACGCAGGTATGAAGAGAGGAAAACACAGACACGAAGACAGAGAGATATACAGAGGCTCTCAGTCACTAAGAGAGACAACCACAGACTCACAGAAACCAACAGAGAATACAAGAGACTCACATACACTAAAAGAGAAAAACAGAAACAGACAGAAACAAAGACAGACAAACAGACAATCACAGACACTGACAGGCAACCAGTCACAGACACCAAGAGAGATGAACTGAGATTTCCAAACACAAAGCGAAAGACAATCAGAGACTCACAGACATCATGAAGGACAAGCAAACATTCACAGGCATCAAGAGAGAAAGCTAGAAACTCACATACACTAGATATCAGATATTATCAGACAGCAAGAGACACAACCATAGACCCACGGACTCCATTAAAAACAGCCAGAGATTCAAAGATACCAAGCAAGACAATCAGAGACTCACAGACATCAAGAGACAGCCAGAGTCTCAGAGACATCAAGAGAGAAGCCAGAGACTAACAGACACAAAGAGTTTACAGAAAATGTGACAAAACCAGAGTCTCACTGGCACAGAGAGAGAGACACACAACCAGAGATCCACAGACACTGACCAGGAGAAGCACAGCCTCACACACACCAAGAGAGACATTCCAAGATTGTAAGTAACTAAGAGAGAAAACCAGAGACTCACAGACACCAAGCAAGAGGCCAATAGACACTCACAACACCAAGATGAACTATTAGAGATTAAAATTCCCAGGACAAAAAAAAAGTACCAACGGCAGTTAAGTCCAGTCAGGTATGCAATTTCCTGCTCTGTGATACACTACTAAATGGAAAAAATGCACTTGGACACTAAATTTGCACCCATAGAAAACAATGTAAAAGAAGTTGGATTTGTGATGCAGTTACATGTGGTGGCTAGCAACATGCGTTAAGGGACTCAACTTTATTGCTACAAATTTCCTGCCAAAAAATGTGGAGATGAGTCCCTTAACGTGTGTACCTAAACACCAACGTGTAAGTGAAGTTAAAAAAAAAAAAAGATAGGAAAAAATGCTGTGACTTAAGCACTGTGTGTATTGTAAAAAATAAGTAACTTTTGCAGTGCTAGAGGTGTATACAATGCATTGCAAAGCAAAGTGTTGCATACCCCTCTGGCACTGAAAGGGATTTCAAAATGTGTGTAAAGCAAAAACATGTAATCCTTTCAATGATGAGGGGTACGGAATGCAATGTAAACAATGTGTCGCGAACCCATCTCACACAAATGTGTGTGAATGGGGGGAAAAAAATTAACCCTTTGAATGCCAGTAGGGTATGCAATGCATTTAACAGCATTGCATAGTCCACTAGCACTCAAAAAGGTTAATCATTTTGAAAGTAACACCTTAAAATTTAAATCAACACTTACCTGTGATCCTCTTGTCCAGCGGGGTTTTCTGCACCCTGGTCTTCTATGTTAGCTTCTTTCTTTTTCATCTGTCATCCTCTTCTTTCTTCCATCTTCATATGTCATCACCATTCCATACATGTCATCACCATCTCTTCATTCTTCTTCTGGAACTTAGTGTAAAATCTGAAAAAAATATAGTTATTAAAATATATCTATCATTAAACTTAATCTGCAGGAAACAAAATAAAAAATCCTTCCTCCTCGTACCTTTTGGGCCACTGCCCGATGTGCACTGGGTGAAATTGGAATACGGAATGCCTTTTAAATGGCCAGTCCCTGTTCAAATTGGATGGGATGTGTGGTTACACAGGACACAGAACATGCCCTGCAGTATCCGCACCTCCCAACCAATCAGCTTCTAGAGCACTGAGTTATCCCTCCAGCTAGAAGCTGATTGGCTAAGAGGTGTGGTTACTGTAGGGCATGTTCCGTATCCTGCGTTACTCCACATTCCAGCCAATGGGAGCATGGGAGGCAATTTGAACAGGGACTGGCCATATAAAAGCAGTCCCTATTAAAATTTCCTTCAGTTGGCATCGGGCAATGGCCAAAAGGTACGAGGAGGGGGATTTTTGCCATTCTTTCTTGCCGCAGCCAGCAGATTTATTTTAATAACTTTATTTTTTATTTACAGGTTCCACAATAAGGTTAAAGAAGAAGAAAGAAGAGGAGCACATCTGAAGAAAGAAGATGAAGATGATAGATGCAGACAGAAGAGGGTTACAACTGAAGAGGAAGAGAGAAGAAGAAGAAGGTAGATGCTTACAGATGAACAAATGAAGAAGAAGACTAGAGTGCAGGCGATCTCGCTGGACTTCAGGATGGCAGGTAGCTGTTGTAACACTCAGTGACAGTATAATGTTAGGGCTAGTATGGGTACACTTTATTGTTAATGTTAGGGGTAGTGTAGGGTTAGTGTTTGGGAGGGTGACTGTGTGTGAGCTCACGCTCTGTGTTAGACACTGTCAAACACAGAGTATTAGCTGTTTTCATTTGATGTTCCCATTTCTAACGCTATTCAATGTGAGTTTTGGGAACAAAAAAAACCCACAATGTACTTTGGGCCTTGTGGCCCAACACGCATCGTGGTTTCTGTTCGTAGTGCAATTGGATTCCGGCCAAACCACTGTGTGTGCACCGCTCAATATCCTTTTTTCTCCTACCAACAGTTTTACTGGGGTATAATAAATCAAGCCCTGAGAGAGACAAATAGAGACTCAAAACCAAGAGAGAAAACCAGAGACTCAAAAACACGAAGACAAAAAAAGCATAGACTAACAGACACCAAGAGAGAACACAAGACTTGCAGAGAGCAAGAAAGACAATCATAGATTTTCAGACACCATGAGAGACTCACATACCCCAGTAAGACAGCTAGAGACTCACAAACCCCAAGAGAAACAACCAGAGATTCAGACACCGGAAGAGAAAAACAGAGACTGTCTGACATCAAGAGAGACACCCAGAGACTTTCAGACACCAATAAAGATCGGCAGAGACTCACACACCCTATAATAGAAAACCCAAGATTAACATAAACATAAGACATCCAGAGACTCACAATAGACAAGAGCAACATTCGGAGATTCACAGACAACAAGAGAGACAAACCAAGATGCATAGACACAAGAGAGAGAACCCAAAAAATTGTAGACACCAAGGGAAACGAACAGATACACTAAGGGCTCGATCCAAATTTTGGAGATAAAAATGCTGGTAGGGCAAAATGGATACCGACCAACAAAAGGAAATGTCTTGGACGGTATCCAAATGTCCTACCGGCATAAAGCACAATGGACATTGGGCCACAAAAATGGTCTTGTGGCCAAATGTCAGTTTTGTGCGTTAAGTTCCCCAAGTGCCTTTAAATAATGGCAGTATTGGGCACTTAACAGTAAAAAAAAAGCTAACAATGGGTGCCTGACATACTGCCAAGCACCGATCGTTAACTAATCTGTGTCAAACGTACCTGTCATCCACTGTCTGTCTCCTTCTGTCTTCATTTCAGCCTTCTCTTCATTCTTCTCTTCTATCTTCTGCCTTCTCTTCAGTCTTCTTTCCTCTTTGCTGTAAAAATAAAAAAAAATATTAATAAAAGGAATACACTATACATCGTTTAACCCATTTAGTGGCAGAACGGTACAGACCTCTCTGGGCTCAAAGGGTTAAACAATGTATTAAGTGCCCAGAAATAAATCATTATGCCCCCATGAAGTGTCTGAACATAAGCCATCATAATAATAAATCATGCGCCAATAAAATATGTAAATCAAAACTATGTATAATAATATTTTACTTCACTTTTTTTTTTAAGTGTGCGGCTGCAGAGCCATGTGACATGGGTTCCCCTCCTCTCAAGCCGATGCCCGATCCACAATGAGGGAATTTGAACAGAGACTGTCTTTATATATGGGCAGTCTCTGATCCTATTGCCTCACAGCCATTGGCTGAGATGAGCTTATGCACATCCCAGCCGATCAGTTTAAAGTTCAAATCTGATTGGCTGGGATGTGTGGCGCACAGTTTATTATTATGATGGCTTTTGTTCAGACTTGAGAAGACTGAAGAGAAGGACAGAATAGGATCAGGATTAATGGTAAGTGTTACTTTTAATTGGATTGTTTTTGTTTAACTTAGTCGGGTTAACCCTATGAATGCCAGCAGGGTAACTATACCCTACTTGCACTCATACGGTTAATTCTAATAACTTTTGACACATTTTTCATACTTTAGATGTACTGATATGGGGCTTAGGGCCCCATATCAATACATCCACTGAGGACTCAAGTTAAAAAAAACTGGGTCTTAACTTTCCTGAGATAACCTGAGTCCCTTATCGGGTTTTCATGGCTAATGCAAACATTACTAAAACAATGTATTCTTATTCTCAGCGCTTCCCTAGATAGACAAAAGGTTGAATACCATAAATGGACCGCCGTTCAGTGTGTTCAGCTGTAATGAGCGGCGGTTCAGTCAGACAGTGAAATAATGAATAAAAAATGAAAAATAAAAAATAAATAATAAATATTAGATAATGTAAATATTACAGGATAAACAACTTGTTTAAATATTAGATAATGTAAATATTACAGGATAAACAACTTGTGTCAGCCGGTAGTAGTGATATTACAGCTCATAAAAGATAAAATACGTAGGATATAATCAATATACATGTGTGTACATAAAAACACAAAAATGCAGAATCATAAATCCAACTTGCTTCTTTTATAATTATAAACCACCGAAACTAAAAGCATTAAAAGTCTGTTAGTATAATTAGTTCATGTGATGTGATTAGATGAGATGAATGTGATAGGTTAGTTGTGCCAACCTTGTTGTTTAGTTCTTAAACATGAAATCCTAAAGATGAGATGATCATGATGAAATGAATGCGATTCAGATGATAATTCCCTCGCTAAGCTGCTGTCCAATATCACACCAGGATCCCCAGGTGTGTGTAACAAATTCACTGACGTAGCCTTTCAAGCGCTCCAAGCGCGGGAATATGTGTGAAAGATGATAATAAAAAAGAAGAAGAATAAAACCAAATCTAAGTGTAGTATTTGGCTATGAAATATCGGCTGATAAAATTGAATTCAAATAATCTGATACTAGAACTCAACGGGTTCTAGGTAAAATGATAGCATAATATCTAAGCTTCCATTACACATATCAGTGGGGCATAAACAATAAAAGGACTACTAATAATATAGAATAAAAAGTAATAGGACATTTATTAAAAAACATGAATATAAAACATATGTCTAAGACACTGTAGTAAAATGCTACTCGTAAATTCCAATTCCACTGTAATAGTGGTGTAAGCTGAGCGGGATATTAGGGGTTTCTGACAGTCATAGATCCCAATTGAGATAATGATGTAATTAACTCATGGATAACATAGAATGGCAATTCTAGTTTTATTTGGTCCGTATATATGTATAACCGTCCTTCCCCCTCTTGTAGTCCGCTTACTTGTAAATTTCTTGATGTTTAGCGTGTCTGATAGGCAGAGTTCACGTTTCCCGTTTTCTCCGGATCTCGTTGTTGAGTACCTTGGTACCGTTTTGATGCCGCTCGTGTGGAGGATCTTTCGGTCGGGTCGTGGTCCTCGTAAATGTGCCTCAAATCAAACGAAGTTTCCAACGCGTTTCGGGACTCAGATTTCGTCCCTTCCTCAGGGAAAAAGTTTAAACATACAAAGGGCGCATGCCCTCGTTCCGCTTGTATTTACGTGAGCCTTGTGTCACTCACAGTTCTGTGGGCGGAGAAAACTAACCTGTGATGACACTTTGTAGCAATACATTACATATACAGTTACAGATCGACTTTTCTGCTTCCATTAACAGATAAACAATTAGTAGAGGTCAGACTACATTCCTTGTAAGGCTCGAATAAGAGATATCCTGAAATGTTTTCTGTTATACTCATTCGTTTTAACATTATACATTATAAACAGTTTTTTTCAAAATTTGAGTTTGGCATTACCATACAATATTATGCTCTAATCTATGTGCTGTTAGAAAGATGTGTACGTGAAAAACGTATATTGACCATAGTATTAATCTTTTCATTTGGCAAATAGAGAATTTTATATAGTGCATGCAATAACAACCGTTTGCAATTAGAAATGAGAATAAACCTGGAGATATCAGTCATTATTAGTGGGTATATTAAAACATTGTCAAAGATGACTGAAAATCAATCTGGATTGTATATATACATACATATAATAAGTATTGGAGATCAGAAACATAAATAAAGATTGTTCCGTTTAGTGGTTGTGTGTAAGCTTTTATTGCTTGTTATTTGTTTAAAAACACCATAGATCCATTTCCTCGTTCAGGCCCTTCGGGGCCATGGTTTGTAATTTAAAAATCCAGAAAGCCTCCTTTTGTGCCAATCTTCGAAATCTCTCACCTCCTCTGGGGTGGGGGGGAATAACATCAAATACTGTTACTTGGATTTGTTCTAGGTTGTTCAAATGATATTTTTTGTAGTGTCTTGGGATACAATGTGTGGAAGATAATTTTAATATATTGTTCCTGTGTTCTCTGAATCTCTCTTTAAGTGGTCTAATAGTCCTTCCTACATATTGTTTCTGACATGGACATTGCAACATATATATCACATATGGAGTGTTGCAGTTTGCAAAATGTTTCACTGGAAATATATCTTGAGTTGTATGAGATTGGAAAGTTTTTGTGGTTTCAACTAAGTGTTGACATGTAATACATTTCTTGTGTCCACATCTAAAGTTTCCATTTATTGGTTTTGAAGTTAAGGTCATAGAGTCCTCTGATTTCTTAATTTGTTTCAGAGTACTAGGGGCCAGTTTCTTTTTTAAATCTTTGGCTTTTTTATATATTATTCTTGGTTTCTCTGATATTAGATCACCCAAAAATTTGTCCCCTTTTAAAATGTTTCAATGTTTATGTAGTATTTTTTCTATTTTCTTTGATCCATTCGTATATTTCGTGATAAAAGCTAATTCAGGTTTTTTGATAGGTTTTTTCTTTTTATTTTTGCCACTCTTATTGTCATTATTCTCATAATTTGGAAGCAAATTAATTCTGGGTAATTCCTTTACTTTTTGTAATGCCCCCTCTATAATTTCTGTTCTATAACCTTTTTCCAAGAATTTATCTTTTAAGGCTATTGCTTGTTCTTCAAATACGTCTTCTTTACTGCAATTCCTTTTTATTCTCTGAAATTGACTTAAAGGAACATTGTTAAGCCACAATTTTCTGTGATTGCTGTTGGCTTGTATATAACTGTTGGCTTCCACTGGTTTGTAGTGTGTTATGGTTTCAATAGTTTGATTTTCGTCTATATTGATTTGTAGATCCAAAAACACTATCGATGTTTGACTAAATGTGGAGGTAAAGGACAAACCCATCTGATTGTGGTTAATATTGTTTAAAAACTCATCTAGTTCTTCCTCAGTTCCTTTCCAGATGATAAAGATATCATCAATGAATCTCATGTATAATGCTAGTTGTTCATGAAAATAAGGCCAGATGTATTCTTCCTCCCACTTGCCCATAAAAAGATTCGCAAAGCTAGGTGCAAAGCGAGTTCCCATCGCTGTCCCGCACATTTGAATGTAATGTTCTTCTTCAAACATAAAGTGGTTGTGGGATAGTATAAAACGAATCCCTTCCAATAGGAACCTTCTCTGTTTATCTGGCATGTTGGAGTCTCGTTCTAAAAAATGGGAAACTGCTTGGATACCTAAATTATGTTCAATATTAGTATAAAGAGAGGTTACATCACAAGTGACTAAAAAATAGTTCCTTTGTAATTGAATCTGCTGCAGTTTTTCAAGTACATGTCCAGTATCTTTGACATATGCAGGAAGTTGTAACACATATTTTTGTAAGTGAAAGTCTATGAGTTGAGATAAGTTACTGGTGAGTGAATTGATTCCCGATATGATCGGACGACCGGGAGGATTAACTGGATTTTTGTGGATTTTAGGAATATGATAGTATATAGGTATATTGGGATGATCTATCTTCAGAAATAAATATTCACCTTTAATGAGTATGTTATCTTCTAAAGCATTTTTGATAAATTGCAGATATTCATTTTGAAATTGTTGTAATGGATTTGTGAGTAATTTCCTATAGAATTTTTTATCTCCTAGGATTCTTTGTGCCTCAGTTAGGTATTGAGTTCTTGTTTGGATCACTAAAGCCCCTCCTTTATCGGCTTCTCTAAAAACTAAATCAGTATTGTTCATAAGTGATTTTAAGCTTATTGTTTCTTTTCTTGTTAGGTTTCTTTTAAAGTTCATTGGTCTTTGGAATTCTTTTTGGATGTCCTTCAGTACTACTTCCATGAAGGCTTCGATAAAAGGGCCTCTCGATTGGATTGGATAAAACTTAGAAATCGCTTTGAGATCACTATGCTGTATATTGGGATCCAGGTTTAAATCTATTGAGGGGCTAGGGGGATTGTTTCCTTCCTCCCATAGGGATTCTAGATGTTCCAGGAGTTCCTCCTTTTCTTCAAGATTTGGTATTTGTTGTTCTATTATTTTTTCTTCACTGGTACAATGAGGATTTTTTTCTTTTTGTATCTGGTAATGTCTTTTAAGGGTTAATTTTCGTATGTATTTTTGGATGTCCACGTATATTTCAAAATGATTAGGCTTACAGCTAGGTGCAAATTTCAATCCTTTTTGCAGCAGACTTAAATCCTCTTTTTGTAGGGGAAAATTGGCTAGATTGTATATGCCTTTTACTGAGGTGTGTTCTCCTTTGTCTGTAGTCTTCTCTTTGTGTCTCTTTCTTCCTCCCCTGATTCCTCTCCTCCTCTGTTTTTTCTTTTTTTCCGGTTGCCTTGTTTGTTCTGCTGGGTCTGGCATTTGCTCCATTGCTCCTTTAACCATTTGCGAATTGGAGTTGGCGGGCCTTTGGATAAAAAATAGTGTGGGTATTGATTTTGTTTTTGTTCCAAAGTTTTTGGTGTATTTTTCCAGGTATTCCTATTCTCTTTCTGGTTGCCGTTTTGAGAAGTTGAAGGTGTAGATTTGGAGTGTTCCGGATATTCCTTGTTTTCTTGTATTTTCCTTGATTGATTTTCTTTGGGATTTTGTATTGTGTGAGTTTTAAATCCAGTCAATGAATCACTGGAATCTAATATTTGATCTTGGTTAGTGGTTTCTTCATTTGTCCTATTTTTCCCTTTATCTTTTTTCTTTTTTTGGTGCATGTTATTCTCGGATCCAGATGTTGAGATGTTGATGTCTGGGACTGAGTTATCTATATGTTCCTGTGTATTTTTAGATATTTGGTATAATATTTCTGAATTGGTAGTTGAGGATGTTCCAGTTACCAAGGGTTTTAGTGTAGATGTACTTGAACTAGGGGTTGGATCCTTATTAATGATAATAGTACTGACTCTGTTTTTTTCCTTATCTTTTTTCTTTTTGAACGTGCTACTGCCAGATGGTGTATTTTGTGTGATAAGAATATTAGGTTTATTATTTCCTAAATTCTTCTCCGGTTGTTTAGTGGATTCTATTGTTGATGGTATTTGTGATGACGGTTTTCTTTCCTTTTTCTCCTCCTTGTTCTTTGCTACAGTAAGAGGGTGTGTAATATATGGGGCATTGGTGTTAGAGGATGTACCTTCCAATGCTTCAAAGCTATTGTTAGTTGAGGAAATATTCAATGGAGTTTTTGCCGTCTTAGATTGACCTTCACCTTTGGATGCAGATTCCTTAGTGGAGTTGGTCATAATGTTCTTGGACCTATCTCTGTTCTGATAATGATAGGATCCTTGTTGGTGTTTGTGATTGTTGGTACTTGAGAGTGTATTTGCTAATACTTCAAATCTATTTTGAGTTGGTATTGTATTCTGTAAATTATTAGCTGATTTTGATTCATGTGTATTTTTGGATGTAGATTCTTTAGTTGAATTTCTCGGAGCGTTGTTCGATCTATATCGATTCTGATAGTAGTAGGGTCCTTGCTGGTGTCTATAGTTGTTATAATTATATTTCTGATGTTGTATTTGGTGTAATTGAGTTGTAGGATTCTTTTGTTGTTTCCAGTTCCTTACTTTGTTCAACTTATAATCATCCTGATCCCTTTGTAATTTCTTTTGTTTTCGTGTAACTATTTCTCTTTCAAATTCCATGACTTTCTTATTAGTGTTGTCATCATATTCCTTAAATTCTTTTAGGTGTTGATGTTGTTCCAGTTTTAATCTCTGTATTTCTATTTGGTTAAGGACATCTTCCAAGTCCTTTTCTTTTTGGTTAATGATGTGTTTCATTAGATTGTTAGAACATTGATCCAGAATATTGATCCAATTTGTATAGAATAATGGATTATCCTTGCCAAAAGCTGGTTCTTTAAATATCCTAAGTCCTCTAGGAATTTGATTAGTGTCTAAATATTTCTGTAGAGTGATGCTATCCCACCAAATCGCCATTTCTTTTTTTAGGAGTTTTTCCAAGTGATAGAATTCCTTTCTAATATTCACTTTCTCCTTGCTATCTCTTTTTTCATGTAAAGGGCCATAGGGAGTGAAAAATTCTGTGACTAAGCCTTGTCTTCTTGTTTCACGTTTTAGACAATGCATACTGATGTTATTTCTATTAGCAGTGAACTAATGATAAGATATCTTGGGTGCTGCTAGAAAGAAAATGAAGGGGGATCCTCCGTCTGAATAGACAGGGAAAAAATTACTAAAACAATGTATTCTTATTCTCAGCGCTTCCCTAGATAGACAAAAGGTTGAATACCATAAATGGACCGCCGTTCAGTGTGTTCAGCTGTAATGAGCGGCGGTTCAGTCAGACAGTGAAATAATGAATAAAAAATAAAAAATAAATAATAAATATTAGATAATGTAAATATTACAGGATAAACAACTTGTTTAAATATTAGATAATGTAAATATTACAGGATAAACAACTTGTGTCAGCCGGTAGTAGTGATATTACAGCTCATAAAAGATAAAATACGTAGGATATAATCAATATACATGTGTGTACATAAAAACACAAAAATGCAGAATCATAAATCCAACTTGCTTCTTTTATAATTATAAACCACCGAAACTAAAAGCATTAAAAGTCTGTTAGTATAATTAGTTCATGTGATGTGATTAGATGAGATGAATGTGATGGGTTAGTTGTGCCAACCTTGATGTTTAGTTCTTAAACATGAAATCCTAAAGATGAGATGATCATGATGAAATGAATGTGATTCAGATGATAATTCCCTCGCTAAGCTGCTGTCCAATATCACACCAGGATCCCCAGGTGTGTGTAACAAATTCACTGACGTAGCCTTTCAAGCGCTCCAAGCGCGGGAATATGTGTGAATGATGATAATAAAAAAGAAGAAGAATAAAACCAAATCTAAGTGTAGTATTTGGCTATGAAATATCAGCTGATAAAATTGAATTCAAATAATCTGATACTAGAACTCAACGGGTTCTAGGTAAAATGATAGCATAATATCTAAGCTTCCATTACACATATCAGTGGGGCATAAACAATAAAAGGACTACTAATAATATAGAATAAAAAGTAATAGGACATTTGTTAAAAAACATGAATATAAAACATATGTCTAAGACATTGTAGTAAAATGCTACTCGTAAATTCCAATTCCACTGTAATAGTGGTGTAAGCTGAGCAGGATATTAGGGGTTTCTGACAGTCATAGATCCCAATTGAGATAATGATGTAATTACCTCATGGATAACATAGAATGGCAATTCTAGTTTTATTTGGTCCGTATATATGTATAACCGTCCTTCCCCCTCTTGTAGTCCGCTTACTTGTAAATTTCTTGATGTTTAGCGTGTCTGATAGGCAGAGTTCACGTTTCCCGTTTTCTCCGGATCTCGTTGTTGAGTACCTTGGTACAGTTTTGATGCCGCTCGTGTGGAGGATCTTTCGGTCGGGTCGTGGTCCTCGTAAATGTGCCTCAAATCAAACGAAGTTTCCAACGCGTTTCGGGACTCAGATTTCGTCCCTTCCTCAGGGAAAAAGTTTAAACATACAAAGGGCGCATGCCCTCGTTCCGCTTGTATTTACGTGAGCCTTGTGTCACTCACAGTTCTGTGGGCAGAGAAAACTAACCTGTGATGACACTTTGTAGCAATACATTACATATACAGTTACAGATCGAATTTTCTGCTTCCATTAACAGATAAACAATTAGTAGAGGTCAGACTACATTCCTTGTAAGGCTCGAATAAGAGATATCCTGAAATGTTTTCTGTTATACTCATTCGTTTTAACATTATACATTATAAACAGTTTTTTTCAAAATTTGAGTTTGGCATTACCATACAATATTATTGTATGTGCTGTTAGAAAGATGTGTACGTGAAAAACGTTTGCAAACTGCAACACTCCATATGTGATATATATGTTGCAATGTCCATGTCAGAAACAATATGTAGGAAGGACTATTAGACCACTTAAAGAGAGATTCAGAGAACACAGGAACAATATATTAAAATTATCTTCCACACATTGTATCCCAAGACACTACAAAAAATATCATTTGAACAACCTAGAACAAATCCAAGTAACAGTAATTGATGTTATTCCCCCCCACCCCAGAGGAGGTGAGAGATTTCGAAGATTGGCACAAAAGGAGACTTTCTGGATTTTTAAATTACAAACCATGGCCCCGAAGGGCCTGAACGAGGAAATGGATCTATGGTGTTTTTAAACAAATAACAAGCAATAAAAGCTTACACACAACCACTAAACAGAACAATCTTTATTTATGTTTCTGATCTCCAATACTTATTATATGTATGTATATATACAATCCAGATTGATTTTCAGTCATCTTTGACAATGTTTTAATATACCCACTAATAATGACTGATATCTCCAGGTTTATTCTCATTTCTAATTGCAAACGGTTGTTATTGCATGCACTATATAAAATTCTCTATTTGCCAAATGAAAAGATTAATACTATGGTCAATATACGTTTTTCACGTACACATCTTTCTAACAGCACATAGATTAGAGCATAATATTGTATGGTAATGCCAAACTCAAATTTTGAAAAAAACTGTTTATAATGTATAATGTTAAAACGAATGAGTATAACAGAAAACATTTCAGGATATCTCTTATTCGAGCCTTACAAGGAATGTAGTCTGACCTCTACTAATTGTTTATCTGTTAATGGAAGCAGAAAAGTCGATCTGTAACTGTATATGTAATGTATTGCTACAAAGTGTCATCACAGGTTAGTTTTCTCCGCCCACAGAACTGTGAGTGACACAAGGCTCACGTAAATACAAGCGGAACGAGGGTATGCGCCCTTTGTATGTTTAAACTTTTTCCCTGAGGAAGGGACGAAATCTGAGTCCCGAAACGCGTTGGAAACTTCGTTTGATTTGAGGCACATTTACGAGGACCACGACCCGACCGAAAGATCCTCCACACGAGCGGCATCAAAACGGTACCAAGGTACTCAACAACGAGATCCGGAGAAAACGGGAAACGTGAACTCTGCCTATCAGACACGCTAAACATCAAGAAATTTGCAAGTAAGCGGACTACAAGAGGGGGAAGGACGGTTATACATATATACGGACCAAATAAAACTAGAATTGCCATTCTATGTTATCCATGAGGTAATTACATCATTATCTCAATTGGGATCTATGACTGTCAGAAACCCCTAATATCCCGCTCAGCTTACACCACTATTACAGTGGAATTGGAATTTACGAGTAGCATTTTACTACAATGTCTTAGACATATGTTTTATATTCATGTTTTTTAATAAATGTCCTATTACTTTTTATTCTATATTATTAGTAGTCCTTTTATTGTTTATGCCCCACTGATATGTGTAATGGAAGCTTAGATATTATGCTATCATTTTACCTAGAACCCGTTGAGTTCTAGTATCAGATTATTTGAATTCAATTTTATCAGCCGATATTTCATAGCCAAATACTACACTTAGATTTGGTTTTATTCTTCTTCTTTTTTATTATCATCTTTCACACATATTCCCGCGCTTGGAGCGCTTGAAAGGCTACGTCAGTGAATAATGCAAACATTTGAATTGATAATTACAGTGTTTCCATCATTTTCAATGGGTGGAAATACCTCTTCACTTTATCACACAACGGCTCTTTTTTTGCCGGTATTTTTTCACAGCACAGGCATTTGACTTGCTTACTGTGCTTGAAAAAATGCAGTTGGAAGAAAAAACAGCCGTCTCCAACATTTGAATCGAGCCCTCAGAGAGAGAGAGAGAGAGAGAGACACACACACACAGAGACTCAAAGACAGAGAAGCAGAGACTCATAGGGCTCGATTTAAAGGCAGCCGTTAGCCAAAAAAAAGACTAACGGGTTTCTTAACATGCAGTAGGCCATTCAAAGGGCCATGTAATGAACTGCTAACGGCAGTTCATCCAGCGTACCAGCCGCAACACTAACGTGTGTTTTGGCCCACAGAAACAAAAAAAAACGCTCCACTTTGTCATTCAATAGCCTGCGTTAGCTGAAAAAGATCCGATGAGGGACTCATTACCGCCTAAAATTTAAGACCCGGTTTGTTTGGCCGTAGAGTCCCTCATCGGATCTTTTGGCAGCTAACGCAGCTGTTAACTGGCAAAACAAAAAGCAAAGTCCTCAGTGGATGTATTGATATGGGGCCCCAAGCCCCATATCAATACATCCAAAGCGCCTAAATGGTGTCAAAAATTAGTAGAATTAACCCTATGAGTGCCAGCGGGGTATAATTACCCCGCCGGCATTCATAGGGTTAATCCGACTAAGTGAAAAACATCACATTACAGGTTACACTTACCATAATCCTGATGTCCAGTGGAGCCCTCAGCTCCCTGCTCCTCTACTGTCCTTCTCTTCTTTCTTCTGTCTTCGCTTCTTTTTTCGCTTCTTTCTTCTATCTTCTCTTCCTTCTTCACTTCTTTCTTCATTCTTCGTTTCTCTCTTCTTTCTTTTCTTGTTCCGTCCTGTAAAATAAAATTATGTATAAGTACAGCGTTGAAAACAAGATATAGTTTAACCCCTTGCGTGCCAGAGGGGTACACAACGCATTGCAAAGCAATGCGTTGCGGACCTCTCTGGCCTCAACAGGTTAATTCAGTGCCACAGAATAAACATATACAGTGCCATATTAAATCTCCAAATAAAATATGCCCCCAGAGAACATGTGCGCACATATGTTATTTATCCCCGAAAGAAAGAATGGTGCCTTAGCTTAAATATCTGTCTCCGCTGCTGTGCGTGGCCGCAGAGGTGGTGGCAGCGGAGACAGTGCCGTGAGCCACAGGTTCCCTCCTTTCGGAACGATGTCCGTTCCGCATTGAGGGAACCAGAGCAGAGACTGCCTTATATATGGGCAGCCTCTGATCCAATTCCCCCACAGCCATTGGCTGAGATGTGCTGACACACACACATCCCAGCCAATCACTTTGAATCACAGTTGAAGAAGAATGAAGAGAGAATGAAGAAGGAAGAGAAGATAGAAGAAAGAAGTGAAAAAAGAAGCGAAGGTTGAGAACAGAAGGAGACAGACAGTGGATGACAGGTAAATTTAACATGGATCAGTTAACGATCGGTGCTTGGCAGTATGTCAGGCACCGATAGTTAATTGTTTTTTAATGTTAAGTTCCCAATTTCGCTGCTCTTAGCAGCGTTTTGGGAAGTTAACTCACAAAACGGACGTTTAGCCACAAGACTGTTTTTGTGGCTTAACGTCCTTTGTGATCACAGCTGGTAGGGCCTTTGAATACCACGTTAGACATTTTATTTTGTCAGAGGGTATTCACTTTGGCCCTACCGGCTGTGCTAACGCCTGCTTTAAATCTAGCCCATAGACACCAAGAAAAACAACCAGAGACTCACAGGCTATTGTGGATTCCTATTTACTCAAAGTTTACTTGCAGTACGTAGTACATTGGGAAGGGTATGGTCCGGAGGAGAGGGCTTGGGTGTCGGCCAGTAATGTACATGCTCTTTATCTTGTCCAGCAATACCACAGAAAATACCCGATTTACCCTGGTGCCAGCCACCCGGGGGTTGGCCCTCGAGGGGGGGGATCTGTTATGAGTCGTCCTATAACTCCTCCCCAGAGGCAGTCTGTAAGGGATGGTTTTTTTTTGGTGATCTCCTCATGGTTAGTTGGGGGTTAATGCTCTGCAGTTATGGTTAGCAACAGCAGAGGGGCAGGCCATGCCAGCTTACGTAGTGTTTATGATTGTGCAATATTCTGTGTTTTATAATCAAGCAGATACGCATGCGTAGTGTTAGACATTTCTTGTATACCGATAAGGGCGTAGCCTGTGTTTTTACCCTGTGTTCAACACTGCGTCACTTAGAGCCATTTTGGAGACTTAGGGAGTGTGTACCTGGGTCTCAAGTCTGAGAGGTAGAGATTGTACCTCATCCAGACCTGTGTGTTGCTGTTTAGAGCCATTTGGGACGGCTCTCCCACACTGATGTGCAGCTCCCCGTAGCTAAGTATCTTTTAAGTTCTCTTTTTATATCCCAGAGTTGGTATGTCTCTCATACTCCTGTGAACTCTGGCAGAAGTGAAGTTCTCTTTTTATATCCCGGAGTTGGTATGTCTTTCATACTCATGTGAACTCTGGCAGGATGTTTATCTCATCACCGGTTTAATTATTGCATGTTCAATAAACTGTTGGTATAGTTTCACCGCAGTGTGTCTTTATCTTTATTCTGAAATTCCAGACCTATATTGTAACATTTTGGTACCAGAAGTGGGGTTGGAATTTCACTGAAGATAAGGAGTGTGTGGTGAAGGAATGTTTAGCAAACTGAAGAAATTAACTCGTACAGGGAGTGGGTGCGAGAAGGCAACATTGTTAATATGGGCAGAGAGGGGACCATGGTTCCCAAGTGCCCAAGAATTATATAAAAATGTTGATGGGCACCAGCTGTTGAATTTATCTAGATATGCTGCAGCTGAGCAGACAGCTGCCTTACAGAAGGAATTTGAAACTGTTACAGAAATATATTAAGCTGTACAGGATGAATGTATTATGATGCAAAGTACATTGCAGGAGAAACAAAAGAGACTAGAACAAATGGGGGACAGTTTGGATTCGTTTGTGGTAAGTGCTGTAAAGGGGAGAAGGAGGCTAAGAGGGAAAAAAAGGGTGATGTCTCCCCAAAGCACTATCCACATACGAACATTGGTAGCAGAGGAGAAATGGGATGCAATTTATCAATGGGATGGGCTGTCTGAGGAGGAAAGTGAATCAGACTGTCACACAGATGCTCCAAAATATGGGGTGCAACCTATTGTTGCTGAGCGGCAGCAGAAAGACTTGACTAATTGCATGCAAACCCCTCAGGTACCAGTGGCTGAAGGGGATGAGGTTGCTGTACAGAAACAGTTTACTGAGGAAACAAGGTCATATTCAGCTACAGAGTTGGCAGAATTAGGCAAGATATACAAATAGACAATGCATGAAAATCTGTTGGCATGGGTTTTGTGCACCTGGGATGCTGTTGGTAAATGTGTTACTCTGACCCTCTTGAAATGCTGGTAGGGACTGAAGCAGGAAGGGAAGTTACAAATAGCCAGACTCCAAAGGGTGGTGACTAGTGATGTAGAAATAAGGGGGAGGGTGACGAAGAACAAACTGACATACTATTTGTGACACCCACAGCTCCACCCCCACCAATGACTACTCCATACACGGAAGCATTTGATGCATTACATGAACACACACAGACGTGGATGCTTCCTGAAACTGTATGACATGTTGGCCGGTCCCCGTCCCCAAACACTACTGTTTTGTATATAGCAGTACTGAACTCAGGGGACCGCTGCTCATATGTTTGTGATTGGGGACACTGTAGGCGACTACAAGATGTGACAGCCTTGCTGGATACCGAGGCAGAAGTGTCTCTGTGTCACAGCAATGTGAATCAGACAAAGGACACTGAAGGTTGTGCTATGGGTGAGAGAGTGGGAGAACAGAAGATACCTGCGTACCGGGTGCAGTGCCGCATACAGATAGGGAATGGTCCCATATTCCCAGCAGAGATTATTCTGGGAATGGGTATTGTAATGGGACAGATTCTATACACTGAGACAGGGAGTTACACTTTCGGCACTGTAGTCCATACTTTGTCTCTTTCAGTGCTTCAGCCAATAGTCTGGGGTCATACCGAATGGACCCCAGTGTACATCCCACTGCCAGTAGAACCGAACAAGCACCAGCAGTGCCATAGTCCTGGAGAACATACAGAAATGATAGAGACTATTCAAGGCCTTGGTGTGTTGAGGCCTGCTGCCAGCCCTACAAGGGTCAAGTCTGGCCTGTGGAGATGCCAGATGGGAGTGGGCATATAACTATGGACTATAATGAACTGAAGAAAGTGCCATCCCCGCTAGCAGCCGCTGCCCCAGACCTGCTATTGGTGAAAAAGACTGCACTGACTACTGCGCAATGGCATGCTGCCAGAGTCTTACAGGTTATGGGATACCTCTAGTGTCAAGTATACCGGGACTCCGCTGAGGATATGGAGAAGCAAGTGTTCAAAGACATGGATGCAGCACAAGTCCTGCTGGGCTTTTCTATTTTTTGGAAGTGCCTTGTGCCCTACCTGGAATTGTTCCTGCTTACCATCTGTGATGTAACCTGGAAAAAGACTGTGTATTATTGGGATGAAGCACTGGCGTCAGTCAAAGAGGCTGTACGTGTCAACAACAATTTGGACCGCATCCCACTAGTGAAATCCAATATATCTATACGTGACTGGGTGCGTCAAGACGGCCTTGCGGCTCGCACAGCAGTTGCGCAGAATCAGACCCTACAGACATGGAAGTGGTGTCTGGTAGAGAGAGACAACCCAATCGAACAAGACATTGTTGCTATCAGGAAACGCTTGGCGGGTTTTGTGAATCATACAACCACATGTGATGGGATGTACCATGAGACTGTAGTTCCAGCACAGCCAAATGAAGAAATGACTGCCAGATGGGCAACCGAGCAGCAAGACCAATGGACAATCAAAGAAAAACCCCCATGGGGTGGTACTGGCTTGTGGCAGATCTTGTGGGCACAAAGAAACAAGTGGCCCATTGCTGATGGACATACTGGTCTCTTGGTAAATGAGATGGCTGACAGTGTGGCACAGATCCCCGTCCAGACTATGAATGGACTGTTGAAGTGGGGGGACTGGGCTCAAGCCCAGGGTGGACACAGAGAAGCATTAACAATCTATCAGTGGACCGATTTAAAGGGAATCTCTCTGACGATGGATCAAGTGAAAGAGATTGTGATCAAGTGTCTCGTTGGTCAGGCTATACGGAAGGAAAAATCAAAGACCACCTCTGAACAAAGAGATCAAGGCATTACAGGTGGTGAGGTTGGGCAAATGAGTTTCCTTGGGCCCCTACCACAGGAAGATCAAAAACCTGAAACTAGGATCTCTGAGCACCAAGTTCTATGGAACCCTACTGACGATACTGACATGTTGCTGAAGAAGTGTGCTCCAACACGGGATGTGCATTGGGTGTACCATATCCCTTTTAAAGGGATAGTAATACTTCGTTTTAACTTTATTTTATTTTGATATAAGTCTTATCTCTCAAACCTTTATGGTTTATGAGATATTCACAAGCAAAGTTTCCCCCTCCCGCCCCTTTTACCTAGTGTAAGCAATCTCTTCTCAGATGGGGAATGCAGTCTATAGACCAGACAGATAACAGAAGGGGACACTTTTATTCCTATGAAAACAATGAAATCCCTGCCCCCCTTGACAAGCTTTTCAGGTTTTTCCCTTATCTTAATTGAAGATTGTCCCTCTCTGCAGTCTACCTGGGCACCTCCCTTCTGCTGTGGCTGAACAGTATGACATCAGTAAAAGGGGCAGGAGGGGGACACTTTGTCATTGAATTACTCTGGAACTACAACTCTGACAGAATTGATATAACACTCTCCAAAGTCCAAATACTATGATAATTAATTAGAGCTGCTTTTGTTATGAAACATTACTATCCCTTTAACCCGCAGGAAGCGGGTATGATTGAAAGAATGCATGGCTTGCTGAAGGAACAAATATGCAAGATGACTCCCACACACGCTCTGGGGAAGGGTGTCTTGTTCAGGATGTTACTCCCATGGAGTGAATGTTGGGTCATGACACACAAGACTACTTACCTAGGGTGGTTGTTAGGACTAAAAAAACTACTCAGAGAACAGAGTAGTGTGATTATGGTTGTGTCTAGAGAGATTACAGAAAAGACAATTGAGGAAGGGGTGTAGTGTGTCATTGTGGTATTGTGAGTGTTTCCTGTTTGTGTTTCATATCCCACCCCACAATCAGAGAGATATGTACGTGGAATGTGATAATGCGACTGGAAGAGAGGAGGTGTGTACATGGAATTAGATAATGCAAGTGGCAGATTGGGAGCTAAGTGGAAGTTTTGTCAACAGTAACAGGGGAAAAATGGACAACGAAACTAATGTATGTTTGTCCCATAGGTTATCCCTACTACCATGACTGGGAATTCATGTGGGAAACCTGCATCACAAACAAAGGACAAGGGACGTCTGATATAATAAAAACATTATGCTTTGCTTGCCACAGCATCTACTGCTTTGGTGTATGAAACTTGTGGTTTTCCGTTTTGGTGGGACTGAACATTATGGATGCCACGGGACTATGAACTGCATATACATCCAAGATCTAGTTCAGTTAATCAAGGATATCACTGAACTGTATGATGATGCTTTTCGCTTAATTACAGAAGATTTGAGAATGATCCATAGACAGTTAGCGCAAATGACTTTTGTACTAGATTATCTTACTGCTAGTCAGGGGGGCATGTGTGCTATTGTAGGCCCATCCTATTGCCATTATGTTCATATGTATCCAATGCAATTGAGGCTCACATTCAACGGGTGGAACAGTTGAAGGAACGTTTTGCAGCTGAGCACCACACTGAAATGCCAGGCTGGCTAGATTGGTTCTGAATCCTGCCAGCTGGTTCACAGGTGTGGGGGGTTGGTTTGCAGGCATCCTTCAGATCTTGTTGCATGTGTTTATCATAGTTCTTATTGTGTATATAGTGTGGAAATGTATTTGGTGCCTGCTTTCTCGTGTTGTACCACTTCTGCAGAGGTGCACAACTTACATATATGACGTGAGGAGATCAAGGGTGGAGTGTAAGGGATGTTTTTTCTTTTGGTGATCTCCTCATGGTTAGTTGGGGGTTAATGCTCTGCAGTTATGGTTAGCAACAGCAGAGGGGCAGGCCATGCCAGCTTACGTAGTGTTTATGATTGTGCAATATCCTGTGTTACATAACCAAGCAGATATGCATGTGTAGTGTTAGACATTCCTTGTATACCAATAAGGGCTTAACCTGTGTTTTTACTCTGTGTTCAACACTGCGTCACTTAGAGCCATTTTGGAGACTTAGGGAGTGTGTACCTGGGTCTCAAGTCTGAGAGGTAGAGATTGTACCTCATCCAGACCTGTGTGTTGCTGTTTAGAGCCATTTGAGACATCAGGTCTGTCTGGCTGTTCATCTGTGTAACAATACTACGGAGTTTCGTGTGTACGGCTCTCCCACACTGATGTGCAGCTCCTCGTAGCTAAGTGTCTTTTAAGTTCTCTTTTAAGTTTTGTTTTTATATCCCAGAGTTGGTATGTCTCTCATACTCCTGTGAACTCTGGCAGAAGTGAAGTTCTCTTTTTATATCCCGGAGGTGGTATGTCTTTCATACTCATGTGAACTCTGACAGGATGTTTATCTCATCACCTGTTTAATTATTGCATGTTCAATAAACTGTAGGTATAGTTTCACTGCAGTGTGTCTTTATCTTTATTCTGAAATTCCAGACCTATATTGTAACACGGTCTTACTCCTAATTGCTGAACTTCTACACCTGTTTGTAGCCTACATATGCCCAGGACTTTCCTACTTTTCCCGCCCTTGGATGCTCAATGCTCAGCATCCAAGTACCTGTGATCCTGATTCCTGTATCCTGTTGTGACCTGATCTTGAACCACGTTGTATCGTCTGTCTGGCTTCCTGACCTTGGCTTTGTATCCGACTATCCTTCCTGAACCTGCATGTGGACTCTTTGTTCCATTGCCTGCTTGACTCCTTGTGTACTGAATCTGGCTTGTCTTTCTACTCTCCAGTGTCTACAACCCTGAGGTACAGACTGCCTTGCCTGCTCGACTCATTGTGTACCGACTCCGGCTTTCCCTCGACTCTCCGTATATCTACGATCCTGAAGTACCGACTGCCTTGTTTGCTCGACTCACTGTGTACTGATTCTGGCTTGCTTTATGACTATTCGCATATTTACGACCCCGAAGTGTCCACGACTTGAATTCTCAGACTACTTCTGTACTGACTCCAGCTTGCCTTACAACCCTCCGGTATTCAACGACTCAAAGGTTTCTACGACCTGCAGTCTCAGATTATTTGTCTGCCGACTACTGCTTCACTTAAAGACATCTGCTTGTTCTTGTTGCCGACTGGTGGCCTCTGCAGTAGGGTTCCGACTCTGTGTCAGAGCTTGTGTGTTTCAGCATCCAGCACACTAGCTAAATCTCACCAGGCTGAGAGACTGTGATCCACTCAGAGATTCTCAGACACCAAGAGACATCCAAAGACTCAGAAGCCAATAACGACAGCCCAAGACTCAAAGACCCCAAGAGAAACAAACAGAAAGACACAGACCCCAAAAAAGAAAAACAGGGATTCAAAGAAACCAAGATAAAAAAGCAACAACTCACAGAAATTGAAAGAGAGAACCAGAGACTCAGATAAACCAAAAGACAACCTGAGGCCCACAGGCACCAAGAAAATGTAAACCCAAGACTCCCAGATACCAAGAGAGGCAACCAGAGACTTGCAGACACCAAAAGAGTCAATCAGAGATTCTCAGACACCAAGAGAGACAACCAGAGACTTTCAGAAACCAAGACAGATAGCCAGAGACTCAATTACCCTAATAAAGACAGACAGATACTCACATGTGCAAAGCAAGATAAAAAGAAACTCACAGACACCAAGAGAAAAAGACAACCTGATATCCTCAGAGCACAAGAGAGACAACACACGACTCACAGACCTCAAGAGAGGCAACCAGAGAATCGTGGACACAAAAAGAGACAACCCAAGGCTCACGAACAACAAGAGAGACAAACAGAAAGATACATCCAGAGACTCATGGAAACCAAGAGAAACAACCAGACTAACAGAAATCTAGAGAGACAACTAGAGCTACACAGAAATCAAGAGAGAGAAACAGAGGTGCGCAGAAACCAAGAGACAATATGGGGCTCAAAGGCACCAAGAGAGACAACCCAAAACTCACATACACCAAGAGACAACCAGAGATTTTCTGACACCAAGAGAGACAACCAGAGACTCACAGACCTCCTTAAAAAAAACAATAAACTCACAGACCCCAAGACAGAAATCCATGCACTAACAAAAACTAAAAGAAACAATCACATACTCAAATACATAATTTTTCAGACCTGTGGCTCCTCCTTCTCTTAAGGAATTATGTTTTTCTATTTACTTTTATCCCTCCTATACCTCTCCCTCTGTTTCATGTTTACATACTGGTGCCTCACAGTTTGTGCTCCTCGATACCTTATGACTGTGCTTCGACATGCAAGGCTGCAAATTGCAGTGCTGTTCTCTCTCAGTTCCTCCTCAGAGATGGGAGCTGGCCAATTGGGCTCCCTTCTTTCATTGGCATCTGGTTCACTTGGCAGTGCAAGAGACACACAGAAATCAAAAAAGAGAAACAGAGATCCACAGAAACCAAGAAACAACCCGAGACTCAAAGGCACCGAGAGAGAAAACAATGTGACAAGGATACACTCTCAGACACCAAGAGAGACAACCATAGGCTCAAAGACCCAATAAAGACACCCACATACTAACAGACAAGAAGAGAGACAAACAGAGACCCACAGTCTCCAAGAGAGAGAGAACCAGTGACTTAAGACATTGATAACTACAAGCAGAGGCTCCTGGACACCAAGGAGGACAACCCAAGACTCACAAACACCAAGAGAGACAACCAGAGACTCACAGGATCCAAAAGAGACAACCATTGACTCAAGACACTGATACAGACAAGCAGAGACTCGCGCACACCAAGAGCGACAACCTGAGACTCAGACACAGACACACAGAGAGACAAGAAGAGGCTCACAAACACTGAGAAAGACCAAGAGAGAGAGAACAAAAGACTCACAGAGACCATGAAATACTATCATATATTTTCAAACACCATGAAAGACTCATATACACCAAGAGAATCAACTAGAGATTCACAGACACTGAGAGAAACAACCAGACTCACAGATACCAAGAAAGAGAAAAAGAGACTAATAAAAACCAAGAAACAACACAACTCCCAGGCACCAACAGACAATCATCCCAAGACTCACAGACATGAACAGGGTAAAGAGACACAAACTGAGACTCACATACACAAGAAAGACAACCCCAGACTCTCTGACACCAAGAGAGACATCCAGAGACTCTCAGACATATTTACATACATCATTGTTTAAACCTGAGGTTCCTACTTGTTTAAGGAATCATTTTTTTCTGTTTTCTTTCCTTCCTCACAGTTTGTGCTCCTCAGTACCTTAGTGCTGTGCTATTTCCTTTCATTGGCAACTGGCTGAATGGGCAGTGCAGGTGTCTCTGGCATGGGATGTTACATGTCATCCACTGATTTTTTTTTTATGCGTTCCTGCAAAGAGTTGTGGTATTCAGTTTTAGAAAATTGTCTGGGCATTGGAAAGCCATCCTGAACTGAAAACCATAAATGCAAAAAAGCATTAATGAGGGACAGAAACAGGGTTAAAGAGATGGGGCCTTTTGCAAAAAGGAAAAGTGAAGTGATTGTGGAGCAAAGCAGTTGTACCACAGGGAATAACAATTCTCTAAATTCCCATTGATGTAAAATGGAGCTTTAAACCCCTTGCATGCTAGAGAGGACTCTAACAGCAATGCTTTGGAGATCTCTTTAGCATTCAGTGGGTTTAAACCCAAATTTAAAACAACTGAAATTGTATTTTTTCCTTCATGGTGCAGTTTGTTTGCTCCAGAATTGCTCCAGTTTTTATTTGTGCACATGACCTACTGACTCAACTAGAGACTCTCAGAAACTGACAACCAGAGGATCACTCAGACAAATGAAACACAACCAGATAATAAAGGTAAACCAACAGAGAAAACCACAGACACCAAGAATGACAAGCAGCGTCTCACAGACACCCATAGAGACAACCATAGACTGACAGACCCCAATAAAGACAGACACACATTAACAGACATGAAGAGAGACAACCAGAGACTCAATACACCAATAAGGACAATCAAAGACTCACAGACAACAATAGAGAGAACCAGATAATCACAGGCTCCAAGAGAGAAGCAAACAGAGATTCCTGACACCACAGACACCAATAGATCCCACAAGAGACTCACAGACAACAAGAACAACAGAGACACAGAGACAAGAGAATGACAAGCAGAGACTCACAGACACCAAAAGGGACAATCAGCCACTCATGCAAAGAGACAAATTCAGAATAATAGACATGAGGAGAGAAAAAAGAGAGAGACAACCCAAGACTCACAGACACCAAGTAAGACAACCAGAGTCTCTCAGATACCAATAAAGACTCCAAGCAGCAAACCCAGAGACTGACAGACACCAAAAGACAGCAACAGACAGAGACTCACAGACAAGATAAACATCTAGAGACTTACAGACCCAAAGAGAGACAACCAGAGGCACACAGATACCAAGAGAAACAACCAGTGAGTCACAGACACAAAGAGAAGCAACCAGAGATTCACAGACAAAAAGAGAAACAAGCAGATACTTAGAAACTCAAAGAGAGACAGCCAAAGACTCATAGACACAGAGAATCAATCAGGGACTCCCCAAAACCAAGAGAAATAAACAAATACTAATAGAAACCAAGAGAGAAAAACATAAACTCACAGACACCAAAATGGAGAACACAAGACTCACAGGGACCAAGATAGACAATCATAGATTTTCAGACACCATGAGAGACTCATATACCCCAATAAAGATAGCCAGAGACTCACAAACCCCAAAGAGAGACAACTATAGACACTCAGACATCAAGAGAAGCCACTAGTATTTCACAGACACCATGAAAAACAACCAGAGATTCAAAGACACTGAGAGAGAAAATAAGAGACTGTCTGACATCAAGAGAGACATCCAGAGACTTTCAGACACCAATAAAGATAGGCAGAGAGTCAAAAAGAGAAAACCCAAGATTAACATAAACAAAGAAAGACATCCAGAGACTCACAACAGCTAAGAGCAAAATCCGGAGATTCACAGACAAAAAGAGAGACAAACCGAGATGCAAAGACACAAGAGAGACAACCTAAAAAATTGTAGACACCAAGGTAAACAAACAGAGTCACTGAGAGAGAGAGAGAGACATACATAGTCTCAAAAATGAGAAGCAGAGACTCATAGACACCAAGAAAAACAACCAGAGACTCACAGGCACTAAGAGATAGACAACATAAGACTCATAGACATAAAACAAAAAAGAGAGATAACCAGAGACTCACAAACCCCCAATAAAGACAGACGGAGACTCACAGATACCAAGGGCTCGATTCAATTCCCAACAGTAAAACTGTTGTCAGAGCAAAAATGAACACCAAACGGTACACACAGAGTGTTAGCATTGGAATTCAATTGCCCTCTCAACAGGAACCACAACGAGCGTTGGACCATAGAACCTAACTTGCAGCCAAACGCTCGTCATGATTTTTTTATTTTTTAAACTTTATTGTCATTCAGCAAGACAAGTCATACACAAAAGTATACATTCCAGTGGGTTACTGCCTATAATCTAGTGATCAAGAAACAACTATGTAATATAATCATATAAGTCATGACAAGCTCATTATTAGCATACGTTACCCATCATCTAATTCTTGGAATATGCTAAGAAGTATTAAAAAAATTAGCCCCTCACCCCTCCTCCACACAGTACGATCCCCAGCCCCAGAACAGCACCCCCTGCCCCAACCCAAACGCGGGCCATCCACGTGACCGGCTTTGGCAGGAACTGGAAATACGAAGCTGGACCAGCAACGGAAGGGTGACTAGTCCCCATTCCTTCATCATCAAACAATGACATAATCGTTCAACACAAGGGTCATCTAACTCCTGTTGGGAAATGTTATATATGAGATCCAGTCTGACCATGAAGATGGGATGCACTTAGCAGTGTTCAGGGAAAGGGAGTGAAGAGTTTACATTTGGTGGAATACATGCATCCTGGCAAACCATTCCAACAGGTGTTTGGGAGTCTGATCCCCAGTGAAGAGTTATAAGTGACTTAGCTGCATTTAGAAGGATCCTAATATAGAACAATTGATTAATGGGGGGTCAACAGGAAGTGAAGTGTGAAATGCGTGGTTAATATGGTCAACAACAGTAGTCCAGAAGGGGGTTAGTTTAATGCATAACCACCAGATATGAGACATTGATCCGGGGGATAGTCCACATCACCAACAGGTAGATGACATTGTTGATTTAAAGTGTGCAAGGTGTTGTGGGGTGAAGTACCATCTAGAACTCAATTTGTAATTGAGTTCTCTAGTGGCTATGTCCCTGGCTGATTTGTGTAGCCTAGAAGTGATAGATAACCACATGGATGTTTCAAGCAGTCATGTTTTTTTAAAGTCCCATAACTCACGCTAAATAGCATGAGAAATAGCAAAATCAAAGGAAACCTGCTAACTCTCGGCGTTGGACACAGCGTCAGACACAAAGTGTAAGCTACAAGCAGTGACCCTTACAAACATTAACCCTCCCTACACTATCCTTATTATTAACAATAAAATGTACCCATACTAGCCCTAAAACTATCCTATTACCCATAGTTGGAACACTTACCTGGAATCCTGACATCCAGCGTGGTCTTCTGCACATCTATCCCGCTATCCTCTTCTTCTGTCTTCTTCTCTCCTTCTATTCTCTTCTTCTTCATCTCTCACCCTCTTCTTTCTTCTTCTTCATCTGTTATCTTCATCTGTCATCTCCATTTTCATGTGTTCCACTTCATTCTCCTTCTGGAACGTAGTGTAAAACCTGAAAAAATATATAGTAATTAAAATAAATCTATCGCTGGTGATGGCAGTGGCGGTGATGGCAGGAAAAACCAGCAAAAAAAACCCTCCTTGTGCCTTTCGGGTCATTTCCTGATGACAGCTGAGGGAAATTTGAACAAGGCCTGCCTTTTAGATCCCTAGTCCCTGTACAGATTGCCTCTCATGCTCCCATTGGCTGGGATGTTGGGTTAAGAAGGGCACTGTGACACACTACTGAATGGAAAAAATGCATGACAAGCTAAATTTGCACCCATAGGAAGTAGTAATTGTGATTCAATTACTTGTGGTGGCTAGTAATATGCGTTAGGGGACTTACCTCCAACTTTTTTTGCAGGAAATTTTAGGCAATAAAGTTGAGTCCCTTAATGAGTATTACTAGCCACCACATGTAATTGAATCACAAATTCAACTACTGCTTCCTATGGGTGCAAATTTAGCACCTGTAATGCATTTTTTCCGTTCAGTAGTATGTCACATTGCTGGTAATTACATACCTGACTGTGATGTAAAACTACCAACTGTAATTTTTTTTTTAGCATTGTCAATTGGATTGAGCATCAAGCAATGTAACCAGAGACTCACAGACTCCAAAAGAGAGACACAGCTGGAGACTGACAGATCCAATAAGAGACAGTCAGAGTTTCACAGAAACTTACAGTCTGCCATCAAGATAAACCAAGTCTCACAGACACCCAGAGGGACACTCAGAGATTCTCAGACACCAAGAGACATCCAAAGAGTCACAGAAGCCAATAATGACAGCCTAAAACTCAAAAGACCCCAAGAGAGACAAACAGAGAGACACAGACCCCAAAAAAGGAAACCAGAGATTCAAAGAAACCAAGAGAAACAAGCAACAACTCACAGAAATTGAAAGAGAGAACCAGAGACTCAGAGAATCCAAGAGGCAACCTGAGACCCACAGGCACCAAGAAAATGTAATCCCAAGACTCCCAGACACCAAGAGAGACAACTAGAGACTTTCAGAAACCAAGCCAGACAGCGAGAGACTCAATGACCCTAATAAAGACAGCCAGATACTCACATGTGAAAAGCAAGATAACAAGAAACTCACAGACACCAAGAGCAAAAGACAGCCTGATATACACAGACCACAAGAGAGACAACATGAGACTCTAAGACCTCAAAAGAGGCAACCAGAGAATCACAGACACAAGAAGAGACAACCCAAGACTCATGGACAACAGGAGAGACAAACAGAGACCCAGAGAGATACATCAAAGGACTCATGGAAACCAAGAGAAACAACCACAGACTCACATAAATCTAGTGAGACAACTAGAGATACACAGAAATCAAAAGAGAAAAACAGAGATGCGCAGAAACCAAGATACAGTACTTGACTCAAAGGCATCAAGAGAGACAACCCCAAACTCACAGACACCAAGAGAGACAACCAGAGATTTTCTGACACCAAGAGAGACAGCCAGAGACTCACAGAACTCCTTAAAAAAACAATAAACTCACAGACCCTAAGAGAGAAATCCATGCACTAACAGACACTAAAAGAAACAATCACATACTCAAAGACATCATTCCTCATATCTGTGGCTCCTCCGTCTCTTAAGGAATTATGGTTTCTTTTTACTTTTATCCCTCCAATTCCTCTCCCTCCATTTCATGTTTACATACTGGTGCCTCACAGTTTGTGTTCCTCAATACCTTATGACTGTGCTTTGACATGCAAGGTTGCAAATTGCAGTTCTTTTCTCTTTCAGTTCCTCCTCAAAGATGGGAGCTGGCTGATTGGGGTACCTTCTTTCATTGGCATCTGGTTCACTGGGCAGTGCAAGAGACACACAGAAATCAAAAGAGAGAAACAGAGATGCACAGAAACCAAGTGACAACCCGAGACTCAAATGCACGAGAGAGACAACCCCAAACTCAGAGACTCCGAGAGAGAAAACAGTGTGACAAGGATACACTCTCAGACACCAAAAGAGACAACCATAGGCTCAAAGACCCAATAAAGACACCCACATACTAACAGACAAGAAGAGAGACAAACAGAGACCCACAGTCTCCAAGAGAGAGAGAACCAGTGACTTAAGACATTGATAACTACAAGCAGAGGCTCGTGAACACCAAGGGGGACAACCAAGACTCACAGATACCAAGAGAGACAACCAGAGACTCACAGGATCCAAGAGAGATAATCATTGACTCAAGACACTGAAACAGACAAGCAGAGACTCGCACACACCAAGAGTGACAACCTGAGACTCAGACACAGACACATAGAGAGAAAAGCAAATGCTCACAGACACTGAGAGGGACCAAGAGAGAGAGAACACAAGACTCACAGAGACCAGGCAATACTATGATATATTTTCAACCACCATGAAAGACTCATATACTCCAAGAGAAACAACCAGACTCACAGAAACCAAGACTAATAAAAACCAAGAACCATCACATAACTCCCAGGCACCAAGAGGCAGTGATCCCAAGACTCGCAGACACAAACAGAAATACAGAGACTCACAGACACAAGAGAGACAACCAGAGACTCTCTGACACCAACAGAGACATCCAGAGACTCTCAGACCTCAGTAAAGAGAGTCAGAGACTCACATGCCCCAAGACAGACAACCAGAGACTCATAGACCCAAGAGAGAAAACCCAAGACTCACATACACATATAAAGACATCCAGATATTCCCAAAAGCCAGGAGTAACAACCTGAAACTCACACGCCCAAAGAGAGACAAACATATGCATACACATAAGATAGATAATCCAACACTCTCAGACACCAAGGAAAACAAACAGATACTCACAGACTCCCATAAAAACAGCACTAACTTCACTGACCACAAGAAAGAAAGTAAGAGACTCATAGACCCCAAGAAAGACACTTTGACTAAAAGACACTAAAAGAAACAACCAGATACTTGCATACATCATTACATACCTTGGTGTTTCGCTATTTCCTTTCATTGGCAACTGACTGAATGGGCAGTGCAAGTGTCTTTGGCATAAGCTGTTGCACTCATCCACTGATTTTTTTTGTGCATTCCTGCAAAGAGTTGTGGTATTCAGTTTTAGAAAATTGTCTGGGCATTGGAAAGACATAAAGACAAGAAAGCATTAAGGAGGGACACGAACCGGGTTAAAGAGATGGGTCCTTTTGCAGAGAGGAAAAGCAGAGCGATTCTGGAGCAAACCAGATGTACCACAGGGAACAACAATTCACCAAATTCCTATGGAGCTTTTAATCCCTTGAATGCTAGAGAGGTCTCCAACATTTTATAAAGCAATGCTTTGGAAATCTCACTCTAGCATTCAAGGGTTTAATCCCAATTTAAATCAACAGGAATTTTATTTTCCATTTATGGTACATTTGGTTTGTTCCAGAATTTCCTGTGTGCACATGGCCCACTGACTCAGCTACAGACTCTTGAAAATTTTAGAAAGAGACAATCAGAGGTTCACTCAGACAAAAGAGACAAAACCAGAGGCCTAGGAAAGCCAAGAGAGAAAACGACAGACTCACAGACACTAAAAAAGACAACCAAAAAACCCATAGACACCGAGAATGACAAGCAGAGACCCACGGACACCAAGGCCTCGATTCAATTAGGTCAGTTGGCTGAAAAAACATCAGATTTTTTTCAAGCACGGTAAGCTATTCAATTACCTGTGCTATGAAAAACTGTCAGGCAATAGCTGCGTTTTCACCCATTCAAAATAGAAAAAACACCACAAGATGCAATTCAATTGCATGCGTTAGCACGTAAGATCCGTTAAGGAACCCACTTTATCGTGGGAATTTTAAGGCCAAGGTTTTCTGGCTGCAGAGTCCCTTATCGGAGCTCAAAAACAGCCGAAACATCAATTGAAATTAAATAAAGTGAATAAAGAAAACTAAGTCCCCAGTGGATGTATTGATATGGGGCCCTAATCCCTATATCAGTACATTCAGAGTACTTAAAATATGTGTCCAGTGTTAGTAGAATTAACCCTATGAGTGCCAATGAGGTATTCTTACCCCACTGGCACTCATTAGGTTAATCCAAATAAGGTATAAAGCAACAGCCCCTGAAAACAGACACCATTAACCCTGATATCCAGCGGGCTCTTCAGCACCATGGTCAGATACTGCCATCTTCTTCTTCTCTCTTCCTTTTTCTAGCTTCTTTCTTCTCTCTTCTTTGTTACAATTGTAACATGCCTGTGAAAAAAATAAAAGAATATTAAATGTTGAGTGTCCAAAAATAACCCTGTCATCTGTGCATAGTTTAACCCTTTAAGTGCCATAGGGGCATGCAACATATTGTAGAGCAATGCGTTGCATATCTCTCTTGCACTCAAAGGGTTAAACAATGCACAAATGACAGGATTAGGTAGATAGATATTGCATATATAACCCTATAAATCCTGTGTACTGCCTAATGTGCTCCGAAAACATAAGGTTAACTGGAGTGCCCAAATAAATATTAAAAAATTCATATGGCCCCAGTTTCATCTCCGCCACTGTTGGAAGCGGCAGTGGTGGAGGCAGCAGATAAAGGGATAGTCAACAGAGCCCCCCCTTTAGTACCTTGCGGGCTGATGCCCGTTTCACTGTGAGGGAATTTTTTAACAGAGACTGCCAGTGCACCTCCCAGCCAATCAGCTTCAAGCAGGTTCCATCAATAGTCCAGTCGATGCTAAGATTTTCCTACACTCCCTTCTTCTGACTGAGTCTCCGCCATGCCCCAGGTCCTCCCTCAGAAGTTGGGTGATACTGATAACTGCTGCTAGAGCCTGCATCCCTCAACACTGGAGATCCACTACTCCTCCCTCAGTTCAGGACTGGAAGTGCCACATACACCACTTCCAAGATATAGAAAGGCTTTATCATATCAAGCCTGATACTCTCTCAGACACTGAGAGAAAACCATAGACTCACAGACCCCAATAAAGGCAGCCACATACTAACAGATATGAAGAGAAACAACCAGAGACCCACAGTCTCCACGACAGAGAGAGAGACAACCTGAGAATCAAGACATTGATAACAACAAGCAGAGGCTCACAGACACCAGGGGAGAAAGCCCAAGACTCACAGACACCAACAGAAACAACCAGAGAAACCAAGAAAGACAACCAGAGACTCACAGGCTCCAAGAGGAAGGCAAACATTGACTCAAGACACTGATAAGGACAAGCAGGGACTCTCAGATACCAAGAATGACAACCTGAGACTCACAGACATAAAGAGAGACAAGCAGAGGCTCACAGACACTGAGAAAGACATTCAGAGACTTACAGAAATCAAAGAAAACTAGAAACTCATGAACATAGACAAGGATAAACAGAGACTTACAGACACCAAAAGAGACAACCCAAGGCTCACAGATAGCAAAATAGACAAAATACAAAATTGATTGAGATATTTTACAGTGTATTTCAGGTCTCGAAATTGAGATTCTCATACAAGAAAAGAAAGAAGAAAGAAAATAATTGGACCATATAGCTCCTACAGAGACCAGTCCAATACTGTGTAAACATTGGATCAATAATTTTGGAAGAAATTCAAACCGTATTGCACAAACAATTAAAATAAATTATATACATTATATAAGGTGATGTATAATGTTTGTCAAAATTGTGTACAAGAAGATGACCAGATTGAGGATGTTTTTTATGTGTAAAATCGAATAAAAAGATAAATAAAAAAATAAAATAAATGCACGAGAATAACCTTTATTTTTGTTAATTCTTATAGAAAATTAAAATAATATCCACCCTTTGTAATAGTTGTTAGAATGGTTTAAAACTATCACTATTCCATAAGGAATCTGTCTACTCTGCAGTATATTGAAGTCAAGAAAGTGTAGCTCCGTAATTGCCGGATGTAATATGAATACTAATTCAATACCACTGTTTAATGTTGGATTAATTCATCTATATTTCTCCCAGTGAGAAGACTTAAATACTGTAAAACATCAACTTCTTACAGTTTGTATCAGTATAGCTGTCCGATACAAATGTGCTAGCTCTCGTAGCATACGGATATAAACATTACAGTAGGTCCGTAACTGAACAAAATGTCTTGTGGCAAGTTATTTTCTGCTCTTCATTTGTAACCTTCCTATTTGATCTATATTCAAATATATTTGGTCCAAATCATCCCACATAGGTGTGGAACTCATAGGATACACGCACATGTAATAGAAGATATTCCTAATACACGCAATTATGGTAACTCAAAAATATCCCTGGTAACTCACTCCTATATAGTATGTAGATGGTAGATGTCTATTAAGCCAGACACCAAGACTATTAACATGTTAATTGCTAAAGAAAGGTAAAACAACAGTGATTGTGCTAGCTATTAGTATCCTCACAATAAATGTCTCTCAAATTTTAAAGCTCTATTCGCATAGACTTTTAGGCTGCTTCTTTTTGTGTATTTGAACTATATGGATGTATCCTGACCCCTTCCTCTCCTGTCTCTTCACAGGTAATCCTTATCAATAATTATTTACAACACATGGTTTTGTTCTTGATGTGCAATTAGCTCTGATTGGGTCCAGTTGGCTAATATCCATGACTCTGCCTCTATAAAAATCCACCTCTCAAGCAGGGCATCTTAAGTCAGGGCTTTTTAAGTCTGCTGTACCGTTTTTTCCTGAGTTTGCCTGAGCTTGCACTGAGGACACACCTGACTACATCTGACATAGGAAGATTTCAATTTTCAACAGAACTACAGCCTGGAAAGCCTGTCTGAAGATCTGCTAGGGATTTCAGCTGATCTGCAACCCCAAGCACAGGACAAAGTGGAAAGAATCAACTTACCATTCATCCACTCCAGGAATTTAGCTCTTTCATTGACATCTCATCAGTGTTGTCCTCCCGTTTTTAATCAAATCTGGCTGCAGCTGAATCTATGGATCGTCTGGTCTGGTCTGGAAGGAAAAACTGTACTACATTTCATGTAGAAAGCTGAAGCTATCTGCCTGCAAGTCACTGATCACTCACATCTCCAACTTCTCACCGATTTGAACGTATATTGTCACTAAACAATGCATCTATTCATTTTCTTATTATTGTTTCTGCCACCTCAACTGTGTAAAATATCAAAAGCATTCAGCCCTCCCACCTGCTAATCAATCTCTATATCTCCATCCCTCTTACACTCTCTAATGATTTGTTCTCATGAGCTGTTCTGTTACCTCAGCTTTTTATAACCATCCACCATGAAACAGCCCACACCTTCTCACACATGCAAATCCTCCTCTCACCTGCTTTTCCTGACTGCAACTCTTCTTTTGGCTGCAGGTGACATCTCTCCCAACCCTGGTCCCACCTACATTCCCACCTGTGTCCGTCCTAGATTGTGTCCTACCTGCACCTCTTGTGGGGCAGAGCCTAAAAATCTGCTAGCTGTTCCTTGCCTCTCCCATCCCTGCCACCCTCCTGTGCATTATGGAATGCTTGCTCTCTACTAAACAAACTCCACACTACGCACAACCTACTTCTCTCTAACTCTCTAAACCTATTCTCTATCACTGAAACCTGGCTCTCACATTCTGACTCATCTGCCGAAGCTGCTCTCTCCTATGGTGGCTTATTTTTCTCTCACACTCCTCGACCTGATGGCAAGGGTGGAGGTGTGGGACTTCTTCTCTCTCAGCTCTGCCGCTCCAGGCCTCTGTCCATTCCTCCATCAGTCTCCTTCACCTCTTTTGAAGTGCACACAGTCCATGTCACGTCTGAAGGAAGAACTAGGCAAGACGCTGGAGAGCGATTCTCGGGTGCGGTGACAGTCACCCTCGTCTCCTTGCTGTGGCCAAAACCGGGTTAAAGGTGCTGGCAGCGAAACCAGATGCCCGACCCCGGTTGAGCCAGGACCCTGACCAGGATGGAGGCGAGGGGAAACTGCGAACCTAGACCTCCAAATTTCAAAGTGGATCCTATGGCAGAAGAGCAGGATGTCAGGAACACACCGGAGAGATTCTAACAACCAGAAGGGGCTAGAGGAAGGCCCTCCCGAAGACAGATTCCTGAGGAAGCAGCGGGAAGACAAGGTAGGTAGAGAACCTCCTACCAGCAGACCGGTCTCTGAGTATGCCAGGCTCTGAGAATGACCCTAGGTCCAAGGATAGTGAGGTAAGACCACAAGAAACCAGAGGCTAGGACCAATCCCAGAAATTGCCCTCCTCCAGAGGCACCAACAGGAGACAAATAGAGAGATAAGCCAAGGCAGGAATACTAACTCCCACCTCCCTCTCCAAACTCCTACTGACAGTTGCAAATAGAGAAACCCCCTTGGTTTCGAAGGAATGACCCCAGGCGGACAAGCCCCCTACCAGGCCACAGGACTGAGGTCAACCGGCAGAAGATGGCAGCAAAACCCTAGATGAGTCTCGAACCGGGCTTACTGGAAAAGGCTCAAAAGAGGGGAGGCCAAAAGGCCTAACAACGACCTCAGAGAACAGCCGCCAAGGAAGACAACCTCCACTGAAGCAAAGGAAAGCCCCACTCTCTCACAAGGCCAGCAGGCCCCAAACCCGTGGTGCGCCGCTCACACATTAGAACACCTACAGGCAAGGGCAGCCACAGCCAAAGCTGGAACCCGCCAGTCCCAGTGGGGAATAACCCGCGACCAAAGCCTGAGTTAGGCCGCTGGGAGAGGTCAGGGCCCACTAAAGAACACGGGGAGAAAAATAAGAGGGGGGGGTGCAACAAACTTGGAGGAGAATGCCGGACAACCGGCCGACTCAGAGCCCCTACACTAACAGAGCACCAGCCGAGACTTAACCCGACACTAGGCAGGCACCCAGTCCTAGAAGGCCGGAAACAATGGAGGAATCTGAGCCTGCCCCGGAGCGCTAAAGAAGGGTCAAACGGGCCAAGGTACCAGGGGCAGCCAGGAGCATCGGAGGAGGAGGAGAATAGTCAAACCAGCCGAGAACTTACCGAAGGCAACGGGAACCACGGAGGTCGGGCAGAATCAGGTCAGACGAAGCCGGAAGATCAGCAGCCAGCACGGAAACAGGAGCCAAGTCAACAAGCCGAAGTCAGGAACCGGAAATCGCCAACAGGGACAGAATCGCTGAAGAGCACGAATAATCGAGCAAGGAAGGTAAGGGCCGACTGAGCTGAAAACCCTAAAGCGCCAATAGCAGCCCAGGAGGTGCCTCAAAATGGACCAGATAGCAAAATTCTGACAGTCCAGCTCCTTCTCCTGGTAGCCATGATTTACAGGCCACCAAGCAACCCTTCCTCCTTTCTCTCTGAATTTGAAACTTGGGTCTCTGTCTTTCTGTCCTCAGACAATCCCACATTACTCCTTGGAGACTTCAGCCTGCACACTGATGATGCATCCTCATCTAGTGCCTCCTGAATTCTCTCCTTGACCTTGTCCTATGGCCTTCAACAGTGGACTGCTGCCAGCACTCACAGGGATGGTTACTGGATATATCTAGTTCTCACCAGAAACTGTTCAGTCTCTGACTTCACAATTTCCCCATATCCACTCTCTGATCATCATCTTATCTCCTTCACACTATCTCAAACACCTTCCCCTGCCCTCCCTAAATCACCCTTCCTAACCAGGAACCTACACTCAGTCAAACTACCAGACCTGGCATTGACTGTGCAGACTTCCCTCTCTTCTCTCTGTCCTACTGCTACTACTACTAACATAGACACTTTGGTCCACAAATATAATGCCTCATTAATGTCCTCTTTGGACCTGCATGCTCTCCTCCAACGTTGACACTCCCACCCCAGGAATCCCAGACCCTGGCTAAATTCAACAACCGGCATGCTACGCACCTGTTGTTGAGCTGCAGAACGTCTCTGGCGAAAGTCTCATTCTGTTGCCGACTTCCACCATTATAAATTCATGCTATCCTGTTTTAACACAGCTCTCACCCAGACTAAACAGAAATACTTCTCTATCATCATCACTACCCATAAATCTAACCCCCGTATCACGGTGCCCGTGATTCGTGCTAGACTCTGTCTATCACTTGCTGTAGTTTCTCATTGGCTGTCTCATTTCTCACAGCCTATTTAAACCCAGGTTGGGCACTCCCAGATTGCCCTTTCATGGTGTTTCTGACATCACTTTACCTGATCTGCCTTGTCAGGCTGTTGGGCCTGAGTTACCTGTGTTCCAGCGTTCCTGTGTTCCAGTACTCTGTTGTTCCGGTGCTCCTGTGTTCCAGTGTTCCAGTACTCCGTTGTTCCGGTGCTCCTGTGTTCCAGTGTTGCAGTACTCTGTTGTTCCGCTGCTCCTGTGTTCCAGTGTTGCAGTACTCCGTTATTCCGGTGCTCCTGTGTTCCTGTGTTCCAGATTATCGTTCCTGAGTGTCAGCGGTGCCTGTCTGCTAGTTTCCAGCCGGTTCCGGTCATCTGTCAGGATGGCGGTGCTCACTCCGGTGTACCCTCCTGGATTCTGGCAGCTGACTCTCCCTGCTGTCGCTGTGGCGACATTGTTCTCTTTTGCTCCGGTGAGCCACACTGTTGGTTCCAGCGTGCGGACGCTGGTTTACTCCATTTATCTGGTTGCTCTCCCACTGTTGGTCCCAGCGTGCGGACGCTGGTTTACTCCATTAATCTGGTTGCTCTCACACTGTTGGTCCCAGCGTGCGGATGCTGGTTAACTCCATTTATCTGGTTGCTCTCACACTGTTGGTCCCAGCGTGCGGACGCTGGTTAACTCTATTTACCTGGTTGCGCTCACTCTGTTGGTCCCAGCGTCCGGATGCTGGTTTACTCCATTTATCTGGTTGCTCTCCATTGTTGGTCCCAGCGTGCGGATGCTGGTTTACTCCATTATCCTGGTTGCGCTCACACTGTTGGTCCCAGCGTGCGGATGCTGGTTTACTTCATCGATCTAGTTGCTCTCCCTCTGTTGGTCCCAGCGTGCGGACGCTGGTTTGCTCTTTGATTACTCAGATCCTGAGGACAGGTTGTTGTCCAACTCCTTACGCAGTAGCCTGGTATTCTCAGGCTAAAAGACTTCTGCTGAGGGAGATCCTTGTACCTTTCCACACTACTGTCATTGTCACCTGACAGCAAGGTCTCCTCTCTAGGGCTGCCCTGCCCGGTATTGGTAAGGCCGGTAGAACCTAAGTACGTTACCATCTTTCAGGTTGCCTTACCCGGTATAGGCAGAGCTGGTAAAGCCCGTTTACTGTGTTTCCTCAGGCTGCCCTGCCCGGTATTGGTAAGGCTGGTAGAACCTATTCTTGCTGCCACCCTAAGGTTGCCTTACCCAGTATTGGCAGGGCCGGTAGAGCCTCTAATCAGTACTCCTTGGGCTGCCTTGCCCGGTATTGGTAAGGCCGGTAGAACCGGTATATGTCATCTCACGGTTGCCTTACCTGGTATAGGCAAGGCCGGTAGAGCCTATCACCATTTACAACTGTCACTCGGTTGCCTTGTCCGGTATTATTGGCAAGGCCGGTAGAACCTATTCACTGTCATTTATTGTTGTATTGTTATATATGTATGATACCCTACAGGGACTGCCTTAACTTTTCAATAAAGTTACGTTTTTATCAAACCTTAAAGACAGAAAAGAGAAAAGATAACCCTGCCTAACTAGCACACCTAAATACTCAAACGCAAAAATGAAACAAAGACCCAGGATAGCGAATAGTATATAATATGATGTAATCTCTACCTATAACACCGGGGCATAATCCGGCTTGCCATGAGTTAACATAACAGAAAATAAGTAAAATAAAACATAACTTTTAATAATCCCTACCTAAAAAATGCCGGGGCACAAACCGGCTTGTCATATATTAAAAAGCTCACACATACAAAAGGAGAGGTTAAAAACCAGAATTCCTACCTACTCGAAGGCTCAAAACTGAGATAGCGTCTGCCTAACTCGTTCATTCAGACTCTTCCTGATCTAAATTCTAGATCATATATTATCTATCTCCCTGAGCTACACCTCAGCTAATATCAAGTCTCATTCAGTTAAGGTAGATTGGAGCAGTCTGCTATCGTCTATTCGTTCACAGTGTAACTATAATTTGCAACATAGCGAACCTATGAGTTACTAAATAACTCTCTAATTTAAACAAAAGAAAGCAGACTGCAATGATACACGCCTGACGCGCATTTCGAAAATGCCTTCATCGGAGGCAGAGTATCAGACGCAACGGCTATAGGATCACTCCTATAAATACCTCCATCAGTATCTATCTGCATAAGTGGGCGCTGTACTTCTTAGCCAATCATTTCAAAGTAGAGGAATTCTTAATGTCAATTGGTACACGATCGATATAATAATAAAACATAATTTCTGGCAATCCATATTCATATATCTGCTATATGCTAATACATACACATATCCTGATACCATCCCTAGCATCTTAGCAATTACATATCAAGGACTACAGGACATAAAACGCTAAAGAATATGCAAACATGTTACTCCTTGATCTTATGTGCCACGTATCAGAGAGATATTGTAGTTAGCAGATAATATCATAATAAATTAAATGAAAATATCAATCTCACAAAATATGATAATGAATGCCTAAACAACCAAAGAGCATTGTCCCCCTTGATTTCACAATTAAAATAAACATGTAACAGCAGTCTCAAGAACTCCCATTTTGATAATTGAAGTTCATAAGAACTCAGAAGAAAAAGAATAGTAAAATGGCATTAATATAAGGGTGTTTAAGTGTACCTGTGGGGTTACAGTAAATGTACTCCCAAATTCCATTCCTCATTGAGGCCAAATGGAGAAAGAGAGTTAAGCAAAAAAATCCATTTATTCTCACAACATAATAATGCCCGATCTTGATCTCCTCCTCTTATTCCCAGATAAATTCTTTCAAGACCCCATGCTTTTAAACCTGTGGGATTGGATTGGTGTACTTCTAGAAAATGTTTAGCCACAGATGTAATTTTCTTTTCCGGAATTCCAATGTCCTGAGAGGCTTTTAGAATGTTATTTACATGTTCTTGAACCCTAATTTTAAGTTTTCTTAGGGTCTTACCTACATAAAAATAGCCACAAGGACATTTCAAACAGTAAACGACTGACATGGTTTGACAAGTCATATAGTCCTTAATAACATGCGTCTTGCCAAAACGGTCAGTAATACTTTTCATTGTAGCCATATTAGAACAGGCCACACAATGTCCACAAGGATGAGATCCTTTGATTGTCATTTGACGTGGTATATGTAAGTGGCTGTGCACCAGCTTGTCACGTAAGTTTGGGGCTCTTTTAAAACTCATCTGTGCCCTATTGCCCAATACCTTTTGTAAATCATTATCACTTAAAAGCACATGCCAATGTGTATTGATAATCCTAACAAGACTATCCCACTGACAATTGTATGTGGAAATAAAGCGAATTTGTTTGTCACTACTTTGCTGTTTATGTTTGAACAATAGATATGGTATAGAGGTATATAGAGCTCTCTTATATGCTCTCTTGAGCACACTTCTACTGTAACCCCTATTAACAAATCTTTCTGTTAATTCCATGGACCTCATTTTAAAAGTGTCAACATCACTGCAGTTACGACGAAGTCTTAAAAATTCTCCAATAGGGATATTTTTCTTCATGTGTTTGGGATGATGACTGGAAAAATAGAGAAGACTATTTGTGGCAGTGGCCTTTCTAAACAGATCTGTAGCCAAAAAGTCATCCTTACTCTCTTGATAGTAATATCAAGAAAGTCTATAGCCATATTACTATATGACAAGGTCAATTTTAAATTTAACTTATTGTTGTTTAAAATACCAATGAACCCTGTCAGTAAATCACTGGGACCCTCCCATAAAATGAAGAGGTCATCAATGTATCTCATCCACATAAGAATATGTTGGGTGTACTGTTCATGGGACTCAGCAAAAACTTGAGTTTCCTCCCACCACCCGAGGTACAGATTGGCATAGGTTAGTGCACATGCACTACCCATAGCGGTACCTCGGGTTTGGAGGAAAAAGGAGTCCCTAAACACAAAATAATTCCTTTTAAGTACAAATGACAGGAGATCTAGAAAAAATTCTCTCTTCTCATTACTCCATCGTTCATCTTTTTGCAAAAAGAATCTTATAGCCTCAATCCCATATTCATGTTGAATTGAGGTATACAGTGACTCAATGTCACATGTAACCAATAAAGTATCCCTACTTATTGGTAATGATTCAATTTTGCATAAGATATCACTAGTATCTCTAACATAGGAATTCAAATTGTACACATGTTGTCTCAGGATATAATCAAGATACTGACTAGCATGTTCACTTAAGCTGCCATTACCAGAGATTATTGGTCTTCCTGGTGGTTGCATTGCATTTTTATGTATTTTCGGAAGAAGATAAAGTGTAGGTGTTCTTGGGTATGGAACTTGTAAAAATTCATAGTCCTTTTTAGTTATTAAACCTTTATCAAAAGCACCCAAAATTAGCTTATCATAGATGGTTTTCAAATCATGAGTAGGATTACCCAACAATTTCTTATAGCACTGTATATCATTTAATTGTCGATAGGCCTCTTCCATATACATATTGATGGGCCAAATGACAACATTACCCCCTTTATCTGAAGGTTTTATCACTATATCATCCCAAGTCATAATTTCCTTAAGTGCCTCATTTTCACTCCTATCAAGATTTCTATTAATCATAATATCTGGTAATTTAAGAATATCCTTTATAACCAGATTATTAAATGATTGTACTGCTGGAGAAATATTAGAGGGAGGAATAAAAGATGATTTCTTCTTAGGTGGTGGTGGTAAATTATATTTGGTGCCCTCGTTTTCTTCTAAAAGTTCCAGTAAGATATTAGTAGTGTCAATATCAATTGGCTCACCACTAAATTCTCTACCATCATTGTTATTAGTTTTATTAAAGAACTTATACAGTAATAGCTTTCTTGAAAAAGCAAAAAGATCAATAATAACATTGAATTTATTCAATGAGTTGGTCGGTGCAAAACTCATCCCCTTTGACAGGACCTGAATATGATGATCTGATAGGAAATGATTGCTGAGATTGATAACTTGTAGGGCATCCTTATTTTCTATCGTCTGGGCCATTGATTCGCCCTTGGATCCTTGTATCCCCATACTTGTCTGTCCCTTAGCTCTCTTGAGCCCCCTTCTGGTTGGTTTCTTGCGCCTCTGTTTCTGCGATTCCTCCTCCTTCCCCTTAAAAAAGGTACAGAGGATGCAGAAGATTGTGATCCATCTCTCATATCTGATTGCTCAGACTCAGATGCTGATGTATCAGTTATTGTATTAAGGGGATCATCTTTATTAGTATATCTAGGCTTTCTTTTATGCCAGAAGTAAATGGAACCTTTTTTGTGATCAGATTGATCCCTATCAAATTTCTTCTTTTTATTATCAATCAATTCAGTTTCAAACCTATCCAGGTCATCATTCAATTTATTAAGATCTTTCTTAATTTTTTCAATATTATCATATCTTTTCACCTGTTCCTCTAAGTCCTGAATTTCCTTCTCCAAGTTCGTAATGATGACACTTTCATATTCAATTAATATGTCAATATATCCCTGTGAACATTTATTGGATAGGTCATCCCATTTCTTAGTGAATGTAATATCAGTAAAACTATAAGTGGGCAACACCTGTACCCTCAAACCTCTAGGAATATAACCTTCCTCTTTGTATTTTTGAAAAGTGAAACGAGTCCACCAACTTTTTGTATGCTTAAACTGTGCATCCCTTAGATCTTTATATATAGATTCCCAAGATTTCCTTTCATTGGAGGTAGAAACTGGCTCACATATTGAAAAGACTTCTTTTGCTTTTTCTGCCCATTTACTTTGTCGTAGGTAAATTATCCATATGATCCAATAAGAGAGGTGCAATAGTCTGAAAAAGCCACAAATAATGGCCAACAATAGTAAACCAGAAAGAAAACAACTATGCACACTCTCTATTAGATCAATCTCAATAAAGGATCAGAAATGTGCTGGTGATATCAGGGTGCTACAGGGGATGTAATAGAATAGAGACAGAAAAGAGAAAAGATAACCCTGCCTAACTAGCACACCTAAATACTCAAATGCAAAAATGAAACAAAGACCCAGGATAGCGAATAGTATATAATATGATGTAATCTCTACCTATAACACCGGGGCATAATCCGGCTTGCCACGAGTTAACATAACAGAAAATAAGTAAAATAAAACATAACTTTTAATAATCCCTACCTAAAAAATGCCGGGGCACAAACCGGCTTGCCATATATTAAAAAACTCACACATACAAAAGGAGCGGTTAAAAACCAGAATTCCTACCTACTCGAAGGCTCAAAACTGAGATAGCGTCTGCCTAACTCGTTCATTCAGACTCTTCCTGATCTAAATTCTAGATCATATATTATCTATCTCCCTGAGCTACACCTCAGCTAATATCGAGTCTCATTCAGTTAAGGTAGATTGGAGCAGTCTGCTATCGTCTATTCGTTCACAGTGTAACTATAATTTGCAACATAGAGAACCTATGAGTTACTAAATAACTCTCTAATTTAAACAAAAGAAAGCAGACTGCAATGACTGACCATCATGATAATTGGGCCGACTTGTTGCCTTGGGCGGAGTTCGCCAGGAACTGTGCAGTTAATTCCTCCTCCGGGAGCTCTCCGTTTCTGATCAATTATGGGTTCCAACCCTGCCTGCTCCCGGATTCTTTTCAGACACAGCAGATTCCAGCTCTGGATGAGCATACAGAGCAACTCCGTTCCACATGGGCACAAGTTCAGAGGGCATTGGGCCAGTTCTTTCAGCGACATCAGCGTCATGCTAATCGCAGAAGGCTTCCAGAGGTTTCCTTCCAAGTTGGGGATAGAGTATGGTTGTCCTCTAAGAATTTGAAGCTCAAAGTCCCATCTAATAAGCTGACACCTCGGTTTATTGGTCCCTACAGAATCATTCGCAAGATTAACCCTGTCTCCTATGCTTTGGATTTACCTGCATCCATGCGCATTCATAATGTATTCCATGTGTCTCTCCTTAAGCCACTTGTTTGTAACCGTTACACTACTACACCTGTGATGCCAGGTCCTGTTGAAGTCGAGGGGCAGGAGGAGTACGAAGTACAAAGTATTATTGATTCCCGTAGGCACAGAGGAGGGGTACAGTATCTGGTGCATTGGAAAGGTTATGGTCCTGAGGATCGGTCCTTGGTAGATAGTAAGGACCTTAATGCACCAAAGTTACTACGAATTTTCCATACCAAATACCCTCAGAAGCCTAGACCCTACTCTAGGAGAGGGGGTCTTTGAAAGGGGGGTACTATCACGGTGCACGTAATTCGTGCTAGACTCTGTCTATCACTTGCTGTAGTTCCTCATTGGCTGTCTCATTTCTCAAAGCCTATTTAAACCCAGGTTGGGCACTCCCAGATTGCCCTTTCGTGGTGTTTCTGACATCACTTTACCTGATCTGCCTTGTCAGGCTGTTGGGCCTGAGTTACCTGTGTTCCAGCGTTCCTGTGTTCCAGTACTCCGTTGTTCCGGTGCTCCTGATTACTCAGATCCTGAGGACAGGTTACTGTCCAACTCCTTACGCAGTAGTCTGGTATTCTCAGGCTAAAAGACTTCTGCTGAGGGAGATCCTTGTACCTTTCCACACTACTGTCATTGTCACCTGACAGCAAGGTCTCCTCTCTAGGGCTGCCCTGCCCAGTATTGGTAAGGCCGGTAGAACCTAAGTACGTTACCATCTTTCAGGTTGCCTTAGCCGGTATAGGCAGGGCCGGTAGAGCCCGTTTACTGCGTTTCCTCAGGCTGCCCTGCCCGGTATTGGTAAGGCCGGTAGAACCTATTCTTTCTGCCACCCTGAGGTTGCCTTACCCGGTATTGGCAGGGCCGGTAGAGCCTCTAATCAGTACTCCTTGGGCTGCCTTGCCCGGTATTAGTAAGGCCGGTAGAACCGGTATACGCTGTCTTGGGGTCATACTTGATTCTAAATTAACCTTCTCCCCCCATATCCAAGCTATCACTAGAACATGTTGCTTCTTCCTAAAAAATATTGCAAAAATACGTCCGTTCCTCTGCATATCAGCTGCTAAAACTCTATCTCAGGCCGTCGTTCTCTCTAGACTTGACTACTGCAACATTCTACTCTCCAGTCTTCCTGCTTCTCATCTCTCTCCACTTCAATCTGTTATCAATTCAGCCACAACCACATTTGCTCCCAGATACCTTCCATCTCATCTCCTCCTGAAATCCCTCAATTGGCTACCTATAAAGTATCATATTTTTTACAATATTCTCCTCCTCTCCTGTAAGTCTCACTGCTCCTCAGCATCCTCTTACATTTCTGCTCTTATCTCCTGCTACACCCCTTCCTGTCCCCTACGGTCTTCTCAAGGGTTCTTCTTGTCCTCTCCCTACACAACTCGAGCCATCTCTCGACTACAAGCTTTCTCACTGGCTGCTCCTCGACACTGGAATGCCCTACCCATCACCATTCGCCAATCATCCACACTCATCATTTTCAAGTATCTCCTCAAAACCCACCTGCTCAGGGAGGCATCTCAATAGCAATGTCCTCCTCTTGCACACTGACAGTCACAGCAGAATCCTTCTGCACTTCTTTCATCACACCTTGTACCTGCACTTATAATCCTCCTCCTACTGTCTCTGTTTGTCATTATGAATTCAGCATAGATTGTAAGCTCCTTGGGGTAGGGTCCCTTTCCCAGTCTAGGATTCCCTTGCTGCACTTTCCCCCACGAATAATGTAATGATTGACACTTAAGCTTAAGGCTCTTAACCCTGTTCTGTATTTTTGTATTATATTAATTCAACTTTTGTTAAGAGCTGTTTACATGTATGGCGCTATATAAATAAAGATACATGCACATACATACATACATGCATACATGCATATATTCGGAAGCATGTCCCATATAGATGCAGAGCTTCTGCATCTATATGGGACATGCAGAGATCCTCAGACACCTAGAGAGACAACCAGATCCTGACAAAAATAGCCAGAGACTCAGAGAAGCCAAGTGAGACAAAAAGAGACTCATAGACACCAAAAGAGACAGAAACTCACAGACCCTCAAGTGAAACAAATATTCACAGACCCCAAGAGACAAATAGAGACTTAGATAACACAAGAGAGACCTTAAGAGAGAGAATAACAGACACCAAGAGAGACAAAAAGACACTCACAGCATCCAAGAAAGAAAACATGATACACACACACCAAGAGAGACAACCCAAGTCTCACAGACACAAAGAGACAAGCAATGACTCAAAGAAACTAAGATAAGTAATCAGAGAATCACAAAAGGGACAGCCATACACTCTTGGAAACAAAGAGACAACCTGAGACTCAGACAGGATGAGAGAAAAAAAAGACAACTCAAGCCTCACAGACACAAAGAAAGACAACCACAGTCTCATAGATCTCAATAAAGACACCCAAAGACACACAGATTCTAAACGGGAGAAGAAGAGACTCACAGACTCTAAGAGACATATACAGCCAGAAACTCACAGACAACAAGAGAAAAAAACGGATACTTACAGAATCAGAAAGACAACCAGAGACTCATAGACATTGAGAGAGAAAGAGACTCCCCAAAACCAAGAGAAATAAACAGATACTAATACTAGAGACACACAGAGACCAAGAAAGACAATCATAGATTTTGAGACACTGTGAGAGACTCATATACCAACATAAAGATAGCCAGAGACTCACAAACCCCAAAGAGAGATAACCAGAGACTATCAGGCACCAATAGAAACAACTAATATTTCATAGACACCAAGAAAAACAACCAGAGAATCACAGATACAAGAGAAACAGAGATTTAGAGACACCAGGAGACACAACCAGAGATTCACAGACACCAATAGAAACAGCCAGAGAATAACATACATCAACAGGGACCCAAAGATACTGACAGAGACATCCATACAGTCACAGAAACCAAGAGAAACAACCAGACTCACAGAAACCAGAAGAGAGAGAGACTCAAAAAAATCAACACAAGACTCCCAGGAATCAAGAGAGACAACACAAGACACAGACACCAACAGAGAAAAGGGAGACACAACCTGAACCTCCAAGACACAAAGAAAGACAACCAGAAACTCTCTGACATCAAGAGAGACACCTAGAGATTCTCAGGCATAAATAAAGAGAGGCCACAAGAGAGTCAACTGGAGACTCGCAGACCCCAAAAGAAAAAACCCAAGACCCACATACACAAAGTAAAACATCCAGAAACTCACAAAAACCAAGAGCAACAACCAGAGACTCACAGACCCAAAGAGAGATAAACAGAGATGCATTAGCACAAGAGAGGACCCAACACTCACAGACACCAAGGGAAACAAACAGAGATTCACAGACCCCCATAAAACAGCACTAAACTCACAGACCTCAAGAGAGACAGCCATAGACTAACAGACTCTAAAACACACAAACAGATACTCACAGACATCATTGTTCACACCTGAGGCTCCTCCTTCTTTAAGGAATCACTTCTTTCTGTTTACTTTTCTTCTATTCCTCTTCATCCGTTTCATGTTTGCATTCTGGTACCTCACAGTTTGGTCTCCTCAATACCTTGGTGCTGTGCTCTTGTGCTCTGGCACACAGGGATTCAATACTGTTCTCTCTCTTTCTCTCTCTCTCTCAGCTCCTCAGAGATGAAAGCTGGCTGATTGTGCTTCCTTCTTTTGTTGACAACTGTTTGAATAGGCAGTTCTGGAATGGGCTGTTGGACTCCATCCACTGACACTTCCAGTGATTGTTTTCTGCATTCCTGCAAATAATTTTTGTATTCGGGTTTAGAAAATCATCTGGGCATTGGAAAGCCATACAGAACTGAAAACCATAAAGAAACCAATAAAGAGGGACAGGGATAAAGAGATGGTGCCTTTTGCAGAGCAGAAAAAGTGAAGTGATTATGCAGCAAACCAGCTGTACCACAGGGAATAACAATTCCTCAAGTTCCCATTGATTTAACTTGGACTTTTAATCCTTTGAATGCTAAAGAGATTTCAAACTTTGTGCAAGACAATGCTTTGGTGATCTCTCTAGCATTCAAAGGATTAAACTCCAATTTAAATCAACTGAAATGTTATTTTTCCCTTCACGGTGCAGTTGGTTTGCTCCAGAAATGTCCACTTTTCCTTTGTGCACATGGCACACACACTCTACTAGAGACTCTCAGAAATTGAAAACCAGAGGATCACACAGGCAAGCAGACACAATGAGAGAATAAAGGGAAACCAAGAGAAAAAAACCCCACAGACACCAAGAGAGATCACCAGAGACTCACACACACCGAAAAGGACAATCAGAAACTCACAGACACCAAGAGAGACAACCAGAGACTTACAGACAACAATAAAGACAGATACACACTAACAGATATGAAGAGTGACATCCAGAGACTGACAGACTCCAAGAGAGACAGCTAGAGACTCAATACACCAAGGGAGACAACCAAAGTCTCACAAACACCAAGAGAGAACCAGAGAATCACAGACTCCAAGAGAGAAGAAGAGATTCAAGACACAGATAAGGACCAGCAGATAATCGTAGACACCAAGAGAGACAACCCAAGAGTCGCAGACACCAAGAGAAACAAGCAGAGGCTCACAGACACTGAGAGAGACATCAAGAGATTCACAGAAATCAAGGAAAATATACATGAAAAGGGACAACCCAATACTCACAGACAACAAGAGACCCGTATAGAGACTCACAGATACCAAGAGAGACAATAGACTCACAGACCCCAATAAAGACAGACACACACACATTAACAGACATGAAGAGAGATAACCAGAGACTCACCAACTCTAAGAGAGACACAACAAGAGACTCAATACACAATTAAGGACAAGCAAAGACTCACAGACACCAAGGGAGACAACCAAAGTCTCACACACAAACACACACCAAGAGAGAGAACCAGAGACTCACAGGCTCCAAGACAGAACAAAACAGAGATTCAAGACACTGATGAGGGCCAGCAGGGACTTGGAGACTCAAGAGAGACAACCTAAGACACACAGACACACAGAGAGACAAGCAGAGGCTCACAGAAACTGAGAGAGACAGCCAGAGATTCACAGAAATCAAGGAAAACAGACACCATAAGGGACAACCCAGTACTCACAGACAAGAGAGACAAGAAGAGATTCTCAGTTGCCAAGACAGACAACCAAAGACACAAAGAGAGAGATAACACAAGACTCTCAGAGACCAATAAACACAATCATAGATTTTCAGATACCATGAGACTCACATACCCCAATAAAGACAGTCAGAGACTCATAAACCCCAAAAAGAGACAACCAGAGGCTCCCGGATGCCAAGAGAATCAACAAGAGAGTCACAGACACCAAGAGAAACAACCAGAGATTCACAGACACTGAGAGAAACAACCAGAGACTCACAGAGCCAAATAGACAAACATAAATGCTAGAGAGATCTCTAACTCTTTGCAAAGCAATGCTTTGATGATATCTCATTTAAGGGTTTAAACCCCAATTTAAATAAACTGAAATTTTATTTTCCCTTCATTGTGCAGTAGGTTTGCTTCAGAATTGCTCCACTTTTTCTTTGTGCTCATGACCCACTGACTCAGCTACACTCAGACACTGAAAACAGGCGGATCCCTCAGGCATAAAAGACACAACGAGAGAATAAAGGGAAACCAAGAGAGAAAACCACAGACACCAAGAGAGAGCACCAGAGACTCACAGACACAGAGAACGACAAGCAGAGACTCACAGACACCACGAATGACATATCTCTCAGTTTCTCCTCAGAGATGGGAAGAGGGTGACAGATGAAGAGGAAGAAAGAAGAAGATAGATGCTTACAGAGGATGAATTGAAGAAGAATACCAGAATGCAGGTGACCCCGGTGGACTTCAGAATTACAGAAAGGTGTTGTAACATTCAGTGATAGGATAGTGTTAGGGTTAGTGTTTGGGAGGGTGACTGTGTTTGAGCTCACGCTCTGTGATTGTCACTTTCAAACACCGACCGTTAGCTGTTTTCCTTTGATGTTCGCATTTCTCACGCTATTTAATGTAAGTTTTGATAACTAAAACCATGGCGTATGTTGGACCACAAGGAATCAAGAAAGAAATCAAGAGAGAAAACCAGAGACTCACAGACGTCAAGACAAAAAAAAATCAGAAACTCACAGACACCAAGAGAGAGAACACAAGAGTTGTCGAGACCTAGAAAGAAGATCATAGAATTTCAGACACCATGAGAGACTCACATACCCCAATAAAGACAGCTAGAGACTCACACACCCCAAAAGACACAACCAGAGATTCACAGACACAGAGAGAAACAACCAGAGATTAACAGACATCAATAGTGACTCGCAGATACTGAGAGAGGCATCCATACAGTCACAGAAACCAAGATATACAACCAGACTCACAGAAACCAACGGACAGAAAAAAGAAACAACACAAGACTCCCAGGCATCAAGAGGCAGACAACCCAAGACTTACAGACACCAACAGAGAAAAGGGAGATACAATCTGAGACTCACAGACCCCAAATGAGAAAACCCAATATTAACATACACAAATAAAGACATCCAGAGACGCACAAAAGCCAAGAGCAATATCCGGAGACTCACAGACCCCAAGGAAGATAAGCAGAGATGCATAGAAACAAGAGAGACAACCCAAAAACTCACAGACACCAAGAAATAAAACAAGAGACACTAAAGGAGAGATACACAGAGATCAAAGAAGGAGAAGCAGAGACTCACAGACACCAAGAAAAACAACAATAGACTCACAGGCACTAAGAGGGAGACAACCCAAGACTCCCAGACATAAATTGAGAAAAGAGAGGCAACCAGAGACTTACAAAGCCCCAATAAAGACAGCCAGAGACTCACAGATACCAAGGGCTCTATCCAATCCCCACCAGTAAAACTGTCGTTATGGCAAAAATGAACACGGAACGGTACACACACAGTGTTAGAGTAGGAATTCAATTGCTCTCTCAACAGGAACCACGGCGGGTGTTGGCCCAAAGAACCTAACTTTTGGCACCACATTCATCATGGTTCTTTTAGTCCCATAACTCACGCTAAATAGCATGTAAAATGGCAAGATCAAAGAAAACCTGCTAACACTTGGTGTTTGACACAGTGTCAAACACCGTGTGTGAGCTACAAGCAGTGACCCTTACAAACTTTTACCCTTCCCTTGTCCCTACACTACCCCTAACATTAACAATAAAGTGTACCCATGCTAGTCCTAACACTATCCTATAATCCATAGTTGGAACACTTACATGGTATTATGACGTCCAGCGAGGTTTTCTGCAGCCTGGTTGTCTTCTTCAATTCTATCCTTCTATCCTCTTCTTCACTCTCTCTTTTCTTCTAATCTTCTATCCTCTTAATCTGTCACCTTCTTCTTTCTTCTTCATCTATTATCTTCATCTGTCATCTCTATCTTCATCTGTGCTCCTATTCATTCTTCTTCTTGAACTATATGTAAAACTTGAAAAAAATATATAATTATTAAAATAAATCTATCATTAATGTTATGCTGTCACTGCTAATGCTGGTGGTGGCAGCTATGGCAGGAAAAAGCAACAAAAAAACCCTCCTTGTACCTTTCGGGCCATTGCCCGATGCCAATTGAGGGAAATTTGAACAGAGACTGCCTTTTATATGGCCAGTCAGTGTTCAAATTGCCTCCATTGCTCCCATTGGCTGGGATGTTTGGTTAACCAGGACACAAAATGCTGGGTGGTGGCCACAGTCCCTGGCAGCCATTGCCTCCCTGGCAGTGGTGGTGCTGCTGATGGATGGTAGTAGCTGGTGGAGGTGGCTGGAGAGGTCCATCTCTCCAGCCACTGTACTGGGGAGGTGCAGATTGAAGGGGTGCAGCCTGTGGTGGTCCAGCTTGTAAGGGTGCAGCCTGTGGTGGTCCAGCTTGTAATGGTGAAGAAGGTGGTGGTCCAGCTTGAAGGGGTGCAGTAGGTGGTGGTGCAGCCTGTGTTGGAGGGGATGGTGATGGTGGGTACGGTGACCACCGGCTGATCCCCCCCTCTGTGTACTCCTCACTGGGGGGTGACATTGCCTCCTCCACTGTCTCCCGCTGGGCTTGAGGGCTGTAAGCTGTGTGGAGAAATAAGATGTTGTGATTAGTGACCTTAGCCATATGTTTGTGGAGACAGTTATACTCTGATATGTGGTGACAAAATATATATGTGTTTGGGTTAATCCCCCTGGGTAAACAATTATGTCGCACACCTTAGCAGGTGCATACTGCAGTGCTCCCCCAGAGTGGTCCAGACATCTGAATCTTGACTTGAGGAGCCCAAAGGTCCGCTCAATGGCATTCCTCGTTCTGCCATGAGCCTGGTTGTATCTTTCCTGGGCATGTGTTTGGGGATTGGCCACAGGGGTCAGTAGCCAGGACTTGCATCCATAGCCAGCATCACCTGTGTAATGTGAGTGACATGGTGAGACAGGGAGCACATGTTGTGTGAATGATGTTTTGTGTGGTGGACGTACTAGCTGTGCGTCAGGTGCATGCTGAGCAGCGTTGCATGTAGGCCTGTGTATGTGGTGTGATTTTGTATTGTGAACTCACCCAAAAGCCATCCCCCGTAAAAGTTCCATTCTCGAAATCTCTGTGGACTGAGGAGTTTTGGAGAATGTATGAATCATGTGAGCTGCCAGGATACTTTGCACAGACATTCATTATCCTCATGTTGCTGTCACACACCATCTGCACGTTGATGGAGTGGAAGTTCTTCCTGTTGATAAATAGCTGTGCGTCACGTGCTGGGGCTTTAATACGGACATGGGTGCAATCTATAGCACCCATGACCCTGGGCATGCCTCCCTTTGCGTAAAAGGCCTGCTTGACGTGTATCCAGTCCATGTCGGTGGTGGGAAAATGTATATAGGTACTGGCCTTGCTTTTGAGGGCTGGCAGGACCTGGGCCAGCACCCTGGAGAATGTGGCCTGTGACATACCAGATGCGTAACCCTCAGTGGACTGGAAGGCCCCACTTGCCATGAAGTGTATGGCACACAGTTTTTGCAGGCCAGTTAGGGCATGGTTGTGAATGTAGATGGGATCCACCTGATCTTTGATGACCTCATACAGGCCAATGATGCCGCCAGGCCTCAACCTGTAGCGATCAACGACCTCATCATCAGTCATTCCAAAGAGGGTGACCCTTGGGTGGTATACCCTGGGCCTTGGTGGTTGTTTATACATCCTCTGCTGCTGTGGAGCATCCTGTTGCTGCAGCTGTGCATCTGCAGGCAGGTGCTGTCCTCCAGGTGGGGATGGACTCCTGTGTGGCTGCTGAGCCAGAGCCTCCTCACTTGCAACAGGTGAAGGCTGTTGATCAGACGTGCCTGGAGGTTGCTGATGTTCCCTAGCTCTCTCCCTTGCACACCTTCTTCGCAGTCTTCGCAACAATATGTAACCCAACATACTGTTTGCGCTATCTCTCCCTATCTCTCTATCTCCCTCCCTGAGTAGAAAACAAGCCACAAGTGGGTGTGTTGAGTTGTCCCTTTAAGTACTTGATAGGGCGTTGTGTAGGTGTAGTGATGAGGTGAGTGCTGACCAATGGAGAGTTGTTTTTGTCCAGGTAAGTGTTTGCAGGTGTGTGTGTTATAAGATGTGGTGTGTTGTGCTTGATATGTGTCTGCCATTTGCAGGTGTGCAGTTGTGGGGTGCAGGTCGCGTGTTGATGTTGCACAGGTGAGCTTATATTTGCAGGTGTCCGCTTTGTGTGATAACCCCCATTAGTCCGTGTCATGCTGCGTTGTTGTTTTTTTGGGTGTCGTTGTCCCTGTGGTGCTGCTTGTTGTTGTGTGTGAGAGTAATTTGTGTTGTGTGTCCATGTTTTTGTGTTGTTTTGGCATTGCACGGGTTCATTTTTCCATTTGCATGCTTGTGCGGTAAGCATTTTGTGTATTTAACTTTTTGCCGTTAGGTGTGTCTTTTTTTCAGCCGTTACCAGTACCGCAAGCCTTTGAATGGCTCTGGGGTATGTTGTTCCATGCATCTGAATGCACGTAAGTGTATCGGCCGTAAGGATTGTGAAACTGCCCTTAGCTGTTTTTTAGACGGATCTTTGAATTGCTACATGACACTTAACGCACCAGTTAGTGATTTTTTTTGTAGCGGCTGCCTTTAAATCTAGCCCGGAGAGAGACCAAAAGAGATAGAGCACAAGACTTACAGAGACCATGAAATGCTATCACAGATTTTTAAACACCATGAGACTCCTATACACCAAGAGAGTCAACAACAGACACAAAGAGGAACAATCAGAGACTAACATACATCAAAAGTAGCAAAAAGAGATACACAGATACTGACAGAGACATTGATACATTCACAGAAACCAACAGAAACAACCAGACTCACTCACAGAAACCAAGAGAGAGAAACAACACAAAACTCACAGGCACCAAGAGAAAGTCATTGCAAGACTCAAAGACATGAACACAGGAAAGAGACACACGCCAAGACTCACAGACACCAAGTGAGACAACCAGAGACTCACAGACCACAATAAAGACAGACACACACCAACAGACCTGAAGAAAGACAACTAGAGCCTCAGAGACTACAAGAGAGAGATAATGAGAGACTCAATAGCAATAAGGACAAGCAAAGATTCACAGACAACAAAGGGAGACAACCAAAGACTCACACACACTGAGAGAGAGAACCAGAGACTCACAGGCTCCAAGAGAATGTCACAGTTTTCAGGCAAAGAAGGACAAACCCGATCATAAAATATATAACCACCTTTATTTATTAAGTACAGCAATAATAGTATTAGCCCACACAATCCCAGACCACAGGATGATAAGACCAGGCTCCTACCCAGAGCTGCACATTGTGCTGTGCACTGCACTATTGTGAGATACAGTAGACTAGGACCGAGGTGCGGGTGGAACACCAGAGGGAACAGTAACTGATGCACAAGACTCCACCCCGGGTCACGAGACCAGAGGCAACAGGGAGCGAGAGCAGGCCTGGTCCACGGAACACTGAGACTGATGGTCAGGCACGTTCAGAGAGTACAGTGCAAGTAGTCAGCCAGAGCCACAGGTCAGACAAGCCGGGGACTACACGGAGCGATAGGCAGCAAGAGCCAGAGGTCAGAAAAACCGGGGACTACACGGAGTGAGTTAGTCAGCCAGAGCCACTAGTCAAAATCGATGTGGGTAGTCGGACAAGCTGGGGTCTACACTGAGCGAGTTAGTCAGCCACAGGTCAGAATCGTAGTGGGTAGTCAGACAAGCCGGATCATACACGGAGTTGATTCTAAGATAAAGTACAGGTCATAACGGAGCACAAGAGACACTAGCGGAAACACTATGTAAGGGCAATGACTCCTATGCAGAAGAAGGAGGGAATAATTAGGAAAAACAGAATAGGCCCATAAACAGGTGTCCGTGCCAGTGCCTGTTTCATGATGTAAGCCATACGGAAGTAACTGCAATCATTCTGGCCGACACACCACAGAGGAAAGGAGCACAGGATAACTTAGGCCTCTAAGGTAGATTGTGATAGAGAGAAGATCACAGATAACAAAAGAGGCAAGCAGGGATTCTCAGTCGCCAAGAGATACAACCAGAGACTCACAGACCATGATAAAGACAGCCAGAGACTCACAAACACCAAGAGAGACTCTCTGACACCAAGAGAGACATCCAGTGGCTCTCAAAAATCAATAAATATAGACAGAAACTCACAGACCCCAAGAGAGACAACCAGAGACTCGCAGAGTACAGAAAACCTGAGACTCACATATACATAAAAATATATCCATAGACTCACAAAAGCAACAACCGGAGACTCACAGACCTAAAGAGAGACACCCAGAGATGCATAAACACAAGAAAGACAATCCAATACTCACAGACACCAAGGGAAACAAAGACTCACAGACCCCCCATAAAAACAGCATTAAACTTGCTGACCCCAAGAGAGAAGGTCAGAGATTCACAGACCCCAAGAGAGACAGCCATAGACCTAACAGACACTAAAAGAAATAACCAGATACTCACATACATCACTGTTTAGACCTGAGGCTCCTCCTACTCCAAGGATTCACTTCGTTCTGTTTTATTTTCTTCCTCTATTTCATTTTTGCTTTCTGGTACCTCATAGTTTGTGCTTCTTAATACCTTGGTGTTGTGCTCTTGTGCTCTAGCACACAAGGCTACAATACTGTTCTCTCTCTCTCTCTCTCTCTCTCTCTCTCTCTCTCTCTTTCTCTCTCTCTCAGTTCCTCCTCAGAGATGGTTCTAGATGACTGGACTCCCTCCTTTAGTTGGCAACTGGCTGAATGGGAAGTGCTGACGTCTCTTGCATGGGCTGTTGCATTCATCCATTGATTTTTTTTGTGCATTCCTGCAAAGAGTTTTTGTATTCTGGTTAAGAAAATTGGGCACTGGAAAATCATTCTGAACTGAAAACCATAAAGACAAAGAAAGCATTAAGAAGGGACAGGAACGGGGTTAAAGAGATGGAGCCTTTTGCAGAGAGGAAAAGTGGAGTGATTCTAGAGCAAACCAGCTGTACTACAGGAAATTACACAAATTACACAAATCCCCATTGATTTAAATGGGCTTTTAACCCCTTTTATGCTAGAGAGGTATCTAATTCTTTGCAAAACAATGCTTTGGATATCTCTCTAGCATTCATCTGGTTTACACCCCAATTTAAATCAATTGAAATTTTATTTTTCATTCATGGTGCAGTTGGTTTTCACCAGAATAACTCCACTTTTTATTTGTGCACGTAGCAGACTGACTCAAGTAGAGACTCTCAGAAACTGACAACCAGATGATCACTCAGGCAAGAGAGACACAACCAGAGAATAAAGGGAAACCAAGAGAGAAAAACACAGACCTTCAACACCAGTAGATACCACCAGAGACTCACAGACACAGAGAATGACAAGCAGAGACTCACAGACACCGAGAATGACAAGCAGAGTCACACAGACACCAAGAGAGAGACAACTATAGACTCACAGACCACAATAAAGACAGCCACATACTAACAGACATGAAAATAAACAACCAGAGACCCACAGACTCCAAGAGAGAGAAAAGCAGAAACTAAAGACGTTGATAACAACAAGCAGAGGCTCACAGACACCAAGGTGGAAAGCCCAAGACTCATAGACACCAAGAGAAACAGAGACAGCAAGAGAGAGACAACAAGAGACTTAAAGGCTCCAAGAGTGGGACAACCATTTACTCAAGACACTGATAAGGACAAGCAAGAACTCTAAGACACCAAGGGCTAGATTTAAGGGCAGCCGTTAAACTATCTGCTAAGTAAAAAAGGCACATCGGCCGCAAAGAACACATGGTTTACGGCAGATTTAAAGGTAAGAGTACAAGAATAGCTATCGGGAGTAGGCACTACAAAAACACGTAACACAAAAACCAGCGTCGCACCTGATTTCGCATCACCGTGCGTCCCAAACACCAGTTAAAACACAACTTAAGTCAAAATATAACATTACAGCTGCTGTTGTCTAGCAACCCTGATAGATGCACAAACAAAATTCAAACCTACAGCCAATCCCAAGGCCCCAAAGTATCAAAAATGTTCAAATACACCTATATATACCTCAAAAAAACGGTCACACCCTGTCTGTGTTTCGAGTTTCAGCAAGCTAGATCACAGGACCCAGGAGTGGAGGATAGTGTTTAGAGAGAGAGAGAGAGAGAGAGAGAGAGAGAGAGAGAAGCATACACAGGGGTAAGGTAGAAGGATCTTGGAGAAGAGAGAATTACATTTAAATAGACACATAGCACACTCTTGCACATAGCACATACATCCATACAAACACAAACACATACACATACATACACAGTCTTTTTTTTTTCATCACACGTTACACATTTTAAACTTTATTTTGACAGTGTGAATCCGTGAGTGAAAGTGTGTGACAGAGAGTGAGTGGGATCGAGTGTGTCTGTGAGGGCGTGTGAGAGTGCCTGGGTGTGAGTGGTGAATGATGGCCAGGAGAGGAGGACAGGAGAGAGGGATGGGGAGAGTAGTGGAGGAGGAGGAGGAAGGTCAGGAGGGTATCCCTCAGCAGAGCAGGGGTGGGAGAGGGAGATCCACAGGGCGGAGGGGGACCAGGCCCACAAGAGCAGGCACACAAATAAGAGGGACAGAACCTGCAGTGGGACGAGGGGTAGTTCCTGGGGACCACCACACACAGGCAGGGGCAGAGCAGGCAGAACACTCCGGTTCTGACTCCTCGCATGCCGGAGCTGAGGGGGACAGGGTCAGTGATCCCTGATATACCGAGGAAGAAAACACGGCCCTCGTGGAGGCTGTGCTGGAGAGGGAGAGTGTCCTCTTCCCGGGGGAGAGACTCCCTGGCCTGGCTGTGAGGAGGAGAGCTGCCTGGAGCCAAATCTGCAGCCGAGTTAATGCAGTGGCCACCTGCAGATGGGATGTGGACTCAATAAAGAAGAGATGGGGCGACTGCAAAAGGCAGGTGAAGAAGAAGATGGGGGATGCCACCCTGCACGCCCGAGCCACCGGAGGTGGGCCACCTGTCCCCATCACCTTCAGCGCATGGGAGGAGAGGCTGTGGCAGACACTGTCATCTACCCTCATTGAGGGGGTCCCTGGAGGATCAGACACTGGGGATGAGAGGAGCCTCCACACCACTGGTAACTGCATCACCCCAAAACCACAAACCACCTCAAAGCACACACCCATCACAAACAAACACACTCACATCCCAACATCTTCCCTTCATTCATACACACAACTGCACCAACACAGCACCCTGAGGGTTTAAACAGGACACAAGACAAGGACAAATGTCAAGGTTCAACAAGGCCAAAACCTGTCCAACTCCCTGGTTAATCCTCATGTTGCTGTGCTGATCACACACAATACACACAAACCATGCTCAGAAAAGTGTTGTATGTCAAACACCACAATTGTTGTCACACAATGTTACCCATGTTCCCACAGGGAATCCAGCACATAACCCCATGAGTGCTAGATGGATTATCAATGCATCAATCAACAATGCTTTGACAACCCCTCCGGTACTCAAAGGGTTAACCAGACAACAAACACATGTCGATAGGTTAACAATTACATGACACATAGGGGACATTCACTAAGCGGTGAAAAAGAGCTGATGTAGAGAATTTGACACTTACATACCCTCACTTTACCAATTACAATGTTAGTCTATGGAGAATATCCAATAACATGAATCAAGCTGCACAGGCCCCATTGTATTGACTCCATAGAAAACACTGCAGATGGGGAAATGAGGTCAGCGGAGAAGTCAGCATCATAATCAGTTCATCAGGTCCACTTAACCGCTTACTGAATCACCAGCAGGATGGATCAGGTCACAAATCACAGTGCCACTGAGAATAACTGCTTGTATGTGCAACACACAGGCCAAAAACGATTACACATAACTAAAGGTCAAAAAGTTGGCCTTGGTGTTGTGTATGCAATCATTTACTCTAACTTGAATTTACATATCTCACATTTGATTCACATATGGATCCTCAGGAGTGCTGATGCCATGGATGGATGGTACACCAGACACTATTTGCAGGATACATATGGGAACCAAGTATGAACCATTGAGGTTTGGTAAATAACAGGCCATGAATTATGGATATCTATGATCGGGTCTGGCTGCCTCACACAGAAGGGTGGATGGGCTGATCCAGGAAAAAAAAGGCCTCAATCAATGATATCCTTCAATACTGGCTTGATTGTTGCCCCTCAGGATTCAACTTGAACAGACCTCATGGACAGAATCCTGTAATGTACATCAATCCCTGATTGCCACGGTGGTATCCCATGCATCACAATGCAATGCATAGGATACCATCATGACAACCAGAGAGTGACATGTCAAATCTGACAAAATCCAGCACTGTACGGGATGAACTGATAACATAGGGATGAATACCACTTGAATCACACTGCAGATCAATTACAAAAAGATATGTACAGAAAGAAAAACGACCAGATATGTATGTGGATATGTCCCTTTCAAATGGGTACAAATATGTCCCAACAAGATGTGAACCCAGAGTTCGGTTCAGTACGTGTGATTGTCCTACTGCCCATATATGTGCACCCTTAACAAACTAACTCATGTTGATATCTTCATCAGAGTACACATACCTAGTATATTACACCTTCCTTGGATGGGTATCAGTAGTATCAATGAAAGTTAGTTTGTGATGGCTGCTCTTATATAGGCAGTAAGACAATCACATGTACTGAACAGATCTCTGGGTTCATATCTATCAAGGATATGTTTGTACCCATATGAAAGGTACATATACACACATATGAGACCATATTCCTCACTGTGTACCTTGGCATGGCAATGGTTAATTTCACCTTGATGTACCATTGCAGGCATCATGAAGAGATGTTTAGAAAGATGTTGCTGTATGTGACAGCTGGAGATGTCAATCATATGACCACACGGAGGCTCTTCAGCGGACCCAAAATTGAACCAATTGGAGATGGATCCATCATTGACATGGTCCACAGAGCGTGCTTACAAACCAGGAACACTTTGTAGACAATGACAAAGATGTAGTTATCTCCAAATGGGTCAATTTTGAGACTGCTGAAGAGCCTCCGTGTGGTGAAATGACTGACATCTCCAGCTGTCACATACAGCAACATCTTTCTAAAAATCTCTTAACGACGCCTACAAGGTTACATCAAGGTGAAATTAACCATTGCTATCCCGTTAAAGAGATAGTAATACCTAAAATGTGAAAGGAAAAATGTATGGCATAGGGTATTCCCACTGCTGAAAGGTGTTTCATCCCAAGAGTATAACAGCTCAAAGTTGAATATTCCATGGACAATATCACTGTGGCCTGAAAATGTACTATGCCAATGTTGCAAGACCATCCTCTGGCCAGCTTTGGTCCACGGAGCATAAATCCACAAAGGATGAAGTGGCACAGAGCAAATGTACAATTTCAGGCCACTGGGATGTGGCACCAAAGGAATTCAATTCTGAGCTGCGATACATGTAGAATAAAACACCCTTCACCCTTCCCTTTCCACATTTCAAGAATTAATATCAATTTGACACCATCATGGCTAAGTTTACTGATCACACAATCTCAATCCTCCACACAAGTTATGTGCCTCCAGAACTCCAGGAGCCCATGGAGGAGGCCACCTCACCACCCAGTGAGGAGTATACGGAGGAGGGGACCAGCCAGTGGGCACCGTACCCAACTACATCCACACCTCTTGCCCAACTGGATGCCCCACCTCTGGCTGCACCACCTCTGCCTGCACCACCTCTGCCTGCACCACCTCTGCCCACACCACCTCTGGCTGCACCACCATATTACAGTGACTGAATGCACCCCACCACCTCCAGGAGCTATTACCCTCCAGCAGCAGCACCACCACCACCCCCACCAGGGAGGCAATGGCTGCCTGGTGATGTGGCCACCACCCAATATGGGCCATACTCATCCTCGATTGACCTACCCTCCTGGATGGCTCCCCAGCATGGCCCCAGGTATGATCCCAGGTGGGGGCCAAGCACATACCAGTGGCCAAGGTTTGACCCTTGGCCACTCGACTACCAACACCTGGGCCTGCTTGGGGAGCCCCAACACCCTATGCGAAGGGACGTGTTTACCCCACCACCTCCACCAGCACAGACATCGGTGGGCAGCAGTGGGTCCATTGATGTGGTGGGCACATACCCATCTGCAGCACATACAGCACCAGCTGAGGAGGACACAGTAGCAGCTGAGGAGGACACAGCACCAGCTGAGGAGGACACAGCAGCAGCTGAGGAGGACACAGCAGCAGCTGAGGAGGACACAGCACCAGCTGAGGGGACACAGCAGCAGCTGATGCACCAGGCACAAGCATCACCAGCAGTGAACGCCCCACGCTGATGGAAGCAGAGTGTATGGCTCTGCAAAGGAGACTACACCGGTCAAGCCTCTGCACCAATGACAACATCACCAGGAGCTGTAGGGAATCCCGGAGAAACAATAACAGGATAGAGGCAAGGATCCATGCCCTGGAGTCAGAGGTCATGAGGATCAACACTCAACTCCATCAGCTCCACATGGGGGTGATGGACATGCTTGCACAGGTACTGGTGGAGTTGAGAGAGCTTGAACCGCAGGGAGAACTTACGGTTAGAGAGGGAGAACCTGCGCTCCACAGAGGGATCCACTGCCACACCTAGGGGGCAAAGGGTGACCAGGAGATCATCCAGGTTATCCACTTCTGCCACACAGTCTAAGGCCCCCCTCCCTAAGAAAAAAAAAATAAAATGCCCAACATGTTACATTTCTCCTGAATAAAGGAACATTGTGCTTTTGGGTGTCAGAGTTGTCTCCAATGCATTGCCAAACAATGCAGTGAACACAACTTTTGCCTAGGTAAGATGTTTGTGGGATGTTACAACATGGGTTCACACACACACATACATACACCGTTGTACAAATTCAACTGGAAATACATCCGTGGAGCCATATTACACAACTGTGTTATATGGCGATGTTGTGTGTTGATTTTGAACAACAAAACATACCACTTAGCACAACAATTGGTACAACATTGAACATTCGTCTACATCAAATGTTGTGTTTAACCCTTTGATAGCCAGAGTGGTAGGCAACGCATTGCAAAGAAATGCGTTGGGTACCACTCTGGCACTCAGAGGTTTAAGGGGATAACCAAACAAACGGCTATGTGACTTAGCGGTGACATAACAAGCAGGACAGATAAATGGGACCTGCATCAATGTTGTCTTGGACTCAAACACTCATTGTGCAACTGACTTACTTGGGAACCCATATCAAGGTGTAGCACACACATTGATATCCTGGGGTGAGCATTGGGGCCTCCAATAAGTTGAGTTGTTGTTTTTCCTAAGGGTGTAACAGACTTCACCAGTGAACACTTGTCCACTTGGTCTGGTTGTTCGTTGATGTAGCCCATGTACTGTGATATGTCAAAGTGGAGCAATATCACAGAACATTGATTATACTGAGCAACACAGAAACTGTGGACAGGAATTCACTGTGGAAGTATGTCCCCTGTATCACCTCTTCGTCACTCCCACAACACATTAGTGTATCACTGCCACCATCTGTTTGCATGAATACATCACAGAGTCCACTCACTTGCAAACAAGTGGTGGACTCCTGTGATATGGGTGATGCCTTTCCATGTATGGGGGATACTCTATCCTGAGTGTGGTTACGCATTAACAAATGTGTAATCAAATATATCCTCATACAGACACAGATGATTGACTAGTGATGGTTCATCTTTATTGTGTCTCAAAATACATTAGAACGTACATGTGTTTTCTGTGTGTATTGCCTATATGCATTGAACACTTGTATGAGAACACTAAATGTACTTTGAAACTAAATCGTACTACTTTAGTAACACTGCTGTCCTGCTCATGTGTTGTCCACAAGGTTTGACAACTCTGTAGATGAGCATCCTAACTGTACAGGTTATTACACTTGTGAATTTGTGTTTTCTGTGTCTATATGAGAATGTTCCAGTAGAGGTCTGTGTGAACCTCAGGTCAAACATTGCATCACTAACAACATCACCAGAAATAGCAAGGGGTGATCTTCATGAAGGTGTTGTCAAGACATCAATCCAGTCACATGGAAGATCTTCAGTTCAAGGATGGATCATGTTATGGATGCCTGTGGGACAAGAGGACAGGATTTGGAGCAATAGACCTGAACTGATCATCAAGAAACAACAATTTCGACTTTATAATCCCCTCAATCTTCTTAATTCCAGGTGAGTACACAAACCATTGCTTGACAATGTGTTGTATACTCATCTGTAACCAATTATGTGGAGAACTAAGGACATGTGCCCCAGCCCTATGGATATGTGCCCCTGACATGAATACACACACATCAACAAGTGTTCTGAGAGTTTCATGGAAGTAACGAATTTGGACTGCCACTGTGAAAGTGACAGTGGCAGCCCAGTGTCATTTGTTCCCTGGAACTATTAGGACATATTTGTTGATGTGTGTATTCATATCATGGGCACATATGTCTGCACACTCACAGGTCAGCATGGAGTCCCTGGTAATCTGATCTACGTTTCATGACCTCTACGTTTTGTAACAATACCACTGTACATCCACCCCTCTGCTGCTCTTCTCAGCTCTAGCACAGTACAGGTCCCATATTGAGTCCAATGGCCCTTTAACCCCTGATGTGATGGAGTATTATCCAATGCATAGCATTGGATAATACTCTTTCGCTACAAGGCTAGTATGGTTGCTCTGGCTATGATCATGGCAAATCAAGTTAGTTGCTTTCAATCAAGCCCTGTAAGGCGATGAACATGGGTTATGTGTTGTACCTTGTTTCTCCTGAGGGTGTGCGTGATATCCTTGGGGTCTGTATGTCAACGTGTAGAGGGGAATGGAGGATGGTTTTTGAATCCCCACACACAATATGCCACGTCCATGGTATGGTTGATGTTTGTGGCCATGCTGCTGCCAGTGCAGTGCTGTGTCAATGTTCTTGTGGGGTGAGACAGAACATCATGTGCAGTGTGGTTAGTGTGTTGGCACCAATTCACAGGACTGATGGGGGACTTGCATGGACTGTTTGCATGCCTGTGTTATACTCACATGTAAAGTGTTCCGTGATGAGCCTGTCTCTGATCTGCGTCCCTCTCAGGGTCTCCTCAACATGGCCGATGTCCATGGGCACTTCATGTATGGGGGGGTCCTGGATGTGATCCAGCAGCCTGGTGTCCACTGCAATGTTGTGCAGTATTGCGCACGCCACAATTATGTTGCACACCTTTCCAGGTGCATACTGCAGTGCTCCCCCAGAGTGGTCCAGACATCGAAATCTTGACTTGAGGAGGCCAAAGATCCGCTCGATGGCATTCCTCGTTCTGCCATGAGCCTGGTTGTACCTTTCCTGGGCATGTGTTCGAGGATTGGCCACAGGGGTCAGTAGCCAGGACTTGCATCCATAGCCAGCATCACCTGTGTAATGTGAGTGACATGGTGAGACAGGGAGCACATGTTGTGTAAATGATGTTTTGTGTGGTGGACGTACTAGCTGTGGGTCAGGAGCATGCTGAGCAGCGTTGTGTGTACACCTTTGTATGTGGTGTGATTTTGTATTGTGAACTCACCCAAAAGCCATCCCCCTGTAAAAGTTCCATTCTCGAAATCTCTGTGGACTGAGGAGTTTTGGAGAATGTATGAATCATGTGAGCTGCCAGGATATTTTGCACAGACATTCATTATCCTCATTTGGCTGTAAAACACCATGTGCACGTTGATGGAGTGAAAGTTCTTCCTGTTGATGAATAGCTGTGCGTCACGTGCTGGGGCTTTAATACGGACATGGGCGTAATTTATAGCACCCATGACCCTGGGCATGCCTCCCCTTGCGTAAAAGACCTGCTTGACGTGTATCCAGTCCATGTCGGTGGTGGGAAAATGTATATAGGTACTGGCCTTGATTTTGAGGGCTGGCAGGACCTGGGCCAGCACCCTGGAGAATGTGGCCTGTGACATGCCAGATGCATAACCCTCAGTGGACTGGAAGGCCCCACTTGCATGAAGTGTATGGCACACAGTAGTTTCTGCAGGCCAGTTAGGGCATGGTTGTGGATGTAGATGGGATCCACCTGCTCCTTGATGACCTCATACAAGGCAATGATGCTGTCAGGCCTCAACCTGTAGCGATCAATTACCTCATCATCGGTCATTCCAAAGAAGGTGACCCTTGGGCGGTATACCCTGGGCCTTGGTGGTCGTCTATACATCCTCTGCTGCTGTGGAGCATCCTGTTGCTGCAGCTGTGCATCTGCAGGCAGGTGCTGCCCTCCAGGTGGGGATGGACTCCTGTGTGGCTGCTGAGCCAGAGCCTCCTCACTTGCAACAGGTGAAGGCTGTTGATCAGGCGTGCTTGGAGGTTGCTGATGTTCCCTAGCTCTCTCCCTTGCACGCCTTCTCCGTATTCTTCGCAACAATATGTAACCCAACATACTGATTGCTCTCTCTATCTCTCTCTCTATCTCCCTCCCTGAGTGGAAAACAAGCCACAAGTGAGTGTGTTGAGTTGTCCCTTTAAGTACTTGATAGAGCTTTGTGTAGGTGTGGTGATGAGGTGAGTGCTGACCAATGGAGAGTTGTTTTTGTCCAGGTAAGTGTTTGCAGGTGTGTGTGTGTTATAAGATGTTATGTGTTGTGCTTGGTATGTGTCTGCCATTTGCGGGGGTGTAGTTGTGGGGTGCAGGTCGCGTGTTGATGTTGCACAGGTGAGCTTGTATTTGCAGGTGTCCGCTTTGTGTGATAACCCCATTGTTCTGTGCCATGTTGTGTTGTTGTTTTTTTGTGTGTCATTGTCCCTGTGGTGTTGCTTGTTGTTGTGTGTGGAGTGATTTGTGTTGTATGTCCATGTTTTTGTGTTTTTTTGGCATTGCACGGGTTAATTTTTCCATTTACATGCTTGTGCGGTAAGCATTTTGTGTATTTTCCTATGTAACGGGTGTTTTGTTTTGCCCGTTAAGTGTCTAACGGCTAAGAAAAGTGGATCTTAACTTTTTGCCGTTAGGTGTGTCTTTTTTTAAGCCGTTACCAGTACCGCAAGCCTTTGAATAGCTCTGGGGTATGTTGCTCCATGCGTCTGAATGCACGTAAGTGTATCGGCCATAAGGATTGTGAAACTGCCGTTAGCTGTTCTTTAGACGGATCCTTGAATTGCTACATGGAACTTAACACACCCGTTAGTGATTTTTTTTTACTAACGGCTGCCTTTAAATCGAGCCCCAAGAGTGACAATCTAACACAGAAACAATAATCGACAAGCAGAGGCTCTTAGACAAGAAAGACAGTCACATAAATCACCCACATAAATCAAGGAAAACAACTAGAGACTCACAGACATGGACAAAGATAAGCAGAGACTCACAGACACCAAAAGAGACAGCCCAAGATTCACAGACATCATAATAGTCAAGCAGAGATTCTCAGACACCTAGGGAGGCAACTAGAAACTCACAGACCCTGACAAAAACAGCCAAAGACTCTCAGACACCAAGCAAGATAACCAGAGACTCACGGACACCGAAAGAGACAGAAACTCACAGACCCTCCAAGTGAATTAAACACTCACATACCACAAGAGACAACCAGAGACTTAGAAAACTCAAGAGAGCCCTCAAGGCACTCACAGCATCAAAGAAAGAAAAAAGATATACACACACACCAAAAGAGACAACCCAAGTCTCGCAGACACAAGGAGACAAGCAGTGACTCACACAAATTAAGAGAAGCAATCAGAGACTCAAAGAAGCCAAAAGGGACAGCTAGACACTTAAGACTCAGACAGGAAAAGAGAAAAAAAGAGATGCAACCCAAGCCTCACAGACACAAAAAAAGACAACCACTGTCTCATAGATCCCAATAAAAACATCCAGAGACTCAAAGATTGTAAGTGGGACAACAAGAGACTCACAGACTCCAAGAGACAGCTATAGCCAGACACTCACAGACAACAAGAGAAAAAAACAGAGACTTACAGAATCAGAGAGACAACCAGAGACTTAAAGACACTGAGAGAGACAGACACTCCACAAAACCAAAATAAATAATCAGATACTAATAGAAACCAAGAGAGAAAACCACAGACTCAAAGACACAAAGAGAGAAAGAGAGAGAACACAAGACTCACAGAGTCCAAGAAAGACAATCATATATTTTCAGACATCATGATAGACTCACATAGCCCAATAAAGACAGCCATAGACTCATAGACTTACAAACCTCAACTACAGACAACCAGAGAGTCTCAGACACCAAGTGAAACAACTAGTACATCACAGACACCAAGAAAAACAACCAGAGACTCACAGACACAAGAGCAACAGTCAAAGATTTAGAGACATTAGGAGATACAATCAGGGATTCACAAACACTGAGAGAAACAGCCAGAGAATAACAGACATCAACAGTAACTCACAAATACTGACAGATACATACATACAGTCACAGAAACCAAGAGAAACAACCAGACTCACAGAAACCAGGGAAGAGAAAAAAAATCATAAAAATCAAAATCAACACAAGACTCCCAGGCATCAAGAGACAGACAACAAAAGACACAGACACCAACAGAGAAAATGACCAACCTAAGATGCAAAACACAAAGAGAGACAACCAGAGACTCTCTGACATCAAGAGAGACACCCAGAGACTCTTGGGCACAAATAAAGATAGGCAGAGACTCACAGACCCAAGACAGAGTCAACCGGAGACTCGCAGACCCCAAAATTAAAAACCCAAGACCCACATACACAAAGAAAGACATCCAGAGACTCACAAAAGCCAAGAGACAACCGGAGACTCACAGACCCAAATTGAGACAAACAGAGATGCATTAGCACAAGAGAGAACCTGACACTCACAGACACCAAGGGAAACAAACAGAGACTCACAGACCTCAAGAGAGACAGCCTTAGACTAACAGACCATTCATCTCGGTACAAACGATTTGTCCCAGAAAAGTGTTGAAGAGGTGAAAATGGAATTTCAAAGCCTGGAGCCTGGAGCTGAGCAGAATGACAGACTCTATCACTTTTTCAGAGATTTTGCCAGTCCGCTCTGAAAATAGTAAGAGACTTCGTATCCTGGAGTTCAATGGTTGGCTAAGACAGTGGTGTAAAGAAGAAGGTTTTGGATTTGTCAGTCACAGTGTTAGAAGGTGGAGTTGTAAAGAAATGTTCAAGAGAGATGGTCTGCACCCGTCACACAGAGGAACTGAGGTACTTGGAGAAGAGTTCAGGTGTTTCTTGGAGAGGCATTTAAACTAGATGGAGGGGGCAGGAATTTCATTGAGAAGATTGATTTCTGTCCCCGAACAGTTTTGGTGAACCAGGGTTCTGAGTTTGTTAGTGTGATAGATACAGATGTTGGTGCACAGGAAGTTGCTGGTGCTTTACATACAGATGTTGGTGAGGTAGATGATGGTGCGGTAGATAGAGTTGTTGTTGGTATTAAATGTAATGTTCTTCGTGTAATGTGTACTAATGCTCGCAGCTTAGGCAACAAGCTCAGCGAGCTAATATCAATAGTTTGTAGAGATGACTTGGACTTGATTGTAATAACAGAGACATGGTTCAGGGACTGTAATGACTGGGAAATAGCCATTCCGGGATACACGTTGTATAGGAAAGATAGGGCTGAGAGAAGAGGGGGTGGGGTAGCCATTTATGTTAAAGATAGCATAAAATCCACAGCGATCCAGAATTCATGTAAAGAGTTGGAGACTCTCTGGATCTGTCTGCAGAATAAAAAGGGATCAGTTACAAGAATAGGTGCAGTCTACAGGCCTCCGGGGCAATCTGAAGAGCAAGACAACATGCTAGTGGACGAGATTACCCAAATGGCAGTAAAGGGAGATATAGTAGTTATGGGAGACTTCAACATGCCTGATGTTGATTGGAATATCCCTTGTGCGTCCACATGTAGAAGTAGGAGCATCGTAGAAGCCCTGACGGGGATGTCCCTAAAACAGCTGGTGAAGGCGCCAACTAGAGGGGACAATATCCTAGACTTAGTATTCACAAATGGAGACCTGGTATCTGAGGTGAAGGTGGGAGAAAATCTAGGTTCCAGTGACCACCAATGTTTGTGGTTCGGAATCCAGACTGACTACGAGAAATCCCATTCTGCAACCAAAGTATTGGACTTTAGGAAGACGAAGTTTGAGGATATGGGAGAATATGTAAAGAAAGAATTAAAAGGGTGGGATAAAACACCGAGAGTGAGTACTCAGTGGAAGACACTCAAAGAAGTCCTCTTAAAGGCAACAAGATTACATGTTAGACAAATTAGCAAGAGGAAAAGAAAGAGAAATCCACTATGGTTTACTAGAGAGGTAAGAGCTATAGTGAAAGATAAAAAGTCTGCCTATAAGAGATATAAAGAGACTGGAAGTGAAGTGGACAGAGAAGGGTATAAAACTATACAGAAGAAGACTAAACAGATGATAAATGCTGCTAAAGCCTCAAAAGAGGAAGAAATGGCCAAATCTGTTAAGAAGGGGAATAAAACCTTCTTCAGATATATCAGTGACAGGAAGAAGAAAAACTGCGGGATTACAAAAATTAACAACGGAAAAAATCAGTATATAGAAGAGGAAAAGGCGGTCGCTGACCATCTGAATAACTACTTCTGCTCAGTTTTTTCAGACGGCGGCCCTCATAATCAGAAAATGGCTGAACACAGCATTGCCTCTAGTTGTATAATTTTAGCCCCAGTGTTTTCAGAGGCCGATGTTCTAGAGGAACTTGTCCGGCTAAAGTCAAATAAAGCGATGGGTCCGGATGGAATCCACCCTAGAGTTCTTAAAGAACTCCGATCTGTCATAGTTGGCCCCCTGACTAATCTGTATAACCAGTCCCTTCTTACGGGAGAAGTTCCTGATGATTGGAGAATGGCCAATGTTGTACCCATTCACAAGAAGGGTAGTAAAGAAGAAGCTAGTAACTACAGGCCAGTCAGCCTGACATCTGTAGTGGTAAAAATGATGGAGACTCTTCTAAAGAAGAAGATAATTGACCATCTAACAAAAAACAACCTGATGGACCCAAACCAGCATGGCTTCACTGAGGGCCGATCCTGTCAGACTAATCTCATTGATTTCTTTGACTATGTAACTAAAGTGCTGGATGAAGGTGGTGCTGTGGATATCGCCTACCTGGATTTCAGTAAAGCTTTCGATACAGTTCCCCATAAAGAGCTGATAGATAAATTATCAAGAATTGGACTTAACCCCTGTATAGTTCAGTGGATCTGCAGTTGGCTGAAGGACAGAAACCAGAGGGTTGTTGTTAATGGAGTGTATTCTGAGCAGAGACTGGTTACAAGTGGAGTGCCACAAGGATCTGTTCTGGGCCCTGTTCTGTTCAACATATTTGTAAGTGACATAAGGGAAGGCTTGGCAGGGAAGGTTTGCTTGTTTGCTGATGACACAAAAGTGTGTAATAGGGTTGATGTTCCAGGAGGTGTCTGTAATATGGAGAATGATTTGGCACTATTAGATAAGTGGTCAAAACAATGGAAACTTCAGTTCAATGTTTCCAAATGTAAAATAATGCACTTGGGGAAAAGAAACCCTCAATCTGACTATCGTATTGGCAGTTCTGTGGTAGCAAAGACTTCAGAAGAGAAGGATTTGGGGGTGGTCATCTCTGACAGCCTCAAGATGAGTAACCAATGCAACCAGGCGGTGGGGAAAGCAAATCGTATGCTTGGCTGCATAGCTAGAGGTATAACAAGCAGGAAGAGGGAGATTGTGATCCCTCTGTATAGAGCTCTAGTGAGACCACATCTGGAATACTGTGTACAGTTCTGGAGGCCTCATCTGCAAAAGGATATAACTAAAATTGAGCGGGTTCAAAGAAGAGCTACAAAAATGGTGGAAGGTCTAAAGCATAGAACTTATCAAGAACGACTCAGAGATCTAAATATGTATAGTCTGGAGGAAAGAAGAGAAAGGGGGGACATGATTGAAACCTTTAAATATGTTAAAGGACTGAACAAGGTTCAGGAGGGAAGTGTGATTAATAAGAATCTGAATACAAGAACAAGGGGGCACAATCTGAGGCTAGTTGGAGGAAAAATCAAGAAAAACATTAGAAAATATTATTTCACTGAAAGAGTAGTAGAAACTTGGAACAAACTTCCAGCAGAGGTGGTTGATAAATCCACAGTAACACAGTTTAAACATGCCTGGGATAAACATGTATCTATCCTAAGATAACAATAAAGGAATACTAAAGGGCAGACTAGATGGACCAGGTGGTCTTTTTCTGCCGTCAATCTTCTATGTTTCTTCTATGTTTCTATGACTCTAAAAGAAACAACCAGATACTCACAGACATCATTGTTCACACCAGAGGCTCCTCCTTCTTTAAGGAATCACTTCTTTTTGTTTGCTTTTCTTCCTCCTATTCCTCTTCCTCCATTTCATGTTTGCATTCTGGTACTTCACAGTTTGGTCTCCTCAATACCTGGCACACAGGGATACAATATTGTTTTCTCTCTCTCCCTCTCAGTTCCTCATCAGAGATGCAAACTGGCCGATTGTGCTTCCTTCTTTTGTTGACAACTGGTTGAATGGGCAGTTCTGGAATGGGCTGTTGGACTCCATCCACTGACACTTCCAATGATTGTTTTGTGCATTCCTGCAAATAATTTTTGTATTCGGGTTTAGAAAATCATCTGGGCATTGGAAAGCCATACAGAACTGAAAACCATAAAGAAACCAATAAAGAGGGACAGGGATAAAGCGATGGTGCCTTTTGCAGAGCAGAAAAAGTGAAGTGACTATGTAGCAAACCAGCTGTACCACAGGGAATAACAATTCCTCAAGTTCCCAATGATTTAGATTGGGCTTTTAATCATTTGAATGCTAGAGAGATCTCAAACTCTTTGCAAACAATTCTTTGATGATCTCTCTAGCATGCAGGGGTTTAAACCTCAATTTAAATCACCTGAAATGTAATTTTTTTCTCCAGAAATGCTCCACTTTTACTTTGTGCACATAGCCCACTGACTCAACTAGATAGTCTCAGAAATTGAAAAACACTCAGGCAAATAGACAGAAAGAGAGAATAAAGGGAAACCAAGAGAAAAAAAGCCACAGACCCACAGACACCAAGAGAGAGCACAGAGACTCACAGACACCAAAAATGACAAGCACAGACTCACAGACACCAAGAGAGACAACCAGAGACTCATAGACAACAATAAAGACAGACATATACTAACTGACATGAAGAGAGACAACCAGAGACTCACAGACTCTAAGAGAGACAACTAGAGACTCAATACATCAATGAGGACAATCAAAGACTCACAGACACCAAAGGAGAAACCAAAGTCTCACAAACACCAAGAGAGAACCAGAGAATCACAGACTCCAAGTGAGAAGCAAACAGAGATTCAAGACACAGATAATGAACAGTAGAGACTCACAGACAGCAAGAGAGACAATCCAAGAGTTGCAGACTCCAAGAGAGACAAGCAGAGGCTCACAAACACTGAAAGAGACATCAAGAGATACACAGAAATCAAAAAGGGACAACCCAATACTCAAAGACAACAAGAGAGACAAGCAGAGACTCACAGATACCAAGATAGACAACAATAGACTCACAGACCCCAAGACAGACACACACTAACAGACATGAAGAGAGACAACCAGAGACTCACAGACTCCAAGATAGAGACAAAAAGACTCAGTACACCAATAATGACAAGCAAAGTCTCACACACACCAAGGGAGACAACCAAAGTCTCACACACCAAGAGAGAGAACCAGAGAATCACAGACTTCAAGAGAGAAGCAAAAAGGGATTCAAGACACTCATAAGGACCAGCAGAGACTCACAGATACCTAGCGAGACAACTTAAGACTCACAGACACTTAGGGCTGGATTTAAAGGCTCACTTTAAACCAGCCGCTAAGTGAAAAAGGCACATCGTTCGCAAATAATAAATGAGTTACGGCAGATTCAATAGGTACTCTATAAGAATAGCCATCGAGCATAGGCACAGCCAAAACACGTAACACAAAACCCGTTGTCACACCTGTTAATGCATAATGTGTGGCCAAATCACCCAATAATATAGCTCAAAACAACTTGTAACATAACGGCTGCCGATGGCTAGCAACCCTGATTGATGCAACAACAAATTCAAACATACAGCCAATCCCAAAGCCCCAAAGTATCCAAAAACTTCAAATACACCTAGATATCAGGACCCAGGAGCGGAGGATAGTGATCAGAGAGAGGGAGACAGGAGCGGAGATTTTTGAGTTTGGAGAGAGGTGCATTAACTATTCACATATTACACTTTTGCACATATTACATACACACATACAAACACAAACATTTACGCATACATACACAGTCTTTTTTGTTTCCAGCACCTTACACATTTTGTTAATTTTATTTGACAGTGTGAATCTGTGAGTGAAAGTGTGTGTCAGAGAGTGAGTGGATCGAGTGTGTCTGTGAGGGCCTGTGGGAGTGCCTGAGTGTGAGTGGGTGAGTGATGGCCAGGAGAGGAGGACAGGAGAGAGGGATGGGGAGAGTAGTGGAGGAGGAGGAAGGTCAGGAGGGCATCCCTGAGCAGAGCAGGGATGGGAGAGGGAGATCCACAGGTCGGAGGGGGACCCGGGCCGCAAGAGCAGGCACACGGAGGACAGGGACAGAGCCTGCAGTGGGATGAGGGTTAGTTGCTGGGGAGCACCCCACACAGTCAGGGTCAGAGCAGGCAGGCTCAGAATCCTCCCATGCCGGAGCTGACGAGGGCAGGATCAGGGATCCTAAATACACAGAGGAGGCGAACACAGCTCTCGTGGGGGCTGTCCTCGACAGAGAGTGTCCTCCACCCGACAGCGAAGGTCCCTGGCCTGCAGCGAGGAGGAAGGCAGCCTGGAATCAAATATGCAGCCGAGTGAACGCGGTGGCTACATGCAGGCGAGACGTGTAGTCTGTTAAGAAGTGATGGGGTGAGTGCCGGAGGGTGGTAAAGAACAAGTTGTCTGACATGGCCAAGCAAGCCCGAGGCACAGGAGGTAGCCCACCTGTCCCCATCACCTTCTGCGGGTGGGAGGAGATGGTGTGGCAGAATATGTCCCCGACCCTGATCGAGGGGGTCCTTGGAGGAGAGGACACTGGGGATGAGAGGAGCCTTCACACTACCGGTAAGTGCAACACTACATAACCCCACACTACATCAACCAACACCAGCGGCACACACAATCATACCTCAACACATGCCCATCATTCATCCATATAACTGCACCAACACAGCACCCTGAGGATTAAAAACAGGACACAACACTAGGACAAATGTCAAGGTCCAACTTGGGACAAACCTGTCAAAGTCCTAGTTCAACCCTCCTGTCGCTGTGCTCGTCATGCACAATACACAAACCATGCTGTTCAAAATGTCATTTGTTAAATATCATCACTGTTCACACACAGTGTCACCCATGTACCCACAGGGAAGTCAGAACCTAACCCCTTGAGTACTAGAGGGATCATCAATGCATCGATCAACAATGCTTTGGCAACCCCTCTGGGACTCAAAGGGTTAACCAGACAACAAACAAGTCAATAGGCCAACAATCACATGCTACACAGGGGACATTCACTAAGCGGTGACAAAGAGATGGTGGAGAGAAATTAACCCTCACACACCCTCACTTCACCAATACCAATGTTAGTCTGTGGAGAATATGCAATAGCATGAATCAAGTTGATAAGGTCCCATTGTACAGACTCCATGGAAAACACTGGAAATGGGGAAAGGAGATCACTGGAGAAGTCAGCATCATGTTCACTTCATCAGTTCAACATCACTGCTTACTGAATCACAAAAAGGATGGATCAGGTCACACATCACAGTGTCAGAAAATAATCATAATTCAGCAGCTCTACTTCTAGTATCACTGAACCTATTAACTTTTGTTGCACTACAGGGAAACTATCCGGATTGGTAAATTATGCAATCTTAAACACAGTGACATAAGAGCTTCTCCACAAGCTCCTTAAACAAATATAAGAAAAATAATGAAATCGCTGTTAATCAATGGACTGCATATGTAGTATAAAACCAACAATGTTTATTGTTACAAAGTATAAAAAATACCTTTAGAACTTCTAAAGAGTCTTAAAGTCGATGGAGGAGAGACTTCAGGATAAACCCAATTAACCAGCAAGATGTGTTCAAAACGGCTTTTCACCGATCAACATGTTTCGCGTTACACATGCTTATTCATGATCACATCACAGTGTCCCAGAGAATAACTGGTTGTTTGTGCATCACACAGGCCGCAAACAATTCCCCAGAATTAAAGGTGGATGAAGTAGGCCTTGGTGTTGTGGCTGCAAATATTTACTCTAACTTGAAATGACATATCTCACATCTGATTCCCACATGGATCCACAGGGGTGCTGATGCCATGGATGGATGGTACACCAGCCACTGTTTGCAGGATACATATGGGAACCAAATATCAACCATTGTACCAACAGGCCATGACTGATGGATATCTCGGATTGAGTACAGTTGCCTCACACAGAAGGATGGATGGGCTCATACACAGAGAAAAACAGGCCTCAATCAAAGATATCCCTCACTACTGGCTTGATTGTTGCCCTTCAGGATTCAACTGGAACACACGACATGGACAGGATCTTGTCAAATTCATCAATCTGTGATTGCCAGGGTGGTATCCCACGCATCACAATGTAAAGCATAGGATATCACCATGACAACCAGAGAGTCACCTGTCAAGTAATCCAAAGTTGTGCATTGTACAGGATCAAATAAGAATATAGGGTTGAATCCCACTGCAGATCTATTCCCAAAAGATATGGACACAAACAAAAACGGTCAGATATGTACCTTTCAAATGTTTCTAAATATGTCCCAACACGATGTGAACCCAGAGATCAGTTCACTGCATGTGATTGCCTTACTGGCCGGATATGTGCACCCATCAGAAATTAACCTACATTGCTACCATCCAGGTACACATACATAGTATATCCCACTCTATGTAGATGGGATATACGAGGTATGTTCATATCCATCATATCAAATCAATGTATTTTTGGATGGGTGCACATATATAGCCAGTAAGGCAATCACTGAACTGCACTCTGGCTTCACATCTTGGAAGGATATATTTGTATCCATATGAAGGGTACATATGCACATACATATCTGACCATTTCTCCTTGTGTGTAACTGTAATGGGATAGCAATGGGTAATTTCATCATAATGTAATATTGTTGGCATCGTAAAAAGATGTGTCTCGATGTAAGTCCTATATGACCCTTGGCCACTGGACTACTAACACCTGGGCCTGACTGGGGAGCCCCAGCGTCTTCTACCCAGGGACAATTTCACACCACCACCTCCACCAGCACAGGCATCATTGGACTGCTCGGAGTCACTTGATGTGGTGGGCATATGCCCATCATCTGCACCAGCCACTCCAACAGCTGTCACAGCAGCCACAACACTCTCAGCAGCAGCAGAGGACACAGCACTCCCATCAGCAGCAGAGGACACAGCACTCTCAGCAGCAGAGGACACAGCAGCACCAGGGTCACCGGGCACATCTGCCTCCATCCCTGTATGGCCCTGCAGAGGAGACTACTCCGGTCGAGCCTGAGCACAGATGTGAACATCACCAGGAGCCGGAGGGTATCCAGGAGGAACACAAGCAGATTGGAGACCAGAATCCAAGCCCTGAAGTCGGAGGTGGCCAGGGTGAACACACCAGCTCTGAACGGGGATCATGGACATGTTCACACAGGTGCTGGTGGAGTTGCGAGAGATGAACCGCAGGGAGACCCTGAGGATGGAGAGGGAGAACCTGCGTTCCACGGGAGGGGTCTAATGCACCCACCACCCCCTCCATTGTTACCCCTAAAGCCACACCTAGGGGGCAGAGGGTGACCAGATGATCAACAAGGGCATCCACCTCTGACACCCAGTCTAAGCCCCCCCAAAAGAAGAAAAGAAAGGCCCAAACTGTTAACTGCCCCCTCAATAAAGAAACATTGTGCTTTTGATTCCTGTCTGATCTGCTGTGTCTTCAGTTATGGATTGGGTGGCAGGGTTGTCTCCAATGCATTGCCAAACAATGCAGTGAACACAACTTCTGCCTGGTTGAAATGTTTGTGGGATGTTCCAACATGGGTTCACGCACGCACGCACACACACACACACACACCGTTGTCCAAATTCACCTGCCAACCCATCCCTGTTGCCATATAACACGACATAGTTACATGGCCATGATGTGTGTTAGATTTGTTCTGAACATACCCCTCATCACAACAACTGGTGCATCACTGAACATTCGTCGGCATCAATTGTTGTGTTTGAAGGGAAAACCAAACAAACAGCTTTGTGACTTAGCAGGGATGTAACAAGCAGGACAAATGGAACATGCTTCACTATTGACTTTGGATCAAACTCTTATTGTGCAGCTGACTTACTGGTGAACACAACGTACACTCTAGGATCCCAATGTGTGTGCTACACATTGGGATCCTAGGGTGAGCATTGTGTTCTCCAGTAAGTCAGTTGCACAATAGGAGTTTGAATCACAGCCTAACTTACTGGATAACCCAATGATTTTCTTAAGATGTCAATGTGTAGCACACACATTGAAAACTTAGGCTGGGCATTGGGTCATGTACTAAGTTGTGTTGTTGTTTAACTAATGTTGTAACACACTTCACCAGTGATAACACTTGTCCACTTGGTCTTGTTGTTTGTTGATGTAGCCCATGTACTGAGATATGTTAACCTACAACAATCTCAGAACATTGATTATATTGAGCAACACACAAACCGTGGACGTGACATCACTGTGGAAATAATTATGTTCCCTGTATCACCTCCTATCACCACAACACCCATTAGTGTATCACTGCCATCATTCCATTGCATGAATACATCGCAATGTTCACTCATGGTCAAACAACCAGTGGACTCCTGTGATGTAGGTCATGCCTTCCTATGTATGAGGTATACTCTAGCCTTGAGTATGGTTCATAATTGAGAGATGTAAAATCCAACATTTATTCATACAGACAGACACATACTGAATAGTGATGGTTCTTCTATATTGTGTCTCAAACAGCAGTAACACATATATGTGTTTTCTGGATGTATAGCCTATGTGCATGAAACACTTGTATGAGCACACAAACGGTACATCTGAAATAAATAGGGATACTTTAGTAACACTGGGGAACTGCTCATGTGTTGTCCACATGGTTTGTGTACTCTGTGATGAGCAGTCTTACTGTAAAAGTCTGAAACCTGGATGGTAGCACACACATGAATTTGTGTCTATATGTGAATGTTCCAGTAGAGGTTGCTGTGAACATCAAGTCAAACATTGCATCACCAACACAATCACTTGAAACACCAAAGGGTGAGCTTCATGGAAGTGCTGTCCAGACTTCAGTCCAGTCACATGGAAGCTCCTCTGTTCAAGGATGGATCGTGCTATGGATGCCTGTGGGACAAGAGGACAGGATTTGGAATATCATCCTCGAAGTGTTCGTCATGCAACAGCTACAACATCATGATCCTCTTCATCTTTCTCGTTACATGGGGCTACACGAACCATTGCTGTGGAATGTGTTGTGTAAGGGGATATTAACCATCTTTAGGGATATATGCCCCTGACATGGTTACACATAACAGATTTGTCCTGATAGCTTCCTGACAGCAATATATTTGGGCTGCCACTGTCAGAGACAGTCCAAATATGTTTGGTTCATGGAGCTATCAGGATATATTTGTTGATGTGTGTATTTCTTCCTGGGGTACATATCACTGCACACAAACACACAGGTCAGCATGGTGTCCCTGGAGACGTGATCCACATTTAATGAGCTCTATGTTGTGTAACACACTACCGCTGTAGATCCATCCCTCTGCTGCTCTTTTCAGCTCTAGCAAACTACAGGACCCCTGGTGTGATAGAGTATTATCCGATGCATTGCCTTGGATGAGACTCTCTCACTACAGGGGTACCATGGTTGCTATGGGTGTGATCCTAGCAAAACACTTTAATTGGTGCCTGGGGAGCCGTGAAATATGATGAACAAGGTTAAAGTGTTGTACCTTGGTTTCCAGGGGGACATGCATGATATCCTTGAGGTAGCAGTATCAACATGGACGACAGGGTGTTAGATGTCATCGGAATCTCTAGGCCCAATCTGACTGGTCCATGGAATGGTTGATGGTGGTGGTCCATACTGCAGCCAGTGTCAGGGCTGTGCCACTGATCCTGTGGGGTGAAACAGAAGATATGTGTTGTGGTGGGTGTGCATGCATGGATTGTGTGCATACATGTATTATACTCACAGCTGAAGTGATCCCTATTAGGGTTTCCTCACCCTGGACAATGTCCAGTGGGTCATCAGGTCTGGGTGGGGGCTGTACATCGTCGATGAGTCTGGTGGCCACCGAGATATTATGGAGGATGGCACACACAATGACAATGTTGCAGACATTGCCTGGTGCATACTGCAATGCTCGCCCCGAGAGGTTCAGACATCGGAATCAGGACTTGAGGAGGCCGAAGGTACACTTAATGGCATTCCGAATTCTGGCATGAGCCTGGTTATATCTTTCCTGGGCATCGGTTTGGGGATTGGCGAGCAGGGTGAGGAGCCATGGTTTGCAGCCATAGCCGGCATCACTTGTGGGAAGTGAGTGACATGCTGAGACAAGGAGCACATGTTGTGTGAATGCTGTTTCATGAGGTGTACGTACTAGCACGTGTGTATGTGGTGTGATTTGGTATTGTTAACTCACCCAGAAGCCATCCGCCTGTATAGGTCCCATTTTCGAAATCTCTGTGCACAGATGAGTTTCTGAGTATATGGGAGTCGTGACAGCTTCCGGGATATTTTGCACAGACATTCATGATGGCCAGGTTGCTGTCACACACCATCTGCACATTCATGGAGTGGAAGTTTTTTCGGTTGATGAACACATGTCCCTGATGTGCTGGTGCTTTAATGCTGACATGGGTGCAATCTATTGCACCCATGACCCTGGGCATGCCTTCCCTTTCGTAGAAGCCCTGCTTGAGATGTGTCCACTCCATGTCAGTGGTGGGGAAGTGTATGTACCTACTAGCCTTGCCTTTGAGGGCTGGCAAGACCTGGGCCAGCACCCTGGAGAATGTGGACTGGGACATGCCAGATGCGTAACCCTCTGTCAACTGGAAGGCACCACTTGCCATGAAATGTATGGCACACAGAAGTTTTTGCAGGCCAGTTAGGGCATGGTTGTGGGTGCATATGGAATCCACCTGATCCTTGATGACCTCGTACAGGGCAATGATGCTGTGCGGCCTCAACTTGTAGCGATCAATGACTTTGTCATCGGTCATTCCAAAGAGAGTGACCCTTGGGCGATATACCCTGGACCTTGGTGGTCGTCTATGCATCCTGGGCTGCTCCAGGGATCCCTGTGGCAGCTGGGGAGCATCCTGTTGCTGCAGCTGTGCATCTGCAGGCAGGTGTCCTCCAGGTTGCGATGGGTTCCTGTGTGGCTCATGAGCTGGAGCCTCCTCACTTGCAACAGGTGAGGGCTGTTGATCAGGTGTGCCTGGGGGTTGCTGGTGTTCCCTAGCTCTCTCCCTTGCATGCCTTCTCTGCAGTCTTCGCAACAATATGTAACTAAACATACTGATTGCGCTCTCTCTATCGCTCTCTCTCTCCTGAGTGGAAAACAAGCCACAAGTGGGTGTGGTGAGCTGTCCGTTTAAGTAGGTAGTGGGGCGTTGTGTAGGTGTGGTGATGAGGTGAGTGCTGACCAATGGGAAGGCGTTTGTTGTCCAGGTAAGTGTTTGCAGGTGTGTCTATGTTTACAAGTGTGCTGTGTTGTGGTTGCTGTGTCCCTGTCAGTTGCGGGTGTGGAGCTGTGGGGTGCAGGTTGTGCCTGGATCATCTGGTGATGTTGCACAGGTGAGCTTGTTTTGTGTTGGCAGGTGTCCATGTTGTGTGCTAACCCCCACTGTTCTGTAGCATGTTGTGTTGGTGTTTTTTTGTTGGGCCATGTCCATGTGGTGTTGCTTGGTTGTTGTGTTGTGTGTGCCAGTGATCTGTGGTGTGTATGCATGTTTTGTGTGTTATTTTGGCATTGCACAGGTTAATTTTCCCATTTGTATTCTTGTGCGGGTAGCAGTTCGTCTGTTTTACCATGTAGCGGGGGGGGGGGTTTGTCCATTACGTGTCTATCGCCTAACAAATCTGAGTCTTACCTCTTGGTCGTTAAATGTATTTTCACTGCCGTTAGCAGTCCCGCACTCCTTTGAATTGCTCTGGGGAATTTTGTTCTATGGGTCCCAATGCATGTAAATGTTTCGGCCGTTGTGACTTGTGCTCTGCCGTTAGCTGAACATAACACAGACCTTTGAATGGCTTACTGCACCTTAACGCACCCATTAGTCTTTTTTTTGGCTAACGGCTGCCTTTAAATCGAGCCCTCAGTGAGACAAGCAGAGACTCACAGAAACTGAGACAGACGTCCAGCGATTCACAGAAATCACAGGAAATAGACACCAAAAGGGAAAACCCAATACTCACAGACAACAAGAGAGACAAGCAGAGATTTTCAGTCATCAAGAGAGACAACAAAAGACACAGAGAAACAACCAGACTGACAAAAACCAAAGCCTTGATTAAATTCCCCACTCCAGCATTTTTTCCAGCACGGTAAGCCATTCAATTACCTATGCTACGAAAAAATACCAGTAGAAAAAAATGTATGTCTGGTGCTAAAGTCAGCGCTCATTTGAACTCATTAAAAAGTATTTAAACTATGGCTATTTTCCTATTCAATTCCATGCGTTAGGCCTTAATATGCTTTAAGGGACCAACGCATGTTTAGTCCTGTTAACACAGGAATTTAAGAGGAAAAAAGGCCCAAAAACATAAGCCCCATATCAATCCATTCAAAGCATCAACAAAATGAGTAAAATGTAAGTAGAATTATCCCTATGAGTGTCACTGGGGTATGCAAACCCCTCTGGCACTCACATCTGGTGCTAAAGTCAGTGCCCATATGAACCCATTAAAAAGCATTTAAACGATGGCTATTTTCCCATTCAATTCCATGCGTTAGGCCTTGACATGCCTTAAGGGACCAACGCATGTTTAGTCCTGTCAACACAGAAATTTAAGGGAAAAAAAGGCCCAAAAAACATAAGCCCCATATCAATACATCCAAAGCATCAACAAATTGATCAACACTTTGGTGAGCTCTCTAACATTCAACTGAAATGTTATTTTTCCTTCATGGTGCAACTGGTTTGCTCCAGAATTTCTCCACTTTTCCTTTGTGCACATGACCCACTGATTCGACTAAAGACACTTAGACATTGAAAACAGGAGGATCTCTCAGGCAAAAAAGACACAACAAGAGAATAAAGGGAAACCAAGACAGAATCCTACAGACACACCACGGACACCAAGAGAGAGCACCAGAGACTCACAGACACTGAGAATGACAAGCAGAGACTCACAGACACAGAGAATGATATCTCTCTCTCTCAGTTCCTCCTCAGAGATGGAAAGAGGATGACAGACGAAGAAGAAGAAAGAAGATAGATGCTTACAGAGGAGGAATTGAAGAAGAAGACCAGAGTGCAGGAGACCCCACTGGACTTCAGGATGACAGGAAGGTGTTGTAATATTCAGTGGTAGGATAGCGTTAGGGTTAGTATTTAGGAGGGTGACTATGTTTGAGCTCACGCTCTGTGTTTGTCACTGCATCAAACACCGAGTGTTAACTGTTTTCCTTTGATGTTACCATTTCTCACGCTATTTAATGTGAGTTTTGGGAACTAAAACCATGACAGACGTTGGGCCACAAGTTGGATTCTGTGTCCCAAAGCCCCTCATGTTTTCTGTTGGTAGTGCATTTGGATTCTGACAGAACCACTGTGTGTGTTTAGTATCCTTTTTTGCCATACCAACAGTTTTACTGAGGTATATAAAACTGAGCCCTGAGAAAGACAAATAGAGACTCCACAAAACCAAGAGAAAGAAACAGATACTAATGGAAATCAAGAGAGAAAACCAGAGACTCACAGACACCAAGAGAGAACACAAGACTTGCAGAGACCAAGAAAGATGATCATAGTATTTTAGACACCATGAGAGACTCACATACCCCAATAAAGACAGCTAGAGACTCACATCCCAAAAGACACAACTGGAAATTCACAGACACCGAGAGAAATAACCAGAGACTAACAGATATCAACAGTGACTCTCAGATACTGACAGGAGCATCCATACAGTCACAAAAAACAAGAAAAACAACCAGTCTCACAGAAACCAACAGAGAGAAAAAGAGACTCACAAAAAACAAGAAACAACACATCCCAGGCATCAAGAGGCAGACAACAAAAGACTTACAAACACAAACAGAGAAAAGGAAAATACAACCTGAGACTCACAGACACCAAGAGAGAAACAGAGACTATCTGCCATCAAGAGAGACACCCAGAAACACCAAAGATAGGCAAAGACTTACAGACCCCAAAAGAGAAAACCCAATATTAACATACAAAAGGAAAAACATCCAGAAACTCACAACAGCCAAAAGCAACATCCAGAGACTCACAGACCCCAAGAGAGACAACCAGAGATGCATAGATACAAGAGAGTAAACCCAAAAAATCACAGATACCAAGGGAAACAAACAGAGACCCACAGACACCAAGACAGACAACCCAGGACTCACAGACACCAAGAGAAAAAAATATACACTAAGGGAGAGAGAGACACAGAGACTCAAAGAAGGAGAAGTAGAGACTCACAGACACCAAGAAAAACAACAAAAAACTCACAGGCACATACATAAAGTGAGAAAAGAGAGACAACCAGAAACTCACAAACCCCAAAAAAGATGTCCAGAGTCTCACAAACACCAAGGGCTTGATCCAATTCCCACCAGTAAAACTGTCGATAGGGCAAAAATTAACACGGAACAGTTCACACACAGTGCTAGAGTCAGAATTCAGTTGCCCTTTCAACAGGAACCACGACGAGCGTTGGCCCACAGGACCTAACTTGTGGCTTAAGGTTCGTCATGGTTCTTTTAGTCCCACAGCTCATGATAAATAGCATGTCAAATGGCAAGATCAAAGGAAACCTGCTAACTCTCGGTGTTTGACACAGTGACCCTTACAAGCATTAACCCTCCCCTTGGCCCTACACTACCCCTAACATAAACAATAAAGTGTCCCCATTCTAGCCCTAACACTATCCTATAATCCATAGTTGGAAAACGTACCTGGAATCCTGACATCCAGCGTGGTCTTCTGCACACTGGTCGTTTTCTTCAATTCTATCCTTCTATCCTCTTCTTCTCTCTTTTCCTCTATCCTTCTATCCTCGTCATCTGTCGCCCTCGTTCTTCTTCTTTTTCATCTGTCCTCCCATTCATTCTTCTTCTTGAACTAAATGTAAAACCTGAAAAAAAAATATTAAAATAAATCTATCATTAATATTATGCTGCCACTGCCACTGCTGGTGGTGGTGGCAGTTGTGGCAGGAAAAAACAACAAAAAACCCCTCCTTGTACCTTTTGGGCCAATGCCCAATGTCAACTGAGAGAAATTTGACCAGGTACTGCCTTTTATATGGCAATTCTCTGTTCAAATTGCCTCCCATGGTCCCATTGGCTGGGATGTTTGGTTAACCAGGGGGAGGAATGTGCCCTGAATTAACCACTCCTTCCAGCCAATCAACTTCTAGCTGGTGGGATGGCTCAATGTGATAGAAGCTGATTGGCAGGGATATGTGGTTACTGAAGGGCACGTTCCTTGCCCTGTGTAATCCCACATCCCAGCCAATGGGAGCATGGGAATTAGTTTGTACAGGGACTGGCCATATAAAAAGCAGTCCCTATTCAAATTTCCCTCAGTTCGCATCGGGCAACGGCCCAAAAAGGTACAAGGAGGAGAGAATTTTGCTATTGTTTCCTGCAGCGTATGTTTAATGGAAGACTTATTTGAATAACTATATTTTTTTACAGGTAAAACAATAAGTTTAAAGAAAAAGAATGAAGAGGAGCACAAACGAAATAAGGAGATGAAGATGGCAGATGAAGACAGAGATGACAGATGAAGATGAAGAAAGGATGACAGATGAAGGAGAAAGAAGAAGATAGAAGCCTACAGAAGAAGAAGACCAAAGTGCAGAGGACCCTGCTGGACTTCAGGATTATAGGTAAGTGTTAATTTTAATTTCATGGTGTTTTTTTTGGACTGATTAACCCTTAGAGTGCCAGCGGGCTATGCAACTATCTGTAATGCGTTGCATACCCTACTGGCACTCAAAGGGTTCATTATCTTTTTTACTACTTCACTCACATGTCGGTGGTTAGTCCCTTAATGCGTGTTACTACCCGCCACATGTAATCACAAATTCAACTACTTTTAAATAATCCTATAGTGGTGCAAAACCTGGGGAAGTAGGAAAACAGTCTCCCACCTTACTGGATTCCACTCTCCAAAATCCCCAAAATTCCCAAAACACTCTATGGTCTGGCGCACAGGTCTAAAACAATCTGTACACAAACAATATTTTACTACAATATCTATTTATTTCAGAAAAACCTTCATCTCCAAAACACATAAACTAAAAATGGTCTAATAGACAGTTCTAGAAATAACACTGATATCTTAGATACATAGATTGTCAGGATCCAATGCACAATTTCAAAACAATTACTGTAAAAAATTCACAATATTATTATAATGAGTATCCGATCTAAAAAAGTTCCAGACCACTAATAAGATAAGGAAAATCTGAATATTTACCCAAAAAATACTCTGGTTATCCTATATGATGTCTGAAACCTACATATATACAACCATGTGAATGTGTGTAATGGCTACTAGATACACCAATATCCACACACACCTACACATAGAAAACTGCACACATACTCCTACACTCTCTCTATAGACCCATAATCTGAATCTACCTAAACAATCGATCATAAATAAAAATCACAAATAAAAATTAAAAAATACACAGGCCTTGGCCAATGTTCTAAAATGTGGTGTTAGGAGTAAATTGTTCCAATAGAATATTAATGTAACAAGTCAATTGGACTTAAAGTGACCACTGTTCAGGTGACTTGAACTAATACTTCTTCTCGATATACCTAATGTTGTTCCGCAATGTTGAGCCACAATGTATTTGTATATCAAATGTTCACACTACTGTGTTACAATGTGTCCATGTATCAGATCTATACATTCACTGCCTTTAACAGTGGAGACAACCCAAGCCTCACAGACACAAAGAAAGACAACTGCAGTCTCATAGATCCCACTAAAGACAGCCAAAGACTCACAGATTCCAAGCGGAACAAGAGACTCACAGACTCCAAGAGACAGACATAGCCGAAGACTCACATACAACAAGAGAAACAACCAGTGACTTACAGAATCAGAGAGAAAACCAGAGATTCATAGACATTGAGAAGTTGGCTCCCCAAAACCAAGAGAAAGAAACAGATAAAAATAGAAACTAAGAGAAAAAACCAGAGACTCACAGACACAAAGAGAGAGAGAGAGAGAGAGAACACAAGACTCAAAGAGACCAAAAAAGACAGACAATCATAGATTTTCAGACACCATGGGAGACTCACATACCCCAATAAATAAAGAAAAACAACCAGAGACTAACAGACATCAATAGTGACTCTCAGATACTGAAAGAGACATCCATACAGTCACAGAAACTAAGAGAAAAAACCAAACTCACAAAAACCAGGACAGAGAAAAACAGACTCATAAAAACCAAGAAACAACACAAGACTCCCAGGCATCAAGAGACAGACAAGACAGACATCAAGACACAGACACCAACAGAGAAAAGAGAGACACAACCAGAGACTCAAAGACACAGAGAGACAACCAGAAACTCTGACATCAAGAGAAACACTCAGAGACATTCGGACACCAATAAAGATAGGCAGAGACTCATAGACCCCAAGAGAGTCAACCAGATACTCACAGACCCCAAAAGAAAAAAACAAGACTCACATACACAAAGAAAGACATCCAGACACTCACAAAAGCCAAGAACAACAACCAGAGACTCATAGACCCCAAGAAAGACAAACAGAGATGAATAGGCAGAAGAGAGACAACCCAAAAAAATCACAGACACCAATGGAAACAAACAGAGGCCCACAGATACCAAGAGAGAGAACCCAGGACTCACAGACACTAAGAGAAAACACCAGACGCACCAAGAAAGAGACACAGAAACTCAAAGAAGGAAAAATCAGACTCACAGACACCAAGGAAATGAGGCCACCGGACACTCACAGACTCCAAAAGAGAGACACAGCCAGAGACTCACAGAACCAATAACAGACAGCCAAAAGCTAACAGGTGCTAAGAGGGAAAATCAGATTCTCACAGAGAACCCCTAGACTCACAGACACCAAAAGAGACATCCATAGACTCACAGAAAGCAAGAGAAACAACTAAAGACTCACAAAAATCAAGAGAGATAACCAGAGATCAAAGAAACCAAGAGATAGGAACAGAGCCTGACAGAAACCAAGACTCAGCCAAAGACTAACAGTTATCAAAAGAGAGATAAACAGAAAATTACAGACTACAAGCAAGAGAGACAAATTCTCACAGACACCAAGAGGGACACTCAGAGATTCTCAGACACCAAAAGACATCCGAAGACTCACAGAAGCAAATGAAGATACCCTAAGACTCACAGATCCCAAGAGAGACAACCAGGGAGACATAGACCCCAAGAAAACCATAGATACATAGAAACCAACAACAAACAAACAACAACTCACAGAAATCAAAATAGAGAACCAGGGACTCATGGAAACAGAGCGACAGAAACAGAGACTCACAGAAATTAAAAAGACAAAATAAGACCCACAGGCACCAAGATAGTGAAAACCCAAGACTTACAGACACTGAGAGACAACCCTCATAGACACTTAACAAGTCAATCAGAGATGCTCAAACACCAAGATACAACCAGAGACTTTCAGAAACCAAGAGAGACAGTCAGAGACTGAAAGGCACCAACAGAGACAACCAGAGACTCACAGACCCCCTTAAAAACAGCAATAAACACACAGACACCAAGAGAGAAAGTCATATACTAACAGGCACTAAAATAAACAAACACATACTCACAGGTATCATTGTTCAGATCTGTGGCTCCTCATTCTCTTAAGGAATTACTTTTTTCTATTTACTTTTCTTTCCCCTATTCATCTCCCTCTGTTTAATGTTTGTGTTCTGGTGCCTCTCAGTTTGTGTTCCTCAATAACTTATCACTGTGCTCTGGCACACAGGGCTGCAATGCTGAACTCTTACTTACTCCTCAGAGATGGGAGCTGGCCAATTGGGCTACTTCCATCTGGTTGACTGGACAATGCAACAGAGATGCACAGAAACCAAGAGACAACCCGAGACTTAAAGGCAGCATGAGAGAGACACCCTCAAACTCACAGACACTGAGAGAGAAAACAGAGTGACAAGGAGAGACTCTCAGATGCCAAAAGAGACAACCATAGATTCACAAACCCAATAAAGACAGCCACATACTAACAGATATGAAGAGAGACCACCAGAGACTCACAGTCTCTAAGAGAGAGAGAGAACCAGAGACTCAAGTCATTGATAATGGCAAGCAGAGGCTCACAGACACCAAGGAGGATACCCAAGACTCGCAGACACCAAGAAAATCAACCAGAGACACCAAGAGAGACAATCAGAGACTCATAGGCTCCAAGAAAGAGACAACCATTGACTCAAGACACTGATAAGGACAAGCAGATACTCACAGACACCAGCAACAGCAACAAACTGAGACTCACAGACTCGAAGAGAGACAAGCAGAGGCTCACAGACACGGAGAAGGACATCCAGAGACTAACAGAAATCAAAGAAAACAACTAGAGACTCACATACATGGACAAGGATAAGAAGTGTTTCACAGACACTAAAAGAAACAACCCAAGACTCACAGACATGAAAAGAGACACACAGAGATTCTCAGTCACCTAGAGATCTCTGTGACTTGCACCATGTTGGAGATCTTGAGAAGGAGATCATTGTATTCTGTATAGATGTATATGTGTTGATAAAGAAAGTGATTTTTGCCACTTATATATTTGACGTTTTCTGATTGGCATACACACCATCAAAATGTCAGAGATGCCGTGACTAGCAGCAGCAGAACCTACCCTAAAAGCTCCTGGGGCATGTAAAGTAGTGCTGTAGATATGTCAGAGTGTGTGTCAGGATTTCATTCATTTACACTAACTCTCTTGTCTCCTGTTGCTGTTCTGCAAATACAAAATATGGATGAGTATGACTACGTTTGTTGTTATAGAGTGCCCACACCTTCTCTTCTGCCGCTGCCACCACTACCACAAGTCACATTGTCAAAGCAAAAAGTTACAGAGTTCTTCCACTATGTACTATCATCCCACACTTACTAATTCTTAGTAGGCAGTCAAAACCTGCATAAAATGTATGTCTGCGCAATAGCAAACTTGAAAACAGAGGTTTTAAAGAACTGATGCTATGAGTTCACCCTGCTGGCATATCCCAGGCTGCAGTTATTTTCAAGGATGTCTGTGCAAGAGTTGTATAAGCAGGCAGTTGGTGTCTTCATCAAAGAGGCTCAGCCTTCTAACAAATCTTAAAGGCATATTTACTGCTGTAGAACTCTGCATGCTCACAACTTTTACTTTTAAGGAATAGTAATACTTAATATGTAAAAAAATATATGTTGTAGGGTTTATCCCCCTGAATAAAACAAGGGTACTTCCAATGCTGAAAGGTGTTTTATTCTAAAGTTATTGCAGTTCAAACTTTAATTTTTTAGATCCAGTATCTCTGTGGCCTGAAATTGTACAGTGGCGCTGTTTCTACACCATCCTATGGACAGCTCTGTTCAGTTGACCATAAATCGCCTTAGGATGGAGAAGCAACAATGCCACTATACAATTTAAGGCCACTGTGATACTGTGCCTAATAAAATTCATGTTTGAATTTTAATAACTTTTGAACACCTTTCAGCAGTGGGAGTGCCCTTGTTTGACTCAGGGGGTTAAATCCTAATATATATATATTATATAAATAATTTTTTTTTTTTACATATTAAGTATTATTATTCCTTTCAGTTGTTGGTTTCTTCACTTTGGTCCTCAGGAGCAGTAGCACTGTTTCAGGAAATAGTACAACTGTAGAAAGTATAGGCAAAAACTAGCTAAGTTCTCATAGGAAATTTATTGGCATTGGCGAAAAGGTGGAAATTTTATGTATTTTCAGTGGGCATGGATGTTCACAGGAAATGTGGGAAACTACTCATTTTAAGTGAAAACTTCTATGGAAAAATGTTTTGCCTTTTCACCCATCCATACACAGAGGATGTCTTGCTGTAGCTAAAGACTGGGTAAAGGTATTGACTGGAAGGCTGGATATTTAACCCCATTTGAACCAGATCAGGATGAGTACCCCAACAGGCCAAGGAAAAGCAGAGAAAACCAGAAGAATCAAACAATCAAATACCAAAAGAATAGTTGTGGCTGTAGAAAGACAAAGCAGTCTGAGTTCAATCAAAGTCAATTAACAAGCAAGAAGTCAGGACAGGCTGAGAGGAAGCATGATCCATAAATATGCTGAGATTAGAACCAAAAGGGAATAATAAGCCATTTCAAGGCAAAATACCCAGAAATAAATCCTTCCATGGCCAATTTTTAGATTCAGGAAGTAGCTTTAAATGTCAAAGGAAACTCCAAACAGAGGCTCATTTCCTGGTTTAGGTTCCATTTTGGAGGCAGAGACATCCAGATCAAGCAGCCATCTTGGTAGAGGAAACAAAAAAACAGCTAAGCAGAAAGTGACACCTGCTGGTTGGAGGTACAAATGAGATCCCCTGCAAAATTGGCTACAGGATGCAAAAAGAGCAGGCGTGCTGCATACCTCCCAAGTGTCCCTTTTAGAGATCCAAAACCCTCTGTCCCTCTTTTCTACTCTTTTGTCCCTCTTTTCTGGAGATCAGAATGAGTAGTGTGTGTATAATGTGAGCAATAAAACTCAAATAAATGTGTAGTTATTCGTCAATATATGTGTTTGTAAATTAGTATGTGCAAATAAAATTCTTTAGTTTTGCTATAAGTAATTTATTCAGTTACACAAAGAGGTGTCAATAGGTCTTGAAATAACCTAAAAATTCTCGCTAATGCCCCACCCACCAGCCACACCCCCATAAACCCCACGTAAAACAAAAGTGTCCCTCTTTGGCCATTTGAAATGTTGAGAGGTATAATGCTGGGAAACCAGGCATGGAACTTCCAGAGCAGAGCAGGGGCATGGAGATGAGAGGCTGGAACTCAGGAATGCTCCTCAGGGGCCATAGCCCTTCCAGTGATCTAATACTGTATTTGGCCTCATGACCTGTCATCACACTCTGGTCTTGTTTCCTGGGAGCATGCCGTTGTGCCACACACACCACTTCTGTGTTGGTTTGCCACACACACCACTTCTGTGTTGGTCCTTCCAGCAAACTCGATAGGCATCAGATTTGCGCATTTTCCTTGCATGTGTGTATGGGATGCTATCACGGTGCCCGTGATTCCTTTCTGTCACTCTCGCTTGTGGTGCTCGCTGATTGGCTTAGACGGTTTGGCCCGCCCCTGGTGACCTTTTTATGCCTGGCCATTGACACCTGTCAGGTACCCTTTCGTGGTGTTCCAGAGCCAGTGTTGCTATTGCTTTGATCGTATGTTCCTGATTCCTGTGTACCGACTTGGCCTGTCTTGATTACGCTCCTGTGTTCCTGCTCCGTGTACCGACCCGGCCCGGCTGACGTTCCTGCTTGTGACTGATCTGGCTTGTCTGAGAACCTCCTCCGTGTACCGATCCAGCTTGGCTGACTTCCTGCTCCGTGACCTGAACCGGCTTGTTCCAGTGGCCTGTTTGTTCCTGCTTCCTGCTGCTAGTGTCGCCATCGCGACATTCTGACTTCCGCCTGAGCCGCTCACCGGACTGACCGCTTGCTCCAGTATCCCTGCAGAGTTGCTTCCCCGTGCTGAGTCTCTGTTACCATTTGCAGAGCTGTGCTTACGTTACCGAGCCTTCCCTGACACTTGCAGAGCACTTGCCACTCTTGCTGAGCCTGTTTATCTTAAGCTGCTTAACCCTTGCAGTGCTGCCAATACGTTATATGAGCCTTCACGTACTTGCTGAGCCTATCCTGTGTGATTGCTACTTCTGCAGAGCCGGCTGCGTTACTAGCTTCATTCAGACGGCGGCTCATCCTTCCATCAGCAGAGTAGTTGGTATCCGTTACCGCGCCCGGTAGTGGTGCTATTGGCTCTTGCAGGACGTCTCCAGTATTGCCCGTGGGGCTATTGGCTCAGGACGTTTCCAGTATCGCCCGTGGGGCTATTGGCTCTTATCCTTGCAGCACAAGGTGGTCTCTGTTAATACGCCCGTGGGGGCTATTTTGCTCACATACTTGCAGCGCAAGGTGGTTCCCGTTGTACGCCCGTGGGGGCTACTGGCTCAAGCTCTGGCAGGTTGTCTCCGGTTACGCCCGTGGGGGCTATTGGCTCAAGTCATTACTGTTCAGTTGGTTTCCATTGTTACGCCTGTGGGGGCTATTGGCAAGCTCTTGCATTACTGCAGTCTCCATTGTTACGCCCGTGGGGGCTATTGACTCAAGCACTTGCAGATTAAGTTGTTTCCATTGCTACGCCCATGGGAGCTACTCTCTGCAACTCCTCTGCAGTTTCTCCCAATATCTAGTACCGGCTGCTATATTCCAGATTTAAGAACTTTCTCTAATAAGCGGCCTAATCACCATCTTGGGCGTGCCAAACACCACAACAGAGACTGATATTGCATGTTAACTATTAAGTATCCTCTCCACTGGATACCTATCCTGTATTTATATCTGTGGTTATCTAGCTTCTATCACTCTTGTGATAGTATCTCAGTCGCTATTGTTATTATTCAGTCTGTAGAGGGCGTTCTTTACTTGTGTTATTTTTTTTTTTATAAAACTGCGTTTTGTTTTACTAGCTGGTCTGAGTGTCTTAAAAAACTGTTACAGATGCTCTATGTCCATCTTGCTTCATATTGCAAGTGTCATCAAGTTTGATGACAACACTCTAGAGTTGTGCCATTTGGTGTGCTCCCAGCATCTTATGCGTCACTTACACAACGCTTCCTCCCCAGATGACACAAGTTCCCGTATCTGGCTCACTATTTAAAGACAGGGTTATACCCTGCTCAGTGCTCAGTTGTTCTGGTGCCTCTGTACTTGTGACATTGCATTCTGATTTTCCTGATCTCCTGTTGATGTATCCTGGCTTGTGTATCCATTTTCCTGACTTCTGGCTCCCTGCCCTTGGCTCTGATTCCTGGCTTCCTGACCTCTGGCTTTCTTAACAGACTACATGATCTCTGACTTCCTGACCTCTGGCTTGCACTACTGACTTCTGGACCTCCAGCTTGCTGTCACTCATTGCTCCAGACCTACAGTTCCATTCTCCACAGTCTGTGAGATCCTGTACATTTGGGCCTCCTTGCCTACTGAGCTCTTACTACGGGTCCTTACTCACATAACAACCGAGCTGCATATTGAGCCCATAGGGGTGGCTGAAGCCATCCTGCTCTTACCGGCAGATCCCATCCTTTACTCAGGAACTACAGGTCGGTGAGGAGCATCTTCAATGCCAGTGCCAAGATTTACATGCATCTTCTACCCAACCATTTTCTTCTTCAGTACAACCTTCTACTTCTCCCATGACGGAAGGTATCACCAACGCTCTGGAAGCATGCATGCCCCTGCCAGATACATTTTATGGAGACCGACCATAGCACAGGACTTTTATGACAGCCTGTTAAGTAGGAATGGGCAAACATTTTCACCTCAAACTGAAATCGCCGAATAATAGCATTTCCCCCTTGACAAATAATAATGTCCTGCGAAAAGTGTCATTTTTCCGCTTTTTTTTCACCTAGCTCATTCCATTGAGATTAATGGGAACATTGAATTTACATACAACTCATAGCAAATATTATTTTATTTCCCAAAGGCATAGTATAAAAGGGGCATGAGGGTGTCTGTGTTGGTGGGGTGTGGAGAAAGAATCAGTTGAACAGGGAATGTTTTTTTGCGGGGGTTTGTTTACTGGGATTGAGAGGGCAGTTAAAAAAATAAATCCTAAATACAATTAAAAAAACAATATGGTATAAAAGTGGTCTGAGGAGGGTGCCTGGGTTGGTCAGCGGTGTCTGGGGAATGAATCAGTTGAACAGGGAATTTGTTTTGGGGGGTTCTTCACTGGTATTGAGGGGACAGTTAATAAAAAAAAAAAAAAAAGCCCTGAGGAAACATTAATTTTTAGGACTTAAACTTCTTTGTCACAAGCACTAAGGAAACATTGATTTGTAGGTCTTAGGTTTGTTAGAAACAAACCCCCAAGAATTGTTTATTTTTTGTAGGACTATGGTTTTTATTATTTTTTTTTAAAGCACAAGCCCTGAGGAAAAAAAATGCCCTACTGGCCTAGTGCCAGCAGGTCATGTCGTGTTAGCCATTGGCCACTGGCCATTGTTAAATGCCCTGATGTAGATGCAGAACTTGTGACAGCTGTTCTTGCTGTTGTTGGGTTGTTTAAGCAGCAGGATGATTAGGCAGCTCAAAGGGAATGGGATAAACAACAGCAGTAACATGGGTGATTGATAATGGAGATTCCACTTGCCATTACTAGCTCCAGTGATGTGCCTGAGGCTGTAGCAGCAGAATAAGTAGACCCCAGAATATGTGGAGAAAATAAGAAGTTGGCCAATAATTCTTCTCCATCTGCCTCCTCCTCCAAAATCATGGGTGTGTTTTTACTAGAATAGAAATTTTTCTTTTCAGAGCAGGAACTCTGCCTCTCATCAGAAACTGCAATGTGCACAGTGGTAAATAACACTTGGCACAACTGTATCCAATCACCATGACAAGAGAAACCAAGTACTGTATCACGGTGCCCGTGATTCGTGCTATCTGGTGTCTATCACTTGCTGGGAACTACTCATTGGCTGTCTGCTATTAGCCCTCCTCACTTTGCCTTTTTAAACCCTGGTTGGGCACTCCCAGGTTGCCCTTTCGTGATGTTTCTGACCTCACCTGTCCTGACCTGCTGTCAGGCTTCTGGGCCTGCTATTCCTGCGTTCCGGTGTTCCAGCGTTCCAGTGATCCTGTGTTCCGGTGTTCCTGTGCACTATTGTTCTAGTGTTCTAGTGTTCCAGTGTTCCGGTGTTCCTGTGTTCCAGCACCTCGCGGGTTAATCCTCCTGAGTTCCTGAGTCTCCAGCCTGCCCGTCTCTCCTGCCGGTTGCTCTCTGTCAGCGATTCCGGTGTTCCGGTCACCTGTCACCGCATTAGTCTGCTCCGGTGGATTCCCGCTAGAGTACAGGGCTCTCGCTCTTGCTCAGTCGCTCCGGCGACATTGTTACTATTCCGCTTCAGCTGTAGTGGCTGATCCCAGCAAGCGGACGCTGGTTTACTCCATAACCCTGGTCGTGAGAATTACAGTTGGTCCCAGCGTGCGGACGCTGGTTTACTCCATATTAACCTGGTTGCGAGAATCGCTGTTGGTCCCAGCGTGCGGACGCTGATTTACTCCATATTAAACTGGTTGCGAGAATTACTGTTGATCCCAGTTGGTCCCAGCGTGCGGACACTGGTTTACTCCATATTAACCTGGTTGCAAGAATTACTGTTGGTCCCAGCGTGCAGACGCTGGTTTACTCCATATTAACCTGGTTGCCAGAATTACTGTTGGTCCCAGCGTGCGGACGCTGGTTTACTCCATATTAACCTGGTTGCGCTCATACCGTTGATCCAACGCTAGGACGTTGGTTGCTCCTGAACACTAGTCTGAGGACAGTTCGCTGTATGCTTTCTTATGCAGTTGTCTGATACTTTCTGGCAATAGACTTCTGCTGCGATTAGGCCATTGTATCTATTCTTATCTGCTGGCATAGTTATCTGACAGCTGGTCTACTCTTTGGGCTGCCCTGCCCGGTATTGGTAAGGCCGGTAGAACCTTTGCACGTTACCATCTTGAAGGTTGCCTTACCAGGTATTGGCAGGGCCGGTAGAGCCTATACTCAGTCTCCCTTGGGCTGCCTTGCCCGGTATTGGTAAGGTCGGTAGAACCGGTACATGTCACCTCACGGTTGCCTTACCCGGTATAGGCAAGGCCGGTAGAGCCTATTCTTATTGCTACTGTCCCTTGGGCTGCCTTGCCCGGTATTGGTAAGGCCGGTAGAACCGGTACATGTCACCTCACGGTTGCCTTACCCGGTATAGGCAAGGCCGGTAGAGCCTATTGTAATTGATACTGTCACTTGAGTTGCCTTGCCTGGTATCATTGGCAAGGCCGGTAGAACCTATTCTACTACGATTGTTGTTGTATTGTTATGTATGATTAACCCTACAGGGATTGCCTTAACTTTTTTACCAAAACCTTAAGCCTGAGAGTCTTCAAAACCGTGACAGTACGAAAGGGCCATGACCTCAGACACTAAGGGTGACGGTAATACGCAGAATATCCATTGGAGGATGGATATGCATGAGCAAAGTTTGGATCAGCTGGCGGTTGCTATCCAAACACGCATGGTACTGGCTGATAAGTCCGGTTCTAGCCCTGTAGTCTCGCCAATTCAGACACCGGAAAATGAATCTAGGCCCTCAGGGGTCGCAGTCAAAGGGTTAACGGCTTCTGCACCCTTGCCGCTAAGATATGACGGTGACCCTCAGCTATGCAGAGGGTTTATTAATCAGCTTGAAATCTTTATGGAATTGACGGCACACGCATTTCCGAGTGACCGCAGCAAGGTTGGGTTCATGATATCCCTGCTGACTGGTAGAGCATTGGCCTAGGCTAACCCACTGTGGGAGAATGCTAAACCTTGCACAAAAAATTTCAGTGATTTTGTACAATCCTTTCGGAGAGTATTCGAGCCTCCTGGCAGAACCACCTCTGCTGCTAAATGTCTCATGGAGATACAACAGGGCAGGCGCACGGTTGGCGATTATGCCATTGAATTCCGCACCTTGGCAGCAGAGGTAGGATGGAATTACGAGGCCCTCTTGGCAGCCTTTGCCCAAGGCTTGAGTGACCAGATTAAAGACGAGATTGCTGCAAAAGATTTACCTACTGACCTAGATGATTATATTGAATACGTGATTCTAATTGATTCCAGAATATGTGAAAGATTAACCGCCAGAGAACGACGAGCACGGTTAAAAAACAATGGGTCCAGTAGCATATTTTGCCCACCCAACCCTCCCTCTGCATCCAAACCTAGTGAACTAATACAGGAACCAGTTGAACCCGTGCAGGTGGGTTTCACTAGGTTAACCAAGGAACAGAGAAAGTATCGCAAGATACAGGGATTATGTTTGTATTGCGGTAAAAATGGTCACTTGTTAAAATCTTGTCCGGTGCGTCCGGGAAACGAACACACCTAGAGTACCTTGGGGGACAGGCCCTAGGTGGTGTCCAATCGTCCCCAATTTTGGGCACACTTAAACCCACCATACAGGTGGTATTGTCATGGGCACAACGCTCGGTTGAGGTTTTGGCCTTGGTTGATTCTGGTGCAGCTGGGTATTTTATGGACAATACCTTTGCTGAATTGCATGGGGTACCACGCATTCAGAGAGAAACCCCTCTTGCTATTGAAGCAATTGATGGCAGACCTTTGGAGCCCGCTCAGGTCACCTTTGAAACTATGCCCTTGTCCATGACAATTGGGGCTCTTCATAAAGAAGAGCAGCAGTTCCAATTAATCAATTCTCCTCACCATGCCGTGATTTTGGGCTTTCCTTGGTTACAGTTGCACAACCCACAATTCGATTGGCAGAAGTGTGAGATTGCTGCGTGGTCCCAGTTCTGTATGGATAAGTGCGTTACCCACCCTGTTAAGGTCTTGTGCACCTCCCCTTCACTACCTGATGCCTACCAGCAGTTTAGCGATGTTTTCAGTAAAGGGGAGGCTGGCACTTTACCTCAGCACAGACCATACGATTGTCGTATTGAACTGAATCCTGGAGCAGTACCACCGAGGGGACGCACGTATCCATTGTCTTGTGAGGAGAACCAAGCTATGGAGGAGTACATAGCCAATGCCCTCAGTAGAGGGATCATAAGGAAATCTACTTCCCCGGCTGGGGCCGGATTCTTTTTTGTTAAGTAAAAAAGTGGCGAACTGCGACCATGCATAGACTATCGTGGGCTGAATAAGGTGATGGCAAAGAATGCCTACCCTATACCACTCATCACCGAGCTGTTTGATAGACTTAAGGGGTCCTCGATCTTCACCAAATTGGACCTATGGGCAGCCTACAATTTGATACGTATCAGAGGCGGTGATGAGTGGAAAACTGCCTTCAATATGAGATCAGGGCATTACGAATACCTAGTTATACCATTTGGTCTATGTAATGCCCCTGCAGTATTTCAAGAATTGATCAATGACGTTCTTAGAGATATGTTACAATCATGTGTCGTGGTCTATCTCGACGACATACTTATCCACTCCAAAGACTTGTCTCAACACATCAAGGATGTGTCTGAAGTATTGCTGCGCTTATGCAAAAACAGATTGTTTTGTAAACTGGAGAAATGCGAGTTCCACAAAACCAGTGTACCGTTTCTGGGATTTATAATCGGCAAAGACGGCATTGCCATGGATAAAGAAAAATTGACGGCAGTCTTACAGTGGCCTAAACCCAAGAGTCTTAAAGCCGTTCAACGATTTTTGGGATTCGCCAACTATTACAGAAAGTTTATTGAAAACTTCTCTTCTATCGTGAAACCTCTGTCTGACCTCACGCATAAGGGTGCTAATCCATCTCTCTGGCCAGTGGCTGCGGAAGAGGCCTTTGAGAAAATAAAGTTAGCCTTTGCTGAAGCTCCTGTGTTATCCCACCCCAATCCACTACTTCCCTTTACATTAGAGGTGGATGCCTCAGATATTGGGGTTGGGGCTGTACTTTCTCAGCAACAAGTTAAGGGCAGTACACTCAGACCCTGTGGGTTCTTTTCTAAGAAACTGACTAGTGCTCAAAGCCATTATGAGATTGGCAATATAGAATTACTGGCCATTATTCTTGCTCTCAAAGAATGGCGTCATTTACTTGAAGGCACTAAAAACCCCATTTTGATTCTGACCGATCACAAGAATCTGACTTATCTCTCTGAGGTCAAGAGATTGTCTTCTCGCCAGGCCAGATGGGCATTGTTTCTATCCCAATTCAATTTCATTGTATCATATTTGCCTGGATCAAAAAATGTTAGGGCTGATGCTCTGTCTAGACAATCTGAGGCGGAGATTGACAGAGAAGAAGTACCAGCACCTATCATTCAACCTGATCGAATACTGGCTACCATATGTACTAGTATCACTTCACCATTAGGGGAGGAGATTTTGGCTTCCCAAGCTTCTGCCCCTCATGAAACTCCAGCAGGCAAATGTTTTGTCGCTGAACCACGAGGTGGTGCTTCTAGCAGTTAAGGAACATGGGGCATTTTTTTTCCACAGATCCATTACAGGACTCCCCAAATGATGTGCAGCAGTGCAGGGAGCCCTGAATTCCATGTTGTGCCAGGACTGTCATGGGTCCTTTCGGAAAGTTAACTCATGACGGTCCTGGGTCCTTAAGGGGTTAAGTTGTTTCAGCAGTTCAGAGATCAGAGGTAAGGTGTGCCAGTTTTTGATGGTTACTTTATTTTATTTAGCCCCCTGGAGAGTGAGGCTGGGGAGTGATGCGAGAGAGTAAGGATGGCTTCCTGCAAGCACTTGCTACTGATAGATATTGCCAACCACAAGGTTTGATATCTGTTCCCAGTCGAGCCGGGTCCAGATCAAGATGCACTTGCAAGTATCCCGTAGGCTGAAGGGAATTAGGATCACTTGTGGAATATCTGAGATATAGAACATGGAATAGCATGGCATAGAAAGAAGGAAATAAGGACCATTTTTAGAATAGAGGGAAACTGTCTATGAAGGTGAAGAGATTCCAGACAACTTGATAAGTCAGTGGAAACTGCAGATGAGCACCAGTGAATGTCCTGTAGAAGCTGGATAATAGGGGATGGATGTGCTAACTGTGTATGACTCCCTGGTAGGGAAGAAAGGAACAGTACACAAATAATGCCTAATACCAGTAGGAATACCAGATGATGATAAATTTCAGCCAAACTTGGCAGTAAAGTACTGAATTATAAGATAGTATTGGACAGTACAATAATACTCTATATGATTTATTGAATACAATAGTCAATAGTAAACATCAACAAGTATAAGTCATTAACGAAAAGAGAAACCTGATTATTATACAGTTCATGCATATGAAACGGTTCAAGTGGAGATGATCGATGATAGATGGTAATGGAAATGAGGATGATGGTTATAATGCGGATAAGGCGAAGGTTAGCAAATGATTGATGGATGATATGATTAGTTTATGAGTATCGGTATTCACACTTTTCCTCTGTGCTGCTGTCAGTTGCTCGGAGTCCCCTCGAGCCGGTGCATATAGAAAACAGAAAGAAAAAGAGAGACAGCGCACCAGAGATCTAAGTGTATTCTGTTAAATGAATGGATATGATATACGGTGAGTATCGGGCAGTAGTAAATCAAATATTTTATCCAAATCGAGTAAAGTAAAAAAATTAAAACTGATAAAAGAAACCAATTGGGAATATACAGATGTATACAGTCTGTATCACATAGGTAATAAATGATAGGCTATACGTGCCTAAAATAAAATAAAGTAAAATAAATAAAAAATAAGAAAATAATTAAAATTGAGCAATATTGGAAATACAATAGCATGTAACCCAAGTGGGTACTTGGGTGAAGACAATGTCAGCACAAGAGAAACTGATAAATATGTAGCAGAGAAATGTATCATCAAATGCTAGTGGAAAATGTTGGTAGCAACAATGTATGGGTGCGTGACATTATCTAAGGGTACACTTTCCCCCTTAGGTAGTGTGCTCACCAGAATAGTGCTTGTCATACAGCATATAGTTACTGCTTATGGTTGTCTGCTCACCGGATAGTTTCTTGTAATAAAGCACCTCAGACAGCAGACTATGAGTCCGTGGACCCGCTACTTCACTCTGTCCCGATAGCAGTGTTCTCCTGTCACCCGATGGTTACAGTCTAATTGTCCCGGTTGGGACAAATGGACTAATATCAGTTCTGTTTTAGATCTTGTTGTCTTACGACCCAAGACAACAAGGTCTAAAAGAGAACTGACTCTGTTAGGCACTGCTGATCAGATGAAATAGAGAGTGAATAATAAAATGTTATGCAGACAACTCTAGAGCGGCTGGTAAGATGAAATACTGTGCGGATAACCTCAGTCTGGAGCCACTGGTGAGATGAAATGATGCACAGAAAACAAAGAACAAAATCACAAGGCTAAGGCTGGTAAGAATCATTGCCAATGTCATAGAGCAGAGTAGTAAGAGCAGAGGTCAGATAGGTGATGGATCACAGAGATAACAGTAGTCTGTGACAAAAGTCCAGGTAACCGATAGAAGAAACCAGTGGGCAAGGCCAGCTGGTAACTGGCAGGAGGAGATGCAGATAGGTGATAGATCAGAGAAATAACAGTACTTTGCAACACTTCTTTAGGCTAGAAATAAGAGTTGAGGAATTCTTGAACCTGCTCTATCATCAAATTCTGAGTCACTGCATATTTTTGTTTTTGCTAGAATGAAATTGTTTTATGCCTATTTTGAGAATTATCTTCTTAGTTAATTCCACAGAAGAGTAATGGACCAGTAGCAGATGATAGTTTTAGGATTTCATCAGTCTTTCTTTCCTATAGGCTCTCAGGATTTGGTTCTTATTCTGGAACTTTAGAAGCTTGAAAATAACTGAAAGTCATTTAGCAGAGGAGGAAGCTTTAAGTTTAAAGGGGGCCCAGGTAAAGACCTCTTCTGTAACAGAAGATAGAACATTTGTAGTGTTCAATGGAGTTCTTTAGTAATAAAGTTAAACAAGCCATTATCAATCCAAGGTTATTCTTAGGAGTCTTGTTCTCTATGTCATCATTTTTTTGTAGTGCAAAAAACTGCAATATGTAAGATGCCAGTTTGCCATCCAGGTAAGATGATTTATACTATACATACCTCCTCAAGCCTTAATAACCTGAAACATTTTGTTAGCCAAATTATAAGAAATGCTAGTAGATTAGGTAACATCAAGGCATTTAGCTTCAGAAGAACTTTTTGGTAAGCTTCTTTACCTCTTCCCCCCTGCCTGTCTCCTATAGCAAGTTTCTCTTTTAATGGACCCATAGTTTTATTGAAAGGTTCAATGATAATATTTCCTTCTTTGAAAAAGTGTTGGGTTACTCTGCAAAATGTGTTAGATGATATTGTACTGCAAATTTGCATTTTAAATAACCTGTAGCACTTTCAGTGCCATTATTTTAATATTAAACCATCATTGCATTTTAATGGAGCCACCTTTTTGTAAACACTTGCTTCTACGTTAGAATACCTTACTACAACCACTGAGTGAGCAGTGACCAGAGGGTCCCGAGCAGGAAAGGGGTTGTACTCTCCACTTGCTCATTGTGGCAGGCACGTCTGACATATACCTTTAATTTTATTTTGACTCCGCTGATTTTCACGATTGGGAACCCTCTTCTTTTAGTGTTTCCTACTATATATATCCATAGAATGTAGACTATACTTTTGAAGTGTGTTTAACAACTAAATTAATTAAAACAGGCAATTTAAGTGTTCAAGTTGGTGAACAAGTTAGGGAAAAAAATTTATTCAAGGGCAACCTGAGTTTGCATATCTAAAGATTGAATACTGTGTGGTGATTAAACTGTCTCTTAGGCAGAATTTTGAGCTATAAAATGATTACTACTAAAACAAAAAATGTTCAACAAAAATAAAAAGTAAAGTACAGAGTATATTGTCTGGTAACAATTGGTAAATCAGTAACATATTATCATAGTAAATTATGTTTAAAAAAGACACAAGTCCCCCTCTTCCTCTTTCCACATTCCCACCTCCTCCCACTACCTCTCCTTATCACTTTTTGCAACTGTTTTACATGGCCTATGGATATCTTCCCTTACTTATCCACCCACAACACAGATTACTATAATTCAACACGCACTAGGCACTTGAGATACTTAAGCAACTTTCCATCGCAAACTCACTTTCGTCTTACGATTAGCTTTTACATAACCTCCCACTACACATATTTTGTTAACTGGATCCAATAGTTGTTTGTATTCCCTAAAGTGGGTTTTCGTAACACTATACCATGATCTACAGATGTAGGTACAATTACTTATGATTGTCTTTTTTTACTTTCTGTATCAAATATAATGACATGTAATATTGAGACATTGTCACATGTTAAGGTGGATTATTTTTGTTAGTAATTCAAGCTCTTATCCATTGTATGCTTTCTTTGATTTATTTCATAATGTAAATGTCTGGACATTTTTTGTAATGTTTTCTCATATCTCTAATAAATAAAAAAGAAACAAGTCCATCAGTTTCAACCTTTGCTTCAATTTTAGTCAAAATTGCGTTTTGCATAAAAATATATCAAGGTTACAAATCTCCTGAGTCTGAAGTAGGTGTGTCATGGCTTGAGTTGGGTCACTAAAAATCTCCTTTATGTTTTATATCCTGATGCAGGAACTACGCTTTATATGGCATTCCATTTGTGGAAGAGACCAGTGAGCTCTATGTGAGAGTGAACTGTGCATGAGTCCTAGCTGGCAAAATCTAGTGTACATGGTGTGTACATCCTGCAACCTTCTTATTCCATCACATGCCTATAAGGAGGTTGGTGGTGCCCCTGAAATTATCCTTGTGCATACTACAGAATGTGACATCAGTGGCTTATTAAAGTGTGGCAGAGACTGATACAGAGGTTTTAGATTCTAAGCAATTAATATACGGCCATGTAGAGGTCATGTCACCTATTACAACTAAGTTCCTGAGGTATGTTTCAGAGAACTTAAAAAAGGGGTGAAGAGATCTCTGGAATATACTTGGCCTAAAAGTCAAGATATGAATGGTAATGATTCAAACAGAAACCAATACTTGGAGGGTGTTTACAGGAGAGATTGGATCTTATTGGTAAAAGCACAGTGGAACGATTCTGAAGAAAGCCATCTACACCTTATGGGAAATTAAAGATGCCCATTGATTTAAATGGATTCTTTAACACATTGAATGCTAGAGAGGGTTCCACAATGCACTGGAGACCATGCTAGCATTCTAGGGGTTAAAAAGCACCCTTTTAAACATTCTTAATATTGGTAAATGTTCATGTCCTCTATGATGCAGACTTGTTCCACTTTACGCATACATAAAGTTTAGTGTGGCTTGGCAAGATTTTAGAGCCAACAGGACTCTTATCACTCAGGAGAGATCTGGAGCAGTATATTATTTCCCTTCCAGTCTTTTCTTATATACTTTATGTGTGTCAGTTTAGATTATCTACAGTAGGCTCTCTCTTTCAGATATTTATCTGTGACCTGAAGATATAGCCATATTTGTATCAAACATGTGTTCTGCTTACCTCCTCTTTCCAGTTAATGTTAAAGACTGTACATTATGAACTTTTAAGTGGTTTCACTATTAAAGCACTTGGGCTCAGTATTGATCACCAGGCACATTATACCTAATGACTTCAGTATAAACCAATTCTTTAGTTTCAGTATACTTGATTATATGGGGGTAATGCCACTATTTTCGATGTATCTGTAAAAAGTGTGTCATTTGTTAAAATGTAAAATACAATTTGAATATTAACAATAATTTGACTAATGATGGACACAATTTAATTTAATTTGATGGACTCATAATAGAATTAAATATTGTCTCTGTTTATTAGTTAATGCTTTAGTCGAGTTCTATAATAGTCTTTCTGTAATTGGCTTCAAAATATTCCCAATAGGGAAATCAAGTTATGACATTTGTGAATTACAAATACATATTGTGTTATAAATCTCAAAATGCGCTTACTGAGTACTTATATCATATTCCCAATCCCAAATATTTCTTGTGAGAATATATAAAACATCAACAGACGGTACAAACACAGAGAAATCTATAACAACATAAACTGGTATGTGAATTAATTCATAAACAGACATGGGCTGTACATGTACTGATCGATCAGGAGGCAGTTATATATGGTAAATGGCTAATATTACAAGTGATAACATATTGAGGCTTTTAGATTTATTACATCATTTAATAGGCAGACTGCTTAAATATAAATACTGATATACATTATAAACCTGTATTACTCATAATTACATATACGTAGGTGTTATACTTCAAGCCTCAAATTCACTGACTTTTTATTATGTATACTGTATGGAAAGATTTTATAACTTTTCATTTTATCATCTTACATTGGAATATTCAAAATTAAATTTTAATAGGCAAGTTTTTATGGCATATGATAGTTTTTTACAGTGTGTTATAGACACAGATTTGTTGCATTTTTCATATTTTCTTTTCTTTTTAAATGAATTGATATTGCGGTTTACTCATTAGTTAAAAGGTGTTACCATGTTAGATGCAGAAAAAGCAGGAGACTGGTAGAGTAATTTATTTGCTAACAGAGTAACTTTAGAATGTAAGCTTTCAAAACAAATTAGGTCTCTTTGTCAGACATGTTTGGAATGAAGGCTGAATACAAAATACATGACATAGATTGCACATTTAAGCAAGTTCCTGGTTAATTTGAATTCCTCTGAAGGTGAAACTCTTAACTGTGTAAACAGAGTTTAAAGAAAAATTTACACGTACACTGGTGATGAGTTTCACCTCCAGTTGAAGTCAAATTAATCAGGAACTTGAATGAATGTACAACCTATGCCCTGTATTTTGTATTCCACATTCATTCTAATCATGCCTAATGAAGAGACGTTAAATGTCTTTAATGCTTCTATGCCATTCACTTGCAGACTATGTAACCAGGAGGTTGATTATCACTTTAATGGATACCAGACTTGTGTCATTCAGACCTTAAACCTCTTGATCCTTGTTTCTGTTCAAATTCTCATAATCAGCACATTTTTATGTTTTCCAGAAGCATTTGGTTTCTCTTATTATATAGTTCATGACAGAGTATTTGTTTTATAAATAAACACATTTCCACTTAACTCATTATGGGCAAAAAATCCTTATGGTCCCTATAAAGATGAATCTTTGTTCAAGAGATAACATCTTCAATCAGTCCTGATATCTTGTCCATACATGCAAGCATGCCAGTTGCTAGCAGTACAGCAGAACACAAACTTTAACACTGCACATGGCAATCTTAACCCTTTAAAGTGGAGCCCTATATGTTGACTGCAGTGGTGTGGAACTCCAGACCACCAGTATCCAACTCTATATAGAACTGGGAAGCTTTTTAGTCTGGCAAGTTTGAGATACTCTACCATTTTACAATATAATTTATTTTCAAAGATAACTTAAGATATGCATTTTATGTCTGGGTGATGATCATACGTATTTAAGTAAAGAATGCCAATGTAATATTGTTTTTTACCTTAGGTTGAAATATTATACTGCTTCTCAGCAATCCTCCACAGATTAAAATAGAAGTTCAGACCGGTCCTTATTGAGCTTAACTTCTGTCACAATGGTATTGCAGAAAAAACAAAATTGTCCAGTTTGTTGTATGTCTTAGTATATTCAAGCCAATCTTAGTACTAAAGGTCTTGTCCTGGTTTCTTTTCATCTGATTCTGAAAATGTATAAATGCCTGGATAAAATACACCATGACAATCAGATCATGCAGTTGGCTCCCAACAAGCTATCATCTCAAGCCTCTCAGGCCAAACCCAAGGACTTGAGAGACAGCAAACTGTTCAACTTATTGTGGCATTTAATAAAATCTGTCTAGATAATCCAGTTAATGAAGTTTGCTTTCACAGACTGAGAAAGTATTCAATTAGAGATTTTATTGATTTCCTATATTTTAGGTGCAATTTGTTCCTATCTTGAACCTTTTTGAAGATTGTATTATCTTTTGCAACATGAAAAAATGCAGCACACCATTTGTCTATTACAATAGTTTTACTATAGAAGGTGTCAGGAACAAAACCCAGATACATCAATTTTGCAATGTTTTACACTGCACAGTGTTTTCACATGCTATGTAACAGATCAGCAAATGAAAAGACCATGGCTAAAGCAGCATTCTCAATTCCTCACACAAAGCCTTGGACAGGAAATGTCAACAGATGGAAACACCATGAAGGAAACTGAGTGTCGAATAAAATTGGGATGGCAAGCATTTGGAAAACTTAGTAGTATCGTCTGAAAGACAAATTTACCACTCTGCCTGAAGCAAAAGGTTTTTGACCAGTGTGTCCTCCCAGCCCTTACGTTTGCCTGTGAAACACGGACACTTTATGCCAAAGCCATACAAAAACTTAAGGCTTACTCAGAGAACGATGGAGCAGTTAATTCTAAACATAACAAAAAGGAGAAACCAAACAACATGTGCATGGATTCATCTGCACACAAAGGTCTATGACATCACTGAAAAAGTAAAATGCCTGAAATGGAAATGAGCAGGCCACACAGCAAGAAGACCTAATGGTAGATGGACCAAAACTTATTTTGGAATGGATTCCACTCAATACTAAACACCCAAGAAGAAGACAAAAGACAAGATGGGTAGAAGAAATTACCAACTTTGTTGGTACACAGTGGCAAAAAAAAGGCACAGATACCTTTTGTCTTTGGATCAGTCTTCTAGGTTGCAGAGACACTTCACACACAGGAGGAGGATACTTCAAGTCTTTGCCTGTTTATTTGTATCCAAGTGGTGATACAGCAGCTTCACAAACAAAACAGAATCCTTGCTCTACTGAGCACTAACTAAACACACCAGCTCCTGACTGTATTTGGACTACTAGTCAGTTTACCAGCTTGAGAAATAAACATACAGCAACTTAGTCCAGCAGGCCTAAATTAACTTCACAAGTTGCAGGTTTTCAGAGTTTAATTCCTTCCTCTCTGGGAACTCAAACAAAAAAGAGCATGTCTCAGTGCAGGGGGGAGTATTTGACTGCTGACTACATTAATTACCAGATGAAGGTGAGTGAAAGTAGGGAGTGATAAAATTCCTAGTGTGGATTCCTCACCTGGCACATGTCAGTTACTATAAAACTGTGGAGTGGAGCACTGGCCCAAAATACATAGCCTGTCTACGGGCTTCAGGTATTCTATAAGACTTAAGGTTAACCTTTATCCCTGCCTTTGTTATAATGTTATGTTTAATAATTTGAGTTCTGCCTGGAGTCTTGGAGGACACATCTTTGTTTAATCTTACAAAGTTTTTGACTTCCCATGTCTGGTGTATAGACATGGTTTCTGATATGTTAACGTCTGGGTCATTTTTATCTTTAATAGGAAGGGCAGTGGCTTCGACTGCAATTTGAGCTTCCCTATTTTTTTATGGTTTAAGCAAGTTTACATGGTAAATTTGCTCTTTCTTATGTCTACCTGGCTGTCTGACTTTGCAATTTACCTCTCCAACCCTTTCAATAATCTTGCATGGTCCATGCCATGTTGTCAGGAATTTATTTTCTCTTTGTGGGGGCCAAAACTAGTACTCTGTCTCCAGGCTGAAATACATGGACCCTGGAATTCCTATTAGAGCTATTTTCCTGAGCTTGCTGGGACTTCTCCATATGTTCCTGTATGATGAGCATAATAGCGGCCATACGTTCCTGCATCTGGGTTATATGTATAATTACATTATGATGTGGGGTAGCCTCTTGTTCCCGTGTTTCCTTTGCTATGTCAAGTAGTCCCCTGGGATGTCTACCATATAACAGTTCAAAAGGAGAGAACCCAGTGGAGGCTTGAGGTACTTCCCTAATAGCAAACATTAAGTATGGCAGTCCCAATTTTTCCCATCCTTTTCAATCACCTTCTGTAGCATAGCCTTCAGAGTTTTATTGAAATGTTCCACCAAGCTATCCGTTTGTGGGTAATATACAGGGGTTTTTAGATGTTATATGCAAAGAAATTTGCATAATTTCCCAATAAACTGGGACATGAACAGAGTACCCTGATCTGTTAGGATTTCCTTGGGGATCCCAACCCTGCTAAACAGTATAATTAATTCCTTGGCAACTGTTTTGGTAGAGGTATTGCTCGGAGGGATTGCCTAAGAGTAGCATAGTCTAATATTACCAATATGTACTGATGCCCCCTAGCAGACTTTACTAGTGGTCCAACAAAGTCCATTGCTATACATTCAAAAGGAATTTCAATTACATGTAAGGGTACTAATGGGCTACAATATGGTGTAAAAGGAGCTGTAAGCTGACATTCTGGACATGAAGAACAATACTGTATTATTGCTGTAATTAGCCCTGGTCTGTAAAACCTCCTAAAAATATGCTCTTTTGTCTTGTCAACCCCTAGGTGACCCGCTAGAACATGGCTATGTGAAAGATATAATACAGTGCATTGATACACTTGTGGCATTAAAAACTGTTTTGTTAGAGCAGACTCCTTATTCTCAACCCGATCCAACAGATCATTGTCTGCTTCAAAATAAGGATAAGCAAGGTGTCTCTCCAGATTAGTAGGGGAACCATCTTTAACTGAAATGCCGTTTCTGGCTGCTAATAGAGTGGGATCAGACCAATGTGCACTCCTGAGGTTACCTGGGTTAACCTCCAGGTCAATGAGCCCAATGTCTTCTTCACAACTACCAGATGGCCCTGTGCCACTCAATTCTAAATTGTCACCAGTGTTTTCAGAGAGGATAACATCTAACTCTCAAACCCATCCCTGCTATCTAGTTCATCTACCAAAGTGTCAGGAAGAGGAAAATCCTCTTTATATTCACCTGGCAGACTAGTCATGTGGTTTCAGCAGAAGCCCAGAGTCCTAAGAAATGGGGAAATTTCCTACCAAATACCATGTCATGAGCTAACTTTGGTACCAGGCCAACTCAACAATTTGCAGAATCCAATTGTGTTTCAACACATATTTTAGCAGTAGGATACCTATGTATGTCACTATGTATACAGGCAATATCAATCATTTGGGAGTCACTAGTTTCCGTGAGAGGATGGCAAACCACAGGTCAAGTATCAGAGAAGTGTTAAAAGGAAAAGACATTTCGTTGCAGCTAAACATTCTTTGGCGGCCCTCAGGTACATGATCATCGACATCCAACCTGAATTACCCCCTGGAGGGGATAGAGGTAAAAAATTACTCCAAAAAGAAGCATACTGGACTTTCAGACTGGATAAACTCAACTCCCGGGGTTTGAACAACAGGTCTCCATTAAACATTTCCTTTGATGTGATAGTAGACCCTCCCAAAAAGTAGGAAGTGTGTTGAATCTTTTGTCACATTGAACATATATTCTCACAAGGTGGACACCTCTCAAGGGCCTGATGGGCATTGAACCCTTCTTAGAAGGGTATTGGTACCCCAAATATCAGCCCATTATAGGACCCGGTGTTTCACCTCTTAATTACGTGATCCGTCAATTACTTTTATCGACTGTTGAACTGTACGCTTAGCTCTCTAAACATTAAAATGCATCTTATTTTAGAGCCTCAATCTCTAATGTGGATCCCCAGAGTAAGCATACAGGTGGCTACACATTGACCTATCTTAGTCCTTTTTCTCTGCATTATGCTATTGCACTTTGGTGGTCATTTTTTTTACTTTGGGTAGACACCAGTAAGTACTTTCCCCGGGTCAACACTGAGTGGTCTCCTCATCACTCTACTCTCAAGATATTCTGACAAAGTTACTGAGGGCAACTTGGTAATGATTTGACATGGTTCTGTTTTATTTCCACTCATTGGGAAGTGTTTCGATTATTTCAAACACATATAGTGTTTATACTTTAATGATATGCCGTGGTGGCATTGTGGTTGTGGATTGGAAACCATCAGAACAATTGTTACAGCTAACTCATAGCACATGGATGACCTGATTGTATGTACATCCTTTTTAAATGTTTATTGGGTATTCGGATAGAACACCGGACATATTGCAGGCGCATTACTTTGTATATAACCTTTATTATTGGATTTGGGTATTCTCTGTGTGCTTTGTGATGCGATGGAGTGCCATTGACACCACACCGATAGAGCCAGTTACACAGCCCCCTGCTTGACAGGAGGACTGTTGGGGATGATGCGGTTGTCTCAGGGCTCTATATCACTTCACATTTTTATATTGAGTTGTTTTAGATTGTTCTCATGCAGCGTCTTTAGCAAGGTATAATATATCTTTGCAGTATGAGATTTAACTGTTTTGTATCAAAGTAGGTCCAGTTATGGACACTTTATATTCTATCTCAGTGTTATCTCGATCTCTCCCCTAGACATGACTGTGACCAATGTGATTCATCTGCTTGGAGCCAATCGGTGTGCACGCTCCAAGTGATTACATCACAGGTGCCAGGAACTGTAAGTAGGAGTAACCACAAAACATATGTCTTTATTGATAGGTAAATAAAAAAATAACATAGTAAAGGATTAGACACACATCTAAAACATAATTAAAACCACATGAGGAGATCAAGTGAGGCGCTATACACAAATCCACATATCACATGTCTGCATAAAATAATACAAAACAAGCAGATTAATGCATATAATAAGAGAGAGAAACAACAAATAACAAAATACCTGGACTGCAAACAATAAATAAAAACTAAATATACCAATTCACAAAAAATGTGCAAAATATATTCAATCCACACAAGCGCTTGTTGAATGAATGAACCCTGTCACCGGGTTATTCTTAGAAAGCGCAGCGATATGCTTTCATCAATGAATCGGTCACCCAGTCTGAAAACGCAGCACTGTGCTTTCTAAGAATGACCCGGTAACAGGGTTCATTCATTCATTCAACAAGTGCTTGTACTGGAAGCGGCTTATACAGCCACTCCAGTCCTTAAGAAGGCAGAAAATACCTTGGGGTCACCCCATGGATCATCTATCCTTTTGGATAGATGATCCATGATAGGGGGGATATCAGGATAGGTCCTGGTGTCCCCCTCGAGGTCTGAAAGTTATATTTCTGCACGAAAAGCACATCTATGTTACGAAAAACCTTTTATTACAAAAGTCGTCACATGGATCATCTATCCTTTTGAAAAGATGATCCATGTTAGGGGGGTTTCAGGAGTGGTCCTGGTGACCCCCTCGAGGTCTGAAATGTTTATTTATATTACAATAAAAGTACATATAACCTATGGTACACATAGGTTATAAGCGCTTTATTTAAAAAATGGCAGTGGTCGCCTGCATGGATAACCTATACCAATGGATAGCTTATCATGGAGGGGTCCTGATACCCCCTTGAGATCTGAACTATTTATTTAAAATAAAAGTAAAAAAAAATTAATACAAATATAATGGCAAGTTATGCAGCTGCATACCTTACCTATTAACCCTGTGAGTACCAGAGGGGTAGAAAACACATTGCAATGCATTGCTACCTCTCTGGTACTCATAGGGCTAATTATACAATGTAACTACAACCAGGGTATGCTGCAAAAAATAGGAGAAGAACAATGTTGAATTTCAATGGAGAAAAAATCACAGGAGCACTATAAGTTGAATTTTCAAGGGGAAGGGTTAAAATGTTGAATGTGAACAATATTCATCGAATTAAAGTGGTGAAAGAAAGCATTGTAAGTCAAATTTTAAAGGGGAGGTTAATATGTCGAAGGGGGGCACTCTATGTCAGATTTTGATAATGTGGGAAACACATCTAATGCTAAACTTGATCTTTCTGTCGTCAAACATATGCCTATTTCCCTGGACTTTTACATTCTGCCCATTTTTTTTAGGCGGTAGCTGAATAATAGCAGACAACTCCAACTTAGTTACTTCGTAGAAATGGGCTGTCTACGCCAGTTCTGTGGTTCTGCAATAGAATACCGGCGTAACACGTTTGCAAAATACACTTTACTTGTTTCTAATATAAAGCCGGTTTTAGTGCTGGTAATAGAATAGAGCCCTTGATCTCCTCATGTGGTTTTAATTATGTTTTAGATGTGTGTCTAATCCTTCACTATGTTATGATTTATTTACCTATCAGTAAAGACATATATTTTGTGATTACTCATCCTTGCGGTTGAGTGCCTCATTAAAGGGCTTCTGTTTGTCTGGGACTTTCTCTTCCCATACCTGTACATAGTGTTTAGTTTGGCCCTGAGTGCACCAGGCAAATAATTTGTCTGTATTATGCCGAAGTTTTAATTTACTTACTAGTGCCGACCAGGGGTTTGATTCTATTACCCGCGCTAAAACCGGCGTTACAAGAAAAACAAGTAGCGCAAATTTTGCAAACGTGTGTTACGTCAGTATTCTATTGCAGAACCACAGTAAAACAAAACTGGCGTAGACAGCACTTTTCAGAGTAGTAACAAAACTGGTGCTGTCTGCTTTTTTTTCTGACTACAGCCTACAAAAAACTAGCAAAATATCAAAGTCCAAGGAAATAGGCGTACACTTGACGGCAGAAAGATTAAGTTCAGTGTTAGATGTGTTCTCCACATAACAAAATCCGACAGAGTGCCCCCCCCTCGACATATTAGCCCCCACTTTAAAAAGTCGACGTGCAGTGCTTTCTTCCACCACATTAATCCGACAAATATTGTTCATAGTCGACAATTAACCTTTCCCCTTCCAAATCTGACTTACAGTGTTTTCTTACACCACATTAATCCAACATAGGTTATATGCTCTTTAATTAATAAGGGGGGCAATTGTCGTCCCTATGCTGGGGGGGTATCATGAGGGGTCATGATACCCCTCTTGAGGTCTGAAGTACTTTTTTAATACAAATTACATATATAATTTAAAAAAGAAAATCATTGTTACACATAAATTAAATATTTAATTACATTTTCACACAAATTACATCTATAATAAAAACAAACACATTATAGACACATATAAAGGTTGTCTATTAACCCTATGAGTACCAGAGGGGTAGCAAACACATTACAATACCTCTCTCGTACTCATAGGGTTAATCTTGTAATACAAAATACAAGGGCATGTCGAATATATTAGGAAAAGAAAAATGTGGGATAAAAATGGTGAAAGAAAGTCATGGGAGCATTGTAGTTGACTCTTCAAGGGGGAGGGGGGAGTTAAAATGTTGGATGAACAATATTTGTCTAATTAATATAGCGAAAGAAAGCACTGTAAGTCGAATTTGGAAGGGGAAGGGTTAATTGTCGATTATGAACAACATTTGTCGGATTAATGTGGTGGAAGAAAGCACTGCAAGTCGACTTTTAAAAGGGGGGGTTAATATGTCGAAGAGGGGCACTCTACGTCGGATTTCTATGCTGTATACTGTATTATACACTGCTTTTGTTCCAACAACGATGGTTTTGAAACTGTCGTTATGGCTTCTACGCCTCAACCTCTGAGGAGTAAAATTTCTGGCTTAAATATAACCACAAAACAGGCGGTAATACTGAGCGTGGGTAATAGGATACTAATTGCACGTTGTTTTTAGTTGTTTCCTATGGGCTTTTTTTAGACTGGCGGTAAGTATAATTACAGCTGATTTTGCTTTCACAAGTCGGTAATAGGATAGCAAAAACTGACGTAAAAAAAACAATGTCCGTTTTATTTTTAGCGCTGGTAATAGAATCAAGCCCCAGGTCTTTTTCCTCTTATACATGTGCCAGGAACGATCCCGGGGCAGACAAGAAGATAAAACACAAGGTAAGATTCCATACCTGTGTCTTGATAAAGGTCCCTGTGGGGATAGAAATGTGGACCATTTCATTTTTGCTCAATACATCAATATTTGGCTATTAAAAATTTCCATGGGTGCTGTCCTTTTTTTTTCAGTTTATAGATAGATAGATAGATAGATAGATAGATAGATAGATAGGATATTCCCATATGTGTGGCTTATCATACAAGGCTGTATATAGCCTACAAATAGATGGGGAGAGATGTTAACAATGATAGAACTCCATACCCACATATTAGAAACCAGATACAGCAACAGTATGACTCCCATAGCATGTAATAACATGCAGAAAATTAACTGGGCAAATGACTCAGGACTTGAATTAACCTGGTGCATTTCTAGTGCACCAAGCAAACACACCATTAACCCTTTTAGTTTCAGAAGGGGTGCCCAAGCACCCCTCTGGTACTTAGAGGGTTAATGTACCATACTAGTATGGTGAATAACACCACTATATGCCTCAGGTTGGAAGAAGACCTGGGCATTCAGCCTCCTCAACCAGTATCTATCAAAGCCCCTGGTACTAGTCCATTGACCTGACTGAAAATCAGCCATTGTGTTATCAACAGCTCTGAGGTTTCAGACTATTCACCCAGCTAATCAGTGGTGTGATTCATACCCCAAAGACTTTTCTATGGACAGACATCAGTTATACTCTCCAGCAGCATCTTCATATTTGGTCAATTTCCCCAGGCTTTTGTGCACACACACGAGCAAAGCTTCATGACTTTATGCTCTTTTCTGGTGCATTCTGATATTGCTAGTGGTGGTTTTGGCCCACTCCTACCTATTTATTTACCTAGTGGCACCTGCCTTTGCTTGTGCAAAGAGCTTATCACTCTATTGAGCTGCATCATTCCTGAGAGTTTATCCTGTGTACCAATCCTTGACTTGTCTCATTGCTTATGAACCAGATCCGCCTTCTATGCTTATGAACCATGTATACCTGCCCTGACATTTGGCTTGTTAGAGGCCATGATTCTTGTCTTCGAATTTGGCTCAACTGAGTTTGATTGCTTCTATTGTCCTCTGCTAGCAAGCAAGACATCATGATCCCATTTCAGCTCAAATGAACCAGATATTCAAAGGTGCGTGGACAATGCTACCATTGACATAAGCCATAGGTTGTAGTAATTTCACTCCCAAGCATCACACCCCAACATCACATCAGATCAGCTGTGCAGCAAAATCATCCAGTCAGATCTCAGCCTCCTAACTCTGTTATTACAACATCATGTCACAAACTGGTGTATTTTCAGGGCTGGACTACAGGTCCCTATATCTCCCAGAAAAGATCTTATGTAATTTCATTAATAAGCCTCAAGCCACCCTAGGGGTCATAAACAACCACTATGATTGCAGCAAAATATATATGGCCCAGTATGTCTTTTTATTTTGAATGGTTACATTACACCCATAAAACTATGCATAGTAATTATATTGTATTTTTTACTCTATAGTGTTACTCTATAGTGTTATAGTGTTAAACATCTATCTATTTTATTTGTAGAGCATACTGTACAAGTGCTTACATATGTTAAATAAAATATTTACCTTTGTAAATCCACTGGATCCTGGAAAATGAACAGCCAGAATGAAAGCAAAAGCAGTGACTTTATTCTTCAGGGCATTTCAAGTCTTGCAGAGCTTCAGATTCCATTATTTTTAGCTTTTCTCCTGATTTACCTCATCACAATTCTAGGAAACCTCCTTATTATAGCAGTGATCTGTATAAATCCACAACTTCAAAATCCTATGTATTTCTTCCTCAGCAACCTGTCCTTTATTGATGTGTCCTATTCCTCTGTCACTCAGCCGAAGCTTCTTTCTATGCTCTTAAAAGGGAACAACACCATATCTTTTAAAGGCTGCATGATCCAGTTACACAGTTTTATGTCTCTAACCTGTACAGAGTTTGTTTCATTAACAGCTATGGCATTTGACCGTTATATTGCAATTTGCAATCCACTGAGATATACCATTTTGATGAATAGACAAGTCTGTGTCCGACTTGCCATCACTTGCTGGAGTGTGGGATTCCTTGATCCATTATCACACACTATAGTTGTATCACAATTACCGTTCTGCAAATCACATGTGATCAATCATTTCTTCTGTGATATTTCAGTTTTAATAAAACTTTCCTGTGTTGACACATTCTTTATTGAGATATTGACATACATTGTTGGCTCACTTGTAGCAGTTCCTGCCTTTATCCTAATTGTAATCTCCTATGTCTACATAATTTCCAACATTCTGAAGATAACTTCTGCTGATGGCAGACAGAAAACATTCTCTACTTGTGCCTCCCACATTACTGTAGTCATTCTCTTCTATGGTACAGTTTTGATTACATATATGAGACCTACATCTCAATATTCATCCACCCAGTCAAAACCATTATCTGTTCTTTACACAGTACTTATTCCAATGGTCAATCCTTTCATTTACTCTCTAAGAAACAAAGATGTTAAAAGATGTCTACATAAAATCTTTGTTAGAAGATGATTGTACTGTATTAGCTTCAAACAAATAGATAAAAATGTTCATATATCCCAGGGTTAGTGTACATAATAAATGTATCATTTTGTTTACATTGCTGATTTTGACCTAGTTTACCTATTAGTATATTTTTGAAAAACATCGCATTTGATATGTGTTTTGAAAACAATTAATGCTCACTCGAAAAATATACCACCACCATTCATTAAATGGAAATTTGATTTTCTGTGTAAAAATATATATTTTGTTTAAATACTATTATAACCCTTTATAATCAGTAGGATGTACAGTGCATTGCAAATCAGTGTGTTTCACACATCCACACCCCAATGTTCCTCAATGGATTAAAGGAAAAGTAAACATTTTTAATTATAGTTCAACATTGTTTGTTTGTTTATTTTTAAGCTGAAACTTTACATATTACCAGGTGATGCTGTACCTTTATGGCCATGTGGAGATTTAAAAAAAATGCACAATTTGAAGATATGGAGAAAGTCCAACATGAAATAATTTAAAACAATGTAATAATATCTAGTCCGCTTGGTTAATTAAAAAAAATCAACCATAGTTAACTCTATGCTTATACTATAAGAAGACAATAAATACATTTTGGTGCATAAGCTTGGCATAGCTAGTCTTGCGAAATACAGTCCTTCATATTTTTTTCCATGCCCATCTCCCATATCCCACTCCTCCATCCAATTCCCATGTCAATTCCCCAACTCCTACATCCCTTACTGCTACAAATGGATTGCCAACCCTATGCCAACCTTTTGCAAAGGTTTATGATTGTCTTTTGCTATAACACTGTTGTCTTGCCATCTCACTTGGAACTGTAATTCAGTATCATACAAATGCAATAGTAAATGCAATAATTTTTTAATTTAAATACATAAAAAATAATAAGTCACAGCTTACCTTATTTCCAGCGCCGCCGCTTCAGTGATGCTTGGCGTCAGTCCACGCGTCATCTGCAGGCGCGAGGCTTCAGAGTGAAGCAGGCCTCTATTTTATGCCATGCTTCCTGTAGTCTCCTCCTACCTACTTCCTTCCTCTGAGCCTGCTCCTCCTACCTACTTCCTGACGATGGGTTTAAAGGGCAGTCTAAGTCCTGACTCAGTTGCCCTTGCATTGTTGTTCAAAGCGATTCTATTACCTTGGGCTCTGTGTATGACCTGGCTTGTCTTCCATCCAATCTGGTGCTGACCTGTGGCTCCGTCTGACTATTCTTTTGTCTTATCCTTATAGTGGAAACCCAATCTGGTGCAAACCTGTGACTCTGGCTGACTACCTGAACTGTGTATGACCTGGCTTGTCTGACTACCCTCTCTGGTGCTGACATGTGACTCTGTCTGACTATTCTTTTGGTTGTTCCCTGTACCTAGCAGACACCCTATCTGGTGCAGGCCTGGGGCTCTGGCAGACTAGCTTTGATACTGACTGCAGGCCTGAGTCAAGTATACGCTTCCTTATACTGATTGCAGGCGTGAGTCAGATATACGCTCCATTCTGACTGTGGGCGTGTGTCAGATTTCTCGCTACCTCGGATCAAGACTTCAAGTTCCGGTTCCTGTTCCTGTTCTGTTCCTGTTCCAGCTCCTGGTTCCAGTAGAGACTACCAGTGGCTTTGGCCTAGTCTCTAGTAGAGTGGTCCTCCTTGCCAGTTTACTATTTTTGGTAGTAGCACTTGCTGGCTGTGACCCTTTACTTGTACCTGCTATTTACCTCTGTTTGCTACCTTATTGTTGTTTAATAAATTGCATTTTACTATACCGTACTGACTCCTAAACATCTCTGGGGAACCATGACAATCTGGGACCTGCTGTATTTTGTTTCCAGCAGTTACAGACTCAGGCTGTCAATCATTTCTGACAGAGGGCGATGTTATGGTTGACAACAGTCCACTGTAGTTTTATGTGTGTGCGCGCTTATTTATGTTTGTATGTGTGCATGTGTATTTCTGTACACACACACACACAAACACACACACACACACACACATAATTTCATTTAGTGAAGTACTCTAACAGCAATTCAAAACTGGCAACATTACAATGATTTGCTGGTATCTATATAGTTAACTCACATTATCAGACAACATACAGACAACATTTGTCAGTTCCAAAGAAGCATCCAGTTTAAATACATGTTGAAATATCATTGAGATATGAAACATGTTGGAAGTGAGACAATCCACAAATATATAATACTACTACTACCAGCTTGGAGAAGTTTTCACATAGCAATTTGGACTAATGTTAACTATTAATCAACTACTTCATAATATTTCATGAACAAAAAGAGATCATTGTCTACATTTTAATCACTGTGTTTAAGGGGACCTCTGCCCACTTGGGGCTCTTACCACGCTGAGAAGGTCAATGAAGCATACTTCTGCACAAAGTCCTTTCCCCCAGAATAGTTGTTCATTTGGACTTGACTAAGGGACACACTACATGGGGAATCTCTTTTATCTATATTAGTGGTATTACCATCAGCGGCATCCATAGTGGTTAACAGAGACAGGTGTCACGGACTCAAGAACGAGAACTGAACGCCTCAGGTCCGCACCTCAGGAACTACTGCAGGTCCGCACTTGCACAGACAAGGTTTCTGAGAAGGCTACTGCGCTACAGGTCTGAACCTGTATAGGCAGGGCCCTGAAAGAAGCTACTGGGTACAGGTCCGCACCTGTACAGACAAGGGTTCTGAGGAAGGATACTGTGTACAGGTCCACACCTGTACCAACAAGGTATTGGGTAAGGCTACGACATACAGGTCCACACCTCAACACCGCCAATGCATACAGAGACAAGTGGACGTCTGCCAGAGCCACCAGGAGTCCCCAACCAGCTATCCACTGGAGCGCTGGTATGCTGGGTGCGCAGTGGACAACCCTAGGTAGCTCCAAGGTGGGTAGTCAGACAGGTAGGAAATACCCGGGGCAATACGTACACCAGGACCGCAGGTCAACACCAAAGGGTGCTCAGATAGCCAGGGTCATACACAGAGCAGGTAGTTGGACAGAGCCACAGGTCAACACAAGAACGGATAGTCAGCCAGGCCAAAGGGCATACACAGAGTAGTTAGTCTACCAGAGCCGCAGGTCCACACCAGAAGGAGTGTCAGCCAAGCAGGGGTCAAACACAGAGCGGATAGTCAGACAATCCAAAGGTTGGCACCAGAACGAGTAGTCAGATAAACGGAGTCATACACAGGACACAAGCTAACTGCACAGGACACCAACGCTCCAGTGGATAAGCTGGTTGGGGACTCCTGGTAGCTCTGGCAGATGTCTCCTTCTCTCTGTACGCATTGGCGGTGTTGAGGTGTGGACCTGTATGTCGTAGCCTTACCCAGTACCTTGTTGGTACAGGTGCAGACCTGTATGCAGTATCCTTCCTCAGAACCCTTGTCTGTACAGGTGCGGACCTGTACCCAGTAGCTTCTTTCAGGGCCCTGCCTATACAGGTTCAGACCTGTAGCGCAGTAGCCTTCTCAGAAACCTTGTCTGTGCAGGTGCAGACCTGCAGTAGTTCCTCAGGTGCGGATCTGAGGCAGCTTATCCCTAGCCTACCCTCTGGAACTCAGTTTGGCACCACCACAGCAGTACTATCCTTCCTGAAGTCTTCTGTATTGTATTGTGTTCTTGCTGTTGCCGTTCTGTCACGGTGTGTTTGACTCACAGACACAGGGTGTCACAGTTTGTTTTGACTCTCAGACACAGAGTTAAGATAAAAACACAACTTTATTGAAAGTTAAGGAGAACCCTTGCGGGTCCGACATACACATATATATCAACACATACTTTGTACATTGAAATCGTGAACAATGGAACAGTGAAATAGAGAGGCTGTACCGGCCCTGCCAGTTACCGGGCAAGGCAGCCTTGAGACTGGCACAATGAGAGAATAGGCTCTACTGGCCTTGCCAATATACCGGGCAAGGCAGCCTGGAGGCTGGCAACCAAGATGGAGACGGCCCTACCGGCCTTGCCAAAATACCGGGCAAGGCAGCCTAACAAGGACCCAGAGTAGACAAGTACTGGTGCATAGCGTAGAGGGCCTCAGCGACAGGAATAGTGGTGGAGCAAACCAGTCGCACAATCTGGACAACACGGAGGCCTTACCAGTGCTGTATAGGTGTCAGCAAGCAACCGGTGAACACTGGAGCAAACCACTACCTGCGTACTGGACGACACAGAGACACTACTGGTGCTGTATTGTGGGCAGCAAGCAACCGGATGAATATTGGAGCAAACCAGTACCCGCGCACTGGACCACACATAGACACTACCGGTGCTATATAGGAGACAGCAAGCAACCGGTGAATACAGGAGCAAACCAGCACCCGCGTACTGGACCACATATACACACTTCCAGTGCTGTAAAGGAGGCAGCAAGCAACCGGTTAATATTGGAGCTCACCAGTACCTGCGTACTGGACTACAGATAGACACTACTGGTGCAGTATAGGAGGCAGCAAGCAACCGGTTAATATTGTAGCTCACCAGTAACCCACATACTGGACTACAGATAGACACTACCGGTGCTGTATAGGAAGCAGCAAGCAACCGGTTAATATTGGAGCTCACCAGTACCAGCATATTGGACTACAGATAGACACTACCGGTGCTGTATAGGAGGCAGCAAGCAACCGGTTAATATTGGAGCTCACCAGTAACCCGCTTACTGGACTACAGATAGACACTGCCGGTGCTGTATTGGAGGCAGCAAGCAACCGGTTAATATTGGAGCTCACCAGTACCCGTGTACTGAACTACAGATAGACACTACCGGTGCTGTATAGGAGGCAGCAAGCAACCGGTGATATGGAGCAAACCAGTACCCACGTACTGGACTACACGGAGGTGCAATGGTGCAAAATGAGAGGCAGCAAGCAACCGGTGGGCCGTGGAAGGAAACCAGTACCTGTGTACTGGACGCACAGAGGCCTTACCGGTGCTGTATATGGGACAGCAAGCATCCGGTGTGTAAGTAGCAAACCAGTATCCGCATACTGGACTACAGGGAGTCACCACCGGTGCTGTATAGGAGCGAACCAGTACCCGCGTACTGGACTAACAGAATACGCCCAATGATAAAAATGTCACCCAAGCGACATGAAAACGGAGAAACTCTTCACACGATCCAGGAGCAGGAGCGACAGCCAGGCTGGGACAGCAAGCTGGAACAGTAACGGCAGTCAACTGGAACAGGAATGGAAGCAGGAACATCAGCCCAAACCAGATCAGGAACGGAGGCAGGAACCACTTCAGCAGAGAAGGCTGTCAGTCAGGAAAGCAGGTGGACAGTGTAGAGTTGAGTATACAGCCAAGGCCCAGGAAATTCAGGAATACAATGCAGGTGGCTATAGACATAGAGACACCACGAAAGGGCAACCAAAGGGTGCCAGAGCCCAGTCTATATAGGCAGTACTGGGCGTGCTAAAGACAGGCAGCCAATGGAGAGCCCTTACAAATAACTGACAGGAAAAGCCAGCAATCATGGGCACCGTGATACAGGTTTAAGATAAAAGCACAGCTTTATTGAAAAAATAATAAAGAACCCTCACAGGTCCTGAACATCACACATATGTTACAGACGCACGACAGGTTCAAGTAATATAGCGTACAATGTATACATATATAGGCTCTACCGGTCTCACCAAAATACTGGGTGAGGCAGCCTAGAAGGTGGTGCAATAGGACTGAGGAGGCTCTACCGGCCTTACCAAAATACCGGACAAGGCAGCCTAAACTGGTACAGCAAGGAACTGAGGAGGCTCTACCGGCCTTACCAAAATACCGGGTGAGGCAGCCTAAACTGGTAAAGCAAGGAACTGAGGAGGCTCTACCGGCCTTACCAATATACCGGGTAAGGCAGCCTAATCTGGGAAAACAAGGAAATGAGGAGGCTCTACCGGCCTTACCAAATACCGGGTAAGGCAGCCTATGACTGGTGCAACACGGTGTAGCGGAGGCCCTACCGGTGCTATAACGGAGGTAGCTAAGCAGTTGGTTAGATGGAGTGGAGCAACCAACTACTGTATACCAGCGCATTCACGGAGGCAACACATGCGACTGGAGGGTCAGAGTGGAGCGAACCAGTGCCATAAACTGAGCAACACGGAGGCCCTACTGGTGCTATAACGGAGGCAGCACTAGCAACCGGTGTCAGAGTGGTGCAAACCAATGACTGTATACAAGCGCAATCATGGAGGCAACACTTGCGACTGGAAGGACAGAATGGAGCAAACCAGTACCATGTACTGGACAAACACTGAGACTCTACCGGTGCTATAACGGAGGCAGCACTAGCAACCGGTGTCTGAGTGGAGTGAACCAACTACTGTATACAAGCGCAATAGGGAGGCAACACTTACGACTGGAAGGACTGAGTGGAGCGAACCAGTACCACATACTGGACAAACACGGAGGCCCTACCGGTGCTATAACGGAGGCAACACAAGCAACTGGTGACTAAGGAACAACCCAACTACGGAATACCAGTGCAATCACGGAGGCACGACAAGCTTGTGGACAGCAGTGCTACACCAGGAAGGCACCGGAAGACAGAATGTCGCCGAGGCGACAGAGTCAAGCAGAACACAGCAAATTCAGGATACAGGAACAGGAACGTCAGCCAAACCGGGTCGGATACGGAGCAGGAGCGTCAGCCAGGCCGGAGCGGTACACAGGAACAATACTGGAGAGAGAGGTCAGGCTATCCGGGTCGGTACACAGGCGCAGGAACAGGAGAGTAGTCAGGCAGGCCAAGGAAGTACACTGGAATCCACAGGCAGGCGTTGCATAGGCATAGAAACACCACGAAAGGGCAGCGAAAGGGTGCAGGAGCCCAGTCTATATAGGCAATACTGGGCGGACTAACTATAGGCAACCAATGGAAAGCACCCATAGTCAATCATTTCTGACAGAGGGCGATGTTATGGTTGACAACAGTCCACTATAGTTTTATGTGTGTGCGCGCTTATTTATGTTTGTATGTGTGCATGTGTATTTCTGTACACACACACACACACACACACACAAACACACACACACACACACACACATTATTTCATTTAGTGAAGTACTCTAACAGCAATTCAAAACTGGCAACATTACAATGATTTGCTGGTATCTATATAGTTAACTCACATTATCAGACAACATACAGACAACATTTGTCAGTTCCAAAGAAGCATCCAGTTTAAATACATGTTGAAATATCATTGAGATATGAAACATGTTGGAAGTGAGACAATCCACAAATATATAATACTACTACTACCAGCTTGGAGAAGTTTTCACATAGCAATTTGGACTAATGTTAACTATTAATTAACTACTTCATAATATTTCATGAACAAAAAGAGAACATTGTCTACATTTTAATCACTGTGTTTAAGGGGGCCTCTGCCCACTTGGGGCTCTTACCACGCTGAGAAGGTCAATGAAGCATACTTCTGCACAAAGTCCTTTCCCCCAGAATAGTTGTTCATTTGGACTTGACTAAGGGACACACTACATGGGGAATCTCTTTTATCTATATTAGTGGTATTACCATCAGCGGCATCCATAGTGGTTAACAGAGGAAAAGAGACAGGTGTCACGGACTCAAGAACGAGAACTGAACGCCTCAGGTCCGCACCTGAGGAACTACTGCAGGTCCGCACTTGCACAGACAAGGTTTCTGAGAAGGCTACTGCGCTACAGGTCTGAACCTGTATAGGCAGGGCCCTGAAAGAAGCTACTGGGTACAGGTCCGCACCTGTACAGACAAGGGTTCTGAGGAAGGATACTGTGTACAGGTCCACACCTGTACCAACAAGGTATTGGGTAAGGCTACAACGTACAGGTCCACACCTGAACACCGCCAATGTATACAGAGACAAGGGGACGTCTGCCAGAGCCACCATGAGTCCCCAACCAGCTATCCACTGGAGCGCTGGTATGCTGGGTGCGCAGTGGACAACCCTAGGTAGCTCCAAGGTGGGTAGTCAGACAGGTAGGAAATACCCGGGGCAATACGTACACCAGGACCGCAGGTCAACACCAAAGGGTGCTCAGATAGCCAGGGTCATACACAGAGCAGGTAGTTGGACAGAGCCACAGGTCAACACAAGAACGGATAGTCAGCCAGGCCAAAGGGCATACACAGAGTAGTTAGTCTACCAGAGCCGCAGGTCCACACCAGAAGGAATGTCAGCCAAGCAGGGGTCAAACACAGAGCGGATAGTCAGACAATCCAAAGGTTGGCACCAGAACGAGTAGTCAGATAAACGGAGTCATACACAGGACACAAACTAACTGCACAGGACACCAACGCTCCAGTGGATAAGCTGGTTGTGGACTCCTGGTAGCTCTGGCAGATGTCTCCTTGTCTCTATACGCATTGGCGGTGTTGAGGTGTGGACCTGTATGTCGTAGCCTTACCCAGTACCTTGTTGGTACAGGTGCAGACCTGTATGCAGTATCCTTCCTCAGAACCCTTGTCTGTACAGGTGCGGACCTGTACCCAGTAGCTTCTTTCAGGGCCCTGCCTATACAGGTTCAGACCTGTAGCACAGTGGCCTTCTCAGAAACCTTGTCTGTGCAGGTGCAGACCTGCAGTAGTTCCTCAGGTGCGGATCTGAGGCAGCTTATCCCTAGCCTACCCTCTGGAACTCTGTTTGGCACCACCACAGCAGTACTGTCCTTCCTGAAGTCTTCTGTATTGTATTGTGTTCTTGCTGTTGCCGTTCTGTCACGGTGTGTTTGACTCACAGACACAGGGTGTCACAGTTTGTTTTGACTCTCAGACACAGAGTTAAGATAAAAACACAACTTTATTGAAAGTTGAGGAGAACCCTCGCGGGTCCGACATACACATATATATCCACACATATTTCGTACATTGAAATCGTGAACAATGGAACAGTGAAATAGAGAGGCTATACCGGCCCTGCCAGTTACCAGGCAAGGCAGCCTTGAGACTGGCACAATGAGAGAATAGGCTCTACTGGCCTTGCCAATATACCGGGCAAGGCAGCCTGGAGGCTGGCAACCAAGATGGAGACGGCTCTACCGGCCTTGCCAAAATACCGGGCAAGGCAGCCTAACAAGGACCCAGAGTAGACAAGTACTGGTGCATAGCGTAGAAGGCCTCAGCGACAGGAATAGTGGTGGAGCAAACCAGTCGCACAATCTGGACAACACGGAGGCCTTACCAGTGCTGTATAGGTGTCAGCAAGCAACCGGTGAATACTGGAGCAAACCACTACCCGAACTGGACGACACAGAGACACTACCGGTGCTGTATTGTAGGCAGCAAGCAACCAGATGAATATTGGAGCAAACCAGTACCCGCGCACTGGACCACACATAGACACTACCGATGCTATATAGGAGACAGCAAGCAACCGGTGAATACAGGAGCAAACCAGCACCCGCGTACTGGACCACACATAGACACTACCAGTGCTGTAAAGGAGGCAGCAAGCAACCGGTTAATATTGGAGCTCACCAGTACCTGCGTACTGGACTACAGATAGACACTACTGGTGCAGTATAGGAGGCAGCAAGCAACCGGTTAATATTGGAGCTCACCAGTAACCCACATACTGGACTACAGATAGACACTACTGGTGCTGTATAGGAAGCAGCAAGCAACCGGTTAATATTGGAGCTCACCAGTACCAGCATACTGGACTACAGATAGACACTACCGGTGCTGTATAGGAGGCAGCAAGCAACCGGTTAATATTGGAGCTCACCAGTAACCCGCTTACTGGACTACAGATAGACACTGTCGGTGCTGTATTGGAGGCAGCAAGCAACCGGTTAATATTGGAGCTCACCAGTACCGGCGTACTGAACTACAGATAGACACTACCGGTGCTGTATAGGAGGCAGCAAGCAACCGGTGATATGGAGCAAACCAGTACCCACGTACTGGACTACACGGAGGTGCAATGGTGCAAAATGAGAGGCAGCAAGCAACCGGTGGGCCGTGGAAGGAAACCAGTACCTGTGTACTGGACGCACAGAGGCCTTACCGGTGCTGTATATGGGACAGCAAGCATCCGGTGTGTAAGTAGCAAACCAGTATCCGCATACTGGACTACAGGGAGTCACCACCGGTGCTGTATAGGAGCGAACCAGTACCCGCATACTGAACTAACAGAATACGCCCAATGATAAAAATGTCACCCAAGCGACATGAAAACGGAGAAACTCTTCACACGATCCAGGAGCAGGAGCGACAGCCAGGCTGGGACAGCAAGCTGGAACAGTAACGGCAGTCAACTGGAACAGGAACGGAAGCAGGAACATCAGCCCAAACCAGATCAGGAACAGAGGCAGGAACCACTTCAGCAGAGAAGGCTGTCAGTCAGGAAAGCAGGTGGACAGTGTAGAGTTGAGTATACAGCCAAGGCCCAGGAAATTCAGGAATACAATGCAGGTGGCTATAGACATAGAGACACCACGAAAGGGCAACCAAAGGGTGCCAGAGCCCAGTCTATATAGGCAGTACTGGGCGTGCTAAAGACAGGCAGCCAATGGAGAGCCCTTACAAATAACTGACAGGAAAAGCCAGCAATCATGGGCACCGTGATACAGGTTTAAGATAAAAGCACAGCTTTATTGAAAAAATAATAAAGAACCCTCACAGGTCCTGAACATCACACATATGTTACAGACGCACGACAGGTTCAAGTAATATAGCGTACAATGTATACATATATAGGCTCTACCGGTCTCACCAAAATACTGGGTGAGGCAGCCTAGAAGGTGGTGCAATAGGACTGAGGAGGCTCTACCGGCCTTACCAAAATACCGGACAAGGCAGCCTAAACTGGTACAGCAAGGAACTGAGGAGGCTCTACCGGCCTTACCAAAATACCGGGTGAGGCAGCCTAAACTGGTACAGCAAGGAACTGAGGAGGCTCTACCTGCCTTACCAATATACTGGGTAAGGCAGCCTAATCTGGGAAAACAAGGAAATGAGGAGGCTCTACCGGCCTTACCAAATACCGGGTAAGGCAGCCTATGACTGGTGCAACACAGTGTAGCGGAGGCCCTACCGGTGCTATAACGGAGGTAGCTAAGCAGTCGGTTAGATGGAGTGGAGCAACCAACTACTGTATACCAGCGCATTCACGGAGGCAACACATGCGACTGGACGGTCAGAGTGGAGCGAACCAGTGCCATAAACTGAGCAACACGGAGGCCCTACTGGTGCTATAACGGAGGCAGCACTAGTAACCGGTGTCAGAGTGGTGAAAACCAATTACTGTATACCAGCGCAATCATGGAGGCAACACTTGCGACTGGAAGGACAGAATGGAGCAAACCAGTACCATGTACTGGACAAACACTGAGACTCTACCGGTGCTATAACGGAGGCAGCACTAGCAACCGGTGTCAGAGTGGAGCAAACCAACTACTGTATACCAGCGCAATAGGGAGGCAACACTTGCGACTGGAAGGACTGAGTGGAGCGAGCCAGTACCACATACTGGACAAACACGGAGGCCCTACCGGTGCTATAACGGAGGCAACACAAGCAACTGGTGACTAAGGAACAACCCAACTACGGAATACCAGTGCAATCACGGAGGCACGACAAGCTTGTGGACAGCAGTGCTACACCAGGAAGGCACCGGAAGACAGAATGTCGCCGAGGCGACAGTCAAGCAGAACACAGCCAATTCAGGATACAGGAACAGGAACGTCAGCCAAACCGGGTCGGATACGGAGCAGGAGCGTCAGCCAGGCCGGAGTGGTACACAGGAACAATACTGGAGAGAGAGGTCAGGCTATCCGGGTCGGTACACAGGAGCAGGAACAGGAGAGTAGTCAGGCAGGCCAAGGAAGTACACTGGAATCCACAGGCAGGCGTTGCATAGGCATAGAAACACCACGAAAGGGCAGCGAAAGGGTGCAGGAGCCCAGTCTATATAGGCAATACTGGGCGGACTAACTATAGGCAACCAATGGAAAGCACCCATAGTTAACTGACAAGAAAAACAAGCAATCACGGGCACCGTGATAGTACCCCTCTCTCAAAGACCCCCCCCTTCTGGAAAAGGGACCTGGCTTCTGAGGGTATTTAGAATGAAAAATACGCAGTAATTTGGGGGCATGAAGGTCCTACTGTCAACCCAGGATCGTTCTTCCGGACCATAACCCTTCCAATGTACCAAATACTGCAATTTTCCTCTAAATCTGCGAGAATCAATCATACTTTGAACCTTGTACTCCTCCTAACCCTCGACCTCTATAGGCCCTGGCACCACAGGGTTAGTAGTATAACCGTTGCATACCAGAGGTTTGAGGAGAGATACATGAAACACATTATGGATGCGCATGGACGCAGGGAGATCCAAGGCATAAGAGACAGGGTTAATTTTACGGATCACCCTGAACGGACCAATAAACCGGGGAGCCAGTTTGTTGGACGGGACTTGTAACTTGAGATTTCTGGAGGATAGCCATACCCTGTCCCCAACCTGAAAGGACACTGCTGGCAGCCGTCTACGATTGGCATGGAGCTGATGACGCTGGAAAGACTGACTGAGTGCCCTCTGAACCTGTGCCCAAGTGGAGCGGAGCTGCTCAATATGCTCATCCAGAGCTGGAATCTGTTGAGACTGGAATGAGTCCGGGAGCAAACAAGGCTGGAACCCGTAGTTGATAAGAAACGGGGAGCTCCAGGACGAAGAGTTAACCGCACAGTTCCTGACGAGCTCTGCCCATGGCAACAGGTCGGCCCAGTTATCATGGTGATCTGTGACAAAACAGCGCAGGAACTGCTCCAGTCCCTGATTGGTATGCACAGCGGCCCCATTAGTCTGGGGGTGGTAGGCAGAGGAGAAGGACAGTTGAATGCCCATCTGTTCACAAAATGCTCTCCAAAATCTGGACACGAACTGGCTCCCCCGGTCGGACACCAGAACTCTAGGTACCCCATGCAACCGAAATCCCTCTTTAGCGAAAACAACAGCCAATTCCTGGGCAGAGGGAAGGCCACGGAGAGGCACGAAATGAGCCATTTTAGAAAACCTGTCAACCACCATAAGTATAAATGAATACCCTCTAGATACTGGCAACTCTCCCATGAAGTCGATGGAAACGTGAGACCAGGGACATTCGCCATTAGGTACTGGTTGGAGTATACCCACAGGGAGGTGTCTAGGGGTCTTGGCACGAGCACAGGTGGCACAGGCATTAGTAAATGCAGAACAATCAGCCCTCAGAGAGGGTCACCAGAAAACTTGTGAGAGACCATATTACTTGATCCCTACCAATATGCCCAGTGGCCTTAGAGGAGTGGTAGGTTTCAAGTAATCGAGTGCGGAATGGCTCATCAACAAAACACTTGCCCACTGGGGTTTCCGGAGGGGCCGTGGCCTGGGTGGCCAGAATCTCTTCCCCCAGTGGCGAAGTGATACTCGTACGTAGAGTGGCTAATATGCGGTCAGGCTGTATAATGGGTACTGGGACCTCGTCCCTCTCAGTTTCAGGCTCAAATTGTCTAGACAGGGCATTAGCCCTAACGTTCTTGGAACCCGGCAAATATGATACAATGAAATTAAATCGGGAAAGAAACAAAGACCATCTGGCCTGGTGAGAGGATAATCTTTTAGCCTCTGACAGATAAGTAAGGTTTTTGTGATCAGTGAGAATCAATACTGGACTTTTGGTGCCCTCCAATAAGTGACGCCATTCTTTCAGGGCGAGAATGATAGCCAGTAGTTCTCTGTCACCTATCTCATAGTGACTTTGGGCAACTAACAACTTCTTAGAGAAAAACCCACATGGTCTGAGAGTGCTCCCTGCCACTGGTCGTTGATAATGTACTGCCCCAACCCCAATCTCTGAGGCATCGACCTCCAGTGTAAAGGGAAGAGATGGGTTGGAATGGGATAGCACCGGAGCAGCTGCAAAAGCGGATTTCAGTGTTTCAAAGGTATGTTCAGCTGCCTCAGAACATTTAGAAGGATTGGCGCCCTTGTGTGTGAGGTCAGACAATGGTTTAACAATCGTGGAAAAATTCTTAATAAACTTCATGTAATAATTAGCGAACCCCAGGAATCGCTGGATTGCTTTTAAACATTTGGGCCGTGGCCATTGCAATACTGCAGCAAGTTTCTCCTGATCCATAGCAATACCTTCCTTGGCAATTACGAACCCCAAAAAGGGCACACTGGATTTATGAAACTCGCATTTATCCATTTTACAAAATAGCTTATTTTTACGTAAGCGGAGCAACACTTCGGACACATCCTTGATGTGTTGTGACAAATTAGCAGAATGTATAAGTATATCGTCCAGGTAGACAACAACACAGGACTGCAGCATATCGCGGAGGATATCATTAATAAATTCTTGAAACACCGAAGGTGCGTTACAAAGGCCAAACGACATAACTAGATATTCATAGTGCCCGGATCTAGTGTTAAAAGCCGTTTTCCACTCATCACCAGCTCTAATTCGAATCAGGTTATAGGCCACACGTAGGTCTAATTTCGTAAAGATAGAGGAACCTTTTAACCTGTCAAATAGTTCGGTGATGAATGGTATCGGGTAGGCATTCTTGGGCATTAACTTATTTAGGCCACGGTAATCGATACACTGTCTTAACTCGCCATTCTTCTTCTTCACAAAAAAGAACCCAGCACCAGCAGGCAAGGTGGATTTCCTGATGATCCCTCTCTTGAGGGCATCAGCAATATATTCTTCCATAGCTTGGTTCTCATCGCATGATAATGGATACGTACGTCCCCTAGGGGGTACCACCCCCGGGGGCAAATCAATGGCATAATCATAAGACCTGTGCTGAGGCAGTGTGCAAGCCTCTCCCTTGCTGAAAACATCACTGAATTGTTGGTATTCAACTGGCAATGAGGGAGAGGCACACAGAATCTTAACCGGGTGAGACACACAATGTTCCATACAATATTGGAACCAGGACGAAATTTCACAATTCTGCCAATCAAACTGAGGATTATGCAGCTGCAACCAAGGAAATCCCAGAATCACTGCATGGTGAGGAGAATGAATTATCTGGAACTGCTGTTCTTCCCTGTGAAGAACCCCAATCATCATAGGAATTGGTAAACTTTCAAAAGTAATCTGAGCTGGTTCTAGTGGTCTGCCGTCAATGGCTTCAATGACAAGAGGTGATTCCCTTTTAACCAGCGGAATCTTGTGCCGTTCAGCAAAGGCACTATCCATAAAATAACCAGCCTCGCCGGAATCAATCAGGGCCAGAACCTCCACTGAGCGATCTGCCTATGAGAGTACCACCTGGATGGTGGGTTTCTGTATGATCGAATCTGGGGACGAATGAACACCACCTAGGGCCTGTCCCCCAAGGTACCCTAGGTGCGTTCATTTCCCGGACGTATGGGACAGGTTCTTAACATGTGCCCAGTTTTACCACAGTATAAGCATAACCCCTGCCTCCTGTGGTGTGCTCATTCCTCCTTAGTTAACCTAGTAAAACCTAACTGCATAGGTTTACAGGATTCTCGTATATGGTCATTAGGTTTAGGCAACGAGGGAGGGATGGGTGGGTATAATGAACTGCAGAAGTCACTGTTTTTAGGCCGTAGCCTACGGTCTTTAGCCATAAGTCTCTCACGGATCCAAGTGTCAATTAGAATTGCATAATCAATATATTCGTCTAAATCATTAGGCAATTCTCTAGCTGCGGTCTCATCTTTAATGTGGTCGGCCAGACCTTGGGCAAAGGCTGCCACCAAGTCCTCATTATTTCAACTTACCTCTGCTGCTAGTGTGCGGAATTCTATGGCATAGTCGCCCACTGTCTGCTTGCCCTTTTTTATATCCATTAAACATTTAGCAGCAGAGGCGGTTCCACCAGGGATCTCAAATACTCTCTGAAATGTTTGCACAAATTCCCTGAAATTCTTTGTGCAAGGTTTCACACTCTCCCATAAAGGATTGGCCCATGCCTGGGCTCTACCGGTCAGTAAGAATATCATAAACCCAACTTTACTGCAATCATTAGGAAAGGCATGAGGGGTTAATTCTAGAAAAATCTCAAGTTGGTTGATAAACCCTCTGCATAGACTGGGTTTGCCATCATATCTGAGTGGCAATGGTGCGGAAGAGGTTAGCCCTTTGACTGCGGCCACAGAAGTCACGGTTGCATCCTCCAGTGTCGAGACTGGGAGGACCACCAGACTTGTATAGCCAATGCCAACTGATCCAGGCGCTGCTCATGTACATCCATCCTCCAATGGATGTTCTGTGCATTACCCTCACCCTTATTGTCTGAGGTCATGGCCCTTTCGTACTATCACGGTGTGTTTGACTCACAGACACAGGGTTAAGATAAAAACACAGCTTTATTGAAAAAATAATAAAGACCCCTCACAGGTCCTGAACATCACACACATATGTTACAGACGCATGACAGGTTCAAGTAATATAGTATACAATGTATACATATATAGGCTCTACTGGCCTCACCAAAATACCGGGTGAGGCAGCCTAGAAGGTGGTGCAATAGGACTGAGGAGGCTCTACCGACCTTACCAAAATACCGGGCAAGGCAGCATAAACTGGTCCAGCAAGGAACTGAGGAGGCTCTACCGGCCTTACCAAATACCAGGTAAGGCAGCCTATGACTGGTGCAACACGGTGTAGCAGAGGCCCTATCGGTGCTATAATGGAGGTAGCTAAGCAGCCGGTTAGATGGAGTGGAGCAACCAACTACTGTATACCAGCGCATTCACGGAGGCAACACATGCGACTGGAGGGTCAGAGTGGAGCGAACCAGTGCCATAAACTGAGCAACACAGAGGCTCTACCGGTGCTATAACAGAGACAGCACTAGCAACCGGTGTCAGAGTGGTGCAAACCAATTACTGTATACCAGCGCAATCATGGAGGCAACACTTGCGACTGGAAGGATAGAGTGGATCAAACCAGTACCACGTACTGGACAAACACGGAGGCCCTACCGGTGCTATAACGGAGGCAGCACTAGCAACCGGTGTCAGAGTGGAGCAAACCAATTACTGTATACCAGCGCAATCATGGAGGCAACACTTGCGACTGGAAGGACAGAATGGAGTAAACCAGTACTACGTACTGGACAAACACGGAGACTCTACCGGTGCTATAACGGAGGCAGCACTAGCAACCGGTGTCTGAGTGGAGCGAACCAACTACTGTATAAGCGGCGCAATAGGGAGGCAACACTTGCGACTGGAAGGACTGAGTGGAGCAAACCAGTACCACGTACTGGACAAACACGGAGGCCCTACCGGTGCTATAACGGAGGCAACACAAGCAACCGGTGACTAAGTGGAATAACCCAACTACGGAATACCAGTGCAATCACGGAGGCACGACAAGCCTGTGGACAGCAGTGCACCGGAAGACAGAATGTCGCCGAGGCGACAGAGTCAAGCAGAACATAGCCAATTCAGGATACAGGAACCGGAACATCAACTAGGCCGGGTCAGGATACCGGAGCAGGAACGTCAGCCAAACCGGGTCGGATACGGAGCAGGAGCATCAGCCAGGCCGGAGCGGTACACAGGAACAATACTGGAGAGAGAGGTCAGGCTATCCGGGTCGGTACACAGGCACAGGAACAGGAGAGTAGTCAGGCAGGCCAAGGAAGTACACTGGAATCCACAGGCAGGTGTTGCATAGGCATGGAAACACCACGAAAGGGCAGCAAAAGGGTGCAGGAGCCCAGTCTATATAGGCAATACTGGGCGGGCTAACTATAGGCAACCAATGGAAAGCACCCATAGATAACTGACAAGAAAAACAAGCAATCACGGGCACCATGATACATTCATTCTGTATGTGTATATCTAAATAAAGATTGTGTTACCTACAGTACTGGTCCAGTTCTCGTTCTTGAGTCCATGACAACAGGAAAAGATATACAGATTCCACAGTGTTATTATGCTGTACAGCCTGGAGAGGTAACTCACATTATTATTTTATCTATGTTATTTCACCTCTTAAAGGTGAATACACTAAGTTACCTATTCAGTGAAATTACTATGTTTAAAACATCCACTATAGTACACATTTTACTTTTTTATACTCTTATGGACTGACCACATCAGTTCCACTTATATTATTCATATTGTATGGATGACATATGGTTTTTATTTATATTACTATGTAGATATTTAGTAAACTATATATCTGTATATTCTGTTGGTCCATTTTCTGTTTCTGTTCCTATCACGGTACCCGTGATTGCTGGTTTTTCCTGTCAGTTACCTGTAAGGGCTCTCCATTGGCTGCCTGTCTTTTGCCCGCCCAGTACTGCCTATATAGACTGGGCTCTGGCACCCTTTGTTTGCCCTTTCGTGATGTCTCTATGTCTATAGCCACCTGCATTGTGTTCCTGAGTTCCCTGGACTTCGGCTGCTTACTCTACTCTCCAGAGTCTGCTGATTACCTGCCTGACAGCCTCCTCTGCTGAATTGGTTCCTGCTTCCTTTCCTGATCCGGTTTGGGCTTTTGTTCCTGCTTCCGTTCCTGATCCAGTTGACTGCCGTTACTGTTCCTGCTTCCTGTCCCGGCCTGGCTGTTGTTCCTGCTCCCGGATTGTGTGCAGAGTTTCTCCGCCTTCATGTCGCCTGGGCGAAATTCTCATCATTGAGTGTTATGTGTAGTCCAGTACGCGGGTACTGGTTCGCTCCAATAATCACCGGTTGCTTGCTGCATTCCATACAGCACTGGTAGTGTCTATGTGTAGTCCAGTACGCGGGTACTGGTTCGCTCCATCTATCACCGGTTGCTTGCTGCGTTCCATACAGCACCGGTAGTGTCTATGTGTAGTCCAGTACGCGGGTACTGGTTTGCTCCAATAATCACCGGTTGCTTGCTGCTTTCCATACAGCACCGGTAGTGTCTATGTGTAGTCCAGTACGCGGGTACTGGTTCACTCCATCTATCACCAGTTGCATACTGTGTTCCATACAGCACCAGTAGTGTCCATGTGTAGTCCAGTACGCAGGTACTGGTTCGCTCCAATAATCACCGGTTGCTTGCTGCATTCCATACAGCACTGGTAGTGTCTATGTGTAGTCCAGTACGCGGGTACTGGTTCGCTCCATATCTCACCGGTTGCTTGCTGCATTCCATACAGCACCGGTAGTGTCTATGTGTAGTCCAGTGCGCGGGTACTGGTTCACTCCAATAGTAACCGGTTGCTAGCTGGCACCCATACAGCACCGGTAAGGCCTCTGTGTTGTCTCGTACGTGCAACTGGTTTGCTCCACCACTATCCAGGTTGCTGAGGCCCTTACTCTACTGCACCAATACTTGCCTCCTCTGGGTCTTACAAGGCTGCCTTGCCCTTAAGGGGTTAAACTTTCAATAACGTTGTGTTTTTATCTTAACTGTGTCTGAGAGTCAAAACAAACCGTGACAGTGCCTCAGTGCACTTAAATTAGTGTTACACCTTACTAGTTTATATTAAGCTTAAATGGGTATTGTATTTAGTGCTTTCCTATTATCTAATTTTCAAAATTATTGTATACAATTATTTATAATCTTACCCAACTGTTCTGAATGGGGAAAACTCAATTACCTCTTTATTAAATGTCCATCTGCTCATGGCACATTTCTCTGCCTATGGGGCTGCCTGCTTTTGTTTGACGGGCCCCTTGGCCTGAATGTCAAGGGTGAAGTGAAGGAAAAGATGAGGGTCCTTCAGAACAGAAATAAAAGATGAGAAGGAGGAGCAGAAGGAGCACAAATGGTATTGGAAGATTCCCAAGGTTTTTATGAATTGAATTGAATTAAATGGCCTTTTCTATTCTGGTGATTATAATCAAAAGCTGTTAGTTTCTATTTTTTTACCAGGACAGGATATGGAATACTAGTCACAACTAAATTTAGTACATGGGCAAGGCAGTACACATGCACTATATCACCTATTCCCAATTAACAGGAAACGCAAAACCAGCTTTTAAGAAGCAGGGCACAAGTCATTCCTCTATCACCTGCTCTGGTTTACTTAATACATCTATGGCTTTGCGGGACTGTCTCTCAAAACTCTGTATGCAAAAGATGGAGTGCTGAAGGTATAGGCTATCCTGCTGCTGCTGTTGATGCCTTTTATTCACCCTGCCAGAATCAGAATCAAGATTGCTGTCTGTCTCCTGATGTTAGCTAGTGGTGTTGCCTCCTGGTGGTGGTGAGAGGGAAACCCAGTGAACAGTCACAGTTATATAGTCTGTTCTCTGCCTACTTGTACACATATCGGTTGTAAGGTGGAAATATAACTGCAGTTTGGGATATGCCAATGAGGAGCTAAGCATGACATCAGTTCCCTAAAAACTAAAAGAATATGGCAGCATGTCCACTGGCAACTTCTTGATGACCTTGCCGTTCCACAGGTATACTTTGGGATTATTTTTATGAAGTTTTTGACTCCTTCCCAATAACTCAGTAAGTGTGGGTTGGTGATAAATGGAAGAAGAACTCTGTAACTTGATTACTTTAACAACATGATGAGTAGAGAATGTGGTAGAGGTGGAGGCAGCATGTGTGGCCAGTCCATGATTCATTCATCATACTCCTCTGCAGCAGAGCTCCAGGAACTTTTTGGAGTGTTCCTGCTTCTGCTAGTTGTGGCACCTCTGAAATGTTTATAGCATGTCTCCCAGTCAACCTGTGGTTGTGCTTTAGGTTTCATCTCATTGAAGAGGTGCCTAAGTGTTAGACTGCTTTTCCACTGCTCACGTGCTTCTTACACAGACAACAGACAGCAACATACTTAGCGTTTGGATTATAAGTGTAGTATCTCCATATTATGGGCTTCATTCACTAGGGTGTTCTTGTTACTTCTACTGGAACTGAATATTGATGCAGTTGTACTACTACTGGGTGTCAAAGATGCAGCACTTCAAACAGCAACAAGGTATTCATCATGGCTAAGGTTGTGGATGTTAATAACCTGTGTTGCTGTTGCTGATTTTTACTCAACACTAGTGTGTGTGGCTGTGTGGGACTTGGAAGTAGAAGCAGTGACAATGCTGATGATGACTGATAGGATGTATTTTTGGGGATCTTTTCTTGTCCAGGGTCAGATTTTTCAAATGCTTTCTCAAAAACTTTATGGACAGGCACAATGCTCCTTTTCATTGGTGGAAGACTGAGCCTATGCCTTTCAGCTAACTTTCTGGCCACATCATCATCTCTATCACTTTCATCTTCATCTGTAACTGAAGAAGAGGAGGATGCTAGAGGGATATAGTCTAGATCTACATAATCATCATCATCATCATTAGATCATCCTTATCATCACCCGCCACTTCTTGCCCACTACTTTTATACTCTTCTAGGTTTTTATAGGTCTCAAACAATTTATTTTTAGTTTTACTTTCACAATGTCCACTACTATTTTGAGGACAGGTGTTTGTCTCACTGTCAGATGCATTAGTTGGTTGAGCCGTTACACCTTCTTCAATCATGCCAACACTAGAATGCGAGTTGTCGTCTTCAGTTTTCGTACATTTTTTTTAATAGCACAGGTGCTGGTGGTCCTTTTGTTGAGACTTTGACAAACATCATCCTCCATCATTTATTTCACAAAATGTGGCAACCATGGCTGCAGTCAGTTTTTGGACTACCTATCACGGTGCCCGTGCTATTCGGCGACATTCTGTCAGTTTCCACTCCTGCCTAACGCCTATTGGTTGCACTGTGATTGTCCTGCCCAGTATTGTCCTTAAATACCGGGTTCTGGCACATCTCCAGTGCCCTTTCGTGGTGTTCCAGTACCAGCGCTTTTTCTTGATTCTTGTGTGCTCTCAGTGTATCGACCCACCCTGACTGATTACTCTGTATCCTGTCTCCTGCCTGTGCACCGACCCGGATTGCAAGACCATTCTGCTTCTCATCTCCTGTGTACCGACCCAGCCTGGCTGACTTCCTGCTCTGTGTATCGACTTGGATTGGCTGACGTTCCTGCTCCGTGTACCAACTTGGACTGACTGGCGTTCCTGCTCCGTGTGCCGACTTGGATTGGCTGACGTTCCTGCTCCGTGTGCCGACTTGGACTGTTCTCCATTCCTGTGCTGTGTGGATTCCGCCCGGTTGGGCTGCTGCCTCCTCTGCACACCCTGACCGGTGTCCAGTTAAGGGTAGTGCTTGTCTCCTACTGTCTCTGGACAGCTTTGCAGATTGGTCTCGGTTGCCTCCGTGTCGCCCCGGTGACATACCTATTGGCCTGCCTTACGAACCGTTCCAGGTTGAGTGCCTATCAGGGCGAGTAGCTCAGTTTTCCATTACTGCTACTGCAGTGCTCAAGTGGCTCAGTCTCCGTTACTGCTACAACAGTGCTCCTATTGCTCAGTCTCTGTTACTGCTACGGCAGTGTTCCGTTGCCTAGTCTCCGTTACTGCTATGGCAGTGCTCACGTGGCTCAGTCTCCGTTACTGCTATGGCAGTGCACCAATTGCTCAGTCTCCGTTACTACTACGGCAGTGCTCACGTGGCTCAGTCTCCGTTACTGCTACGGCAGTGTTCAAGTTGCTCAGTCTCCGTTACTGCTAAGGTAGTCCACAATTGTCTGGTATCCATTATCTTGGGCGTTACTCGAATTAAAGCTCTCACCCATGTTTGAGCTTCTTAAAAGGCCTAGCTACATTAGGGCCTGTCAACGCTCTCTGCCTACTATTAACACATGCTGTACTGATAAACTGGGACTCACACAAGATCTGTCTGACCTGTGTCAGTATGTTGTTATATGGACTCTCTACTTATACTGGACCTGTGTGGGCTTACCTCTGTATAACCTGTCTAGTGGCTGTATTATATTACGCATATATTACAGGACCTGTGAGGGTTATTGTGATCTTTATTATGTAATAAAATTGTGTTCTATCCAAACCTACTGTGTCTGTGTGTCGAACAAACCTTTACACTAACGCTTCACGCTCATATTACTGTACTGCTCCTACTCTTTTCCACCAACCCCTACCGCTTGTGCATTTGCAGGACATTACTCAACTACTGTATGTGTGTGTGTGTGTGTGTATATGTGTGAGTTTACTGTAAAGTACACAATAGAACTGATGGAGGGTGATGTCTTGTCTTGGCCCTCTACTCAATCTTGTCTAATATCAGTCTGCCTCGGTCACACAAATCACGTCAAGGTCCCTGTCATCTAATAATTTTTCTTTTTTCTTTTTATTTTAATTATATTTTTTTAACTGTTTGTCCCCCCTTCTACCTTCCTGGACCCCAGAATCCCCTAATACAAAGGGCTTCAACTCCTTTTTATTAGCTTTTCATCACTAGCTCAAAATATGCTCCTCTCTCTTCCGCTCGCAAACACGGAATGGCATGCTATGGAAACATGACACCCCTTTTATAATATGCCTGTCAAGTGGTGGGGAGAAATTCAGTCTGCATATTGATTTCAAAGCAATGAGCTATGCGAAAAGAATCAGAAAAACAATAATTTTTGCGAAAAGTTGCTATTTTTCTCCTGTTTTGCTTTTTAGCCAAAAACTTTTGCCCATCCCTACCCAAAAGACACCCTGGGAAATTTCACCTGATCCATAATCTACCCTTCCCCTTTGTTAGTTTGGTAAATGATATCGATAAGTGTCTTTGTTCGGTTTCATAGGCCTTATTTGATAGAGCGATTCAGCTGGATGTTGCAGCGGGGCTGAGAGTCTGGATGGTGAAGACTGATACTGAATCGGAATTTTGCTTGTCAGTTCATCCTGAGTGTCACCATTTGATGGGATGCAAGTTCATGGAGTGCTACTATGTGCTTACCAATGGGTTGCTACTTATCTTGCACCTTGTTTGAGACATTCAGCTCCTACTTGAAGTGGGTAGTATGTAAGGAGTTAGGTTATAGATATATTAAACATTATCTGAATGATTTTTTTATGCTTTGGCCAGGTGGCCTGGAAGTTTGTGGTCAAGTTATTGTATTATCTCCTGTTCCTGTGTCTCTTGCTCTTGAAGCGATATGGATGTGATGAAAATGATTAAAAATGTGACAGAGTTGTCTGGTCTGGATCATCATTTGTTGCAGCATTTAGTGAGGCATTGCTTTAGTCTGAATGTTACTTTCAGGGCTTGGCATGAACCAGGAGTTTTTAACTTTGCTGCAGCTGGCAGAGTTCCAGCAGGCTTGTTTAGTGGCAATGGAAATAGGGACCTTGGGTCCAGAAATCAGTGTCGTTGGCCACATGGGCATTATAAGGCAGAGTATAGCTTGAGTTAGACGGCTTGACTGGGGAGGCTAAGGGACAGCTCTGGCAGTCTTCACTGGGTTCTTTGGTTGTTTTGGGCTTGGCGCTTCCCCCTTCAGTTTTGGGTACCGAAATGGCGGGGTTGTCCTTCTGAATCAAAAAGTCCAGTTGGAAAGATGTTATTAAGGAATTTCTGGTCTACATGGCCTTGAAGGGTATAAGGCAGGATCAGGGAAAGGATCAGCAGAGACAGTGATGTTGGATCTCTTACACAATTTGATTGTCAAACTGCCTAAGCTGTGTTCTTCAGCTTATGAGGTTACCCTGTTCAGTCTTGCTTTCAGTCTGGTTTTCTTTGGGGACATGTAGCTAGGTGAACAGGTCAGTAAGAACAAACATCAACCTGGAGGTTATTATGGGAACTTGTGATTTTGGCTGATGTTTATCCTTTAAGATTGCTTGTTTTGAGACAGATATCTGTGTTAAAAGTATTCTGGGTCAAAATTTTCCAGGCTCAGAGTTTAGAGTTCTGTCCAGTGTCTTTGCTGCACTACTTTTGTCCTCTCTGCCCTCAGTTGGGTGGTCTCTTACGTATTCATCAGTCAGGCTTCCTTTGACTGCCTTTCAGTACTCATGTCCTTAAAATAGGTATTTCCCCTTTTGGCTTGTGGACCACCAAGTTCGGGGCCATTCTTTCAGGATTGGTTCAGCAACCAAGGCTACTAAGCTGGGCCTTTTGGATGAGGTGGCATATAAAATTGGCAGATGGGAGTCAGATCGTTTTAAGATTTACATCTGACTCAGGCTTATGCCTGTAGATTGAATTTCTCTTTTGCTGTTGTTACAATTAACCCTTGTTTAATGCTTTCTCTGTGTTGTCCCTGTTTGGGGACTGGTAAGGCTAATTTTTTTTGCCTGCTTGTATCTTTTAGGTGATTTTCCATTGTAGTTTTGGATTTTAGGACATTGCTAAGTGTATTGGGCCAGGAAACAGGAGGCTATTCGGGCTTCCGGTCTGCAGTTATCCACTAATGTCTCAAGGGCTCAAGTTTCCTGGTTTGTCCTAGATGGATACTGTGGTCTCAGCTATTCTCCCTATTTATGTAATGGGTTAAGTTGAAGGGTTGGGGTCCAGATATTGCCATTATCAACTTAGGGGTAATGACTGGCATGTTTCTGGTCTGTTGAAAAGATGAAATGAGTCCTTTCTAAGCTGTTTATGATGTACCCAGATCTGGCGATAGTTTGGTTAGAGGTTATCCCCTCTTTACTCTACAGCTGGGAAGGGAATTTGTCTTAAACATTTGCACTGTGCTCATATTTTGAAATAAATCTGTGGTCTTTTATTACACAGCTGCTGTGTCCGGGTCTTTATTTCTGGATTATCCCAATTGACTAAGACAAGAATTACCCAGAATGCAGCAAATGGCATAAGGGAGAAGCAGCATGTATAGGTGCTTGGTGAGGAACCCTGACAACCATAAGATGGTGTGTGTTCATTATACTGTGATTTGTTGAACTTATTACTCCGCAGCACCCTCCTGCTCATCATTAAACTTAAAATTACTTTCTAATTCTGTCTTAACATAATACTTGTTAATGTATACAAGAATAAGCAGTGTAACACTCTATGCTGTCCAATGAATTTGTGCATTTCTTTCTTTCAGCAATAGCTACTGTACCTAATTTCCCTGAACTATTGGGTTTGAGGAAAATAAGTAATTAAAATATAGTACCCATGTGTTTTATAATCATTAGATTTTTAAGACACAGGGGTTTAAGTCTTTGGGGACATAGGACTTAAAATAACAACAGGTAAGATATATAGAGAATGGAAAAATAAATTACAAACCTAGAATGATTCAATCTCCTTAAATAGGTAAGATAGCACTGAAATACTGCTTGAAAGCATAGCTGCATACATTTTATGATTCTAAACAAACAGAAGCAACATCAAACTTTTTCAGCAGTTAAAGCCACAAAATCAATGTGATATTTACTGTGATTACTGCATATTATTTTATTATTATTATTATTATTATTATTATTATTATTATTATATAATCTGTTCTTGTATATCTCAGCTAATACTTTGTTATTGTAAAGATATTTCGTTTGATCATGTTCCACTGTATAGCTCAGGCCTGCCAAGTTGTGTTCAAAAAACTTTTGTTCATGCCAATATGCAGTACATATTTCTTCAGTCATAATCTGAGATAGGTTAAGTTCTAATTAAGAAGCATTGCAATCTTGACTTTTGGACCCTGAGACAGGAAACATTAAAGGACAATTAACACCATCAAATAAAATGCACACTACCCATGGTAATCTTAAGAGGATTCATGTACTCAACCTGCTTCAGTTTGAAAAACCTGCTAGAAACTGTCTATCTCCATGGACATGACATCCACAACTGATTGAACAAAGGTATAAAGGCAAAATGTATAGTTATTCTTTGGCCATAGAAAGGTAAATGGGGGATATTAATAGGAGGCATTTGTTTTTTTTTAAGATAGGGGGATACAGCACAAAAATTTCCTCTAAGTTTAGTATTGGATCAAAAACATTTATTACATTGGTAGATAGTATTATCAATGTAAACAGTGGTGGTATTGTAATGAAAATGCAGTCATCAAATATGTACATAAAAATAAAAACATATACTACTAAAAGAAAAAACAGAATAAGAAAGGAATATGGCAGGAATAAACCAAAAGGAAAATGGTTGCTTCACAGAGTGGGAGGCAATGCAAAAAATGTTGTCAAGTCCATGGGGACCGCAAGAATAAGTAAAATTGTGGGTGCACAATGTCTGAATTAGAATGAAATCTAAGGAGGGACCAGAGCAGAGTTTATCAGCAGCTGAAGTTTGCCGAGTAGAAAACTGAGACGAAGTGGACCAAATGTGGGTTTGATGCCCTGATGAGTGATTACCCTTGTGAAAGTCAAGTAAGCAATTGCCCATAGCTATTTTACCAATCAAGTGCCTTTTGATATGCTCAGAGCAACAGGAGACTGGTGTAAAAGGACATTTCTCATTTTAACCCTTTGAGTGCCAGAGGGGTCAGGAACACACTGTAGAGCAAATGCGTTCTGTACTCCTCTGGCACACAAAGGGTTAAGTCCATCTATAGACTAGCCTACTCCCATTAGATTTCTTTAGATCATTCTGCATCCACAATTTTACTCTTACAGTCCACATAGTCTTTTTTTTGCACTCCCTACCACTCTGTGAAACAACCCTATTTCTATTTGTTTATTCCTTCCCATATTTCTTATTCTGTTTTAACTTTTTGTAATATAAGTTTTTAAGTTTATGTATATGTATCCTTATTGAATCTTCAAGACAATACCACCATTACTTTTACTGATAATGCTATCACCTAAAGTAATAAATATTTGCTTTTATCCAACACTAAACCTAGAGGAGTTTTTTTGTACTGTCTCCCCTATCACATATCTTGTTTTTGCATGATTACTCTTATCTACTTGAGGAACATCTTTCATATACTATCAATGGTGATAGGAAGAACATCCACTGGGACTGCTATAGGGGTAGACAGGATCTGGTGTTCTGAGTACCCACTATATATGTTTTTACTTGCTGTATTTGCTCTATTTATGGGCTAGTGTATACCCTCTTTTTCCATCCTACCTATAGTGCTGTACAGGTAGAAGCACTGAGCCTCTACTTTCTGATTTTAAACAAACTGGTTCTTTTTTGAGACAGGCACTTTATAAAGCTAGTGACTGCAAAAAGTAATCAGGCTCGCTAAAATTGAAAGCAAGAAAATAACTGCAATTGAGAACAAGAAAAGTTCTAACAATTTTGACAAATATATACAGTAAATGGCAAAAAATATGAAGGATTATTTGGGCCACCTAAAAACTGAGACAAGTGAACCAATTAGGGAGAATAAGGCAGTGGCTCAAACCTTACACACATTCTTTTCTTCTGTATGTATAAAGGAAGAAGCAATGACAGAGTTGGCCGAACAGCACAAACTGCAGCAATTTTTGCATCATGTACATTGCTTACCAAGCACAAAGTCCAAGAGAGACTGCAAAAGTTTATGGTGAATAAAGCACCTGGACCCAAGGCTACTTAAGGAACTTAGTTCACTTATAGCAAGACAGTTATGCATAATATTTATTGATTCACTGTCATCATGTATAGTGCACTGTGATGGGGGAAACTAGGATGTAGTACCATTATTAAAGTGGCAAGATCTAAACCTGGAAATTATAAGCCTGTGAGTTTCACGTCCATAGCAGGTAAGATATTAGAATGATTAGTAGCTCATAGTATTCAGGACTGTGTGATGACCAAGAACAATACTAGTAAGAGTCAGCATGGTTATAGGAAGAAACTACTATGCCAAACTTACTTGCATTCTAGGAAATGTTTGGTGGTAACCTGTACAAGGGTATTGATGCTGATGTAGTATACTTTATTTTTTAAAAGATTTGATACTGTGCCTCACAGTAGGATATTGTACAAATTAAAAGGCTTCAGCTTGGAAGGTGATATCCATGAGGGGAAAGGACATTTTCAAGTTGGTCTAAAGTTATAAGTTGAGCACCTCAGGTTTCAGTTACTAGGCCCACTGTTTTTCATTTGTTTATTAATTATCATGGAGTGGGTGTAGAAAGTAATGTTTCAATCCTTGTTGATGACATTAGGCTGTGTATGGAAATACAAACGGAGGATGATGTTTCTTGCTGCAGAATGATTTACATAAACTGAGTGAGAGAAATAACAGATGAGGTGTAATATAGATAAATGTAAGGTTATGCATTTGGGTTGCAGAAGTAAGTATGCTACATATAAGTTCAGTGTGAAACTACTTGTGGAATTCTTGTTAGAGAAAGATTTAGGAAAACTGATAGACATCCTATAGTGTCATTCAGGAGTATACCTGTACTTGATGAGAATATAATTCTACCTCATTGGTATGGACTCATATTTAATATGGAGTACAGTTTTGGGGTCAGTTATTAAAAATACATTACTGAAGAGGAAAAAGTACAGAAATGGGTAAAAAAAAACTAATAAAGGGATTGGAATGTTATAAAGAGAAACTAGGCAAACTGGATTTTTTTACACTAGAGAAGATATATTTATGTGTGAAAATAATTACTAATTCAGATTATCAATAAATGTGAGGCCAATACACATAACTCTTTGGGGAACTATTTACTCAAATAGATGAGCAAAAAACAAGGGGTTCTCCAGTAAGACTTGAATAAAGGTGCTTTTGACTAAGACAAAAGCAATTCTTTTTTACAGAAAGTTCCTTAAAGAATTGTTTGCCTTAGAAGAATGTGTTTGCTTCCAAAATGTTTTGGATACTTTTCTAGCTCAGAACTATATTGAGAACTATTACAGTTGACTTCAAAGCAGATAGGATGTTGATCCAGGGAAACCTCCAACTGCTTTTTCTAGTCAAGAAGGAATTTGTATTACCCACTTCAATATGTTTTTTTGCCTTCCTCTGGATCAACAAAGGTAATATGGGAAAGGCTGAACTTGATGACTCTAAGGCACTAAGGTATGATGAAGAGGTGATAAAGCGAGGTATTCTCCAGTTATATCACATCTACAATTCAAATGGTATTCCATGGAGTCAAGGGACTAAGATTTCTTCAGCAATGGAGATTTAAGTTCATACGCGCCATAGAATAACATAGGAAGTGATATCACTGGAGAAGTCATCTCTCCTTTATCACCTCTTTATCATGCCTTAGTGCATAACCTCCAATGTCTTTTTACAGCCTCATTATCTATGTCACTGTTACTATGTAGTTTGCCCTTTATACTTGGAGGCCTATGTAGAAATTGTCTAGATGTAAATAAATGTATTTTAACAAATCTGATAGAGCTATGACAACTCGCATAGCTTCACTTTATTATGAAAAGTAAATTGTAACATGTTATAGATACTTAAACCTTTTTACATTTGAAAATATCTCAGCTTGTGTGGAAGCTATGCAACATGAGAACGAAAGCCAAGCTACCGAATTTATTCTGCAAGGATTCTCCGTTTCTCTGGGGCTGCGAATCACTTTCATTTTTGTTTTTCTATTGATTTATCTCATCACTTTAACTGGAAACTTCCTTATTCTGATAGCTATTTATCTGGATCCTCTGCTTCAAAATCCAATGTATTTTTTTCTAAGAAATTTGTCCTTCCTTGACATCTTTTATTCTACTGTCATTCAGCCCAAACTTCTCTCCATTCTTTTGACAGGGAATGGTGCTATATGTTTTGGGTGTTGCATCACTCAGCTCTATTTTTTCATGTGTCTGACATGTACAGAGTTTATTTTGTTGACTGCCATGGGATATGATCGCTATGTTGCAATCTGTAAGCCTTTGCATTACCCATTATTAATGAACAAAAAGACATGTTTTTTGCTGGCTGCTATATGCTGGATGATTGGATTTTTAGATCCTTTAGCACACACTGTTGCTATATCACAGTTACCTTTTTGCAGTTCACATCTGATTAATCATTTCTATTGTGACTACTCAGTATTACTAAAACTGTCCTGCAATGACACAATTCTAATAGAATCCATGAGTTTGGTGTTTGGCTCACTGGTAGGATTTTCGTCTTTCAGCCTCACTGTAATGTCATATGTCTACATAATTTCCACCCTCCTGAAGATCCAATCTACTGCTGGTAGATACAAGGCCTTCTCTACATGTTTGTCACATCTCACGCTGGTCACAATGTTCTATGGAACAGTGTTGATTATGTACATGAGACCAACATCAAAATATTCACCCTCAGTGGGAAAATCATTATCTGTCTTGTACACTGTTCTTATCCCAATGTCCAACCCACTCATTTACACTTTGAGAAACAAAGATATGAAAAAATGTCTTCAGAAACAATGGGGATTTAAAATTTTTGGTAAACATCTACAAGATTACCATAATAATATTTTGATGATGAAGAAGAGTTAAAAAAAACCTTACGTTTCATAATTAATTACGTGTGAACTCAAATTGTAGAAAATTAGATGTTATGAATTACATTTAGACTAACCAGTTTAGAGAAATAAAATAATAATCGTTCAGTGATAAAATTCCGGATTTAAAAAACACTGATCTCTCACTGTCAAGTATGTTTGAGCTTATTATAGTTTAGTGATACTCTTTTTATAACTAATCTTGTTCCAGAGGTCTAAGGAGTGAAAGCTGGTAAGCCAAGAAAGGACAGATGTGGTTTCTGGTGCTTTTGAAAACAAAGTAAGCTGATGATGAGGTTGATAAAAACTAGCTATCTATTTTGATCTACGCATGCGTGGAATTTTCCATGGCAGGAAGAAATTGGTAGGAAATGGGGTCTTCCCTCTACCATGAGAGTTTTCACTGGAAACTCCTTTTCCCTTGACTTCTTCCATGCTGCAGCAGGAAAACAATCTTGAAATCTATTCTGTCCATTACTTTTGGATAATATAAAACCAGAGGGTGCTACTAGATGCAACCTAAAGTAAATAAAGGTACTGATTGCTAATGACTCTCGTTAGTGACAAACAGAGTAATTACTTAATCCTTGGACAGTTTCAACTTATGAGAGTGATAGGGGCATACACAGCTCCAATACTAAGTATAAGATTTTATATGATACTAAAATGTGTTTTTAATTTTTTGGTAATAAAGGTTATATTTTATGCCTTAGAGTTCTACTAATAATAGGCAACTCCTTCAGTACCGAACTGACCTTCTTCATTGCATATGGTCTGGTTTGGATTATTTAACCAGGCACACATTGTTGCAATGGTTCCTCTTTTTGTATTGCACATTATATAATTTAGGGTTTGTGGTGCATGACACTCATCACTGTTTTTGAGGATCAAGTTTTATGATTTAGCACAAGAACATTGAGAACATTGGGAAACAACTCAATGGAAGGTTTGGCACCCAGAGCCACTGTACATTTACTGGTATTTCCTCCCCATAAATTGCCAGAGTATTGTTTACTAAGAAGGTGCAAATGACTTGAGCTGCAAAAAGTTCTTCATGTGAAGAATTTTAAGTGTTTCTGCTAAATAAGTATGTAGATTGAAGATTGTTAGCTAGTCTTGTGTGTAACTGAACAAGTAAGACTCTGAAATAGTAATGCAACCTAGGCAGGAATTTAAATTCACCAAGACAATGTGGCCCAACCAAGCAATATTGCCGCAATTTTATTTTTCCTTGTGACAGTGGAACATACACAGGAAAGAACATATTGTAATTAATAGTTTAAAGCTTATCACTGTTACATAGTTGATGAGGTTGAAAAAAAGACAAAATTGCACCAAGCTCAAGCTTTGTATGAACTACTTTGATGGTCCAGCTGAAGGCAATCACCACTCAGTTGACAAACATATAGAGATGCACAAGTATAGAGTGTAGATGGATCAGTCTCACTTAATTTGTACTCAAAAATTACAGAGGCTCCAAATACCTCAGCTGAAGCACATCCTAAAAGGATGACTCATGCCACCTCTGCATTGCAATAATCTTCTTATTTGCCACTCTCTGGTACAAAGCTCAAAGTGATTCAGAAGTAGTGGTCCTTAATTTCTTTCTTTTTGAGTTAAGCCATTTTGATATGATAAGCAACTTCCACTGACTTGATTGGGGATCTTTTTTATCACAATAACTTACAGATAAGAGAGTACTGATACATTTATACACTCATGTCTCTCTAATAAAGTGGTGGCCCACCGGAAATAGAAAGCATGGAAACAGTTCTAAGTATAGCATATAAATGATGGCAAAGGTGGGCATATCCCCTTCCCCAAACTATTACTTGCCTGTAGTGAAGGATATGTCCAGCTGCTCATAGGGAAACACTCTCAGAACCACCACCAACAGGTCATCTCTGATGGTAAGCTGTTTCCTTAATGCACCCACATTTATTCTACCAAGTGATATTAGATCCTGAATGCTGCCTCGTCATGTCCCGAATGTGAATAACAGTGAAAACACGCACCAAAAAAGACAAAGGCACAATCTAGGTATAATATTGGACTGCTTTTCACACCTTGGCACACATTTAAAAAAAATGTTTAAAGTGGTGGTCCAGCAATGTAGCAAAATGTATTCCTCATTATTTTTTTTATGGAGACTATGTAAGAATCCTACTCAAAGCATGCTAACTTCATTCACCAACTGGTTGATGTCTTGTGTCATTATTGTGAAAATCATCATCATATTCTACATTTTTGTCTGCAATAAATATATTACTAAACATATTTCACTGATTCCTGCATTGGCATAAATAACCATCAAGGTGGGCTGCACAAATGACTTCAACATCAAATAAGCATTGTATATTAACAAAAGACCTTGTTCTACACATATAAATGCACCAGCATGTACAATGTGGAATACACCTGGGTAAGGACCTTCATATTAAGGTAGTTTTTGGGCAAGTGGTTACACGTTTGCATGGCATATAATGCAAAAAAAGCACTGTAGGACCAGCTAAAATGTGCACAGATTTGTGGATAAGATTTAACATTTCTTTCAGATTCAGAAAGGAATTAAATATCAATTAGATTAAGGACATGAAGCAGATTACATGCACCATATCTACTATTCCCAAGGCAGCTATTATATTGGAGCCATTGTTAGCAGATACAAAGCCAACTTCCAAGCACTGGAGGTACTAGCCTTCTGTCTATGACCTGCTGTAGTTTTTTAACAATACAGCTTTGTGGGATTATCTCTCAACATTTTGCAAGAATGATGCTACATGCCAAACATATGGGCTAGCTGGCAGCTGGCCTTTACTACTAGTGCCACTGGTAACATTGGTTGTGACCTGCTGCTGCTGAATGCTGATACCCACTGATGGAAAAAATACCCACGAGGAGTGAAATTCATATAGTCTGCAGTCATCACACCTCAGTATATCTGGCTGGCTGTCACATCACTCAAAATGTATTTTTAACTCTCCATTCACCCTTCACACCAACACCAAGAGAACAACTGACAGTGGCTACTACTAACGCTCCAAAAAGGTAACTGCAGTTCCTTCTCTTTGCCTGTTTGCCTGTAGCTTCAAAAATCAACTGCTTTCTCTCTATTTATTATTTTGCCATTATACAAATCATTGGTAAGACCTCACCTTGAGTATGCAGTGCAATTTTGGGCACCGGTTCTGAAAAAGGATATACTAGAACTAGAGAGGGTACAGCGGAGAGCAACAAAATTAATTAAGGGAATGGAGGACTTGACATATGAGGAATGACTAAACAAGCTTGGTTTATTTACTCTAGAGAAAAGACGACTAAGAGGAGACCTTATCACATTATACAAGTATATGAGAGGTCAATACAAGGATCTCTGCGGTGAGCTATTTATTCCAAGGCCTGATCAGGTGACCAGGGGACACCCCTTGAGATTAGAGGAAAGGAGGTTTAAACTTCAGCAGAGGAAGGGTTTTTTTACTGTATGGTCTGTCAAATTGTGGAATTCATTGCCCAGGGAGGTAGTTATGGCAGATACAATGGATACATTTAAGAGAAGATTAGATACATTTCTTTCAAAAGGGAACATACAGAGTTATACTGTATCAGTAGGCTGATCAGGAAGGTCTGATAAAGACTAATTTAATTGGTAGCAGGAAAGCTATAAAATCTCAGTTACTGAGGTATGAGGCGAAGGTTGAACTTGATGGACTTGTGTCTTTTTTCAACCAAATTTACTATGTTACTATCCCAAGCACAGACTAATAAAATGTTGGAAATTTAAACCTCTTTTATACTAGCACAGCAAGAATACACGGGAAACTCTCCATATAAATTATGATAATTGATTTCAGTGCAATGAAATCCTTAATAACAATGATACTATGTCTCCTACTATTTGCAAAGCACAGAGAAGGAGGATTCCAAGTTAGTTGGAGGGGGGGCAGGAATCACAGAGCAGTAGGTCCGCAACCAATACCATCTCAAGTCAAGTTATTAAAATAATTAAGGTACACAATGCTTCGTCCATGTGCTGTGAAGCCACCCATGCTGAGTTCTTATAAAGAAGTAAAAAAACAAAATCAACAAAATAATAGAAAACTAAGCTTGTGGAATTACAAACTCGCCAAAATTTTGAAGGCCGACATGCTGCTCTATAATTTTGTTAACAGTTTCAGGTATGCCTTATGGACAAAATGTAATCAAACTGGCTTATCTTATGATCACACTGCATATAGGCAATTGTAGAATACCTGCACAATGGAAAGAAAACTAGTAAAAGCTCAATACTTACTGACAATTTGAACAGTAACATATCAACACCGGCCAACTTTTGGAAGGTTATGGAATAACCTCCTCGAAAAAAATTAAATCTTCTCACAGTCTAAAATCCTTAAAAATAACTACTTTTTTTATACCTAAAAACAAAATGTAACTGTATATACATTTTCTGGTATGTTTGTAAGTTTGTGTACATATAATGTTTCTCTACTTGTGCAAATATGCAACTCATTACTGTAAACTGTTCAGAACATACTTGAAAACAAGAGAAATCTCAATGTATTATTCCTGGTAAAACATTTTTCTAAATAAAGATGTATGATAATTATTGCAAACACGCAGAAGCAAATGTGGTGCTACACAATGTTCATATATTCTGAGTGACAGTGTCCTGGAGACCTTGGAGGCTATACAAAGTCAGAAATAGAAAGTCTCTGAGGGACTGGAATAATGAAAAGAATGATGTAAAGTAATGGTTCACAAAAGGATCCCATGGGACAATGTAAGAAATAAAACATATTTAAGGTTAATAGCCTCTTACAGACAAGATCTTGATTGCATATATATTATCAGTCCATAAATAGTAAAGGTGTGCTCTTAATTAAAATCAAATTGTAATGCACCTCAAGCAGTCCCTCCACTTGTACTCTCTCCTACCTTGGTCCTTGTCTTTCTGCACCACACACCTTCTGCTCCCCATCGGATGATCTCCTTTATATAAATGACCTTCCACATCTCCAGAAGGTAGAAATTTGACAAGCCCCCTCAAAATATTATTAGGTATAACTCAAAAACGTGTAAAAATCCAAAACATTCTGAATTAACATTGGCTGAGTTTATTGGGGACAAATTCCTAAGACCTATGCTGCCCACTTAACATTATATCCCTTTGAGTGCCAGTGCAGAGGGGTAACCAACACATTGCAATGCAATGCATTGTGTACCCCTCTAGCACTCAAAGGGATAAACATTTTACTCAATTAATTTTCCATGTTAGTCTAATTAATTGTCACTCATATTTTGTTATTCATTCATCTATCATTTATCAATTGTTCAATGCCCATTAGAGAATCTGTCTTATTCTAAACAAATAATATACTTTAGTTTTATCAGCCTGCTCCAAAACCCCTTAAGGACTAGCAGTCCCGGGGTGTGTGGTCCTTTAAGGACCAGGTAGGGAAGTCCGACGTGCCGCCCCACGTGAATGATCACGTGTGCCGGCACTCTGAACCAGGGACTGAAAGAGATTGCTCTGGTCTTGGAGCGATCAACTTCTGTCCCCGGTATTACTCACCGCGCTCCTGCAGGAGCGCTGTGAGTAAAAGTACGTGACGTACCAGGACCGTCACTGGTCCTTAAGTGCCGGACCAGCTTGACGGTCCGGGTACGTCAGTGGTCCTTAAGAGGTTAAAGGGATAGTAATACTTAAGATGTAAAAAAATATAGGTTGTCAGGTTTATCCCCCTGAGTAAAACAAGGGTACTCCCACGGCTGAGAGATATTTTATTAAAAAATTATAACAGCTCAAACTTGAATTTTTTAGGTGCAATATCACATTGGCCTACAAATTTACAGTGGCACTGTTGCTACACCATCCTATGGACTGCTCTGGTCTGTAGACCATAAATCTCCATAGGATGGTGTAGCAACAGCGTCAATGTAAATTTTCAGGCCACTGTGATATTGCACCTAAAATATTCAAGTTTGAACTGTTATAATTTTTTAATAAAATATCTCTCAGCAGTGGGAGTGCCCTTGTTTTACTCAGGGGGATAAACCCTACAACATATATTTTTTTACATTTTAAGTATTACTATCCCTTTAAGTACCTTAACATCTCAAGAAAATATGAATCCATTTTGTGTAATTTCTGTTTTCCCCCTTATCACTAATGTGCTACATTCTCTTCATTGAGCAATCATTAACTTTTGTAAGGTTTATTTATGTACAAGTTGCAATGGTTGTTACAATATTATGGGCAATGATACTTCTGTTTTCAGCTCAGCTATGTAGGTTCCCCATATATAGGTGCCCCTTACCCGTGCTGTAAGAAATACATCAGCTACCCCCAACAAATGCTATTTTTCCACTTGTCTTCTTATTACTCAGTGTATTCACCCATCTGCTTAGATTTGTATGATACATTGCTAAATCTCATGAATGCTATTCAAGGGCTCCTAAGCAGGTCTTAGAAAATAACTTTACTTATGTCTGCGTATGTCTGCTCTTTTCATGATCACTCACTACATATACATAATGGTCATTTAATCACTATTAGAGTTAGGCTTATACTTTATGCATTGGTTATATTTTCTCAATTTTATATACAGAATGGTAGAGAATAGATACTTTATGTTATAGTATCATTCTTCAGGGCCATTGGCCACATCTCCCATTAGATCTGATTGGTCAACACGACTATATAGTTAGGGAGAGATGGGACTGATAATCCTTTTTGACCCTAGAAGAAGGCACTGTTCCACTCCAAAATGTGTCTGGTTTGTGACAGTGGACTACACATGGAGACTGGAGATGTGGAAGGCCATTTAGATGGATGAGAGCACCCGACGGGGAGTGGAGCAGGAAGTGTGCAGTGCACTAAGACAAAGACCAAGGAAGGAGAGAGAAGAGACTGCTTGAGGTATTACAAGCAGACTTAGTAAGTGTAAACTTGAGCTATTTATGGATTGACAAGATATATGTAATCAGTCCTGTAAGAGACCATTATCAGACTTATTTTTATCTCTCACATTGTTTAATGGGATCTTTTTTCAAGCAGCTACTTTACCATCATTGCTTTTATTATTCCACTCCCTCATTTACTTTATTTCTCTTTATGACTTTATATAGTCTCCAAAGTCCCCAGGACACTGTCAACGAGAATATATTAACCCCTTATTGACCGGCCGCTCGCACGCAGCCGGCACTTTACGCCCACCGAACTTTTTACCTTCAACGACTTCCTGGATGTACATGTACGTCCTCTGTCACTAAGTGACAGACTCTGCGGGACGTATATGTACGTCCATTGTCGCGATGAGGTTAATTTTTTTGTAGTTCCACATTTGCTGCTGTATGTTTACTATAATTATCATACATCTAGGGGTAGATTTAAAGGCAGGCATTAAAATAGCAGGTAGGGCTAAAGTGTCCAAAGTTAGTAGAATTAACCCTATGAGTGCCAGTGGGGTATAATTACACCGCCAGAATTCATAGGGTTAACCCGACTAAGTAAACAACATTGCATTACAAGTAACACTTACCATTAATCCTGATGTCCAGTGGAGTCCTCTTCATGCTGGTCATCTTGTGTCCACAGGACTTGCTGCCCTCTTCCTCTTCCCAATCCCACTGCAACCACTTCTAACCTTCACCCAACTATGTACCTGGGTCCCTTCTGGCTGATCTTCTCCCTCTTTGCTAGGTGACCAGGCAAAACTCTGCTCAGTGAGCAAGAGACTTCTCTCAAGATTGTCAATATCTCTCAGTGTTGTAATATGACAATCCAGAGCTCCAACCTGAGCTTCCAGAGAGGCCACTTGCCGCATCGATATGGACCCTGTTCCAAGCATGCATACATATGGCAAGTTGTGCACTGAGTGCGATCTCCAAGCTTTCTCATCATGTATGGTGGGAATGTGAGTCCTTAAAAAGTAAAACAATTAATTTGCCTTGTTTCTCTAACGCCTGTGTTTCACTAACTGCTGTGATGCACCCACTGGTCACTTATTAAAAAATCACTTTGAGAAAAGCACACTTTCTGTGAGCAAGCTCTGTGAGTTCTGCTAATTGTTTTATACAGACCAACACAGGAGACTGCTTACAAACCCCACCCTTAACTAATTGGACACACTCCCCAGACCAAAGAACCTTTTAAACTTTAACCCTTTAACCTTCTTACTGCAGGTTAAGATACAAACCCAAAATTAGTATATTATACCACTTTTCAGTTACTGTGATGCACCAGCTGGAAGTGAGCAAAACTTATAAACTTATAAAAAATCACTTTGAGAAATCTTTGCTCATACACACTTTCTGCACATTTCCTGAATGTAAGGGTCTGTACCAGAATTAATCTAATCCAGTATCTAGAGCTGAATTATTTTGGATATGATCTGCACTTTCTTTATGTGAGTGTAAGGGTACATCCACACTATCAGTTCTGAGTGTCCTCATTGGAGGATTATATTATATGTTTAGTATATGCATTTATCTGATTCTTACTAGATATTCACTTACATTTATTTACCTGATACTAGAGGACTTATGCCCCTTTTCATCATCTAACCAAGCCCATGCTTGGATATACTATTTCACTATTGTTTGATTGTTTTTGCTTTGTCCAATAAATTGTTAGTACATTCCCTCTTCTCTTTCCCCTTCCCCTTTTGCTATGTTCCCTCTCTCCTTGTTTTTCATGAACATTTTCTCATGGATCTGAGACAACTTGGAATTAGCTACAGGGAACATATACTGATACCATTTGATACTCCTGGGGTGCCTCTATAGGATAAGTTGTTATATTATTATCAGACTAGTTGAAGAACCTGTGTATACGGGCAACAGTGCCGGCCGGTCACGGTGCAGTCATTCCCAGTAGAGACTGCCCATGACGCAGCTGATACGGAGTGGGGCGCTCCGAATTCAGACCATGGTCCTCTCTGCACACCCTATGATGTCTCGTCACGGGCAGTCTCTACTGCGCATGACTGCAGCACGCACAGCAGTCTCTACTGCGCATGTCTGCATCGTTACAAACTTTTAGCAAATTATTATATAGGATGTCATTTTACTTGTATTTAGTTTCCATTATTTAGTCACTCCATCCCACTCAAACAGACCTTATTTTGGGCCTTTATCACTACATGCTCAGGGATCTGAAGTGAACTTGTGAAAGGGACAAATGTGTTTTTTCCCCAGTAGCAGCACAGAGTTGCAGATGCCTGATGCTGAACCTGCTGCTGTGTTTGTGAAATTATGTTACACCAGGTGTATTTATATCACACTCATATATGGTCTGGCGCACAGGTGCAGGATACAAACAATATGTGCCAAGCAATAAAATGTAGATTATTCACATCAATTTAAGATGAAAGTGCAAAACACAAACAATGTGTACCAGACAATACAATAAGGGTAGTTCACATCAATTTGAGATTAAAGTATTTATTTTTAGATAACATCAAAAATACATTTCTTAAAAAACGGTAAAAAATTATATATTTTCTACCAACAGTTGTCTGTAATTGTTGTAATGGGTATACAATATAACACTCGGAGTTCCCAATCACTAATCAGATTAGGAAAGTCCGAATATATATTCTCAAATTTTACTCTATTATTCTCATATAGTGCATGGGACCCGCTCCTTGCACTTAATGAGCACAGAAATAAAATTATAAAAATGTATTATCAACTTGTGCTATAATATTTGGGTATATACCGGTAAACATATCTAGCTCACATAAATAAACATATGAAATACCTCCTACACTATCTAGATACCCCTATACCCTATATCTATCTAAACGATCGATCATTTAAAAAAAAAAATAATAATAATAAATAAATAAATAAAAGTTCTTTAAAATATATAGGCTAATCGCCAATGTTCACATCCGTGGTCTTAGGAGAAAAATTGTTGTTTAATCATATAACCAACGTGATACCCGATTATTAAGCTTTCAATATTCGGACAACATTCGATTCATGCAAACATTGCCTTTAAGAGGATATCTTATTCTATGAAAAACGGGGCTTTTCACTGGCCATTCATATACATATGAGACAAGATTCCACGTTATTACCGGTATAGTACGATCTCATTCCTAATTACTCTTTTCACACACCAGACTTGAATTCTCCTAGACCTATGGAGCTGTTCACTGGTTATTCATGTATATAGAGGATAATTGTAATGCTCTGACCGGTAACCTCGATTTCGTGCTCTCTCGCTCTTTCCACCGGCTAGACTTAGGCTTCCTTAACGTTCTTGCTAGTTCTTATTTTTTCTTTCCTTTCATTTTGACAATCTCCTTCAAACCGCTCGATATCCAAAGCTCTCTCCTCGGAGTGCCACATAAACATCTTTGTGATTTAGCATGGATGACGAATATATATTGGGTGTGATATCTCTAGTAATAGAATAAGATATTCTCTTAAACACAATGATTGCATGAATCGAATGTTGTCCAAATATATAGCTATTGAAAGCTTAATAATCGGTTATCACATTGGTTATGTGATTAAACAACAATTTTTTTCCTAAGACCAAGGATGTGAACATTGGTGATTAGCCTATATATTTTAAAGAACTTTTATTTATTTATTTATTTATTTATTTTTATTTTACTTTTTTTTTCTTTTAAACGATTGATCGTTTAGATAGATATAGGGTATTGGGGTATATAGATATTGTAGGAGGTATTTCATATGTTTATTTATGTGAGCTAGATATGTTTACCGGTATATACCCGAATATTATAGCACATGTTTTTATAATTTTATTTCTGTGCTCATTAAGTGCAAGGAGCGGGTCCCATGCACTATATGAGAATAACAGAGTAAAATTTGGGAATATATTCGGACTTTCCTAACCTGATTAGTGATTGGGAACTCCGAGTGTTATATTGTATACCCATTACAACAATTACAGTCAACTGTTGGTAGAAAATATATAATTTTTTACCGTTTTTTAGAAATTTATTTTTGATGTTATCTAAAAATAAATACTATAATCTCAAATTGATGTGAACTACCCTTATTGTATTGTCTGGTACACATTGTTTGTGTTTTGCACTTTCATCTTAAATTGATGTGAATAATCCACATTATATTGTTTGCCACATATTGCTTGTATCCTGCACCTGTGCGCCAGACCATACATGATATTTTGTACTTTTTTGGGGATTTTGGAGTGTGGAATCCAGGTCAGGCAGCAGGGTGGGGGATTGTCTTCCCTATTTTCCCTTTGTTGTGCCACTATTAGTTAATTGTTATATCACACTCATATTCACCACCACAACCAAGAAAGGAAAGTAAATATGGTGGTGGTGCTAGTGCTGAGTCAGACATGATGTTGAGGGTTTTCCTAGCTCAGACAAGCCAGGAGTAAACTAAATATATGGAAGGAATGGGTATCATCACCAATGACAGGAAGTTGTTTAGTGATATGGTATTTTCTACAACCCTGTGGCTGAATTTTTTCATTCCCAGTCCCACTAGCATCATCACAATTACAGAAAGATAAGGTTGTTTGTCCACCATCCCGGATATTGGGAGAGTGGGTTCATTTTCCCTGCCACAGACTATGTCGACCACAGACTGTGGTGGTAGTTGACCAGCAGTCCCACTTCCTACTGCTAGTGATGATTATAAGGGAACAGCAGAAGCAGTAGCAGCAGCACCACAAGCCAGTTCAGGTGAACCAAGAGAGAAGGTGTGCAGTCAACAATATTCTTCTCTACACCACCCCCCCCAAATCATGAGTGCGGGGATATTTCTCCTCCCATTTGTCCACCAACTGTACACCCAGGGTCCTCTTCCACTGCACTGCCACTGACAAATTTGCCACCATTGCCATTAGCAGATAGTGAATCTGTAGAATCGGTAAGAATACTACAATATGTATCCACACAACAAACATTGTGTAGTGCAATAACTATACATGCTAAAGTGGTAGAAATCAATAAAATGCAGGAGATAAGGGAGCCTCTGCAGACCACCTGTCCTAAAGAATATGCCAGGTCCATATCTGGAAGAGTCATCTCTTTCTATTTAGTGTTAATGATCAGCGGAAATGTTAGTCATCGAATGCTGTTACCACAGACATCAGTCACTTGTTCTTGGTTGTAAGGACAAGAGACTCAGTGACTGAAACCACAAAATTTCTTGGGGGATAGTTTAGCATTGTCAACATGCAGACTTATCAAGATGTGTGCTCTCAGTATTCACCCCACTTCATAATATTTTCACACACTTTTCACATTGTTGTTCAATGCAATATTGTTGTTAACATAGAAACATAGAAGATTGACGGCAGAAAAAGACCACCTGGTCCATCTAGTCTGCCCTTTAGTATTCCTTTATTGTTATCTTAGGATAGATACATGTTTATCACATGTTGTTGATAGTTGCATGGTCCCTCTCTCCCCCATCAAAAATATATTCCAACACCCATGACTTTATAGGGTGTGAGGGAGGAGAAGGATTATGGCGATTGAAATTCTCCCTGGATATGATTGTTATGGTGCTGCTGCTGCTGCTTTCTCAGAACTAGGGCCAGTAGGAACTACAAACACTACCTAGTCCATGCCGCTGTGGAGATGATGATCTCAGATCCATTTCCACCAGCATTACTAAAACCCATTGACATGGTGAATACAGCAGCATGATAATGATTGGGTGTATGAGTTTGTGCAAGAAAGTGTGGTTAACTGTAGGTAGGTGATATACCTGTAGGTGGATAGGTGGTTTGCTTTCCTTCCATGACCACTTACAGATAATTCTTCTATGTGTCTCTAATCTAGTACCGCCGTGTGCAATCTATCATGATTTTTCAGTGATACATAAGCTCAAAGACAGTCTCATTCATGTCATGTGACAGGTTATTAAAAATTATACTTGCTCCTTTTATAGGGCAAGCAAATCGTCATTAAATAATGTGTTAGCAGCTTGTTCTTAATATATATTCACTGGGTGAAATTTTTGTAAAGACTTCCTGGATTTGTTGATAGAGGAGGATACAGTAACTGTGGGGTAATGGGGTTTGGAGTTTGGGTGTTTTTTTTTTTATTTAACTCATTGAATGCATAGAGAGAGATATCTTCTGTTCACCTTTACTGTAGCACCCAAGGGCATTTTCTGTGGGTGGGAGGGTGGTGGAAAATACCCTTTTTTATACTCTTGGATGCTTTTTTAAATTATTTTCTGTACTTTGTTCCTTTTGAATAGAGCGTTTAGAGCTTGATTAAAAAGAAAATTAAGAAACTGTAATTGTAGAAAATACAAATTGTTCAATCAAGAGCTTGTGGCTGGGCTTGCTTTTAGCACTTGCATGCTAAGTCTTACTCTTATGAAACTGTACAGTACAAAGCAGCAATTTAAACTAAAAAAAAGCTTCAAATGAAATAGAAACAGTGTGAAACATTTAGGTTTTATCAAATTGTTCTTAAAAAGCTAAAAACGAGAACTAAAATGTTTCATTCCAGAGAAAGAATGTTTTTAATTCCAACGCATTTCACTGCAACTTGGATTTTATGGTCTGATCAGACTAAAATGATCTGCAAAATGAAACACTGCAGTTTTGCTCACTTCCATGTTTAATATCAGCTAATAAATGTACCAGGTTACCAATCTGGCACAATCTGGCTGCAAATCATATATTTGTGTGTGTGCTTTAAAACCAAGTTTTCCTTAGTAATAAAAATGTCACAGCTGTACATTATTATCATTATTAATTAAACAATTATTGTTATCAAGATATTCAGCCTAGTGTAAGTTAATTGAAGCAAGCACAGCAGGTAAAGTCTCTGGTGAGTTGTCATTCTCTAGGTATATATTCCCAAATCTGCCAACAAGTAATATAATGAGAGAAAGCCCTCCAAAGCAGGATACTGCAATTACATGCTGTAACTACAGGACCTTGTAGGTGTGAATAGTTTACTTTGATGGGTCCAGGATGACCATAAAAAAGGATGTACCTGCAGAACCTGGTAAGCATGCATAACCTCACATCATGTGTGCAGAACAATCAAAGAAAATATTTGCAAAATGAACTAGGTTGAACATCTGCATTGTCTTTTATTGCAGATACCTATAGCATCTAAGAAGTTAAATCCTCAGCATCCCACTATATACTGAACGTAGAGAATACTACATTGCTTAAAAGGTAACCTTATGCCCATTTAAAGTACTATAAGATCCATAACAAAAAGATTCCCTACCATTTGTGCCAGTAAAACTATTGTATACCATTTTAATAAACCATTCATAACACTAATAATACCTACAGGAGAAGTAACAACTCCTGTTAATACCCACTACCATACACACACACATCTGTTGACATTTTTAATGCTTTAAACATTAATTCACTTGACCTTTCTATTCATAAAAGGGACCATACATTAATAAGAAACAAGCCCTTTTCACTGATTAGAGGATCTCCACCAATGATGGCAATGCCTTCCACAATACTCTGGTGTTCTTTGGGAGGCCTTACTCATGGGAAATTTAATGAAAGCTCTGATTTACTAAAAAGCGAGATACCCATTATCTTGTGGTATTGAAATAAGCATGTAATTCTCTTTCACTTATTCACATGCAAAATGTACTGATTAATTAAATCAGAGATGACATTACTGTATAGTCGTTTTGTCTCTGTTCCCTGTTGAAAACAATTTTAGTGAATGGGAACAGTTCTCCTACACACCTGGCTTTTGACTGGGTGCTACATAGAGAGAGCCCTGTTAAAACTTAAAACATTAAGAGAAACAAGGACTCCATTCATTGCTTTTTATGTGAATATTTCTTCACTTTTTTTACACTGATGTTTAGGGGCAACAAAATAGCCCATAGGTTATATGCAAAGCTTAGTAAATCAATGTGCTTGTTTTTCTTTTTTTGAAAAAAATATAGTGTGTTAGGGATTCCCACAGCTGTACCACTAGCAGGTCATGTCTTATGGATGTCCCTGCTTGAGAACAAATGCATCCATCAACATCACACACATCATACTTCCTGATGAAGCATAACAATAGAAAATGTCTAGAGGATTTGGCCAAGTTCACTGTGGCCATGAAGATGCTGGCATGTGCATAGAATGACTCTGAACTGCATCATATACCTGCCCATGATCACAAGTTGATAGGTAAGTAACACTACTGATAAGTATTAGTTCCAATAAATGCACCACAGTTGTATAAACCTGTATTAAGGACACATGGCTGATGTGAGTGTTGTGACTTTATTTCTCAATAGTATTTTTATGCTACACAATTTTTCTTGCTAGGGGCCCCAAAGTGCTACCTATATTGTTCATGCCACATTCTTATTTTAGCAACCTGCTATCATACTTGCATACCATATTTATGTATATGTGTATTTTATTGAATTTTTTTATTTATAATAAATGTCAATATTTTATGCTGAGATGGTTACATCTGTGGAAAGTCCTAAAGACATAACCTGTTATCTGGTATTTGAGACCAGGTTTGGGATACCCTGCTGTACATAAATACAATAATGCATTCATATTAAACAGCTTCCTCTAATGTTTACTGCCAATTTTAAAAAAAAAACATTAACTAGAAAAAAACATATTTAAAGGTTAACAACACTTTGAACAAAATCCCAACACATAAGCACATATGTGTTAGAGATAGATGATAGATTTATCTGGGCTCTATATAGTCTTATACTTCAGAGGTGTTTCAGGATATGCCAAAAGATGTGGTTGGTGGGTTATATTATTGTTCCATGAGTTGTTTACTGTAGGAGTTGTAAGTTGAGAGAAGTGATGTAGCAGTAGGTGAGTTGTGGAGGAGAGGGTAACCCTTTGAGTGCCAGAGAGGTACGCAACGCATTGCTTTGGAATGCATGCGTACCCCTCTGGCACTCAAAGGGTTAAGACTGATGTTGGGGGACAGGCTAACTCTTCCTTACAGCCACCCCTGGGTGTGTGTTGCAGGGGATGCATGTTTTCTCTCTTATATATATACATATATATATATACATATATATACACTACCAATGTGGGATGGCGTTGCCCCTCATGTTATGACCATTGGGAGCACATGTGTGAAATGTAGACACACTGATGAACACAGACTTATGCAGCACACAGGCAGACACATACACACAGTGAGCAGCAGAAACATGCAAAAGACATGCACACACACAGACACACCGGAGATGCACACATGGACACACATATGTAACAGAGATGTACACACACACACGCAACATATATGCATAGAAACACATGCGTGCATGAGTTGTGCACCCCTCTGGTACTCAAAGGGTTAAGATATAGAGAGGCATGTCAGAGTTAAATAGCAGTGGGAAGTGTATTCATACCTGGGAACTTTAATTTGTGGAGTCTCTGGAGGGGAGTTATGTGGTGCTGATGTGGAGAGACAAATGGGGCAATCTAGGTTAAAAGTGGGTGGGGCTTAATTGTGAGTAGGGGCGGGGCTTAAGAGAAATGTGGAAAAGTGTTAGTAATAGGCTGGGGAAGGAGGAGAAGTGGGATGGAAATGCAAGTTACAGTGTGAGGGGTTTGAACACACTCCCTGAGGGGTAAAACTTGATACACAACCCTGTGGCAGTCAGTGGGTTAAGTGTGTACCTGATGGCTGTCTGTCCTCTGTGTTGTATGGCAAATGATGACAGTAAAGAAATAATTGAGCAATGAGGACCTACCTTAACCCTTTGAGTGCCATTTTATTCCCCTGGTGATGCAGCACCCTTCAGCGGCTATACTACAGGTCCTGCTGAGGCCATTGGGAGTCAGGGTGAGTGACTGTGTGTGTGCGTGTGTGTGTGTGTGTCAGCCATATTTCTTTCTGGCTTTGTGTGTGTGTGTTTGGTGCTCTGTGTGTGTGTGTGGTACTGTGTGTGTGAGTGGGGCATGTGTGTGTGTGTGTGCTGTGTGTGTGTTTGGTGCTGTGTGAGTGGGGCATGTGTGTGTGTTTTGTGCTGTGTGAGTGGGGCATGTGTGTTTGTCTGTGGTGTAGGAGCAAGTGGCATCCATTTTGTTTTCTTCTGACTTTGATAGTGGTGGGCGGGCTGCATAGTGGGGCCAACTCCCTTCAGCCACTGCAACTGGTGTGAAAATCACACCCCCATTGAATCACCCAATGGGAGCAGTAACTTCTCTTTTCTGCCTCCCCTGGGTGTGTTTTGGCAGGCACAAAGTCTTCTTTTATATATATAGATATACACACACACACATACGCAATGTGCAAACATTTTAGGCAGGTGTTAAAAAATAAGTAAGAATGCTTTCAAAAACAGACAAGCTAATAGTCATTTTTATCAATTAACCATTTAAGGACCAGCAGTCCAGGGAAGTTACCTTCCCTTAAGGACCACTTTGATCTTTTCCGACATGTTGGTATACATGACCTTTTACGTTTACCAGCAAACTGCGTTGGGGTCTGAGGGAGACCGCTACAGTCTTGGAGTTGTCAATTTCAGAACCCATTTTTACTTTCAGTGCACCTGCCGGAGCACTGTAAGTAAAAAGTATGTGAGGTGCTATGACCGTCACTGGTCCTTAAGGGTATAAAGTGTGTGTGATGGTCATAGCACATCATCTGGTCCTTAAGGGGTTAACAAAATGCATAGTGAGTGAACAGAAGAAAAATCTAAATCAAATCAATTTTTGGTATGACCACCCTTTCCCTTCAAAACAGCATCAATTCTTCTAGGTACATTTGCGCACAGTCAGGTAATTTGCAGGCATGTAGTCAGGTGTATGATTAAATAATTATACCAAACAGGTGCTAATGATCATCAATTTAATATGTAGGTTGAAACAAAATCATTAACTGAAACAGAAACAGCTGTTTAGATGGAACAACCCAAATCAGCTAACAAGGTGAGGTTGCTAAAGACAGTTTAATGTCAAATGTCATACACCATGGCAAGACTGAGCACAACAACAAGACACAAGGTAGTTATAATGCATGAGCAAGGTCTCTCACAGGAAGAAATTTCAAGGCAGACAGGGGTTTTCAGATGTGCTGTCCAAGCTCTTTTGAAGAAGCACAAATAAACTGACAACTTTGAGAACCAAAGATCCAGTGGTCGGCCAAGGAAACTTGGAAACTTAGGGCAGCAGATGAAAGATGCATCATGCTTACTTGCCTTCACAATCGGGAGATGCCCAGCAGTGCCATCACCTCAGAATTGTCAAAAAACAGTGGGACTCTGGTACACCAATCTACTGTTTTAGAGAAGTCTGGGAAGAAATGGTCTTCATGGAAGACTTGCAGACAAAAAGCCGTACCTCAGACCTGGAAACAAAGCCAAGCAACTCAACCATGCAGGAAAACACAGGAACTGGGGCGCAGAAAAATGGTAGCAGGTGGTTTGTACTGATGAGACAAACTCTGAAATATTTGGCTGTAGCAGAAGGCAGTTTGTATGCTCAGGGTTGGAGAGCGGTAAAAGAATGTCTGCAGGCAACAGTGAAGCATGGTGGAGGTCCGTTGCAAGTTTGGGGCTGCATTTCTGCAAATGGATTTGGGGATTTGGTCAGAATTAATGGAACCCTCAGTACTGAGAAGTACAGGCAGATATGTATCCATCATGCAGTACCATCAGGGAGGCATCTGGTTGGCTCCAAATTTATTCTTCAGCATGACAATGACACTAAACATACAGCCAAAGTCATTAAGAACTATCTTCAGCATAAAGAAGAACAAGGAGTCCTGGAAGTGATGTATGGCCCCCACAGAGCCCTGATCTCAACATCATTGAGTCTTTCTGAGTTACTTGGCTTGCTTCCATGTTGGAAGCATGGCCTTTTGGCTGAAAGTCTTCCATGAAGGCTTCTTCTGAACAGACTTCTCCGGACAGCAGATGGGTATACCAGGGTCCTGCTGTTCTCTGCCAATTCTGAGCTTATGGCACTGAGGGACATCTTCTGATTGTGAAGTCAAGTAAGCATGTTGTGTCTTTCATCTGCTGCACTAAGTTTCCTTGGCCGACCACTGTGTCTACAGTCCTAAACATTGCCTGTTTCTTTGTGCATCTTCAAAAGAGCTTGGACAGCACATCCGGAAACTCCTGTCTGCCTTGAAGTTTCTCAGAACAGAAAATATCTGCACCAACAAGACTCTTACCACTGAATTTAAACAATGATTATTTCAGAGGAGGTACCTACAGGTGAAGGTAAATATTTTTGCAAATAACTGACTTGTGACAAGAAAAAAGGCCACTAGTCAACTAGAACCTGTATTATGGCACTCTTGAGGATCAATTTTTCATTTCTTAAAACTTACGTATTTTATTTAAATGGTTAAACGTATGAAAGTACTTAAAGGACTCTTAGTAGGGGGGAAAATAAAATATGAAAAATGAGCTATTTCTGGGGGAGGGAGAGTGGCATAGTAAAGTCTATGCTGGTGGTCCTAATTGGATTACTGCTTGAGGGTATTTAAGAAAAAAGGCACTTTTTGGTGCGCTAGGGAACACGTTCACACATTGTACATAAGCAAAGAAGTGTTTAAGTCAGCTTATCTACGTTGACTAAATATATAGTCAGATCTTATTGTGACTGACATGAGAAACATACTAGACATATTACAAGGTGTAGGAAAACATATCTAGCTATAAAAACAGTGTTTGTGTGTATGTGTCTGCCATTCTTAATTATCCTTAATTAGAATGTATTACTGTTGCAAGCATGGGTAGTAAAAAAGGACTATGTGTCTGTTCGTAATTCAGCTATTAATGAGCGGTTCTTTGCAGCAAAAAACTGAGACATTGTAACCAGTTAGAGTCTCAATATATGTAGTGTCACCTGCTCACTCTAAATTGTATAGCTCCTTCATGGGAAAAGTAGCGCTACAACTGCTGGGTATTTTTATTGTATCTCTATATTAGCCTGATTATCAATAAAGCCAACACCATGGTGTATGTGCGTCTGTCCAATTAGCTTATTGTCAGAGTAATCCCTGATTAGAATATATTGGTGTTGCCAGCTGAAGTAGTGAGAGGACTATACATCCATTAGAGATCCAGCAATTAGTCAGCAGTTCGATTCCACGTAAGACTGGGACATTGTGCCATTTTGAGTCTCAAGTGATGTAAGATCACCTAATCATTCTAAATTGTGAAACTCCTTCCTGGCAGATGTAACACTACTATGCTAGATCTTCCTGGTATATTGCTACATTTTTTTTGGTAATTACTCGCTTGATGGTAACTTGAAGCTTTACAGTGCTAACCTGCCCCGATTTCTACCCTATCTGCAGCTAGGGCCCACTACGGAGCATAATCTGTGATTCCCATTTATCCTCTCTATAATAAAATCTTGCGATTTTTGTTAATTCATTACAGAGAAAAAAGGATGAGAGAAAACTAGTCTCTCCCCTGTGTTCAACCTGTTTTGCCATCAGCTTTGTCAGAAGTGCCCTGAAATCACTGCCTGGGAGAGACCTTGCTCATGCAGTATAACTACCTTTTGTCTTGTTGCTGTGCTCAGTCTTGCCATGGTTTATGACTTTTGACATGAAACTGTTTTTAGCAACCATACCTTGTTAACTGAGTTTGGCTGTTCCTCACCCGGTTTTATTCCTCCTACACCTCATGCACAGCTGTTTCAGTTAATGATTGTGTTTCAAACTACATATTACATCTGTGATAATTAGCACCTGTTTGGTATAATTATTTAACCATGCACCTGACTATATGCCTACAAAATTCCTGACGTGTAAGTGTACCTAGAGGAATTGATGCTGTTTTGAAGGCAAAATCTTTCTTCTGTTCACTCACTATATATTTTGTTAATTGATAAAAATAAACTATCAACATGCCTCTTTTTGAAAGCATTCTTATTTACATTTTTCACTCCTGTGTAAAACTTTTGCACATTACTGCATATTTTGTCATGATATATAAACTGCTCCAAAAAATAAAGGGAACACTTAAACAACACAATGTAACTCGAAGTCAGTCACACTTCTGTGAAATCACACTGTCCACTCAGGAAGCAACACTGATTGACAATCAATTTCACATGCTGTTGTGCAAATGGAACAGACAACAGGTGGAAATTATAGGCAATTAGCAAGACACCCCCAATAAAGGAGTGGTTCTGCAGGTGGTGACCACAGACCACTTCTCAGTTCCTATGCTTCCTGGCTGATGTTTTGGTCACTTTTGAATGCTGGCGGTGCTTTCACTCTAGTGGTAGCATGAGACGGAGTCCTCAACCCACACAAGTGGCTCAGGTAGTGCAGCTCATCCAGGATGGCACATCAATGCGAGCTGTGGCAAGAAGGTTTGCTGTGTCTGTCAGCGTAGTGTCCAGAGCATGGAGGCGCTACCAGGAGACAGGCCAGTACATCAGGAGACGTGGAGGAGGCCGTAGGAGGGCAACAACCCAGCAGCAGGACCTCTATCTCCGCCTTTGTGCAAGGAGGAACACTGCTAGAGCCCTGCAAAATGACCTCCAGCAGGCCACAAATGTGCATGTGTCCACTCAAACGGTCAGAAACAGACTCCATGAGAGTGGTATGAGGGCCCGACGTCCACAGGTGGGGGTTGTGCTTACAGCCCAACACCGTGCAGGATGTTTGGCATTTGCCAGAGAACACCAAGATTGGCAAATACGCCACTTGCACCCTGTGCTCTTTACAGATGAAAGCAGGTTCACACTGAGCACATGTGACAGACGTGACAGAGTCTGGAGACGCCGTGGAGAACGTTCTGCTGCCTGCAATATCCTCCAGCATGAGCGGTTTGGTGGTGGGTCAGTAATGGTGTGGGGTGGCATTTCTTTGGGGGGCCGCACAGCCCTCCATGTTCTTGCCAGAGGTAGCCTGACTGCCATTAGGTACCGAGATGAGATCCTCAGACCCCTTGTGAGACCATATGCTGGTGCAGTTGGCCCTGGGTTCCTCCTAATGCAAGACAATGCTAGACCTCATGTGGCTGGAGTGTGTCAGCAGTTCCTGCAAGAGGAAGGCATTGATGCTATGGACTGGCCCGCCCATTCCCCAGACCTGAATCCAATTGAGCACATCTGGGACATCATGTCTCGCTCCATCCACCAACCCCACATTGCACCACAGACTGTCCAGGAGTTGGCGGATGCTTTAGTCCAGGTCTGGGAGGACATCCCTCGGGAGACCATCCGCAACCTCATCAGGAGCATGCCCAGGCATTGTAGGGAGGTCATACGGGCATGTGGAGGCCACACACACTACTGAGCCTCATTTTGACTTGTTTTAAGGACATTACATCAAAGTTGGATCAGCCTGTAGTGTGTTTTTCCATTTTGATTTTGAGTGTGACTCCATATCCAGGCCTCCATGGGTTGATAAATTTGATTTCCATTGAGAATTTGTGTGTAATTTTGTTGTCAGTTCATTCATTCAGATCTAGGATGTGTAATCTTAGTATTCCCTTTATTTTTTGGAGCAGTGTACATATATATTTTCTTAATTAAAAAATGTATCATTCCTCTAATCATTACATATTATTTTTTGCAGCATTTTGATGAACAAGTCATGCAAGATCAAAACCAAAGCAGAGTCTCTGAGTTCTTTCTTCAAGGGATTTTAGATAATCCTAAAATGCAGATTCCATTCTTCATTCTATTTCTGTTAATTTATTTTTTTACAGTCACAGGAAATGCACTCATCATCATAGTCATCTGTATGGATCACAAGCTTTATAAGCCAATGTACTACTTCCTATGCAATCTTTCTGTTCTAGACTTCTCCTTAGCTTCTGTCATTCAACCAAAACTTCTTGCTATGTTTTTAATGGAAAATCACACAATATCTTTTGCTGGATGCATTTCACAGCTTTATTTCTTCTTGTGTTTCACTTCTACAGAAATTGTTTTTCTCTCAGCTATGTCTTATGATCGTTATGTAGCAATCTGCAAGCCCTTAAAATACCCACTTTTAGTGAACAATACATTCTGTGTTCTAATGACCACTACATGTTGGGTTACTGGTTTCCTAGAACCTTTATCACATGCAATAGTTATAGGTCAGCTACCATTTTACAAATCACAGATTAATCATTTCTATTGTGACTATTCTGCATTATTAAAAAACTCATCCATTGACACTTATAGTATTGAAGTCATGACATATGTTGCAGGTACAATGGTGGCCATACCTGCCTTTTCACTTGTTCTTTCCTCATATATTTATATAATCACCACCATTTTGAAAATTCATTCATCAGAGGGTCGACAGAAAGCCTTTTCTACCTGTGCATCCCACCTCACTGTGGTTATACTCTTCTATACTACTGTTTTTATAACACATTTGAGACCCTCAGCCAGTTATTCATCTGATCAATCAAAACTCCTCTCTCTCTTTTACACCACCTTTATTCCATCAGTTAACCCTTTCATTTATACACTGAGAAATAAAGATGTACAGCAATCTTTTCAGAAACGTATAAGAAAATAGTAATTTTTTAGAAATATTTTTTTTTCAGGATGAGATAATAAGATATTGTTTTCAGAGATAATGCAATATTACATTTAAAGGTAACAGTAGGATCTTAAACACCAAATCTAACATAGTAACATAGTAGATAAGGCTGAAAAAAGACATGCGTCCATCAAGTCCAGCCCATGCCAATAACACCCCTGTTGATCCAGAGGAAGGCAACAAAAAAGCCCTCTGGAGCAATTTCCAATGTAGGTGTGTGTGTGTGAGTGTGTCAAATAGTTCCCCGGCTCAATATCCTATTTGCTTTGAAGCCATCTGTCATAACTGTCAATATTGTTCTGTGCTAGATAGGCATCCATTGCTTTTTTGAATGCAGTTACATTATCTGCAAGAACAGCATCCCGAGGCAAAGAATTCCATAGCCTTACCGCCCTTACTGTAAAGAATCCCTGCCTGTGTTTTAGTCGAAAGCGCCTTTCCTCAAGTCTTAATAGATGACCTCTTGTTCTTAGCTCAGCTCTTTGCATAAATAATTCATTGGATAGTTCTTTGTATTGGCCTTGAATGTATTTGTAAATGGTAATCATATCACCCCTTAGACGTCTCTTTTCTAATGTAAACAAACCCAGTTTGGCTAGTCTCTCTTTGTAACTCAGATCCTCCAATCCCTTTATCAGTTTTGTTGCACGTCTCTGCACCTTTTCCAGTTCAGTAATGTCTTTTTTTAGAACAGGCGCCCAAAATTGTACTCCATATTCTAGATGAGGCCTAACCAAGGATTTATACAGAGGTAGGATAATATTAGCATCCCTTGCTTCTACACCTCTTTTTATGCAGGCTAGTACTCTATTTGCTCTTGCAGCAGCTGAGTGACTCTGCACACTGCTGTGAAGACTATTGTCTATCAGTACACCTAAATCTTTCTCTAATGAGGATTTCCCAAGTTGTTTCCCATTTAGAGTATATGTAGCAAGTTTGTTTCTACAACCCAAATGCATAACCTTACATTTATCTACATTAAATGACATCTGCCACTTTTCTGCCCATTCACTTAGTTTATCTAAATCCTTCTGTAGGGAAAAAACATCGAGCTCTGTATGTATTTCCTTACATAGCTTAGTGTCATCAGCAAAGATTGAGATGCTACTTTCAATTCCCACTTCTAGATCATTAATAAACAAATTAAAAAGCATTGGGCCCAGGACTGAACCCTGCGGTACCCCACTTATAACCCTAGACCAATTTGAAAAAGTTCCATTTACAACAACTCTCTGCCATCTATCATTTAACCAGTTCTCAATCCATGTACAGATACCACCACCCAAACCGAAGCCTTTTAATTTATGCAGTAACCTGTTGTGAGGCACTGTGTCAAAGGCTTTTGCAAAATCCAAGTATACTACATCAACAGCAATTCCCCTGTCCAAATTACTACTCACTCTTTCATAAAATGCAAGTAAATTAGTCTGACATGATCTGTTCTTCATGAAACCATGCTGATTCCTACTAATGATATTGTTTGTCTTCACATAGTTCTGAATACTGTCAGTTAATAACCCTTCTAGTATCTTACCCACTATGGAAGTCAAGCTCACAGGTCTATAATTTCCTGGTTTGGATCTTGCTCCCTTTTTAAACAATGGAACTACATCAGCTTTCCTCCAATCACAGGGCACTATGCCTGATGAAAGCGAATCAATAAATATTAAGTATAATGGTTTTGCTATTACTGAACTAAGTTCCTTAAGTACCCTTGGGTGTATACCGTCCGGTCCAGGCGCTTTATTCACTATAACCCTTTCCAGTCTCTTTTGGACCTTGTCCTCAGTAAGCCATGTAGATGTTGGAGGAAATTCCATGGTTTTGTCTGTTTGCCCATAGCTTGTCATTTCTGCTTCCTTTGTATATACTGAAGCAAAGAACGTATTTAGGGTCTCAGCCATAGCTTTATCCTCACTAATCAATTCACCTGTTTCAGTCCTAAGAGGACCAATATCAACCTTAACTTTTTTGTTGTTAATATACTTGTAGAATTGTTTAGGGTTTTTCTTGCTCTCGTTTGCAATGTTTCGCTCATTTTCTATTTTAGCTAGCTTAATTGCTTGTTTGCAGATTTTATTACATTCTTTATATTTTTTAAATGATGCATCTGACCCATTTGACTTAAACACCTTAAAAGCCTGCTTTTTATTTCTCATTTCCCTGCTAACCACATTATTAATCCACATTGGTTTTGCTTTACTTCTCTTGTGCTTATTCCCCAATGGTATATATTGACGTGTATATTTGCCCAAGAGCATTTTAAATACATTCCATGACTCTTGTGCATTTTTATATTTGAAAATTACATCCCACTGGATATCCTTTAAAGCTTCTTTTAACTTTGTAAAATTAGCCTTTTTGAAATTGAATGTTTTGGTTAAACTCTTGCTATTGGGTTTCTCATAACAAACTTCAAAGGATACAATATTATGGTCACTGCTGCCCAAATGTTCCCTTACCTGCACACTGTTTACAATGTCAGAATCGTTTGAGAGCACTAGGTCAAGCAAGGCCTCTTTTCTAGTTGGCTCCTCTACTAGTTGGGACATAAAATTATCATTTATCATACTTATAAAAATATTTCCCTTTGTTGTGCCTGAAGTCATATTGCTCCAGTCAATTTCAGGGTAGTTGAAATCTCCCATTATAATTACCTTTGCTGACCTAGCAGCCTTTTCCATTTGCAGTAAAAGCTGGGCTTCCTCCAACTCCCCAACATTAGGTGGCTTGTAGCAAACCCCCACCAATATCTTTTTATTATGTGTGCCCCCAGTGTGTATTTCAACCCACAAGGCCTCTACCTTTTCATTGGACCCTTCATTTATATCTTCCCTTAAAATCTGTGCAATATAATGATTTTACTAACCATAAAATATAGATGTCATCATAATAATAATTGTATTAGTCCTAATGTTTTGTTTAGAGACAATGTGTAATTTAGCTGAAGTACACTAGGACTACACATTATTTTATAAAAAAAAATGCTCATTTTATTCAATAGACGTCATATAACAATGAGGTTTGTATATGTGAAAATCAGTGTATCTGAATGTGTGGTTGTAAATGTATTTTACTATATTGCCAGTTCTGAACAAATACATACTATTTCTTTAAGTATAAATAATGCTATGGTGAGCAAAAAATCTATCCATCATACAGTAATAACTTTCTATATACATTTACTTGTCTGAAACAGATCGGAAAGCTGTCTCCAACAAAGAATCCAAGGCTAATGTTTCCTTTGGATTTCCTTAATTATATATGGAAAAACTGTGATTCTACTTATCAAGTTTTGTATAGTTATAAGGTTTCTTAAAACTACAAAACAGTTTTGATTTGTTTACAAATGAAATAGAGAATTATCCAAACCAATGAGGTATACCTATAGCTCTGGTGGCTGTACTACGTGACTGAGAAACTGCTATCCTAGGAAAGCTGAAGGCATGTAGTGTCACCCAAGATCACACCTGTGCAAGGTCATTTCATGGCCGTTCTTCAAATGGTAATAAAATACCACTGGTTTCTGGGCATCCATTCTCACATTTCCTGTCACATTCCATGTCACAATGGTAACCCTGCAGAGAGATCATAGAACTATATACATAGTGTGAAGCCCCTGGGAGATACATCATAAACAGGCATGGTGGGAGTCTCTTGAGCAGAAACCTGGCTGGTTTTGAGTCACCTCCATGGAATCATCCAGCTCTGGGGTCAAACTCACTTTCCCAGTGGTTGTTGCTAATGTCCACAGGAGTGGCTATATTGGCTTCTCTGACCAGAGACAAACAGAGTCTTCTCAAAAAACAATGTTGCTGGCATAATTGGGGCCCTGTTTCCATGGCTTTCTCTGCTATCCTACACTCTATCAACCTTGGTTTTCAGAAAAATTGATAGATGCACTATGCATCCTTTCACTCTCTATGTTAATCTGGAGAATCACACTTCTTCCCAGATCCTACAAAACACTGAGTGAACTGTATCACATCAGTTTTGCTCATTTCTAGTGCTTGCCTCAGGTAGACATTTTTGTAGCTATAGCAAAGTTTTAGATATATAGTTTATTAAAACAAAAAACAAAAAAGCCAATGTTGTGCCTTTATTTAAGAAGGGAACTGAAACAGGGTCTGGGAATAATAGAATTGTGAGTTTGACCTCAATAGTGGGAAAACTGCTTGAAGGGATAATAAGGCATTAGATTCAGAATTTCTATGAGAAGAACACAATTATTAGCAGATATCAGCATGATTTTATGAGGAATAGATCTTGCTTCAAAAATCTTTTGAGATTCTACTAAGAAGTAAGTAACAACATAGATAATTACAAAGCAGTTGATGTATATCTAGATATTGCAAAGGTCTTTGAAAAACTTGAAAACTTGGAAACAGGCATCAGTGTCAAACGCCAGTAGCAAAACTAAGTCCTGTCTTGCATAATAATGAGGAAAAAGTGGATGATATAATTTTGCCACTGTACAAATCGTTGGTAAGACCTCAACTTGAAAATGCAGTGCAGTTTTGTGCACCAGTTCTGAAAAAGGATACTAGGGGCCACCCCTTACAATTAGAGGAAAGGATGTTTCATCTTCAGAAAAAGAAGGTTTTTTTTATAGTACAGTTTGTTAAATCGTGTCATTCTTTGCCCAAGGATGTGGTACTGGCATATACAATGGATACATTTAAGAGACAATTAGATGCATTTCTTACAAGAGGAAACATGCACTTACAGAGGCAGGAAATCTTATATAATTCTCATTTTCTGGGTTATGAGGCAAAGATTGAACTTGAAGGACTTGTGTCTTTTCTCAACCTAATTTGCTATCTTACTATGTTACTCTTTCACTGAATGTAATGCGACCTTTGACCATGATCTGGTCATGAATGAATCGGGAAATGGACAAGGAAATCAGAGCAATTACTTCCACATTTGGCCATTATCAGCTTTATTTATTCCAGCCTTACCATCATTTGCGTAATTAGTTGCTCTGAAATTTCACTCCTCAGTATAGTTTTCAAAGTTCTCCATTCTTAAGTGCAGGTTAATAAATTAGTTAGCCAATAATTTATATTTTCCTGACTAATGACTATTTTAATCATGTAATCATGGATGTTTCTAAGACAAGCTGTCGAGATTCATGAGAGTTAGAATCAGGAATTACTATGTCAACTCAAAGAAATCACCAAATCAAAATATTAGCACCTTTATGTCACACTCTCTCTCTATTCTGGTATTTTTGACAGGTATTTTGAAATATAAATAAAAGTTGTAAATTATAACTGATGGAAAGATGTAACCAAATTAGAAGAAGTCATGACATGGCGTTAGAAGTTTCTGTGTTAAATCAAAGAAAATTAATTGCCTATAGATATATTATACCTTTAGTTAACATTTTCTTGTGTTTTGACACTTTTTTGACAGATGGTTTGAAATATACATACAAGTTCTCAAGTATAACTAGTGCAATTTTTCTTCTCAGTAGAATCTGATCAGAAATAATGTGATTTCTAATGAAACAAATATAAATCATCCAATTCCAGATGTCATGGTCTTGCATCAATGTTTTCCTAAAACTAAAATTGTAAAAGGACTTTATTTTATTCATTTGTTCAAATGATGGAATGCTATTTATCTCAATATGTTATACCTTTGAAGGAGCAGTAAATATTTATTATGAAAACAAGTATGTGACATTATTATTATAATTAGAGATCACTGATTAGGCCATCCGATTGTAAATTATAGGATTAGTACAGCCTGATGGCTAGAACAGAAAATTGCAATTTCATTTTAAAACATGAGCTGTAATATCTTTCAAATTAAAAAATCCTAACAATGGGAAAATAATTGTTATAAATATTAGGAAAAGCATTATAACATATAATGTTTACTGCTTCTTTAATGTTCTTTTAAATGTACTTGTTTAATCATTTCTGTAACTGCATTGCAAGATACACTATCAACAGAATGAAAGCACTCTTTATTACATCTGTCTTTATTTTGCTTCTGTAAATTATTACTACTACTAGATGGGCTGAATGCAGTCAAATTCTATAAAATTAACTTAAAAACCCACAGACATTGCATTACATTTTAACTGAGGCTAATCCAGCCTCTGACTTAAAACGGAATGGATAACAAGCTATGCTTGGTCCAGCACTCCACAGCACCACTGAATTCTCAAGGTAAAACCAGATAACAATTTCACTAGTTCTCCAATAATAGATTCAAGTGAAAAGGGAATATTTGTCTCTTTGTTGCTAGCTCAGTCTGAATGAAGTGACCACAATAGAAAGAGCTCTGTATAATCAGATGAATATCTACGCTGAATATGTGCAGGACTCAGATTGGGATGACACTAGTGACAAAGGTCCACTTCTTCTACCTGCATCTAAAATCATAATACCTATGAAGCCAATATTTGGATGACTACTGGGAGCAGAGAGATGGGTAAGTGTTGCTGGATTAGCCTCCACTAAAGTGGCGTGTATTGTTTGTGGTTTTTAAAGTATATGTATACTTAAAAATAAATAAATATGCCCCATGTTTTCTATGAAGACTAACAAAAATTGACTTTTAAATAAAGATTTATAGAAATTGAAATGCACATTAAGTTTCTTTTTGTTATGATTGTAAGACCTAATAATAACTGCATAGTTATGCATTGTACCTTCCTTATGCCATTGATAAAGTACATTAAATATTTTAGGGGTGCCCCGAATGTTCTATATTACGTGTTAGGGGTGCCCCGAGCAAAAAAAGATTCAGAACCACTGTTTTAAGCAATTGATGATGATTCTTTTCCTCTTCAGTGACAGAAGATTCATGTGGGAGTGATACACCTCATTTTGTGATCCAACTCCGAATTAAAATTTTTGTGCAAATGATTCCTACGTAATATAATGGATCTACTATTTTTTGAGGTTGCTCACCTCTTACTCTTGAATAAAATAACTCTGAGGAAGGATTCACCCTAATTTGTGCTTTTGCCTCATGTTCATATTTTGGTGTTCAAATTTGAAAAGATGCACCAAATAATGTATGGATCCAAAATATGTATTTCCATATGTATAAAGGCATAGGTGGAGATGTTTGGAGAAACAAACTACACCATACAGATCCAATACAAATTTCCATTGATTTAATTACGATGCTTAACCCACTGAATAATAAAAATGTTTCCAATTTATTGCAAAATCCTAGTATGCTGACTACTCTCTCTCAGGGAGAATCCATTCCTGCATGAATGATAAAGACGACTGATAGTTCAGGGTAGTTACTTTGTATTGAAATATGTACGAAATAACAGTGGGTCTCAAAAACATATACTATAGAACATAGAAAAGAGAGTGAAAGAAGGAATAAATCTCCCCTAACCAGATGAGAACCATCACACCTGTTAAAGACAGACCATTATCCTCTGATAGAGACCAGTTAAGTTAAGGCTTTAGAATACTAGGACTCATAAAACATCAAATCTTTATTATGTTATGAATTAAAAAATGTATATATACACAAGACCAAACTCATAAAGTTACACTTTAAGTACTGTGTGCTTATTAAAAACACAGGGCAACCATATTGCCTTTGTGTCTATAAAGTAGCTTTATGATTACAGTGGATACATGTACATAATTCTAGCTAGCACTTCACAATCATTTGCACATTAACCAATGTACTTAATGTTAGCTCGCTAGGTGCTTCTCATCTTTTTGCACCATATGATAAAGTTGTTATATTGTTTTGTATAACTTGAGACGTGAGGCTTCTGCAGGCACCCTGCTGATCACTTCCCTTAATTCATCTTAACTAGGAAGTTTGGGGTAATGTGTAATGAAGCCTCTTCAGATAGTATGACTTAATAATACCGCAGCTACTACATACCCCTTCAGTGCTGGATTATCGTTACTGCAGATGCCCTTCTACCTCTCATACTATTTACATCTAGTACTAAGTATCAAATGTACATCAATTATTGTTGAAGTACTGCTTGTTTGAAACAATCTGCTCTCCTACTAAGTAGTTGTGTGGGAAAATATACGCTATCTTACTCATTCGTGGTGTAAGCTACATTCTAAATCTAATCATTCGTTATCAGCACAGTAACGCCACTAAGACTCAAAGGGCTAATTTTAGTTTCATGGGTGGCACACTCAATCTGTGCCAACTATACGCTGTTGCACCGCCCAATGCGTTTCGCCATGGCAACAGCTTCATCAGGGGCAATCCTTAATCTGGATGGTCCATATTCTAGAGTTTATATACCCTTTCAAATTTAAAAATGGATGGTCACACCAATTACAATTGTTGATTGACATGAAAGAAGCGTGTTTGAAAGGCAAGTATAACATCCTACCAAGTTAACCCTTTGTGTACTTGTGAGAATAGTGTGAAAGAAAGAAGGATTTAAATCTGATTCTTGAGAACTAAGATACACACATCAAAATTATTGCTATTGATCAATTCAAGAATCTATAGAAGATCCAATATTGTCAAGTATATTTCTTTTATACAATCTATACATAGCCATAGCTATTTTTCTACTGTGGATATACATGCATTACAATAGATAACTAGCACTTTACATTCCAAGGTGCCTTAAAAATCAAATAAATCTGGAACATGAATACAATAAGTATTATTTATATCTTGAGTTAACACCATATTTGAAGCGGTAGTGTAACAAAGTGTAAACCGATCCTTCTCACAACATGTTATTGAAAATGGTTAAAATATTGGGGCATTAGCATATCATATATAGCTTAACCATCAATAATGGCATTATTTTCTAATTTAGCACTGCCTTGCAGCCCTTTCATGCTGGATTGCCATAGGTACAGATGTCCCCTTCTAGCATCAGAACAATGCACTTAGTATTATTCAACTATAAAATATAAATACTCATATGTGCAATACCGCCTATGTAGAAGACTTTAGCGCTTTGGATTATATAGACATATAGCAACATATTGAGATATCAAGTTATTATTTTCCCACCTGATCAAATATCTCATATTGGATCACAAATTTGCGATCCTATAGAGTTACTTGTTATTACTAGTACTCAAAGTAATATTATTTATAGTAAGGAAAATGGCATATATCTGCTTTATGTCAACTGTATATTGCAAAATCTTGGTGTTCTTTTACAGAGAGTTAATAACTCTTTTGATACCTCAAATCTCCAATAAAATTCTAATACGTTTCTGCATCAGGAGGTAACTAAATAGAAATAATATCCGAAAAATTGCAAGTAGTACTTTGATTCATTAGCTGATAGTAAATCCAGATAATATGTTTGTTTATTGATTGGTCTATATCAGTATATGTTACCCAGTAAACCAATGAATTGACAGTCAGTAATCTGTTAGGGATCAAACATCTAGATTACGTTACTGATTATTATTATTATTATTAATCTTTTTTTATATAGCTCCAACTAATTCCGCAGCACTATACAATAGGGAATAGACATGCAGAGGTATTAAATGTGGACTAGGATCCCAGATTTTTTAATAAAAGGGTTACAAGTAAACCCCTCATTTAATCCTTGGGGACTGCAGGTACCTAGTCTGTAAATTCACTGTGTATCTTTAGCCAGTAGCTTCATATCTAGGTCTCCTTTTGTTTTAGTATTTTGGATGCAATGTAATACCTCAAGATTTCCATTATGGAGGTCATGTATGTGTCTAGCTTCTCTCTTTTGTTTTGGATATCTCCTAGGTTTTCTAGTATCCTTGTTCTAAACTCTCTTCTGTTTTGCCTATTTATAGTTTGCCACAACTACATACTATCTGATAGACAATGCCAATAGATTTTCAGCTAATGAATTGACATATTCCATAATCCTTGGAGCCATCTTCGTTCTGAAAGAATTTGTCTTTAGAAATATATTTATATGCAGAGCAATGTCCACATGGAAAAGTGCCTTTTAATTCTGATTTCAGCCAGGTGTGTTTGGCTTCTCTAATAAAATGGCTATGGACTAGCATATCTCTAATATTGGTACTCCTTTTATAAGTGATGTTGGGTTTATAATGTATCACTTTCAACAAATCCTCATCTTGTCTCAAGATTAGCCAGTATTTGTCTAAGATGTTGTGAATGGCTTTGTACTGAGAACTGTAGGTACCCACTAGTCTGACTAATTTCTCATTCGCCTTCTTTGGCATTGGGTTCAGGTCCGCATCCCTGCTGGCTAGTAAAGCCCTCTTGTATGCTAGTTCCAGAGTTTTTTTGCTGTAACCACGGGCTAGAAATCTTTTTGGTATTTTTAGCTTCAGCTTTAAATATGTCAATTCTACTGCATAACCTTCTTATCTATAAATGTAAATACTATTCTGTGGGGATCACTTTCTTTAATGGGTCCGGGTGTTGACTGTTCGCCCGTAATAGATTGTTAGTAGCCGTTTCCGTATGATACACTGTGGTCTCAACTTGGCTTTATCACTTTTGTAAACCTGAATGTCAAGGAAGCAGTGGGTTACCATCAGATTCATGTTGGTTTGATTGATGGTATTGACGAATTCATGGAATAACTCGGGTGTTCCATCACAAATCAATAGAATATTGTCTATGAAAAAAGTCATATTGGAATACAGTTGTTGAACCTCACAGTCGTTGAACCTCTCCATTCCCTAGCAAAAAATGAATTTCTGCTCCCACCAACCTAAATATAGGGTGGAGTGTGAGGGTGCACAGGTACTACCCATGGCCGTTCCCTGAGGTTTGGTGGTAATACTTTTTGTCAAAGATAAAATAGTTTCTTTTTAATACAATTCCAGCAGATTTAGTACAAATTGATTGTGTGCTTCAAAATTTGTCCCTCTGCTTTGCAGAAAATATTTGAATGTCATCCCATTCTCATTTATTTTGCTTGTGTAAAGCAATTCAACATCAAGAGTCGCAAAATATTGATGGTCTTCCAGTGTAATATCACTTAGTGTTACGGTTTTATTTGACACTCAGACAAAGAAGGTGAGATAAAACACAGTTTTATTGAACAGACTCAGAAATGATAACCCACACGGGTCCAGTAGTATATATATATATATATACACAATATAGTACTGACACAGGACAGGTTACATATATTCCCATATGGGTCCAGTATATGTTCAATACAGAGATTACAGTATACTGACACAGGTCAAGCAAAGTTTGTGTGAAACTCAACCGAGGCAGCAATGAACAGGTTACTATTAGGCCAGGAATGCTGACAGGCCCTAATAGTGCGAGGCCCTTAAGACTCTCACTCTGCAGAGAGTGCTAAAATAGCGAGAAATGCCCAGTAGACAACGGAGGCACAGGATAAGCTTAAGGACTGCCGTAGCAGTAATGGAGGACTGAGACAGTATGCCCGAGAGGGCACCCAACGGAGACTGCACGGTAAAATAGCTGGTGAATAATGGCACCTTCCCCAAAGGGGTTAACGAATGCTAAGACCAATGTCAACTGCCCGATCATAAGCACAGCCTGAGGCGCCCAATGTAAGACCAACCTCAGCGTATTGGCAGGAAGGAGGGTCAAGTGTACTGTGGTGCACAGATGGAAAATACACACCGGAATGTCGCCCGTGCGACACAGACTGAACCGAGACTTGACTGCAGGAGTGGCACTAAGGCACAATGGTACTGTCTGGAGAGAGAAACCCGGAGGAGAACCCCAAACCGAGGACCGGAATGGGACCGCAGGCAGTAGAGATACACAGGAGATGTAGCCCTACCGGGCCAGTACATAGACAGGAACGTCAGCCAATCCGAGCCGGTACACAGAGCTGGAACGTCAGCCAGGCCGGGTCAGTACACAGTGCAGGAACGTCAGCGAATCCGAGTCAGTACACAGAGCAGGAACATCAGCCGGGCCGGGTCGGTACACAGAACAGGAACGTCAGCCAGTCTGAGTCAGTACACAGAGCAGGAACGTCAGCTGAACCGGGTCGGTACACAGAGCAGGAACGGATACAGCAGAGTAGTCAGACAGTCTGGGTCGGTACACCAGCAGGAACGGATACAGCAGAGTAGTCAGACAGTCCAGGTCGGTACACAGGAATCACACGAGAACTGGAACAAGTGCTGGTAACGGAAACACCACTAAAGGGCACCGGAGAAGTGACAAGGCCCAGTAATTAAGGACAAATACTGGGCGGGACAAAGTCACTTCAGCCAATGAGCGTCAGCAGTAAACAAAGACTGACAGAATGTCGCCAGCATAGCACGGGCACCGTGATACTTAGATGCTTAATAGCGCCCAAAGAATCTCTGGAATAAGAGGGACGGCTAAATGCAAAATCTCTTAATATGCGGCCAACATAAATACTGCTCCTTTCAGTCAGACTGCCTATGCCAGACACTATAGGTCACCCAGGCGGTCATTTTTTTATGGACCTCGGGAACTGTATAGAATGTTGATATAACTGGGTTTCTCACCATTAAGAATTTAAAATCATTTTTATCAGTAAGTTTATCATCAAAGGCCTTTTCAAAATCCTTTCCAGTTCTAACTGGAATTTTGTAGTAGGGTCATTGTCAAGTTTGTCATATCAGTTTTTGTCTCTTTATTGTCTCAGACACTCATTACAACAGTTGTTTGTGTCTTGAAGGACTATGTTTCCACCTTCATCACTCGGGTTTTAGTGTTATTTCTATATTGTTGCAGTTTTTCTAAGGCGTTTCTTTCCTTGCTACTCATATTAACTTATTTTGTTTTCAAAGTTTTATCAAGGGATAGTTGTTCTAAATCAAGTGTAATGCTCTCAATAAATATTTCAACATGAGCAGAAACCTTTATAGGTGGTGTGAATTTTTTATTAATTTTAAGATCAGTAAAGGGGCCTTCTATGTCAGAAACCTCCACTTAATTTTCCTCCAAAAGGAGACAGTATCAAAGTGTAGCTTTATGTGTTTGGTCTTGTGTATACATATTTTTAAAAGGGATTGCTACAAAACTGTTAATTTTCCTTTGCTTACACTGTGTTCTTGTGGATGTTCTTCCATTGCTAATTATACTAGGCTGTTAGGTACTGTATATAAACTCATAATCACAATTTATCTTTTTCTGTTTTATTGTATTAATAAAGGATGCGTTACACCTTTTGGGTGTTTGCCACTTCCTCTCTCATTTACATAGCAGTGAGTGCCCAAATTAATCTATATTCTTGTTTATTATTAAACCGTACTGTATGTGGAAGATCTGATTTTAAAGTGGAAGTAAATCTTTCCATTGCTTATTTTTATCTTGTGTTTTTTCCAGTATCTGTTTTCCATCCCCCTCATCTTGCAATATAATTTTTCTCTGCCTTGTGTGGTGGTGGTTTGAAACTTCATAACAACTCTTCTTTGATTTGAGCTCGTACTGCCATCTACAGGCCAAGATTTAAAATTCCTTTCACTTGACAGAATTAAAACATATTGATCATGAAATTCATACTTTCAAACAATGTCAGAGATCCACTACTACAACTAGGAGTACTGTAAAATGACTGCATGAACTTACCCAGTTTCTTCAGGAGATTGGGAAGGTAGTAATTCCAAAACTGACAATGACCTCTACTTAACTTTTGGCAAACTTCCAAACAATCCAACTGCAATACTGCATATTTTTCATCTTTACTTGAATAGATTGGCCAAATAAATCCTTATTCTGTATCACCATTAGGATATCTACAGAGAAAAAAGAAGATTGTAATCATTCATATTTAATAGACTTGACTGAGACTTTAACAGCACAAACCCTTCCTGCATTCATCTGGTGTACTAAAGTCATTTAAATCCAAGTATTGCACCAGTATGGAAATAAATAACTGTTGATTTATTAACATTGAGAATAATTAATAAAGCACAGCTCAGACTTTCATTGACTGGTCTCATTTGCCTTATATAGTTGAACAGTTTGGGTTGACCAACAGATTAACCTGAATTTGGTGAAGCAGCTAAATGTTTATGCAAACCAAATAAATGGTACAGTGGATACCCAAATAATGCTGCTTACTAGTAGCAGTAGGGGTGTGACTCCTTATGAAGAAATATTGAAGAAATGTATGAAAGATGAAAGATTAAAGATTTTAATTAAGCTGCTGTGAGAACCAGCTCCCAGAAGTCATGTTCTCTACTTAACAGCAGTTATAGATGCTCACATAGTCAACTATTTTAACTCTCTACAGATATACCTTAGAGCTCATACAATATATTTATATTAACAAGTGTTTCCTACCTCTCACAGTGCCTTACCTCGGCCTGCGCCATTTGGCCGGGAGCAGGGTTCTGGACTGACGTTCAGGCGTCACTAGCCGCATTCTCTGCCTGCGGCCTGGTCGCATCTGGTTCATTGTTACTGGCATCATGAATCAGGCACTTGGGGCTCTGTCCAGTTATCCTCCCAGTGTTGCCTACTACTACTGGACATCCTATCTGGTGCAGACCTGTGGCTCTGGCTGACTAACCTCTCAGTGTATGAACCTGACTTGTCTGACTATCCTAGCTGGTGCTGACCTGTGGCTCTGTCTGTTCACTCCGCTGTGTGGCTCCATTCCCCACAGACATCCACCCTGGTGCAGACCTGGGGCTCTGGCAGACTTCGACCTTATTGACTGCAGGCGTGAGTCAGTAGTCTCCATTGTTGCCATCGTTATTGGAGATGAACTCTTTCTTACTGGTTGCAGGCGTGAGTCAGTAGTCTCCATTTTTGCCATCCTTATTGGAGACGAGCTCCTCCTCACTGACTGCAGGCATGAGTCAGTAGTCTCCCTTGTTGCTATCTTTGGGAGACTGTAGGTTCTGTGTGCGTTCTACCTATTACTCCGAGACTACCAGTTGGCTTCGGCGTAATCTCCAGCAGACGTGGTTGACCCGTCAGCAGGCTCCTATTTCTGATAGAGTCGCTAACCTCTCCAGTCACCCTCTGCTTATGTATTTTCATGTATTGCCTATTGTTTATTATCCTAAGAAAGGTGATTTTAACTGTACTGTCTGACTCCTTGTCTTGCTTGAGAACCGTAACACTACCCTTGTATCATGATATCTGTGTATGACCCTAGATTGACCAAAACAATGTTTTACCTTGGTCATTTCCTTAATTGTGAACATTTTCTGCCTGTTAAACTACCATGACCACTGTGTGCCTCCCATCCACAACCTCTGCCCCTCAAATGACCACCACTACCATTTGATGCCAGCCTGCAAGCACAGCTTCATTTTGATAGCAGTTGATCACAGTTGGTCTGTTTTTTTCTTTCTATACTTTCAAAGAGAGTGTCATTTGACAACTTCCTAGTTACTGTTTCAGCTCCCGAGCTTCAGAAGTAGTATAAACAGTTGTTTCTGCATCAAAGCTCATTAATCAGCCTGTTGGTCATTTTATTCTTCTAGTATTTACTTTGTAGCTTGTTGTATTCAACTGAACTCTGATTGGCCATGTTCCTAAACTTCATACAAGCTGTCAGGTTATAGTGTTGTCTGTGGTCTTCTGTGTCCAGTCCAGATTCCTGTGCAAGTACTATCTGTATCTGCTTTCTGTCCAGTATTCAGTTACAATCTGCAGTCCTACTGATTAAAAAGTTATGGTACTAATTTCTCTGCTCCCTTCCTAAAAGACCTCCTAAAGAAACCTGCACAACTGGATAGCGACATCTTCCTTTGTACATGCAAAATGGAAAATGTAATACCTAAAGGCCTCATGCTGAAGAATCGTACCCTGGACACATACAACAGTACAGGTAGGCAGAGGGAGCTCAGGGAGCTTAATGCATGGCTCAAGCAATGGTGTAGGAAGTAGGGTTTTGTGTTTTTAGAATATTGGGCAGACTTTGCTCTTGGGTACAATCTATATGGAAGAGATGGATTGCACCTAAATGGTAGAGGAGCCTCTGTGCTAGGGGAGAGAATGCTAGGAAGCTTGGAGGAGCTTTTAAACTAGGAAGGGGGGGAGGGTATAGATAACAAAAATGGGGTAGATAGAGCAGATAGGAACCAGGCCCAAGTAAATGACCAGGGGGTGGAGAAAGGGTGGGGATAAATTTAGTCAATAGGGAGGAACTCCTAGTAAATGAAGGTGTAGAAAAAGGCATGTAGGGATTAATATATGTAAAGACTTCAAAATTAATTGTATGCTAGCAAATGCAAGAAGTATGGTAGATAAAATAGGAGAACTAGAATTGCTGGAGGTTAATGAGCAATTGGACATAATTGGAATAACAGAAACATGGTGGAATGATGCACATGACTGGGCTGTAAATATAGAGGGCTATTCCCTGTTTAGAAGAGACAGGATTAATAGAAAAGGGGGAGGTATGTGCTTATATTTGAAAACAGAGCTAAATCCAGTTTTGCGGGGTGATATCAGTGAGGAAACTGGCCAAATTGTGGCGTCCATGTGGGTAGAAATCGAGACTAAATGTGGTGTAAAAGGTAAAAAAAAAGGTGTTGGTGGGCATATGCTACAAACCACCAAATATCGATGACAATGTTGAGGCCCAACTGCTATTGCAAATAAGGAAAGATGCCCAGTTTGGGCATACTATAATTATGGGAGATTTTAATTATCCAGATATCAACTGGAAAAACAAGACCTGTCACAGTGCTAAGGGCAGCAGGTTTGTGAACACACTTCGTGAAAGCTACATGTCACAAATGGTGGAAGTGCCAACAAGAAATAACAATGTATTGGACCTAGTGATAACTAATAACACAGAAATGGTATCTAATATTAACGTAAGAGAGCATTTGGGAAACAGTGATCACAACATGGTTACATCTGAGATCAGTCTGGCAAAGCAAAACTGTATAGGTTCAACCAAAACTCTAAATTTAAAAAAAGCTAACTTCAAATTGTTAAGGGCTTCAATGCAACACATAAACTGGGATATTTTATTGAAAGGCAAAAATACTGAAGAAAAATTGTCAATTCAGATTTAGGTTGCAGAAATGTACCCAACAGTATATACCAATTGGGAACAAATGCAAAAGAAGTAAGTCACAGCCAATGTGGTTAACTGCACATGTAAAGAAGGAAATGGCAAGGAAAAAAATGCATTCAGATTATTTAAGTCTGAAGGAACTGAACAGTCTTTCTTAAAATACAGGGAGTGCAACAAAGATTGCAAAAAAGCAATTAGGGTAGCAAAAATAGATAATGAAACTCAAATTGCAAGGGAAAGCAAGACTAATCCAAAAAAGTTTTTCAAATATATAAATAGCAAAAAACTTAAGAGGGAGTGCATTGGACCATTCAAAAATGAGATGGGTGAGTTGGTTAGTGAGGATAAGGAAAAGGCCAACGTTTTAAACACTTTCTTTGCATCAGTATATACAAGGGAGCAAGGAATGGTAGAATAGCCTCCACAAGTAACAAATAAAACAATACAATTAACAGATATTGGGTTAACTCAAGAAGATGTCATGGGAAGACTGAACAAAATTAAGACCGACAAAGCACTGGGTCCTGATGGTATACATCCAAGGGATCTTCAGGAACTTAGTGCAGTGTTAGCAAAACCCCTATATTTACTCTTTAAACATTCTATTACCACAGGCTCAGTGCCACAGGATTGGCGAAGAGCTAACATAGTGCCTCTATTTCAGAAGGGAACTAAAACAGAACCTGGGAATTATAGACCAGTGAGTTTGACATCTGTAGTGGGAAAACTGCTAGAAGAGATAATAAGGGACTATAATCAGGATTACAACCCAAGAAATAAAATAATTAGCACGAATCAACATGGTTTTATGAAGAATAGATCATGCCAAACTAATCTTTTCAGCTTCTATGAGGAGGTAAGCAGCAACCTTGAAAATGGCAAGTCAGTAGATGTAGTATATCTAGACTTTGAAAAGGCATTTGATACAGTGCCACACAGAAGGCTGGTGTATAAAATAAGGAAATTGGGGCTAGGAGATAACCTTTGCAATTGGATACAAAACTGGTTGAAGGATAGGGAACAGTGTGTGGTTGTAAATGGAAAATTCTCCAATACAGTTAAAGTGGAGAGTGGAGTACCTCAGGGTTTAGTATTAGCTCCGCTACTTTTTAACATGTTTATAAACATGTGAAAACCAAACCAACATCTGCCCTAGTACAGTGGTATGCCTTAACAGTTGCCAACATACTTTTATACAAACAGATGCATATCTTTGTTCCTTCATCCCTACTCCAAGAGGTCATCACCTGCATGATCCCCCCGCTGCCGGGCACAGAGGTATCACGAAGATGGTGGAAAGCCTGCAAAGACATTTCTGGTTGCCAGAAATAAGACAAGACAATAGTATGGTTTGTGTTATATTTTGACACATGCAATCAGTCCAAGAGCTTACATACCAAACCGTCTGGCCTTCTCCACCCTCTGCCTGCTCCTTCAGGCCCATGAAGAGGTCACCATGGACTTTATCATTGATTTACCCAGGTCCGATCACTGGCTTTGTTGTGGTTGGTCTTTTTACAAAGATGGTCCATTTCATAAAAATGTATAACTAAAGGTGAGCTACTAAAATTATTATAGACAAATATATAATAAAACAAAAAAAGCTTCTTTAAAGATATTCTACTTCTCTCACTTAAGCAGTATACAAAAATTTGCTAAAAAATGAAATCTCAGTACTACTTACGTAAATAATATAAATGGGTCAGTTTGTCCTTATTTGGTGTACATTGACCCATTGGTGTCCGTACTCTCCAATACTGGTTTTGTGCCTGGATAGGTTTTTCTTTTCTTTTTGGATGTTTTTGCTACTATAGAGAATACAGATATATGATGTTTTGATGGGTTCACTGATATGGGCTATCCAATAAATTTTTTGGCACTTTTACACGGACATCCGTTTGGGACAGTCAAAATTTAAACTGCCATTTATATTATATGGACTGCCTTCCGCTGTCCATACTGTCACCTTAAACTTTGTTGAGGTGTTTTGTTTGCAAGGTGTGCACGGTTCTATCACAATTGATTGAGGTCTCAGTTCACCTCAAACGAATGACAGACCAAGAAAACAAATCAAACCTTAGAAAAGTACCTGTGGTACTTCTCAACAAATTTAAAGGACAACTGTCTCAGTTGGTACCTCAAGCAGAGTTTGCATACAAATCACATCCATAGTTCCATACAAACCTCACTATTCTATGCTACTTATGGTCATCACCCTGCAGTCTTGCCTGTTATACTGCCTACATCCCCTGTACCAGATGCTAACTAGCAGATTCTGGAACTACAGCAATTGCACCAGGAATTGTACACCCTTCTGTGTCACGCACAAGCTGCTTACAAGAAACAAGCAGGCAAACACTGGTTGGACAACCCGTGGTTTCAAGTAGGAGACAAAGTGTGGTTGTCATCGACAGATGTGAGATTGTCCTGTCCCTCCAAAAAGCTGGGTCCTCGATTCTTAGGGCCTTTTCACTGTTTCACAGGTTATCAACCCAATGGCCTATCACCTAGCTTTGCCACCTACCTATAGAATATACCCCACATTCCACATAACTCAGTTCAAACCCTGGATACCCAGTCCATTTCCTGACTTTCATTCTGTCCGCCTTCCTCCATTTCTCTTGGATGGTTCCAAAGAATACAAAGTACAACACATCCTGGACTCTCATCTGTGCAGAGGACATCTGGAGTATCTTGTACACTGGAAAGGCTATGGCCCTGAAGATCTCTATTGAGAGCCGTGGTCTAACATTTATGCTCCTTCCTGCTTGTAGGCCTTCCACGAGGTGCATCCTAACAACACATCTCTGATGCCAACCCGGAGGCCATCTGTTTGGGGGGTATCTGTCGTCATCAGTGCTCCTACCTGGATAGCCCCTGGTTCACGTATGAGTTATCCCGGCTTTCAGCTACTTTCTGGTGTACTGATGTCATGCATCATGACGTCCAACACAATGGAGGCCTATATAACACCCTGGCATCCAGGCCGCCGTGCTCTCACTTAGCATTTTGTTCCCATATCAGCACTTTCTGCTACCAGTTTTTCTCGGTTTTGACCTTTGGCTTGTCCTCATTTGTTTTTGCACCTTAGCTGCCTGCCCTGACCTTGGCTTACCCCATAACATTCTTGCATCTATTCCGCCTCCCCAGACATCAGCTTTCCATAACGTTTTTGCACCTTAGCTGCCTACCCTTGACCTTGGCTTACCTCTGACTATTCTCTCTGGATCACCCCTGTCGGTTTTTACATTTTCAGTATCTTTGGGGTCATTGACCTGCTGACTCGTTCAGCATCTTCACTCTCCAGAATAACCAGCTGCCTGCTATTCTTTGTGTTGTATATTTCTATGCAGAGTCAGTATTCAGGCAGCTAACATTCCTGCAGCATAGACTGGCAATGCATTAAACTGACACTCCCTTTTATACTATGCTAGCATGCAGAAACACATGTGGGAGGAATTGGATTTCTTATCATTCATTTCAATGTACAGAAAAAAGTGGAAAACAGGCATATTGAACAGGATTTCCCTTACAAAGCAAAAAGAGCCTTTTTTTCTAATGTTTTGCTTTACAGAGTAAATTTTCACCCATCTCTACTTGGAAGAGAGAGAGAAAGCAGCTGCAGTTTTGATACTAGACACAGACAGGCAAAGAGAGGTAGCTGGAGTTACTTGGTAGAAGTATTGGTGGAAGCCAGTTGTTTTTTGAGTGTGGGTGAGGAGGGAAATTAAAAAAAATTCCTTTAGTCTGATAAGCAACAGACAAGCAGTTAATCCACATTCCTACCTGAAACTGAGTGAGTGAGTGACAGATAATTGCAGACAGACATTGATTTAATACATCATATATTCAAGACAGACCAGTACAACTTGACATATTTTGTGTATACACACACACTCACTACTACATCCGCAAGAACAAAAGGGACAGGTATGTGATCAGATATGATGGTGCTGCACACCAAGTTCTATCCTCATCATGTGCCATACTGTATTAAAATGAACATGAATTCAAGTCAAGAGAGAAAGAAATCTGCTGCTGAAATGTTAACATTAGCTACATACAAAGGCAGACAGGCAAAGAGTGGAAGCTGTAATTGCTTTTCTTTGCAAGGAGTATAGTTGTGATTTATTTAAAGACAGTGATAGACAGAACAAAATAACTTTTGACTGATAAGTGATAGAGATAGGAAGGAGATCCTTGACCTGAGCTGTGCCCAACAAAGCATCATTCCACATGCTAACAGAAGCTCTGGCTTAGACTTTACTGTAAAAGTCAATGATGCAACCTCAGTGGCATAGTAACCACAGCTTGCTTTAATGTTAGCCCAGAAAAATGCAGCTCCGAAGGGAAGTGCAAGCGCGCTCCCTGGTGCTGCTGGGAGGGAGGTGGAAAGTGCTGAGGAGGTGTTCCACACATTGCAGAACTGCCCGTTTACAAGACTTCATATCTCCACTATCTGGCAACTAAAAATAAAAACAATAACAGCGCTAACATTACTTTTTCCCATACAACCCTTGCTCAAATTAATTTTTTAAGTGAATGTTCCTCTTTAACTTAATGAGGCTGTTGGACTGAGAAAAAAATTGTGCAAATCTGGGGCAAACCAACAGCACCATAGTGAACAAATTTCTTTACAATGCACTGGAGACATCTCTAGCATTCAATGGGTTAAAAGCCCCATTTAATAAATGAGAAATATTTTTCTCCTAGGCTAACCAATTTTTCTTAGTACATAAGGTTCACTAGTATGGAATCGCAATCAACAGATCAACCTCAATGTCTTCATCTAGTATTTTATCAGCAATGAAGTATAGAATAATTAGTATTCAAAGCAATCTTAACCCTGTGAGTGCCAGAGGGGTATGCAACACAGTGTTCTGAAATATGTTGCTTACCGCTCTGGCACTCAAAGGGTTAAATATAACTCGTATAAACTGGATGCCTTTGTGTTCACCATGCACAGCACCTGACATAAAATGTACGACTTTATGTCAACAAACTAATCTTATCTATCAAAGTTCAGGGACCTCACATCACCTTATCTGGTGCTGTATTAACAGAATTTTTGGAACGCAGAAGCAATCACTTTCAGCTGATCCATATAATGCAAATAGTAGTGATAAGCTTAACATTGAATTAAACAAATTAGACTTTAGACTGCTAAATGTAAGACCATAAAAGAAAAAAAAGCATTGGAAATGAGTCAGTTATGCTAGCGTAACATCCTAGAACTCACTTGCTATGTCCCCAAACTGACAAGCATTACAATTTAGAGCAAGAGGAGAGGGGGAGAACAAACCAGGGGTGCTCCCTGTGTATATCAGTCTTTATGAGACTTGGCCATCACCAAGCACGCCAAAGGTGTGCACTCACAAAAAACTTGTGTTGGAAACGGCTTATGCTGAGACCAACAATATCAAGCAGCTGGAGATTTATAACTGCCTCTAGAGGCAGTGTTTGCCGCCAATTGAGGATCAGTGAGTTTGACTGTTCCCTCCACAAATCAAGCTCTCCCGTACCCTCAGCAGCAAAATGATCAGAAAATTGAAAAAAATAAGAGGAAAGTGCCACAATCGTATAATAAATTCACACACAATTTGTCAATAAAAATAGGTAATACACTCACATTGTATATTGGTCAGGACACTGATATCAAAGTCATCTGACAACAAAGCATACAGAGAATATAACCTGTCTCAGTTCAGGTGGCTCGCAGTGTCCCCAGGATACTTCACTATCTTCAAATAGACCAGGCGGAGGCTTCACTTATAAAATTTATTAAAATGAAGAATGATAAAAAGGCTAAAACACTAACGCATTTTATGGCTGCAAAGCCGCTTTCTCAATGCAAACAAGCCCTTCAGAAAATACGTTAGCGCTAGCCCTGAAGCCTTTTTATTATTCTTCAGTTTAATAAATTTCATAAGTGAAGCCTCCACCTGGTCTATTTGAAGATCGTGAAGTATCCTGGGGACACTGCAAGTCACCTGAACTGAGACAGGTTATATTCTCCATATACTTTGTTGTCAGATGACTTTGATATCAGCATCCTAAACAATATACAATGTGAGTGTATTACCGATTTTTATTGACAGATTATGTGTGAATTTATTACACTATTGCGGCACTTTCCTATCTTCTTTTTTTCATTTTTCTGATCACAATTTAGAGGTCCACCTTCAGATGCTGGGTGGTCTCTAAATTCTTATCATTTTTTTTTCTTTTTTGCTGAATCATAATATAATCTATTTTATGCATGAGTCAAATGAGGTAATATCTGTTATTGTATAATTATCTATTGTATAATCTAAACGTATCTATTTCAGATATAGATTTTATATACATTCTATACTACAGATTAGATAGAAGAACCCTTGGTTAGTCATCAATGAATTCATGGGTGTAACTTTAAGATACAAGACAAAAACTGATGATGGGAAATGGAAGAATTCCAGTTATAGGATTAAGCACGCTCAGACAAGTAGAGAGGGAATGTGGGATAGACAGAAGGAAGAGATTAAGACTATGAAGGAAAAAGGGAAAGAGAGAGAGGACTGGGGGGAAGAGAGACTATGAACAGGAGCAGATATTAAAGTGGACCATTCACTTTTACCATATATGCCCCAAAGCTCAATGTTCTCAAGGCACTTGTGACTGATGGATATCTGTCTAAGCAGCACATATGTTGCAGTGTCTGCTTCACCTTCCCGTCCATTTAGATATGACATCCTTGGTTCTGCCATACATGGGGGGGGATCCACTAAGGGGAAATAATATAGTGATGTGTGTCTGGATATGTGTGGCAAGCACATCACCTTGGAGACACCGTCATTAGCAATATGGAGGAGGGATGTCCTCAATAGCATGGAGTGGTGTCGAGCTGCTGGAGATGTGGAAAGGATGCCATCTCTTACATATCACCATCTATTCAACAACCCTGAGTGTTTTCTCTTTGCTCCCCCTTCCCCTCTGGGAGAGTGGAGAGGTTATGCTCGGACTTTAGCACCACAAAGAGCACCACAACCCTTTCAGTGCCATAGGGATGTGCATTGCATACTGCTGTGGCACTGAAATGGTTCAAAGCTGCACTATCAACAACAATTCCATTTGCTTTTTCCTCATGTTCATGGTGTACAAAAATTTACCTCATTTCCTGACTGTAAAGCAGCTGGATAAAATTGCTATCTTTAGCTACCAAAATGGAAAGGTCTCTAAACAGTTGAATATCCCCTCCATATGTCATTCATTGTAAGAAAACAACCACATGTGAACTGAAAGGATACAAAACATAATGGAATCGGTATATACACAAAATTTTACAGAATCTTCCCTTATATAGAATATTCAGTTATTCTGTTCTCACTGTAAAACGTCTTGTAGTATAATAGGAAACATGCACATGTGGATTATGTAAAGCTGCCTTCACTTGGTCTATCACTGGTGTACAAAAAGCCCCACTATCAGAGGAGACCCCACTTGGCAAAGCATCCACTGCCATCCGCTCACCTCGCCAGCTTGCACAATGTGTTTGGTGATGTGAGGGTATGTGACTTCACCAAGTGCTAAAGCACATTCTCCTTCCCTACACTGAGTCCACCTCCCACACCCCCCTTTCACTCACCACCCATTCAATCACTAATCATGTCCTGTCTCCATTCCTCCCCTCCCAGCTATGTTCCTCCTTCCAATGCTCTGTCTTCTTGCTACTACTCATAAGAATTATGTCAATGACAGGATGTGTTAGAGTGGGGGAGACAGGGCTTTAATTGTTTAAGTGCCAGAGGGGTTCACAAGGCATTACAGGACAGGGCCTCCTCTGATAGTGAGGCTTTTTTACACCATCAATAGACCAAGTGAAGGCATCCTTACATAATCTGCATATGCTTCTTAAAGGGATAGTAATACTTAAAATGCAAAAAAATATATGTTGTAGGGTTTATAACCCCGGAGTAAAACAAGGGTACTCCCACTGCTGAGAGATATTTTATTAAAAAATTATAACAGCTGACACTTGAATTTTTTAGGTGCAATATCGCAGTGGCCTGAAATTTTACAGAGGCGTGTGTTGCTACACCATCCTATGGAGATTTATGCCCTATGGACCAAAGCAGTCCATAGGATGGTGTAGCAACAGCGCCACTGTAAATTTTCAGGCCACTGTGATATTGCACCTAAAAAAATTCAAGTTTGAGCTGTTATAATTTTTTAATGAAATATCTCTCAGCAGTGGGAGTACTCTTATTCGAGTAAATAAACCCTACAACATATATTTTTTTACATCATAAGTATTACTATCCCTTTAAATGGTTCCATAGGGAGCTACAGGGGACAGCTCCACATCACCAACCTCAAGCTATTTGGGACTGTGAACTACAACAGTAGAGGCTGCTATCAGAGTTTAACTAATGTGGCGAACAGACACACTAACATATAAACACACCCACATGAATATGACAATGGCTCACTAACCTGCATTTCTTTATAGGAATGAGGCAATTTTTATGTGTTAAGAGCAAAACAGTAAACCTGATGAAGACATGGTGGATTCATGGTGATGAGGGCGGATTGTTGGCGGATTGATGGGGATATGATGGTGAAGACATGTTTGTGCATACTGGAGATGTGCCTTCAACACAGATTTGACACAACATTGTAAACCTGAGCCCTTAATGAACTTTAGTAACAGATGAGAGTTGGTACCGTGTTAGCCGTATAAATACAGGAGGCAAATATAGTTTTTGATACCTTTTATTGGCTAACTAAGCAGATTTAAATGCAAGCTTTCAAGACCTTAGGTCTCTTCCTCAGGCATGTTATAACATGCCTGAGGAAGAGACCTAAGGTCTTGAAAGCTTGCATTTAAATCTGCTTAGTTAGCCAATAAAAGGTATCAAAAACTATATTTGCCTCCTGTAATGAACTTTAGCACATCTTCCTCCTGGAGTTTTCTGGCTTCCACCTGCAGGCAGATACCAAACTGCATTATTAGGATAGATGGGCCTCCTGCTCCCCACCTTCCGATTGATCACATGTCTCCTCAGCAAACACAGTGGAAACATGGTACAGATAGCAATGTGCCTTGTTTGTTGTGTTTTAAAGATAGTGTTTTTTTCCAGTTGGAGGTTGCTGATTGGTCCAATTAACCCCTTGGGGAGCAAATGAAGGTGCAAAGCATTTCAGATTAATGGGTTTTACCTGTTCAGGATGTGGTGGGGACTTATTACATATTACAAAGGTATTTAATAGGTATTGTTTGGGTTAATTTGTATTTACTTTACTGCTTTCACATGTTTGCCAGTGGTTTGTAATGTGCATTGGCCATTCAGGACACTAGAGCCAGAAAGGGAAATTAAATGTTTGTTTTGTTTCTTTTGCAACACCAAGTGATATTACTGAGCATACTCATCTTCATATGACCACAGAAAAGGTCAAGTAAGTTCAATGTCTAAAGTTACAAAAAACTACAAAAGTAAAACCAAAATATAACAGTCTCTTTATTTTTAATTAATAGGAAACCCTTTTTTTAAAGTGATAGCTCCACTTTAAGAAAAAGAGGGAATGACTGGGAAGAAGGGGGTAGGAATTTATTGAGAGGTTAGAAACGCAAAAGGGGGGATAAAAAATGATAAGGGTGAAGAAAGAGAGTGGCAAGAGAGTGGGGAGGTAAGAAATTTGGAAAATTGGCAGGGGGAGACAAATAGAAATGACAAGAGAATGTGAATAGGTCGGGAAGAAATCTTTCACCATCTTCTTCATCATTTTATTAAGACACAAAGCAGAGCATCTGCAGCCATATACAGAGGTGCCAACTCAAAGGCAAGTATTAAGAGTGGTATTCTACCTACCAAACACTGGTAAATGCAAACATTACTCTAGTGTTATCTCCCCCTTAACACCACTTACACGCAGCAATTCCACTATAAATGATACCACGTGGGATCAGTAATTACATCATCACTTAAATCAACAATCACAAGACATATGCAATTACAAGCGTTATCAATCATTTCAGACCCACTTGGAGATAAATTAGACATTAAGAGGAATGTACAAGCCAAAATGGGTGGTCTGTCTAGAGCAAGGTTTAAATGGCAAGAGAGTATCAATTACAAGGGAGCTGAGAGAGGAATTGGAAGTTACTTATGCTGGATAATGTTAAATTAATACATTCATGTTTTTAACATCACCCCACTAGGAATTAAAGCTCAATATCCAATTATCCCTGCCTTGAGCAAGTTTTTATTAATATGAGATCAATATGAATTTAATTCTCATTCCTAATTCCTTTAGTCTAATATGTATGTGGAACTTGCCCATCATTTTGGTACTGGACCGCCCTTATGGGCGGGATTAGTCTACTATGTATGTGGAAATTTCTTCCCTGTAATGGCACTAAAGAGCTAAAATGTGATGCTCTTGTGTGGTGACTAGCCAGAGAACAGGCCATTGTGCTTTGTTCATGCTCAGAGCCTCTCACATCTTCTGGCTTTTAATTCTCATTCCTGCCTGATAAGGAGAAGTGGGTGGGATTCAACAGACTTTTTTTACATTCACCTGAGGGTAGCAGAGGGGAGAAATCAAGGATATATTTAGTTATATTCCTTTTCTACCCATATTGGGTGAGGAATAGAGGGTATGTGATCTATCACCATGTTTTCTGCATACATTCTTGTCATTTTCATTTCATATAGTCAACTAGGTGAATTGGAAAGAACATGTATGCCCCACTCCCTCTAACTTTGTTCAAAAAGAATGAATCCCCTCGATTTTTTTGAGGTCCCTCAAATGTTCTGTTAAATAAAATCAAGGGTTTTAGGTCATGTCATGAGTAGTTATATAAAAATATGGAAAAAAGGGGTGAGCCACAGGATGGGGACCTCATAAGTATTCTTCTTCTACTCTGACCATATATCTTCTTCTATTCTGACCATACCCTGGGAAAGACATAAACTACATTTTCTGGGGTTCAACATATCCTATTAGCAACATCTAATGTACAATGAGGTAGGAGTAAAATCAAAATCCCACTTTCCACTCCCTTCTACCCCTCACTGTCTTTGATTTGGGGTGATGGGGAAATAAAATTAGTATGTCTGTAGGGCAAGTTTAAAAGATATTCAAAGGGGATGACAAATAACCATTCCTATTTTTCATATATTGAGCCTATTCCCTCTTTGAAGGGAAGACTAAAACAATATTAAAGTCAAAAGGGTTTTTGACACCTAGAACTGCCCTGGTGAATTATGTTGGGTTGGTGGTTAATTATAATTACCCCACCTCCCCTCCAAAAACTAGCAAATGTTGATGGAGGGCTCCTACCAGTCTATCAATCCATATGATCCTTGTGACCCAGTTGGGGTAACCATATATAATGTGCTCACACATGTGCATTGTTTCACAAGATGACGACTGATCTCCTGCAGGTAACTGGAAGATGTGATGCTGGAGGCAGAGGTACTTCTTTATACACAATACAGATCAATTATGGGACAAACCAACTGCACCACAGAAAGCAAATAAAAATGTGCCAACTTCTGATTGATTTTAAGGGAACTTTAACCCCTTGAAGCCCCATTTAAATCAATAGGTATTATAGGAATTTGGATTTGTCCACTATAGCCCAGAACTGCATCTCTTTAGTTTCCAGAAATGCCCATCATGACGTTTAATTTCACATATCCAATGCCACTGTATCACTTCTAGTAGCAAATGTCCTCATACTTTTTAGAAACAAATATATTAATTAAACCAGTTCTACCATTCAAGCTTAGACGTTTTACAACTATGCAGTAAGACATATCACTCAAACAGTGTCCTGTGGGCAGATTGGTGGTCCTGGGAGCAGACCTGCTAATGAAGAGGGTCCAATTTGTGAGCATAACAGGTATAAGAAAAAAAAAACTCTGGGTACCCTCATTGGTACTATGAGGAGAGCAGTATGAACAGATTCAATTTCAAGCTCTTGCGATCCCTTTGGATAGCGCACACATATATCACCACAGCACAAATTCTTATTTGCTGGTTGTGCATCTGCCTGCAGATTTAAATTGGGCTTTTAACCCTTTGAATGCTATTAAATTCCCCAATGCATTACTCGATAAACAAGGGTGCAGGGCATAAATTAAGCTTCCCAAAGGAATTCATTCTTAAGATAAAAATTGACCACCAAATATGTGGTGTGTCACTATTTATTTAGCACAAACCATTGTGCCTCTGTTCAGTTTTGGCAAGAATAAAACGTGACAATCCTAGATCGGAGAAGAGAAAGAATGAATGAGTATTGATCATAATGAGGAAGGAAGATTATGAATGGGGACAGAGCATGAAAGGTGATTCTTTATTTAACCCTTTAAGCACCAGATCTCCTAGAGCAGTTAATGACCACATAGAGGATTTCTGGCATGCCAGCACACGTGACTGATGATGTGTACTTGTGTGCTGAACGGGGTCTAAGAGAGGTCGCTCCGGTCTTGGAACAGTCAATTTCAGACCCAGCTAGTGCTTATAGTGCTCCCACAGGAGCGAAGAAAACACAAGATACACGATGTGCCAGGGCCATCACTGGTCCTTTAGGCCAGGAAACCGGTGATGGTCCTGACACATTACTGGTCCTTAACGGGTTAACTGCAATGGGTTGCATATCTCTCTGGCACTCAATGCGTTAAGCAAGCTTTTATTAAACAGTTGCATCTCAGTGCTTCCCTTATTTGGAACTTCACTTTTGTTGTGTGGCTCAGGTTGTTTTAACTCGTTTGATTGGATATTCAGACGTCCTGCATGTCTTTATACTAGTGATCATACTATTCACAGTTGAGATCTTAGACATGAGGATCAAGCGGCATCTGTAAATATAATCATCTTCTGAGGTGCAATAGTTTAGGTAGTATCTGCATGCATCCCTCTTTTTTTATATGGCATGAGTGTCCTGGAAACATTTTCTGGAGGGAACAACAATCCAAATAGTGATGGATTAAAATTTCTACATATCTAGTTGGATGTTTTATCTGAGTGGGAGCACATGGTTCCTTAACATATACTTTCATTATCAGTGCAGAGTCGCAATACGAGTTGATGAGTTGCAAAGTACCTTTCTGATATTTGAGAATTGTTACTTTGTGTTACATTCTACCCGATGAATCGTCCCTTATCTTTGTTTTGTAAAATTTTCCACTACACACTTTTCACCAGGGGAATAGCTCACTTCTCACAGAATCTGGGTTGAGGGTTTTTTCTGCCCGCATTACAACACACTGTAGCATTTAGACACACTCAGCCTACGAAAGCAATCAGTTCAAAAACACAATACTAAATACAATGGACTGTGTGTATCAAATCAAAGTCATGCATTTCTAGAAAAAAACAGCTACACAATTGGGAATCAAGAAAAATGTCCATGGGTTTCAATTAGGCTATTATCCAGGTGTCTGACATACTGCTTCTATGTCTAGCATTCATGGGGTTAGAAGCCAAATTATACATATGGCCAATGATTCATTCCAGTTCCTACCTTCCAAAACAATGAACATTCTAACATAATCCCCAACAGTTTCTGTTTTTTCTTACATTTTTTAATACATTTGACTATTCAGTTATAGCAGGAGCAATGTTATATCCTTATTAAATACAGATCTTTATTGTAATGTTTATGTGCCAAAAAGTGTTGCAAGACATTGGTATTCTTCAAGAAAAGAAAAAATGTAATTAACTGACTCCAAAAAGGGTACAAACAATTTCTTGTACTAAATTGAACACTAATACCTCCTAATGATAGCCCCTCATTTAATTGGCTAGAAACCTGTGTGGATTGATTATCCAGAATTAATATATAATTAGTATTGGATTTCATGCCCAAGGAGGCAGACATATTTCTTTATTGCAAACTCCTAGAAGGCAAACTTTTCCCACTAAAAAGTTTCTAAGTAGTCTTTAGAGGGAGGGGCTGAGCCTAGGAGCCCTGCAGAAACATGTCTGCCTCCATGATCATTAATCATTAATTTCAGAGAACCATAGTAAAACTTAAATTATAAAAAAACCTACATATATTGAAGGGTTTATCCCCACCCCCCAAGTGAAACAAGGGTACTCCTGCAGCTGAAAGGTGTTTTATTAAAAAATTATTACAGCTCACACTTGATTTTTTTAGGTACAGTATCTCAGTGACCTGAAATTGTACAGTAGAGCTATTGATATCACCATCCTATGGAGATTTATGGTCATTTGACCAGAGCTGTCCATAGGATGGTGTAGCAAAAGCTCCACTGTACAATTTCAGGCAACTGTGATACAGCACCTAAAAATGTCAAGTTTAAGCAGAAATAACTTTTGAATAAAACACCTCTCAGCAGTAGGGATACCATTATTGTACTCAGGAAAATAAACCCTGCAATTTATATGTTTACATATTAAGTATTACTATCCCTTCAAATGTTTTTAAGCCCTTAAATGCTAAGGAGGTCTCCAATGCATTGTCAAGAGGTTAAAAGCCCTAATCCTATATAATAATTCGCTAAGTTGTGTGTAACGCCCGACATGCGCAGTAGACACTGCTGCGCGTGCGGCAGTCATGCGCAGTAGAGACTGGCCGCGGCTGATACAAAGCTGGGCGCTCCGAAGGAGCGTCCAGCTCTGTATCAGCCGAGGCGCGGGCAGTTTCCACTGCGTGTGACTGCCCCGCGACCGGCTGCCAGAGGCACTGTGGCCCGTGTAACGGGCTGTTCAACTAGTTATATATAAAGCACTGTGAAAAAGTCTTAGACAGGTTTGAAAAAATGGTGTAAAATAAGAATGCTTTCAAAAATAGAAATGTTAATAGTTTATTTTTAGAAATTAACAAAATAATAATGAACGAACAGACAAAAAATCTAAATCAAATCAATATTTGGTGTGATCACCCTTTGCCTTCAAAACAGCATGAATTCTTCTAGGTTCACTTGCACACAATTTGTTAAGGAACTCAGCAGGCAGGTAGGTTGTCCCAAACATCTTGGAGCACTAGCCACAGATCTTTTATGGATTTAGGCAGCCTCAGTTGCTTTTCTCTTTTCATGTAATGCCAGAAGACTAGATGATGTTCAGATCAGGGCTCTGTGGGGCCATACCATCACTTCCAGGACTCCTTGTTCTTCTTTAAGCTGAAGATAGTTCTTAATGACTTTGGCTGTATATTTGGGGTCTTTGTCATGCTGCAGAATACATTTAGGGCCAATCAGATGCCTTCCTGATGGTAATGCATGATGGATAAGCATTTTCCTTTACTTATCAGCATTGAGGATACCATTAATTTCATTTGCAGAAATGCGGCCCCAAACTTGCAAGGATCCATGCTTCACTGTTGCCTGCAGACGCTCATTCTTGTACTAATCTCTAGCCATTCAGTGAACACACTGCCTTCTGCTATAGCCATATATTTTCAGTTTTGAATAATCAGTTCTGAGCACCTGCTACCATTTTTCTACACCCCAGTCTCTATGTAATTGTGCATAGTTAAATCACTTGGCCTTGTTTCCACATCAGAGGTATGGCTATTAGGCCGCAAGTCTTCCATGAAGGCCACTTCTGACCAGACTTCTCTAGACAATAGATGGTTGTACAAGGATTCCACTGTTTTCTGCCAATTTTGAGCTGATGGCACAGCTGGACATCTTCTGATTGTGACGGGAAGGAAGTATGATGTGCCTTTCATCTGCTGCATTGTTTCCTTGACTGACCACTGCGTCTACCGTCCTCAACATGCCAGTTTCTTTGAGCTTTTTCAAAAGAGCTTGGACAGCACATCTCAAAACCCCTGTATGCCTTGAAATCTCTGCCTGGAAGAGACCTTGCTGATGCAGTATAACTACCTTGTGTCTTGTTGCTCTGCTCAGTCTTGCCATAGTGTATGATTTTTGACATTAAACTATCTTCAGCGACCTGACTTTTTCAGCTGAGTTTGGCTGTACCTCACCCAGTTTTATTCCTTCTACATAGCTGATTCTGTTTTATTTAATCATTGTGTTTCAGCCCACATATTAAATTGATGATCATTAGCACCTGTCTAGTATAATTGTTTAATCATACACCTGACGATATGCCTACAAAATCCCTGAATTTGTGCAAGTGTACCTAGAAGAATTGGAGCTGTTTTGAAGGCAAAGAGTGATCACACTAAATATTGATTTGGATCTTTCTTCTGTTCACTCACTATGCATTTTGTTAATTGAGGACATTGATTAACATGTCTATATTTGAAAGCATTCTTACTTTACAGCATTTCACACTTTCCTAAAATGCTTATATATATATATATTAGGTTGCAGAGACACTTCACACACAGAAGGAGGTTAATTCAAGTATTTGCCTATTTATTTGTATCCAAGTGGTGAGACAGCAGTATCACAAGCAAAACAAAATCCTTGCTCTACTGAGCACTAACTAAACACATCACCTCCTGACTGTATTTGGACTAGTGGTCTGTTTACCAGCTTGAGAAATGAACATACAGCAATGCAGTCCAGAAGGCACAAGTTGCAGGCTTTCAGAAGTTAATTTCTTCCTCTTTGGGAACTAAACAAAAAAGACTACATCTCAGTTCAGGGGGAAGTATCTGACTGCTAGCTGCATTAATTATCAGATGCAGGTGAGTGAAAGTAGGGAGTGATAGAACTCCTGGTGTGGACTTCTCACCTGACATGTCAGTTACTGTGAAACTGTGGAGTGCAGCACTGACCCAAAATACATAGTTTTGCAATGTACATGTTACATATACATTCTATTTCCCTGGGGCTTATCAGGGTAGATACCTCACAGGATTTGGGGAGATATATATACACCCCCATCACTATTCCTGGGACTCTGTGAGAAAAACACCTCACATTTGAGAATCACCATCAGCATCTGAATTGTAATACAAAATATAGAACTACTAGCACTTGGACTGCTTGGGACATTATAAAAATCTCTAAGCTAGGATGAACAAGCATCATAAGTGTTCCTGTAAAGAGCCTAATGGAGTTATATGTATGTTGGCATGGAGGTTGGAAGTGGAACTGAAGATGGATATCCCTCCCTGTAGCAAAACTTGCTTCTAAAGACTTTTGTTTTGTTTTTCCCCTCTACCTGCTCTGTTACCTCACCCCACTATGCAGCCTGCACTTTTACTGCTAAATACAACTCTGCTTTTGTACTGCAAAAATCCAGCATTCTATTTATTTTCCTACTTATCCTCACATTCATATTTTCTTATCCCTACCTCATCAAATACTTTTTGCAATCATACCCTGTATCTATTTTTCAGACCAGTCTATTCTTCAAATCCAACCCCCAGCAGACACAAATCACATTCCCACCTGCATGCTATATGTGTTATTCTTCTCCTTGTGGCTGGTGACATCTCCCCAACCCAGGCCCTAATAATATCCCCATATGTCACCGCCCACACCCACTTTCTTCCCCATCCCACAGAGGCTGTAATCTTTCTAACCTTATCCATATCCCTACCCTCCCACTTCTTGCCCAGCACTTCTCATGTGGTTTACTGAATGTCCGTTCCCTCACTAACAAATCTACTGTCATACATGACCTTTTCTGCTCACATGCAGTCCAGTTTCTTGTTCTTACTGAGACCTGGCTCTCCCAGCATGATTCACCTGTGGAGGCTGCAGTCTCACACACAGCAGGAACAATGGGCAGATGTGGGAACACAGGTGTACTGCTTGCTTTGTGTTGCATTCAGCAGATACCCATTTCTTGATCCCTTTCCACTAACTCCTTTGAGGTCCATTTCATCCAATTATTCCACTGTGTAGCACTGTGTGTTGCAGTTATATACATAGCTTCAATGTGACTTCAACTGTCACATTGATGATGATCTTTCTCTTTCTTGGGGCTCATGCCTGCTTCAATTAATCTCTTTCTCAGGGCTCATGCCTGCTTCGATTAACCTCATCCTTCATCACTGGACTGAATCTAGCACCAACAAAGATGGTTACTCCCTTGACTTTGTATTCACAAAGAACTGCTCCTTACTAGATTTCTCCGTATCTCCTTTCCCACTCTCCGACCACCATCTCATAACTTTTTCCACAATCCTTTCCCTCCTTCCACCATCAACTACAACCCCTCACTACAATCGCAACCTTTGCTCTCTAGACATCTCTGCCTTATCTTCTGCATTGTACTCCAACTTCTCTTCCTTCAACACTCTTTCTGAACCTGACAGCCTTATAGAATCCTACAACAGCTTCCTCTCCTCATCACTTAATCTGTATGCCTCCCTCCAGGCCAGTCACAAATGCTACTGAAACCCATGCCCTTGGCTTAACTCTCAAACACTCTTTCTTCACTCCTGTACTCACACTGCTCAATGCTTGTGGAGTAAGTTTCAACTCATGCAGACTTCATTCACTACAAATTCCTCCTGTCATGCTTAAACACTGCTCTATCCTCTGCCAAACAACACTATTACTCCTCACTATTCAATGTTCACAAATCTAACACATGCTGCCTTTTCTGCGTCTTCAATTCTCTCCTTCTCCCCTCCCCTCCATCTTTCTACATCTCCTCCCTAACCACTCTAGCTTTTGCAGAATTCTTCAAAAAGAAGTCTGACACAATACATCAAATAATCCCACACTCTCAGTCTCCACAATTATATCTTCCTGATCCTCCATCGTACTCTTGATTCTTTTGCATCAGTCACAGAAACAGAACTCTCCCTTTTGCTGTGCACATTACCACTCACCACCTGCTCCGTTGATCCTATACCAGCCCTCCTCCTCAATACTCTGTCATCCACGTTAGTTCCCATGCTAACCTATGTATTCAACCTCTCCCTATCCTCTGGCATCTTCACTTCCTCCTTCAAACATTCAACTTTATCTCCAATCTTTAAGAAAAGCTCATTAGACTTCAACCTGTGAGTCTCCATCCAGATACTACCCAATATCACCCCTGTCTTTTGCCTCTAAGCTCCTTAAACGTCTAGTATACTATCATCTACTTACTTTCTTAAACTCCTATAACACTCTGGACCCACCGCAGTCTGGCTTTCGGCCCACTTTCTCTACAAATTATCTCCATATTGCAAAAACCAATGTTAATTTCTCTCCTCTTATCCTCCTTGACCTATCAGCCACATTCAACACAGTCAACCATACCTTTCTCTCCCAGGTTCTCCAATCCCTTGGCATCTGTGGCATGGCACAATCTGGTTTCTATCCTATCCTTCTCAATGGTCTTTCTCTGTGTCCTAGTCTGACACCTCCTCAATTCCAATTTCCCTCTTAGAAGGCATAATCCAAGGCTCTGTTCTGGGCCTTCTTCTCCTGGTAATCCTCTCTCTGGGGCAACTGATAAAATCCTTTGATTTTAATTACCATCTCTATGCAGATGATACAAAAATCTATCTCTCCACTCCCTCACTATCATCTGAAATACAGCAGCGGGTCTCAGAATGTCTTACTGCTATCTTTTTGTGGATGGCTCATTGTTGCTTAAAACTTAACATATCTAAGACTGAGCTTGTTATCTTTCCTCCTAAATCCTGCACAATAACTCTATTTTCTATAACTGTTGAGAGCTACACAATTTACCCTGTGGTCAAGGCACGCTGCCTTGGGGTAAGTTTGGACTGTTCCATTTCCTTCACCAACCAAATTAATGAAGTAACTAAAACCTGCTGCTTCTTTCTTCAGAATATAGCAAAAATCCAGCCATTTCTCTCTCACTCTACAACAGAAACTCTCATGCACATTCTTATCCTTTCTCTCCTGGACTACCACAACATTTTATTTATTGGTTTGCCTGCTAGGCATATTGCGCCTCTCCTATTGATTCTTAATTCGGCCACCAGAATACTCTTCCTCTGCTCCAGAACAGTACTCACCCCTACAGTTTTAAAATCACTGTCATGGCTTCCTATAAGGTAATGCATAACATTCAAAATCATCATCATATCCTTCAAGACTCTCCAACACTTATCTCCACCTTATATTCCAGCTTTGATATCCCGTCATATCCCTGCACGTCTTCTACACACCAAGCATGGTGGATGACTCTTTATTCCTTTAACCACTATTGCTGTTTCATGAATGAAGACATTTTCCCTTCCTGCTCTCCACCTCTGGAACTCCATACCACCCTGCATTTTCCAAGCCTTGACCCTCAACAACTTTAAATCCAAGCTAAAAGAGCACCTTTTAATTGTAGCATTACCATAATATGGAAAAATTACCTGATATGTCAAAATTGCACTTCCTCCTCTACTTGCTTGTATCTGTATGCCATCTATACTACACTTAGATTGTAAACTCTACAGGGCAGGGACCACGTGTCCTAATGTATGCTCATCCGGTGTTCCCCTTATGATTTTCTGTATAACCATTTAATTACTGCACTTAATGTAAACTGGAAATTGCTAAGTACACCTGTTGGTGCTATATAAATAATAATATACATACATACATATAAATGAATCAACACAAGAGAACCCACTAGACTTCAATAAGATCAAGTTTAAATGTTAAAGGTAAATGTCAATGTTTTTGCCACACTTCCTGCTTCCTGGCCATGCTCTCTTCCAGGAACTCTAGCCGAAATGTTGACAACATTTTTCAAACTTGATCTCATTGATGTTCCATGAGTGCTTTTGTGTTCTCAAATATATATAGTCGTTACAACTGCATCCAGGCAAATGACTTTTTTAAGTGTGAGTATATCTATCTATCTATCTATCTATCTCAGAGTACAAGTCCACATGTGGTGGTTTGGAAATATCAAGATGCGTTTGGTACCAAGTGTAGAAAAAGTTCACTTCCACACAGTTTTTTTGGAATTATTAAAATTATTTATTAAAATCTCAATAAGAATTAATTTGTGCATGCACAGTAGATTATCTCTGCCAAGGTAGAAGGCACTTTTCAAAGTAGAGTTTTTTCTGAAAAAATGATGCATGATATATATGAGTTTTATCCAGAAATCAGCATTTACATTCATTTTTAAAGTTCTAATGGGTTTGGTTCGCGTTGGTATTTATTTGCATACAAATTGGTGACTCCTTAACAGTTTTATGATGGAAGAATGTTCTCATTGCTAAGTTTTCTTTCCAATCCAACATTTGGGAGTTGAAGTATTGGTCAATTTGTTCAATCACAGTATGTGCAATGTTCATTCAATAACTGTATATCTCATATTGCAAGTTTACAGCAAATGTGTGTTTAACCTGCTACTTAACTAATAACGTCCATATTAAGATCTTGACAAAAAGACAAAATGACTTTCATTACATGAAAACCACATTTGTTGTGTAGCAAGACCATGCAATTCTTGTTGCAATAAAAAATTGAAACATATAATGTTATTTTCATATAAGCATTATTTAAAGGGATAGTAATGGTTAATTTTAAGTTGATTTAATATTGTAGACATTAAAAAAAGATTAACATCAATGTGAGTCTTATCGCTCAAACCTTTATGGTTTGAGAGATATAACTTGCTAAAGTTACCTTTTCCTGGCTGTTTTACTCATGTCTGCCATCTAGCTGACAGCTTCAGATCCCAGTCATTTGACCAGACAGAGGATCTTCATCAGAGCTAAAATCACGCTATTTAGAAATAAATTCTTAATTGGAACGTCTACAAAGTGTGGTTGCAAGCCAGGCACACTTTGTAGACCATTCCAAATTAAGTATTTATCTTTAGATATCGTTATATTGGCGCTGCTGAAGAGCCACATCCGGTCAAACGACCAGAATCTGCTTCTGACAGCTTTACAGCTTGTCAAGCAGAAAGGGGAGGGATCAGAGAATTTTATTTTCCTATTTCTCTCAAACCATAATGGTTTGAGAGATATGAATAAGTGCAAGTACTCTCTTTTAATTGTATATACCATATAGTTAATACTTTTTTTCTGACATTAATATCCCTTTAAAATAAAACTCAATTTATTTGTTTTCCTAAACAGTCCTAAGGATTTTTAACCCTTTGATCAGAATGCGTAAAATTCATCTCTGGTAAACAAAGCGATCCTCTCCTCACTAAAGCAAAGGCCAATGAATCAGTGGTTCACGTATTTACCTGTATAATACCTGCTGTGCTCAGACAAGGATATTTATGAGATATTTTGTATCGATTCATGAGAGCTGGTGTTTTTTAACTGCTGTATTAAATCAAACCAAGACAATCAGTACGCCAAAATATTAGTACCTTTATTTTATATTCTCTTCTATCACTGAGATACCGTTTTAACAGTTGGTTTGAAATAGACAATGTTTTCATTTATAAATGAATCCATTTTTTCTCTTATTAATCCATGATCTGGTGGAGTATGATTGCTTATGAGACAGACTTCATGTTTCATATCAGTTATTGATTTCCTAAAAAAAACAACAACAAAAAAACAGAAAAATTATTTTATTTCATTGGTTTCCTCACAATGATGGATAATTTATTTAACAATATGTTAAACAGCTACATTACCTTTAGGAACATAGTAATGCTTAGTATTTATTAAAAGTAACTCTATTGTTTAACATTGAAGAATGTGACTGAACTCAGTTCACATTCTTTAAAAAAAAACAAAAAACTTGATTTTAAAGTTGTAGTTAAAGCAATATACTTCTCCCACTCCTTTCCTTACCTTTACCTCTTCTCCAGTGAAGGGCCTGATTGTCTAAGCTTAGGTGGTCATGTCAAACCAACCCAATGTTCAGATGGAACATTATATTTTCTCTCTCTCTGACTTTTTTAATCTCTTCATGAGCATTAAATGTGTTACAGTTAGTGCTTAGGATGAAAGTAAAGGAGTCATAGAGAAAGGGAAGCTAACTTTGTCTGAACACCTGGTCTGGCCAGCTTTTTATAGCACTCTAAAATCCATGGATGAGCTACTGGGTCAGAATACGACACAATTATAATAGGATTGGATCATGATGGCAGGTTACCCCCAACAGATGAACTGAGAGGAAGAGACCTCTGCTACAAGGCAGCTTGATAGAATTCTTAGAGAGTGTCACTTGAGAGTAAGTTCAACTGAAAGTATATCTTTGCTGCACCCAAAGGCAAGGGTAATAGCCGAATATCTGAGTCAGGGCCAGATCAGGATGGATATTAGTTGTAGATCGAGACTTAGCATATGTGACATAAAAGAATCTGAACCTAGAAGCTTAGTCAATAAGCAAGCTGAAGTTCAAGGCAGTCAGTAGTAAAGATGCTCACAGGTTGGGAGTAGGGATAGGGAAACATTTGCCTAAAGAAAAGAAAAAAAAATGCTCATTGCCTTCTGTGGAAATTCCTGCAAATGCGGTTTTTACTATTTTTTTTCCCAGTGCAAATACACCAGCCTTGTCCCATTGCATTGGTATCCAAACAATCACAAATACTGACCCCCCCACAGCCTTGTCCCACAGCACATACTGATCTCCCCCTGACATTCTTGTTCCACTGCTCCAGTAGCCGAAAAACCACATATACTGACCTCTGTGTTCAAGCTTGTCCAAATGCATTGGCTGTCATAGAAAAAAAAACATATATGTATAAGCAATCCTACCACAGTCCATACAAATAAAAATCCTCCAAGATTTGACTGAGTTACTAAAAATGTCCAAGCTCTTATGGTGCAGCCTCTTGTTCCAGTGTTCTCAGCGTCACCACAGCTGTTTTATGCATATATGGAAAAAACAAAAAGAGACAAGGTGCACTCTCTAAGAGCAGACTGTTTTAAAGTAAAATGAATCTCCCCGCTTAAATGAGATGCACTTACTGGATACTTTCTTGTACTGAAATTTCAAATGAACTGTGTAGTGATGATGCCACTCCAGGCAGACTTTCTGTAGTACCCAATGATTCGCAGAGCGATGAATCACAGGCTCCACTTAACCACTCCGTCCACAGCTATGCAGTGACGCTCATTTTGCCTTTTGAGGTGATGTCTACTTGTACAGGCTCAAAACGATGAGCTGGAGAAACAACTTCTACCACATATGATCCAGAAGGAACATCATGAACTAAAAAACTGCCATCCATCCTCAAGAAGCCGATATGCTCTTCTCCATCCACTAATACTCAACCGCCACTCACCCAGTCTTGTGGCTTCACACCGAGCACCACAGCCCGACCTTCAACTTTGAATCAATCACCGCCTAAGCCAGGACTCAAAACCTCAGTGTCTGCATTACACCACTGAAACAATACAACCAGGTACAGTACACTAACTAAAGCAGCCGCCAATCTGCCAATCTTGTAGGGTCCAATTAATTTAGCTCCCAGCTTTCTGAAAGGGGTAAACAACTTTGATCCTGACCTGAAAAGCATGGCCATGGACACTCCTGAGATCAGTCTTATAGGATTTTTTAAACTCTGAGTGATGAGCTTTTAGGAAATGGGCAGTTGGTCAAGGATTTGAGCCTGCCACCAGAAGCTAAGTAACATGAGATGAACAAGGAAACATATCAGGATGAAATCCATAAATGGAATAGAAGGAATATGGTTATTATAAGAGGATATAGCCAAAAGAAGGTAAGCTGACTAGCCTGTTTGCCTGTTGGAATGCACTGCTCAAGAGACTGATTGGAGGTACTTCACACTAGACTGATTATTACTCTACATTTTACTGCTGGACTGTGGATGAAAGGCAGAAGAGAGAGACATTTGTATATGAAGTGCTGAGCAGAAGGGTGACCAAAATTGGCAAGGGAGGTAGAAGATCAGATGAACCCCTTGCAAAAAAGTTTAGTGCAGATATTCCTTGAGGACATTTTTAATTCATGCCCAGGTAGGAGGTTACTCGGATAATTGTGAATTTAATGGGCAGAAGCTTGACATCCTACCTTCTAACTGAGGATGTCTTGGAAATCCTTTTAAACATAAGGAATAAAGGATTCTTTAGACATTATTTCATACTTGTAACCTGGTAAAAAAAACAATGTTGACAGCACAAAAGAGAGGAAAAGAGAATACAACCAGGGACCCAATTAATACTGGGATTGTGGAGCCAGAACCAGGGAAGCCCTAATACCAAATTAAAGAAAGAAGACTGCACTACATTTTGCAGTGTTTATTGATAATGATCTTCACAATAACAATGTTATGAGTCACCAAACCCAAGTTCATAGGAGAGCCACAAAAAACAGAATTTAGACAGGATGAATCTTGGGAATCAATGGCAATTGTAGAAGTCTGGCCAGCTGAAAATCAGTATGGCTTGTGGAGGTGTTACTCATTTGGCCCCATTGTAAAGGCAGAGACAAAAACAGAGAGGTGAGAGGTTTCTTGGCAATCCTTAGATTCTGACCTTCATGATGTCTTATTAGACAGTTCTACAGCAGATTACCATCTTCACCACAATACAAGCAGATGTGGCTGCATCTTCTTGCTCACTCTTTAGGAATCAGTGATATGTGGATCAATCCAAGCTGCATGGACTGGGAGAAGATGGGGCTATAGCAGAGAAACTCTATGAAAAGGAGGGAGTTTGACAAACAGGCTCCAGAGATGGAACCCTCTCTTGATGTCTCTCCCATATGTGTCAGTGAATTTGGATCACTAAAAAGATCATGCTTCCACAAAAATCAGTCACTCCTTATCATAGATACCTGAAGTCGAGCTAAGACTTGCTGTGGCCTTAACCAAAATAAAGGTGCTGATCACATGGTCAGATAACCCCCATTGCCAGTTGAAGAATGGCTTTAGAGGGTAATATAGAGTGAAAGGACTAGTAAGAGCTAAAAAAAATCAAAATAGAGACCCCACCTTGGGGAAATAAATAACCAGAGATATTTATAGAAATAAGAGAGCACAATTGATACAGAAAATAAATCAAACAACAAATCTAACAGTCAGAATAAAGCCTGAAGTAAAAAAAAAACTTGAAACCAGCTCAGCTAACAAGAAACTTAAAACAGAAGCTGAGCAAAAACTGAGTACAGTGAACAGACTGAAAAGTAATGCAAGTATCTGAAGCCAATGGACTAGGATGGTGTCACAGTGCCTTACCTTGGCCTGCCCCATTTGGCCAAGAGCAGGGTTCTGGACTGACACTCTGGCATCACTAGCCGCATCCCTCACTGCCTGCAGCCTAGTCTGGTTCCTTGTTACTGGCAGCATTGAATCAGGTACTTGCCTGGACGCCTGTTATAGGCCCAGCCAGGGGGACCTAATTGGTCCTGCCTTCTCCTACACCTTTATAAACCTCTATGGGCCTGTGTATCAGATACCCTTACATTGTTTTTCTGAGCAGTTCATTGATTTGTATTCCTGATTCTTGTGTATGACCCGGCTTGTCTGTACATCCATCCTGGTGTTGACCTGTGGCTCTGTCTGACCATTCTCTGTGAGCGTTTCGATTTGGCTTAGACATCCTTTCTGGTGCAAACCTGTGGCTCTGGTTGACTACCCGCTCCGTGTATTACCTGGCTTTTCTGACTACCCATCCTGGTGTTGACCTGGGGCTCTGTCCACTGCGCATCCCTCATACCAAGTCTTCAGTGGCTATCCTATCTGGTGCAAACCTGTGGCTGACTACCCACTCCGTGTATGACCTGGCCTATCTGACTATCCTAGCTGGTGCTGATTAGGGGCTCTTTCTGTTTCCTATGTGTGTTGGCTCCCGCTCTACAGACATTCATCCTAGTGCAGACCTGGGGCTCTATCAGCTTCCTATCTTACTGACTGCAGGCGTGAGTCAGTAGTCTTCTTGGTTGCGTTCATTATTGGAGACATCTCTCCTAGACTGACTGCAGGCTGAGTCAGTGCTAGTCCGTTGGGCATTTCTCCATATAGAGAGACTACAGTGGGCTGAGGCCTAGTCTCTAGCAGTAGTGGTGGATCTTTTGGAAGACTTCTATTTCTTATAGAGTTGTAACCTCTTTGGTCACCCTCTGCCTGTTATTTATCTTTTGCATTACTGTTATTATTATTCTAATAAAGGTGATCTTAACTACACCATCTGACTCATTGTCTTGCTTGCCAACCGTAATAGATGGTTTACTGTGGTAATTGGGGTTGGATGTGATTCAGAGGCTGCAAAGAAGATTTCCAGAAGTAGATACAGAGACTTGTGATTATCTCCAGGCAAGACAGGCTCAGTCCACAGATGAGATCCCTCTGTGGCATTAGCCGACTGACCTCAGGATCAGATGGTTCAGACGACCAGATGCATTCATGCTCTGAGGAATGGCTGCTGCTATATAAGAGTTGGAGAATACAAAGTGCTTCTTCAAATGAAAACTCCAGACAGGTATGAAATTACTCTGGAGTGGGATACAAAGAGGCAACTAGAATTAGATGCACAACAGAAGAGTGACAGATCTTGCACTAACATTTAAACAAGCACCAAAAGAAAGATTAGGGATGAATTAAAAGGGACAAGGGAAACAGAAAAAAATGGAGCTTGATTTCCTCTCCCATGCCAGTTAATCATTGAGGAAATCAGAAAATGTGACACTAGAAGTAGTATCAATTGCCCAGTGATGGAAATCTACAGCATATTCTTCGGGTGGCCTTGATACACAGAGTGGAGAGCTGCCTCAGTGGAAGAAGTTTGATGCCAGTTCTTGTATAAAGCAGTAATAGCTTTGAAAAAGGCAGACAGGCTCTGAAGCAGTGGGTTAATACCAGAAAGGAGCCAGTGAGCCCAGGCAGCAGATAAACCTGAAGTGAGCATTATCATGATCTGAACCATTATTTACTCCGTGTGGTTAAGTACAGGGATTCAAAGAGAATAGAAGGTTACATGAACTTCTCTGGGCATGTAGATGAGCTAAACCACCTTGTAAATTCACAGCTACTTCTGAGAACACCTCTAGTTTCTGCTCTGTTTTATTCAGAGTCTCAGTATCCATTAATGACCTAGTAGTAATGGCTATGGTATCATTGGATCCCAATGGTTTGGATACCCTGGTAGATCAGGAACTGAGGGGAAGAATCCTCTCAAGCTTAAATGTTAACAGACTTCTTTTTAATAAAGTTCAGCATTACTATCCCTTTAATACCTTAACAACCGACGACGTGTCAGGACCATCACCTGTGTCTGTCCATTAAGGAGCTGTGACTGTCTTTGCCACATTGTGGGTTAACTCTCCCATCGCTGCTGCAGAGCACGATGTGGGAGGGAGGCTTTTACTAAGTGCTCCGGAGATACACTAGTAAAGCCGGATGGCTGTAAGGGGGAGACTCTGTTTGCACTATATACCATTGTTGCCTCTTTACTGTATGCATTCTCTATAAGCATTTTTGCAGTTCATTGACCACATTTATTGTTTTTAATTGTTTTTATATGAGTCAAATTATCTTATTGTTGTACTTATAAATGTATTTTGAATTTATATGATATCCCTTAGGTTTTATTAGCTTTGCTTTTGGGGTGTGCTTTACCCTATTATGTTTTACTGTTTTTGAGTCTCAGATGGCACCACACTATTTTAGTGATTATCACCCTAGATATATAATTAACTGGTGCTAACCCTATTGTTTACTAATGCCTACTCTTTTGTTTTGACACCAGTTTTTCCTGAATCACAATGACTGCAGGTAGCTTGCAGGTGAAGAAAGATCTCAGGATACCCTGATCAAAACACCTGGCTTGACAAGAATGGACCGGCAGAGAGACAAAAGAACCATTGCAGAGACTGACAGCTGCTTCAGAGATAGCTTGCTGATAGGCCCACTCACAAAAAAATCTGGTGAGCAGCTAGTATTTACTTCATTCAATGTGGTTGCTAAGAACACTGCTTAAAACCCAATTTAGGATTAGACAATCATCTTCTCCATAGTGTTTGTGAAGAACTGCGTATTCTCCAACACACTTCGAGTACATGTGTGCACGGCTCTGGTCCCCGGCATTAAGTCCCCAAATGTCCCACATTTGGATTAGTACAACATCAACACGGACTCAGTAGTGTCAGTAGCCCATTTTATTTACTTGTCACAATGGAGTGATCATTACCTGCATTGTTCTATTTATGTGTGTCGATTTTGTTTTTGTTTTTTTACTATGCTTTAGTAGTATATTTTAGGAGCATATGTATGTCCCTACCAGACATCTTTTAATTATTAAATAAACCATTTTACATTTTTAATATACCAGTGCCATTACATTTAACCTATTACACTTAGGCATCTCTTGCACTGTCTCCTACTTTCTTATTTTACACATTGTCTGCATGAAATATGTCAAAATGCATCCAAAATGAAACTCTGGGTTGTCTACTTTTCAAAAATATGTACTCTTTTTTGTGGGGGGTGGCATTTTAAAGTCGAGTACTGATACACTTCCCCAAATGAGACATGTCACCAGTTAACAAGCTGTGAAATTTCCATATGTGAAAATGGAAACATGCAGGTTCCAATTTGGGCTTGTAGTTCCCCCAAACCTGACAAACCTATGCATATGGGGTATTGCCACACTCAGAAGAAAGCAGTTGTACACTAATCAATGCATTTTTTATATCTGCAACTATTCAGAGTTTGAAATCTGCAGAAAACATTGAAATATAATTGTGAAAAATAGGAAATATGTAAGGAAGAGTGCATTGATGCTATTGTTAATTTATCTTGCACAGAAGCTACTGAATGGATTAGGTCTATATAAACAGTAACATTTTACAGAAGCTTAACCCTTAAGGACCAGGTGAGTCAGGGTTGGTTTGCACTTGCTTAACTGGTGCTATGTCTCATTTGGGTCTGTGTACCAGTGCTCCACTTTAAAAATTCACCACAAACGTTTTTATTTGTGAAACGTAGATAAACTAGGGTTTCATTTTAGGTGGATTTTGACATTCTTCATGCAGTGGTTTTAACACCAATCCCTCGCAAAATCTGCAGTAAGAAAAAATTAATTGTTTTCCTTTTCTTTCAATTATTGGCCCTCTAATATATATAAAGTGGAAATTAAACAATATTTTAGTCCTATGTGTATATTACTGCAACCTGTTTCTTCAGCTGTTACAAAAGTCATAAAGCAAAATAAACCATAAACACTGATACTGACGTACTAATGCAAACTGGGGCAATTCTGAGGTCTTTAGTGCAATGCTTACCAATGAACTGAAGAGAAGACCTCTCTATAATTGATGTGGTTAAAGCACCGTTAACGACCCTTGACGGTCATAGTACGTCATGGTTAAATCTGACTGAATGACCCATGACGTACTATGACCGTCATGGAATTCCGGTCTCTCCGCGCAGCTGCACGCCGTTCGGGGAGTCCGAAATCGGATTCTTAAAAAAAAAAATGCTCCGTGGTCCTTTAGTGACTGCCGCATGCCCGCAATGACGGTCGTTAAGGGGTTAAACCAATGCAGTTTGGGGAATATTTATTTGCACCTTACAGTGCAGTTGGTTGGTCCCAGAATGATTACAGTTAGTCTTATTACGTCAGTGTCACCTCTAAAATTAATAAAAAATCAATAAGTGACAAAGACAATACAAACTTGAACAAATAATGTAGCTATACAGTTGTAGTCATTATTAACTGCCTATTTTCTGAGTTAAGCTATCTTGAACTGGGGAACAAGAAATGGTAGAGAAATGGAAAGAAAATCATTATAAACTACAAACATGGAAACAGTGACCAGTGTCAAACAGCGGTAGCAAAAGCAAACAAAGTTGTGTCTTGCATAAAAAAGGGTATTGAAGTATGAGTGGATAACATCATTTTGCCACCACACAATTAATTGTAAGACCTCATATTGGATATACAGTGCAGTTTTGGGCACCAGCTGAAAATGGATATACTAGTAATGGAGTGAGAGAGTACAGCGAAAAGCAGTAAAATTAATCAAGTGAATGGAGGACTTGACGTATGAAGAACATCTAGACAAACTTGGTATTTCTTTCAAGAGAGAACATACAGGGTTATACTTTGTATTATGAGGTAAAACAGGAAGTTCTGATAACTAGACTAATATTCACTTTGGTGACAGGAAGATTTATATAATTTTTTATTTTTCTGGGTTATGAGGCAAAGTTTGAACTTGATGGACTTTTTTCAGCCTAATTTACTATGTTACTATGAGTCACATTGCCCTTCCCTGTGGCTACCAGGCCAGTGGAACAGCCTGGGGGTTTAGTATGTGTGGTTCTCTAGCTACAATGACAAGGCTAGGGAAAGGTCAGTATGTAACACAGTAACATAGTAACATGGTAATTTAGGTTGAAAAAAGACTTGCGTCCATCCAGTTCAACCTTTTTCCTATTCCTGTTTACCATCGTTGATCCAAAAGAAGGCAAAAAAAAAAAAAAACCTCAATATAGCAATTTAAAATTCTGCCTTGAATGGGGGGGGATTCCTTCTTGATTCCAAATGGCAACCAGATTTCTCCCTGGATCAACAAGCCCTAACTAAATATTAATCCCAATACTAACATACATAGCCCTCTATGTTATGCTCTTTTAAATAAGTATCCAGGCCCATTTTAAAGGCATCTAATGTATTTGATAGCACCACCTCCTCAGGAAGTGAATTCCATACCTTTATTGTCCTTACTGTAAAGAAACCCTTCCGCTGTTGTAGATTAAATGTGTGTGTGCTTCTATGGCTATCAGTGCAGTGAGACAAGGTTGGAGGACAATATGCATCGGCATGGAAGAAGGTTTTTGTCTCAAAAGAGAAACGGCACTTTTAGCCAAGTGGTAATTTTTTTGCAAAAAGTTACATTTTTACGTCTAGCTCATTGCATTGAAATAATTGAAAAGACTGAATTTCTCCCCACCACATGGCAAGTTTCCTTTCATTTCAAACAGGCTTAGTATAAAAACGTGTCTGGTTTCCACAGTATGTCGTTCTATGTTTGTGAGAGTAAGAGAAAGCAGCATTTTTTAGTGAGAGAAGACAGGCTAATCAAGTGGAGTTGAAGCTTAGCTTAACGGGATAGTAATACTTCATTTTAACTTTATTTTATTTTGTAGGCATTAAAAAAAACATGAAGAATGATATAAGTCTTATCTCTCAAACTTTTATGGTTTAAGAGATATTCACAAGCTACGTTTACCCTCCCACCCCTTTTACCTAGTGTAAGCCATCTCTTCTCAGATGTGGAATGCAGTCCATAGACCAGACAGATAACAGAAGGGGACACTCTTATTCCTATGAAAACAATGAAATCCCTGCCCCCCTTGACAAGCTTTTCAGGTTTTTCCCTTATCTTAATTGAAGATTGCCCCTCTCTGCAATCTACCTGGGCACCTCCCTTCTGCTCTGGCTGAGCAGTGTTACATCAGTAAAAGGGTTGGGAGGGGGATACTTTGTCATTGAACTACAACTCTGACAGAATTGAAATAACACTGTCCAAAGTCCAAATGCTATGATGATTAATTAGAGCTGCTTTTATTATGAAACATTACTATCTCTTTAAGGAGTCTTGTTGGTGGGAAATCTATTCTCTGTACTAGGGAACTCTGGGAAACTCTGGGTGAGAGAAAGGGAAAGGAGATTGACCCCAAATACTCCAAAGTTCTGTGTGACTGACTGCAAAGTCACAGGGAGCTGTGATCCACGTTTCTTCCTGATCTGGAAGTTATCTCTGTGCTAGGGGAGTCTGGGAGTGTGAGAAAAGAGCAAAGGAGGTTTACCCCAAAATTTTGTTTGACAGAATAGCCACAGGCAGCTGTGATCTGAGTTCCTTCCTGATCTGGTTGTTATCTCTGTGTCAGGAGAGCTTGGGAGTGTGAGAAGGTACCAAAGGAGAATTACCACTAATTTCTGTGTGGCTGACTGGGAACACACAGGCAGAGGTGATCCAAGTTTCTTCCTGATCTGGCTGTTATCTCTGTGCTAGGGGAGCCTTGTGAAAGAAGCAGTTGAACAGGAATTGTTCTTTTTTTGTGAGGGGTTGACAGTGGTTGGGATATGGGGGACAGTTAGTTAATTAAAAAAAATTGATAGGTGACAGAGACAGGAACCCTGACATGAGCAGTGACAGAGGCAGACTGCTACTATACAAGATAGATTATTTTTCTAAAGGGCCAAGGCAAGACATCACACACAATCAGTTCTGGTGTGTACTTTACAGTAAAAACACACATGGCAGTTGAGTAATGTCCAGCAAATGTAGGTAGGAGGAGGATGAAAGGATTAGGAGCAGCACAGGGATGTGTGAGTAAAGTGGTAGTCAAACAACTGATTGCTTGCATGGTTGCTGCAGCATGTGCAATAAATTATGGTTATCTCCTTCTCCCAAGGAGGATGCAGTTTGTTAGCCTTACTAAAAGTTCCACCACAACCAGCACTATTAATAAACCTCCTAAAAACACTGAAGACAATGAGTTTCATTCCAGTGTTGATGGCATAGTGGAAGAAGGTGTAGCAGCTCAACCAACTGCTTCATCTCACAGTGAGACAAAAAAAGCACAGAAACAATAATCCTGAAAGTAGTAGAGAACTTTGTGAAAACCCTTAGAAGGGGAAAAGAAAAAATAAATTCTTTGAGACCTCAAAAAGCCTAGAGGAATATAAAAGTAGTGGGGAAGAAGTGATGGGCGATGCTGGGAATTACCTAATTACTGATACTGATGATGTAGATCTAGAATAGACATGATTGCAACACATGAGCAGTATGATCTAATTGCAATGTCTGAAACCTGGTTAGATGATACATATGACTTAGCAGTCAATATAGAGGGTTGATAAAAGGGGTGGTGGAGTATGCCTATATGTAAAGCATTCCTTAAAACCTAGTATAAGGGAAGATATGAATAACGGGTCTAGTGAAAATGTGAAGGACTGAAACACACACTGGGGGCACACATAATAAAAAGATATTAGTGGGGATTTGCTACAAGCCACCTAATACTGGGGAAGTGGAGGAAGCCCAACTTTTACTGCAAATGGAAAAAGCTTCTAAGTCAGCAAAGGTAATTATAATGGGAGATTTCAACTATCCTGAAAATGACTAGAGTAATATGACTTCCAGCACAACACAGGGAAATCAGTTTTTAAGTAGATAAATTAACATTTTATGTCCCATCTAGTAAAGGAGCCAACTAAAAAAGAGACCTTTCTTGACCTAGTGCTCTCAAACAATTCTGACATGATAAACAATGTACAAGTAAGGGGACATTTGGGTAGCAGTGACCATAATATGGTATCCTTTGAAATTTGCTATGAGAAACCCAATAGCAAGGGTTTAACTAAAATATTCAATTTTAAAAAGGCTAATTTTACAAAGAAGTATTAAAGGATATTCTGTGGGATGCAATTTTCAAAGATAAAAATGTGGAAGAATCATGGAATGTATTTAAAATGCTCTTAGAAAAATATACACGTCAATATATATACAATAAGCACAAGAGGAGTAAAGGGAAACCAATGTGGCTTAATAATGAGGTTTGCAGGGAAATGAGACATAAAAAACAGGCTTTTAAAGTGTTTAAGTCAAACGGGTCAGATGCATCATTTAAAAAATATAAAGAATGTAATAAAATCTGCAAACAAGCGATTAAGCTAGCTAAGTTTGATATTGGTCCTCTTAGGATTAAAACAGGTGAATTGATTTGTGAGGATAAGGATATGGCTGACACCCTAAATACATAGAAACATAGAATTTGACGACAGATTAGAACCATTCGGCCCATCTAGTCTGCCCATTTTCCTACTGTAAAAACCTCAAACCTTTTTTGGTCCTTGGTCTTTTCTTACATTAAGGATAGCCTTATGCATATCCCATGCATGCTTAAATTATGTCAATGCATTAACTTCTGCCACTTCTGCTGTTAGGCTATTCCACTTATCTACTATCCTCTCAGTGAAGTAAAACTTCCCTTACATTACATCTAAACCTGTGTCCCTCTAGTTTTAGACTATGGCCTCTTGTCCTAACATTTTTACTCCTTTGAAATATACTTCCATCCTGCACTTTGTTGAATCCTTTCATGTATTTGAATGTTTCAATCATATCCCCTCTCTCTCTTCTCTCCTCCAAGGTATACATGTTCAGATCCTTTAGTCTATCCTGATATTTCTTTTCCTGTAAACCAGTCACCATTTTAGTAGCCCTTCTTTAAATTTTCACTAGCGTATCTATATCCTTTTGGAGATGGGGTCTCCAGTACTGTATACAATACTCTAGGTGAGGTCTAACTGGAGATCTGTAGAGTGGCATGACCACTTCCCTTTTTCTGCTACTAATGCCCCTACCTATACAACCCAGTACCCTGCTTGCATTCCCCACCGCTTTATTACATTGCCTGCCTATCTGTAAGTCATTAGAAATAATTACTCCCAAATCCCTTTCCTCTGTTGTCTCTGACAGCACAGTACCCTTAATAGTATATTTTTCCTTTGGATTTTTACATTCTTTGCTTCAATATATACAAAGGAAGCATCAATGACAGGCTATGGGCAAACAGACAAACAAGGAATTTCCTCCATCATGTACATGGCTTACTGAGGACAAGGTCCAAAAGGGTCTGGGAAGGGTTATGGTGAATAAAGTACCTGGACCTGATTGTATACACCCAAGGTTACTTAAGGAAATTAGTTTAGTAATAGCAAGACCATTATACTTAATATTTATTGATTCACTTTCATCAGGCAGAGTGCCCTGTGATTAGAGGAAATCTGATGTAGTTCCGTTAAAAAGGGGGCAAGATTCAAACCAGGAAATTATAGACCTGTGAGCTTGACTTCCATAGTGGGTATGATACTAGAAGGGCTACTAACTGACACTATTCAGAACTATATGAAGACAAAAAATATTATTTGTAGGAATCAGTGTGGTTTCATGAAAAACAGACCATTTCAGACTAATTTACTTGCATTTTATGAAATAGTAATTAGTAATTTGTAATTTGTACAGGGGAATTGCTGTAGATGTAGTATACTTGGATTTTGCAAAAGCTTTTGATACAGTGCCTCAACAGGTTATTGCAGAAATTACAAGGCTTCAGTTTGGGTGGTGTTATCTGTACATGGATTGAGAATTGGTTAAATGATAAATGGCAGAAAGTGTTGTTACTGGAACCTTTTCAGATTGGTCTAAAGTTATAAGTGGGGTTCCACAGGGTTCAGCCCTGGGCCCAATGCTTTTTAAATTTGTTTATTAATGATCTACAAGTGGGAATTGAAAGTAGCACCTCAATCTCTGCTGATAACTATAAGCTATATAAGGAAATACATACAGAGCTGGATGGTTTTTTCTCTGCAGAAAGATTTAGAGAAACTGAGTTAATGGGCAGAAAAGTGGCAGATTACATTTAATGTAGATTAATGTAAGGTTATGCATTTGGGCTGTAGAAACAAACATGCTACATATACTCTAAATGGGAAACAACTTGGGAAATCATCATTAGAGAAAGATTTAGGAGTGCTGATAGACGATAGACTTCACAGAAGTGTGCAGAGTCGCTCAGCTGCTGCAAGAGCAAATAGGGTACTAGCCTGAATAAAAAGAGGTGTAGATGCAAGAAATGCTAATATTATCCTACCTCTGTATAAATACTTGTTTAGGCCTCATCTAAAATATGGAGTACAATTTTGGGCCCCAGTTCTTAAAAAAGACATTGTTGAACTGGAAAAGGTGCAGAGACGTGCAACAAAACTGATAAAGGGATATCCAAACTGGGTTTGTTTACATTAGAGAAGAGACGTCTAAGGGGTGATATGATTACCATTTACAAATACATTCACGGTCAATACAAAGAACTAGCCAATTAATTATTTACTCAAACAGCTGAGCTAAGAACAAGAGGTCATCCATTAAGACTAGAGGAAAGGCGCTTTTGACTAAAAAGCATATAGGATGTTGATCCAGTGAACTATCTGACTGCCATTTGGAGTCACGAGGATTTTTTTTACCCGCTTGGGGCTAAATTAGAAATTGCTCCAGAAGGCTCTTTTTTTTTGCCTTCCTCTGGATCAGCAGGGGTGTTTTTGCCATGGGCTGGACTTGATGGACACATGTCTTTTTTCAGCCTCATCTAACTGTGTTACTATGTTAGAATATATCCCTCCAGTATCCTTGTCTTCTTCAGATACAAATGAAGTTGAGAGTGAGAGAGATGATTTTGCCAGAAAGTTATCTGAAAGGCAAAAGCTCTAAAGTTCAATGTCAATGCTCATCTGCAAAGGAGAAAAACTAAAACTTCTTGATGTCTTATAAACAATTTTACTTTTGGAATGAAGTTAATAAAAGATAGATAGATAGATAGATAGATAGATAGATAGATAGATAGATAGATAGATAGATATCACATATATATGTACTACATCATGACTAATGTAGGAAAAATGCCTATGAGCTTACCCAGCATCTTCAAAAGGTTAGGAAAGTACGAATTCCAAAATTGACAATGACGACTACTCAGCTTTTGTTTAACTTCTGAACAATGCAACCTGAATAATGCATATTTTTCTTCTTTACTTGAATAGGTTGGCCAAATAAATTCTTCTCCTGAATTACAATCAGGAAAACTACAGGGATAGAAAAAAAATTTCACATAGGGATTCTAAAACTGACCATGACAACTACTCATTTTGTTGAGCTCCTGAAAAACCTACCATACATCTTTACTTGAATAGGCTGGACAAACAGAGTCTTCATTTAAATCACCATTTGGAGAACTAAAAAAACAAAAAAACAGTCCATCATATACAGTAAGTTTTAATGCTTGATTAAAGGAACAAAGCCACAAACCCTTCCTGGATTCATCTGTTATACTAAAGCTATTTTTATCCAAACACAGAACCAGCATACAAATACATAAATGCTGATTGGACAAAGCATAGTACAGCCTTTCAATGATTCTTCTCATTTGCCTTATATAGTCTACATGTATGATAGTGCAATTATAGTTATAGTTCAGATAGCAGCAATTTTTTTAAAAGGCTAATTGTTAAACCTTTCCAATTTAGGGGGAATGTGCACTAAGGTGAGAAACTCTCCACTGAAAGAATTGTTTTGATTCTTATATTATTCTATAGACCCTATACAATAATATCTCTCTAAGAAAGTGGCTCCATAGAATGACATAAGAATTGGAATGTTTCGCTCACTGGATAGTTTATCACACCTTTATGCAAGTACATAGTTCTCTTTCACTTATGACTTAACTCCCTGAGTAGCAGATGTTTTTGCAACGCATTGCTTTGCAGTGCATTATGTACCCTTCTGGCATTCAAGGGGTTAAAAATAAATGCTCCAGTTCCCGAGATACTTAGATTGAAAATTATAGTTTTGAGCATGTGCTCTATGTTTCTGCACATGTGTATGAAGTATTTTGAGCGCATGGTCACAGCAGTCTTTGCTTTGAGCAATTCATATTCAAACAGAATGTTTGTTAACGCAATCAAGTGCAGGCAGTGCTCTTAGTTACCATAAAATCTTGGTTATAATAATAAGCACAATTTTCCCTCTCTTCACCTTTTGTGATTGGGGGGGGGGGTATTATACATGAGGAAAAAAAAAATATTTACATTGCCTACTGCTTCCCTCCTTCCCCACTTACCCTGGTCGACCTTTTCCCTCTGTAGTCCAATCCGGCAGTCTGACTGGATCCCAGCAGGTGGCATGATTGCATCTGCCACCCGCTTCCAGCATTGCCTGTCAGGAAATGTTCTTTCAAGCCAATGGTAATGTCTTGCAAAGACCACAAGGCTCTCACAGGGCAATGCCATAGATCCTATGCTGGTATTGTGTGTGTGTGTGTGTGTGAAGACCTATTAATAGAGCACAACAGTAAAAAAAGGTCCTTCACGTGTTGTGTGCAATGATTGAAAAAAAATAGGCAAAAAAATATAGATTGTTTATGTGAACCACATTTGATCAATCTAATAAAAAAGTCTCATGTTAAAAAAAAACATACTTAAAAAATGGCGGAAATATTAACCCCTTGAGGACCAGAAGGCTGGTCTTCAAGGGTATATACGAAAAAAAAACATAAACTAGACCACAATTCTCACTCCAGTGGTCCTAGCATGGATGACAAGATTAACTCCCTGTTCTTTGCTTAAAGCAAGATAAACTGTGATCTGACAGTTAGTTTCAATGAAGATGGGATGTTGATCCAGGGAGAAATCCAACTGACCTTTGAAGTCAGTAATTTATTAAAACAAAGCAGCACTCTGCAGTTTAATTAAAGAGATTATGAAACCCAGTCTGTGATGCTTAAATAAATCATACTGTATATAGAAATGTGCTGGCATCATACCTAAAGGGGAACCTTTAGGAATAAGTGGCTCTTAATTTGTTTAACAGAAGGACTTGCCTAGGTAGGTCATTTTCAAAGAGCAATCAGATATTACTTATATATTTTTACATATCGTTGATCTCTCTTGTAGTCTTAGCAAATTTTTTGTTTAAAAGCAGAAAACGTGTCATATTAGCCATAGAAGACTATTGTTTGGTTTGAGGAGGTGTAACTTATAGATAGTCTTGAATAGAGATCACTGCATACAGGAATCTGCAGATATAATGTGAAATATAAATAAGGGGATTTTAATGCCCTCCAATAAATCCTTTTCTCTTAGTCCATTGGGAGACACAGGGACCGTGTGAAAAAGGTGACTCATGGGGAACTTACCTTCATCCCATGGTCCTTGTGCCTCCCTCTGGAGGCAAGAGAAAGATACCTGACTGCTGCATGAAGGACACCTATATATACCTATATGGTAATTTGCTAAATGAAATGATGTATTCCTATGGCATAGTTCTACCATAAATATTAACCAAAGAGCTAAACAACTTCTGAAAGACGTACGCATTTCCCTTCATTCTCTCTAAAGACATATTTATTAAGTATTGTTGCTCAGAGTCAGACTCATCTGAGCATTACTGAATGGATGCAGGGCTAATGAATCCCTCAACTTTGGATCTGTTTAGCATCCCTTTTATTACAATAGCTGTTTCGGCTGACAAACAACTTGTATGGGTTTGTGATGTTCAGACTTTGAGAAGCCCAATGCAAGCTGTCTGGGTTATACTTTGCAGAGTGGAATCTCCACAGAGTACAGACTGTTATTTGATATGATTAAACAAAGACAACATAACAATACAATACTGCTAAGTAGGCCTCACTGAGCAAGACGCTGAAGTACGCTGCATGGGAAGTGTTGCTGGCTGGTGGTGGATGCTCTTGGACAGCCTTGCTGCAGCCTAGGCTGGATTAAAGATGCTGCTTGCAAGGCCAGATTAGTGCCGACCAGAGGAGCCAGCCTGCAACCAGGATGATAACACAAGAAACAGTAACTACTCATTGAGTACAGAAAACAGTGTAAGATGTAACCTACCAGCAGTATAGTTGTCACTGCTGACAGACTGGAACAAGAACAGAACAGTGAACCAGGAAAAACTATAAGTAGAGACTCGACTAGGAGTCGATGGGGTCGAAGCTCGACTAGCGGTTGAGGGGGTTGAAACTCAACTGGTGGAGAGGTGGTCGAAGGTCGACTAGTGGTCGAGGTGGTCAAGGAGATCTAAATTTGACTAGAGTGAGTAGAAAGGAGACCCGCCAAGGTAGAAGATGACAGGAAGTTTACTGACTGATTCAGCAAGAGACGGACCACACAGTGCCAAGGAGAAGGAGTTAAATAGTAGTCGAGCAAGCTGAGGTCACAATCCAGTCAGGCACAGACAATACACAGGAAGCAGGCAGAAGAGGAGTCGAAGAAACAGAGCCAAGGTCAAATACCTACACAGATATGAAGCCAAATCAGAAGTGGGAAAACCGGGTCAGTACACTGGAATCACTAGAACAAGGCTTGAACTCAGATCATAACAGGAATGATTTGATTGCACTGTGACACAAAGTGACAGAGCTTAATAAAGGCTCAGCAAATGTTTCACAACAAGAAGGCAGGAAATACAAAACAAAACAAGGAGAAGCAAAACAAAAAGCCAGGCAAGGAATGCCAAAAGTAAAGAAACAGGGGAAAAATAAAACAAAACCCTCCTCAAAGGACTACCTCCAAGAGTACAAAGATGGCTTGGCTGAAAAAGACCCATAGTACTGGTGAACTAAAGAAGGGTCATGGACATCAAAGGACACCACCCAAGAATTCTCCTCAGGACCATAGCCCTTCCAGTTAACATAGTACTGTAAGGTACCACGGAAGAGATGTGAGTCCAATATGACATCAATGATGAATTCCGCAGTCATCCATGGAAACAGGAGGATGAAGTGATGGGGGGGGTTGAGAACCATGAGTCAAATGATAAGAGACAGCGTATAGACAGGCCTCAACCTTGAATGGCCCTAGATATCGGAGACCTAATTTATCTGATGGATGAAAGAGCTTAAGGTTTTTGGCACAGAGCCAGACCAAATCCCCTGGGTGAACCTGGGTGCCAATGACTGATGTTGATTGGCTGCCACTTTTTGCTGCATCTGAGAGGCAATAAGAGGGCGGCGAATTGCTTGCCAATGGAAGTAGTTGAGTCAAATCATCCTGCTGACAGGAAAAGTAACAGCAGAGGAAGTGTTCCAAGTTTTGGCTTAACCTCTAAGGCTGTCCATTCAGCTGCAGATGGTATTCAGACAAATTCTGCAGATGAATACCAAGTCTGGAGCAGAATGCCCTCCAAAAGCAGGACACAAATTGGGAACTGCAATCAGAAGAGATGTGTTTTAGTATCCCATGCAGAAGGTAGAGGTCATGAATGTACAGTTCAGCCAGTTCAGTAGAAATAGGAAATTTGGGTAGTGGAACAAAGTGTCACTGTATGGAAAATCTATCTACTATAACTCAGATAACAGTGTTACCAGAGGAGGAGGGCAGATCAACCACAAAATCCATGGGGAACTGGTTCCATGGAAGAGCTGGCACAGGAAGACCCTCAAGATCTAGGTATTTTCATATGGGCACATACAGGACAGGAAGACACAAAGGAAAAAAAAACATTGGTCTTAAAATCAGACCACCAAAAATATCTAAGAATAAAGTTTTGGGTACGAAGTAGCCCAGGCTGACTGGCTGTCACAGAATAATGATCCTAACGAAGAATATCTGAATAGTGCTGTTCAGGTACATAATACACATTGGGAGGGGCAAGATACTTCAGATGGGTAGGCAGACTGGGCCAAGCTTTAGCTGTCAGATAAATGGCCTCATATTTGACTCTAGAATACTTTGGTATACAGATGAGTTTATGGTCGACTCAATGACTGCAGTGCAAGGTTCCCAGGTCCTGTGGCTTCAAAACAAACCCAAATCATCATCCCTCCACCACCATGCTTAAGAGTTGTATGAGGTGTTTGTGCTGTATGATCCCAATGAAGAATATCTGAATACTGCTGTTCGGGTACATAATACACGTTGGGGGCCAAAAATACTTCAGATGGGCAGGCAGACTGGGCTTTCCTGATGAAAGTGAGAATTGAGGTAGATAGAGAAGAAATAATACGGGCAGCAGAGACAATAGGATCCTCCTCCAGGTGATCAAGGCACTTCAAAAAGACAGGGTCCTTGGAATGGATACTTCCTCCTCCAGCTCAATCCCCCACCTACTCCAGATTCATGTGCAACAAGTGCCACAGAAAAAAGAACCTAAGTGGGTAAGAAGAAAAGGAAGCTCCTAAGACTAAGACCCTAAGAGGACTCCTCTTCCTGGGGAAGGAAACTCAGGAAGGTTCCTTATAGACTAAAAAGAAAATGATTTAATGGTAAGTTTACTAAAATTCTATTTTCTTTTATATCCAATATGGAAAACAGGAACCATGGGGATATACCAAAGAGTCTCAAAGAGTCCTGAAAGGGAAAGGAGGAAAAACTCACTTTTCTATGATACCAGTATTCCATAGGAATAAACTGGATCTTCATAACCCTACAGTCATGTGAAAAAGAAAGTACACCTTCTTTGATTTCTTTGGTTTTACATATCAGGACAGAATAACAATCATCTGATTCAGTAGCTTGTAGAACCACCTTTAGCAGCAATAACTTGAAGTAATCGTTTTATGTATGACTTTATCAGTCTCTCACATCATTGTGGAGGAATTTTGGCCCACTCTTCTTTACAACATTGCTTCAGTTCATTGAGGTTTGTGGGCATTTGTTTATTCACAGCTCTGTTAAGATCCTGACACAGCATTTCAACCGGGTTGAGGTCTGGACTTTGACTGGGCCATTGCAACACCTTGATTCTTTTATTTTTCAGTCATTCTTTTGTAGATTTGCTGGTGTGCTTGGGATCATTGTTCTGTTGCATGACCTATTTTGGCCAAGCTTTAGCTGTCAGACAGATGGCCTCACATTTGACTCTAGAATACTTTGGTATGCAGAGGAGTTCATGGTCAACTCAATGACTGCAGTGCAAGGTTCCCAGATCCTGTGGCTGCAAAACAAACCCAAATCATCATCCCTTCACCACCATGCTTGAGAGTTGTATGAGGTGTTTGTGCTGATATGCTGTGTTTGGTTTTCGCCAACCGTGGTGCTGTGCATTATGGTTAAACATCTCCACATCTCGTCTGTCCAAAGGACATTGTTCCAGAAGTCATGTGGTTTGTTCAGATGCAACTTTGCAAACCTAAGCCATGCTGCCATGTCCTTTTTAGAGAGAATAGGCTTTCTCCTGGTAACCCTTCCAAACAAACCATACTTGTTCAGTATTTTTCTAATTGTACTGTCATGAACTTTAACATTTAACATGCTAACTGAGGCCTGTAGAGTCTGAGATTTAACTCTTGGGCTTTTTGCAATTTCTCTGAGCATTGCACGGTCTGAATTTGTTGAGACATCCACTCCTGGAAAGATTGGCAACTGTCTTGAATGTTTTCCACTTTTAAATAATCTTTCTCACTGTAGAATGACGGTGTCACGGTAATCAGGCAAAGAAGAACAGTAATAAAATATAACCACCTTTATTTGAATATACAGTGACAATATATGAGATATAGCGTTGATAATATCCCACACAACCCCAGACCACCGGATGATAGGGCCCAAGCTCCTACCCAGTGCTGCACACTGTGCTACGTGCACTGCACTACTGCGAGGTACCGGAGACTAAAGGCAACAGGATGCGAGAGTCGGACAGAGCCACGGGACACAGAAGCTAACAGTTAGGCAGGCTAGGAGTGTTTGGAGCCAGTGAGTCAGCCAGAGCCACAGGTCAGAACCGATGTGGGTAGTCAGACAAGCCGGTGTTAACAAAGAGTGAGTTAGTCAGCCAGAGCCACAGGTCAGAACCGATGTGGGTAGTCAGACAAGCCGGGGTCATACACGGAACGAGTAAGTCAGCCAGAGCCACAGGTCAGAACCGATGTGGGTAGTCAGACAAGCCGGGGTTAACAAGGAGCGAGTAAGTCAGCCAGAGCCACAGGTCAGAACCGATGTGGGTAGTCAGACAACCCGGGGTCATACACAGAGCGGATTCTCAGATAAGCACAGGTCACAACAGAGAACAAGAGTAACTACCAGGAACACCACTTAAGGGCAATGACTCCTAGCCACAAGGAGGATTATAAAGGAGCAGAAGGAGGAGGAACCCAATAAGGCCACCCAGAATAGGCCCATAAACAGGCGTCCATGCTAGTGCCTGTTACCTGATGTCAGAATGAGGAAGTGGCTGGAGGCCATGCCAGCCGGTGGCCTTACAGAGGTAGGAAGCACAGGAGCGCTAGGCTGCCTAGGGATACTGTGATAGTACTCCCCCTTTAAAGACCTCTCCCCCGCTGAAGAGGACCAGCACCAGAGGAAGTGCGGGAGTGGAATTCATGGAGCAGGGCAGGTGCATGAAATCTCTCTAGGCAACCCAGGAATGCTCCTCAGGCCCATAATCTTTCCAGTGGACTAGATATTGTACCTGGCTTCTGACCCCACAAGAGTCCAAAATACTTTACACCTCATACCTCATGGTCCCCCACTTGGACAGGTCTGGGATGGACAGGAGCAGTAGTATATCTGTTACAGACCAATGGTTTCAGTAGCGACACAAGGAAAGCATTAGAGATGCACATATTAGCAGGGAGTTCAAGGGTATAGGTTACGGGGTTAATCCTTTGGAGAACCCGAAAGGGACCCACAAATCGGGGAGCCAGTTTTTTTACAAGGCACCTGGAGATGGAGATTGCGTGAGGACAGCCATACTCTGTCCAGTCTGGAACACTGGAGCCGATAGCCATCTACGGTCTATTTATCTGTTATAGCACAACAAGGAACTCTGCAGGGATCTCTGAACCCGTACTCATGTGGAGAGGAGCACCCTCAATGTTCCTCCAGAGCAGGCAGATTCTGAGCCTTGAAAGACTCTGGCAGCAGCGACGTTTGGAACCAGTAGTTAATCAGAAAGGGAGAGTTCTGAGAGGATGAATTGACTGCACTATTTATGGCCTGCTCTGCCCACGGTAAAAGGTGCGCCCAATTGTCATGATGGTCCGAGATAAAACAACAACTGTTCCAATGCCTGATTAGACCTTTCTGCAGCACCATTTGACTGTGGATGGTAAGCCGAGAAGAACGAGAGCTGGATGCCCATCTGACCACAGAATGCTCTCCAGAAACATGAGACAAACTGGCTCCCACGATCTGAGACTACCACCTTGGGTATACTGTGGAGACAAACCACCTCCTTGGCAAAATTCTCGGCCAACTCCTTGGAGGAAAGTAGTCCCTTCAGTGGTACAAAATGGGCCATCTTAGAAAATCTATCCACAATCATAAGGATGACTGTGTAACCCTCTAAGACAGGCAACTCCACCATAAAATCAATAGATAAGTGTGACCATGGACGTTCCCATTTCGGAATGGGTTGAAGGAGGCCAACTGGGAGGTGTCTAGGAGTCTTAGCCCGCGCACAAGTGGAAAATGCAGCAACAAATGCGGAGCAATCTGCCCTCAAGCTGGGCCACCAAAACAGTCTAGTCATAGACCATATTAGTTGGTCTCTCCCAACGTGCCCTGCAGCTTTCGAGGAATGGAACGTCTCCAGCAATCTAGTATGGAGGGATTCAGGCACAAACCCCTCCCATTAGGTTTATCCACTGGGGTAGAAGCTTGAACAGCCAAAATCTTCTGGCCCAGCGGAGATGTAATACTGGTACGTATCATAGCCAAGATGCGGTCAGGAGGAATAATAGGAACCAGAGGAGACTCCTCCTGGGACTCGGCCCCAAATTGTCGAGAAAGTGCATCTGCTCTAATATTTTTAGTACCAAAATTAAACCTCGAGAGGCATAGGGCCCATCTGGCCTGATTTGGAGACTTCCTCTTTGCCTCAGACAAGTATGTGAGGTTCTTGTGATCTGTCAGTATCAGGATAGGCACCATAGTACCCTCCAACAGATATCACCATTCTTTACCATCAGTTTATTCAAGCCTCTGAAATCAATGCAAGGTCTGAGTTCCCCATCTTTTTTCTTAACAAAAAAGAAACCTGAGCCTGCAGGTGAGGAAGACTTCTGGATAATTCCCCTGGCTAAGGCATCTGCCACATAGTCCTCCATGGCCTTGTTCTCCTCCACTGACAAGGGATACACTCGGCCCCTAGGAGGTCTGGCCCCGGTACTAAATCAACAGTACAATTGCACTGCCTGTGTGGCGGTAACGTACAGGCGTCTACCTTATTAAATACCTCTTTGTAGGATTGGTACTCAGCAGGTAACGAGGTAAAGGTGCACAATATTCTAGTAGGATGCTGGAGGCAAGATTTCATACAATGAGAGGACCACAACAGGATATCGCAAGTCTGCCAATCAATTCTTGAGTTGTAAAACTGCAACCAGGGAAGTCCCAGAATGATGGCATGAGGAGGAGAATATATCACCTGGAATTGCTGTGTCTCCACATGGAGTGCCCCTACTCTTAGAGAGAAGAGGTGAGTCTCATGAGTAATGTGTGCCAGCTGTAGGGGTCTGCCGTCAATGGCTTTAATAGCCAATGGAGCGGAGCGAGGCAGCAAAGGGATAGCGTGTTTGGCCACAAAGTCTGCATCAATGCAAAACCCCACGGCCCTGGAATCCAGTAATGCTGGAGCCACCACTGAAGACTCAGCCCAAGATAGTACAACTTCAAGAATAGGTTTGTCCTGAAGTCTCTCTGGGGACTGTAAAATTCCACCCAGGGTCTGTCCCCTACAGGACCCTAGGTGTGGGCGTTTCCTGGCCGGATAGGGCAAACACGCATCATATGGCCCAGCTCCCCACAGTATAAGAAAAGACCCCTCATCCTGTGCCGAGCCCTCTCCTCCACTGACAGGCATGTGAAGCCTAGCTGCATCGGTTCCCCCCTGGCGGGGTCAGAACTAGGAGATATGGGAGGAGAGGGTGGACAGGGTGGGCTTAAGAAGTTAGGTGCCAAACGAGGTAACTGTTTGCGCCCCTGTTCCTTGAACGAAGGCCTCCCATGGATTCTTGTGTCTATCAGGATGGTGACTGAGATTAGCTCCTCCAGATCACCAGGCAGGTCTCAGGCTGCTGTCTCATCTTTAATCGTGTCAGACAAGTCCTGGGAGAAGGCGGCAACTAAGGCTTCGTTGTTCCATCCTACCTCCACTGCCAGAGTATGGAATTCAATAGCGTAGTCCGCTTATGTACGTGAGCCCTGCCGTACTGTCATAAGCCTTTTGGCAGTGGAGGTTGCGTGCCCAGGTACATCAAAAACTGTCCGGGAACGAGGCCACAAATTCCATGAAGGTATGAATTATGGGTTTTTCAGTCTCCAAGATTTGTTCACACATGGCTTCTCCATTTTAGCTTTATTTTTGTTAAATAAATCATGACACGGTGTAATATGTCATGTGTTATTGTTCATCTGAGGTTGTATTTACTTAATTTTTAGACCTGCTAAGGAACAGGTGAGTGTTATTATGTCCTGATATGTAAAAACATACAATTCAAAGAGGGTGCACTCTCTTTTTCACACAACTAGGTGTCAATGGACACTGAACTAGTGCAGCAAACCAGAACCAACTGGGCTCAAATAACTGAACCACAACTAGGCAGTAGGTAGAAAGGAAAAAGAGAGTCCTTGGAGTGTGTTGTGATATTCAAAGGGACAGGTCTCTTCCTGATCACATACTCACATAGCCTTGATCCAAGAGGCAACAGTGACCTTGGATGCTGACTGATGCTTTAGGTCCCTCGAGGATGATAAAAAGGTCAGCCTTACAAAAATGCTGAGTGTGATGAACATGCTATTTAAAGCAACGTACAACATCCAACAAATGGAGATCCCTCTCTTCTTTGGAAGAAGGGTCAGGACAAAACGAATGCACAATGATCTCCTTATAGATGTGAAAATCTGAGACAACCTTGAGAGAACTTTTAAAAGGTACAAAGTACCACCTTGTCCTTGTGAAAAAGTAGGAAAGGAGATTTGTAAAACAGAGCTTGCAACTCAGCCACCCTCCTAACAGAGGCAATGACCAAAAGGAAACCATTTTGAGAGTCAGGGAATGCAACAGAATTGAGGCCAGAGGTTCAAAAGGAGGCCTCTGGAGGACACTTAAGACCAAGCTGAGGTAACACAGTAACGCGGGGTCCCAGAATGAAAGGAAGGTATGTGCCACCCCTTGGAGGAAGGTCTCAACACCCCACTGGTGGAAGATGGACTAGACCCTATGGTATGTCTTAAAGGACAACATTTTCATAGCTTGGATCATGGTGGAGATGAATTTATCAGCGTAACCATTTCTTCTCAGAATGGTGGCCTCAAAATCCATGCCGTCTAGGCAAGGCTCTCAATATCTTTGTACAATATGGGACCCTGGAGAAGGTACGGTCTCAGTGGTAAGCAGAAAGGCTACTGAATGGACAATATGATGAGGTCCGCAAACCAGGTTCATGGGGGCTTGAAAGAAGCAAGTAAGATGACTGAGCATTCTCCATCCTGATTTTCCGAATTACTCTGGGAACTACAGTAACTGGAGGAAACACATAGGAAGCTCTATGGGATGGACATCCCGTCTGTCGCAAGGGCTGGGGGATCCCTGGTCCACTCACAGAACACAGGAACCTTCCTTTTCTCCTGGGATGCCTGGAAACCCAAGCATTGAACTATCTTGAAGAACACCTCTGGATGCAGCTCAGTTTTCTGGATCCACTTCTAGACAGCAAAGAAAGTCTGCAACTATGTTTTCCACTCCTGAGATGTGGATTGCTTCAATGGCATGCATGTGGGCCTTTTCCCATAGAAAGAGAGTCTTCACATCTTTCTTAACTATCTTGCTGCACATTCCTCACAATTGATGTAAGCCAGTTCAGTTAACTTGCCTGACTGAACCCTCAATTGCTTCCCCATGAGTACCTGGAACAAAAGGAAAGCTAGGAGAATGGCTTGGAGTTCCAGAAAGTTGATAAACAGGAGAATCTCCTCCCCTGTCAACCAACCCTGGGCCACCATGTAAACCACGGTCATGCCACATCCTCTCAGACTTTTATCCGTCATCATAAGATTCCACTCCAGAACCTGGAAGGGTCGCCGCTGAGTCAGGTGGGGGCAATGAAGCTACCAATGGAGACAATCTTTTCCTTGTATAGAACTGAGCATTAGGGGACTGCTTGCAGTGCAGACACCAGAAGACCCAGAACATGCATGAAATTCAATCATTGCCAAGGGCCACCTCAGTGCCTGTAATACATCCTGAGACAGGAGTTAGAGCTTCTCCCCCATGAGAAACACCCGCTCCTGGAGAGTGTCGAACTTCATTCCAAAAGGGCTAGTACCTGGAATGGGATAGGAGGACTTTAAGTTGAGGACCAAACCATGATGTACAAGAATGTGGGCACACTATTGGATATGGAGAGCCAAGATTTCTTCTAAAGGAGTCTTGATCTGCAGATCACCTAAATATGGTATCAGACAAATGCCTTGAGCATGGATGTATGCTGCCAGGACTGCCAAGCTCTTCATGAAGATTCTAGACACTGAAACCAGGCCAAATGGCAGAGCAGTGAACTGGTTGACTGCATGCAAAAGAAAAATGCAGGAAGCGTTGCTAATCCGGGTGAATTGGGACATGCAGATACACATCCTGGTGATCCAGAGAAGCCCCATATTGCTCAGATGACTGAGTGCAAAGATTCCATCTTGAAGCTCATAGCAACCACATATTGGTAGAGACATTTCAGTTACAGAATAGGCCAGTGGTCATTGTCATTTTTGAGAACCACAAAAGAGGTTGGGATAAAAACCTGAAAACATTCTTGGGCTGGTACCAGTACCAGAACTTGCTTGTCTAGTAATGAGGAGATGGCATCTATAAAGAGACTTCCTCATTCTTGGTGCAATGGAACCTTTGCCAAAAAGAAGAGATAGGGAGGAAGGGACTTTAAATCTATGCAAAACCCTTCCAATACCACCCGCAAAAGTAAATGGTCTGTTATGGAGAATGCCCAGGCATCTCAAAAAAGGAGTAGATGACCCCCTACAGGCAATGACAGACCAAGACTCTGCGAGCCATGTGGAAGTTGGTTTGTCAGGCTTAGACTTATTGTGCTGCTAAATCACGCTTGGGAGATGTGACGGTACCAGCGGACACCCAGCCTTGGTGTCCCCGTCAATGGTCACTTCTTCAGCTACAAGCCAGATGGACATCCAACAGCATACCGCAATATACCCCAATCACCAGGCAAAACGAGTGTCAGGGTAACCTGAATTGTTTACTGGCACAAAAACACACATTTTTATACAGTGTGGAACAAAAAAGGACAGACAAGGGTGTAAACATAATACACAGGGCCAGACATGATTACATTATTTAGACAAAGGGACTGATGAGGGGCAAACACTAGGACAAAGGGCTGAGAGACTCGAATACACATTTCAAACAATGGCCAGAGGGTTGAAGCATCTTTGAATATTCCGCTTCAACCCCTGGCCAATCCTGAGCCTAGAATTGACTGACCAGTCCTGGTCAAGAGTCTCATAACCGTCTTGGCCTATCAGAACTGCTGGGCGGGCAGCTAACTGACCAATCCCTGGGCCTCCTACTTTCTCCCATGTTAAGTCAATGGAGGCCTTTTAACTCCCAATGACCAATCAGCGGCCTGCCAACACTTAAACCCCCAGTGGCTCATTTTCTCAGTGAATGTCAGCCTCTTTGGTGAAAAATGTAGGTTTTATTTCTGCCAGCATAATGGTCCTCAGTAGTTGGTGAAGCGTGGTGCTCACCAGGTCAATAATCCAGGGTTGCCAACACGGAAGATTGGTCCGGCTCCCGGGACAGGAGACCTGAGGGATTTGCACCCTCTGCACCCTAGATTTTCAGGGGAAACTAAATACATGCACCCTCCTTCCCAAAAAGGACAATTTGGTGGAAATATGAGTACTCTTTCCACCAGGAGACTCATTAATGATCTGCTATAGATCAAACCCAAATAAGGCCTTGACATGAAATGGCAAGAACACAGTAACTTTAGAAGACTGTTCTGTGTACCAAATCTTAAGCCACAGGGTGTGGCACACAGCAACAGAGAAAGCTGAGGATTTGTCACATCAAAGAGGGCTTCAGTAAAGTAGGGATTTGCAATTAAAGAGCTGTTCACCCCACACAACAATAGTTCTGTTGACCCATGCAGAGGCATGAGGCAGGGAATACAGCAGCTTATCAGCCTAGTATTTCAGCCCAGCTGCATCTGCAAAGAGAAGGGCTGTGTTTTTAGCCAGGCATAAAAAAGAGAGGTCAACAGCTGGGAAGAAGCTCAATACGCTAGAACCTTGACCACGAAAGGGTAAAGTTTACATAAACATTTACTGAGGAACAGTCTCTTATCAGGAGTTTTCCATTCAAGAGTACTATTGGAGGGAAAGTTAGAGAACTCTCCCCTGCACCTCTAGAATATCAGACCCATCAGAGGGTTTAGAGACCTGAAGGGTCTCCAGCACTGCTCTGATGAACCTTCAACATGGAGGACAGGGTCAGACTAAAAGCAATCCCCCAAAGGAGATGGAGTCCATATACTTATCATCTTCTGAATCTAGTTCCTAGACAAAAGATGCCCCAGTAGCCTGAAAATGCCCATTAAAGGCAGTTTCAACTTGTTTATTAGTGGGTAAGGGTTACCAGGAATGGAGAACGCCCTAAAAGGAAGATGGACTAGCAGCCATAGATGACACCAAGGCTTTTTCCCAGTCAGACTCTTATTCAGAGTTGGATGGCCACAGGGGATTGAAAGGGGCCACAGTACATGAGGGACATAGAGTACCAGAATATTCACTTGGGAGCCAAATATGGCATGAGAAAGTGAGTGAGAGGGGTAATGTAAGCCCCCCTGAATCCTTAGTCTTGGATTTCCCCATATACCCTTTAGGGTCAGACATGTGTAATGGAGCATAGTCCATTACTGGAGCCCTTGTCTGGACCTGGAACTGTTATCCAAAGAACCCCAGAGACTGTGAACATTTCTGGGCCCAAAGTGACTGACAACCATGGAATGCTGGCTTGCTTCCAAGGAAATGGGCAGTAAGGGTTAATTATTTGAGTTTGGGTAAAGTCACCTCCAATGTGTATTCTAGCGACTCAAGCCAATGTATTGTGAACTGTATTAAGACCCCCTGCTGTGTGTTAATTCATTCAAGCCCCTCAAGTCTTTGTGTCCATTGTCTGAGTTCAGCAATCCTTTTGTGTTTGAAATGTAATCATGTCTGAGTCATTGTATTTGCTAGACCATCTGATGCTGGTCCATTGTCTTACATGTTGTGATTGAATTATGTCCCTATTGTATCTGGTTGGCCCATGTATTCCAATGTAGCTGAGTTGTATAAATATGTGTGGTTTGTTCCAATAAAGTTGAGAGTTATTCGGAGTGAACAAGGAGTCCTGGTGTCTTATTTTCCTATGGTATAAAGCGGCCACTTTGACTGAGTATCCTGCATCGTTGACCGCCTGCTGCCAACTTCCTGCGACTCAACTTCGTATGCTGTCAGGTGGCGACGTGGACTCTGTTTTTGACCTTCCGTTGGTTCCTGCGACACTTTTTCTGTTATCCGTTCGACCGGGAGTAGAGGCCTCACTCTCTACAGCCCGTGGTACCAGTCTGCAACACAGCTCTGGCTGTGCGTCCCTTTGACTCTTTCCCTGTTCGCCTGACTGTCCTCCGACTCCGACACAAAATCAACGCTGCTATCACTTTGTCGACTTCAACACGGAGTTTGCGACACCACAGTGTTCGATCAGTCCGTCTATTTGTTCAACCGGTGCATCCAACGGCGCCAGTCCGGTGTCGAGAGGGAGAAACCCTGGAACAACGGCGGAAGGCGAAGTGGTCCCTTCTTGCTTCCGTTACAACATGTCTATGAGGAAATGTCTAAAACAAGATAAAAGTACTTGAAAGTATCCCCAGTTTAAGGCAAAGCCTCCAGAAAGACCCAAAGAGTACTTATCTGGTATACAATTTGGAGAATAGAGCAGGAGAGTCAGCCTATGTGTAGGTTACATAAAGGAGAAGTAAGGTGGCCACCATTAAAGGGTGCTATCAGAAAAAAACAGGAAATGATTGGTATTGTAGTGTTCTCCATTACTTGTTCCCTAGCAATGAGTAGTGTTCTCCATTACTTGTTCCCTAGCAATAAGTACTTTTCCAGCTGCGGTCTTACATCACACTCAGTGAGCACTCACAAAGTCGATCATGCAACAGAGCATGACGAGAGAAGAAGAAATAGTTCTCTCTGACTATTGTAGCTTAAACAATTGCATAGATATTCACCATTAAAGTCTATACGGCAAAGATGGCTGTGGGATGGGCTATTGTTTTTAAAGGGGCCATGCACTAAAAAAAAACAACTTTTTTTATTACACTACAGAAAAAGATCAAAAACCCCTGGGGTAAATATTAAAAGGACTTTGGGCATCTGAAAGGCCCCAAACAGCTCCATAAGACATAAGTTAGTGAGAATAGCAGTGTCGAACCTAGAACAGCAGAGGAAGGGTTAAGACCCCAAACTTCTGCTGCCGTCTGTGGCACAAGGCTAAGATGGAGAACAAAGAGCTAGTAATGAGTGCATTAACAACACACAGCGTGTGAAAGGCTCAGGATAGGACATACAATGGGTCATGGAACTCATAGTGTTACTTCACCAACTTTCAGTCTTCAGGCTCATATCTCAAATGGGCGGAATGTCTAGGAGACTCAGCTGTGAGGAACAGACTTATCATAAAGTCAACTTCCACAGGGGAAAGGGGGTAAAAGCACATGTGACGCGGGCAATCCACCTACAGGGAAGGCAGTGATGGGGAGCCCACCTAATGGGAGATTATACCGCCCCATAGCTGGGGAAAAAATAATAAAACAGTTCCCTTCAATTCCATCTTGGACATAGGAAACACAAATATGGAGTACGTGGGGGGTTGAGCTAGAGGAAGAGGAGGGAGCCTCAACCCCATGGTTCCTGTGTACCATATTAGATATTAGTGAAAGTGTGCTTTAGCAGGCTGGAATGGTTAGTAAGAACACCCGATCATTATCAGATTGTAAAGTAAATCAAGTAGAAGTAAGAAAAATAAACACATTGAATGCTAATAAATAAGTATATTAATGTCAATGTCTGAGAGAGACTTTGTGTGAAGGAATATAACAGCAGGAGCACAGTTTGAATCTAAATACAGAGTAGTCCGGAGATAAAGCAGGATTCGAAGAGTCGAACAGAGTTGAACAAACCAGGTCAGGTGAGGAACCGTCGACCTCAAACAGGTTAGTCATTGAATCTTCGACTACCACTGCCCTCAACTAGTCAGTAGCCTGGAAGTGTTAGTCATAAGGCTTCGACAATGACATCCAACTAGTTGGACAGACAGGAAGCAGGGAGTCGTAGGCCATAGATCATCCACACCATCTACTAGCCGGGGCGGTCATTGGGGAAACCGAAAATGACACCCTTGACTCAGCCAGAAGGTGTGGAAGTTGAACAATCAGCAATATGAGTGTCCAGAAACAGCAGGAGATTCAGACAGGCAACAGCTGGAGGAATACTCTTTGCGCAGCAGATGGCAGGATACAAGTTGAATTCGAATGTCACAAAAGCAACAGGAGTCTCAGGCAGACAAGCTGGAGGGACACTCATTGCGTAACAGAGTGGCAGAAAAGGAGTTGCAGATTCAAAGAAGACTGGTCAATGGAAAGCTGAGGTCGGAGCCAGACAGGAGATGAAGGTACCTGGTGATGAGATGGAGCCGTAGTCTAGAAGGAAGCTGGGTCGGAATTCGGAATCAATTAGTTGCAAGATACAGAAGAATGAAGACAAGGTCATGAAACAAGCCAAAAGATCGGTAGATGGAGATTCTGGAACTCAGGAAAGCTACAGTAAGGACTCTCAGGTACTTGGCATGAAAATCGAGCAAGTTCTGGAGGCTGAACCAGGTAGATAAAGGCAACAGTGGCCAATAGAGATGGTGGTAGGAGGAGTAACCAGAAGGAGCATGACAGTGCACAAAGGATGCAAGCTTTGATATAAGCTTCCACATTCTGTTTCAGAGAAGGCCACCAGAACCCGGCAGAGGAGGAAATCAATGTTCTTAATGATCCTAGGATGACCTGACATAGCAGAGCGATGCAGCCATCTCAGTAGAGAGGGATGATAGCGTTTAGGAACAAAGAAGATGGCTGGGTGTCCCTTTCACTCATCCACTGAAATGATGTTGTAGGAACTTAATCAGCTATAAGGTGGATACGACAGACTGGCCACAAAGTGTTTGGCAGGAATTATAGGCTCAGGAGATGGTTCTGGTTCAGAAGTCGGGATAAAGCATCTGCTTTCAGGTTCTTGGATCCAGGAATATATGTAATTATAAAATTAAAGTGAGTAAAGAGAAGGGCCCACCGGGCGTGTCTTGGATTCAGGCGCTGAGCTTGTTCCAGAAACTGTGGGTTCTTATGGTCAGTTTGTATAATGACTGGAACTTGAGAACCCTCCAGTAGGTATCGCCGTTCCTCTAAAGCCATCTTAATGGCAAACAACTCATGATTTCCAGCATCATAGTTCTTTTCTGAAGAATTTAACTGCTTAGAGAAATATGAATAGGGGTGAAGGCGATTAGTGACTTCATCTCTCTAAGAAAGAATAGCACCTGCTCCCATCCACCTCAATGAGGAAGGGTTTGGTAGGGTCTGGATAATGTAATAGGGGTGCAGAAACAAATAACCCTTTTAAACGTTCAAAATCATCAACAGCTTCAGAAGACCAAATCTTGGAATTGGCGTTCTTTTTGGTGAATGCTACCAATGGAGCAACAATAGAAGAAAAATTCTTAATACATCATCTATAATAATTAGCAAAATCCAGGAAACGCTGCACGTCTCTCAATGTGGTTGGTTGTGGTCATTTAGTGGGATCCATATGTAAACCATAGTCAGACACAATATATCCTAGAAAAGGAAGCTGGGAAGTTTCGAAAATACACTTTTCTGCCTTAGCAAAGAGACGGTTTTCCCGAAGGCAATGTAGGACTGAGCGAACATGTTCCCTGTGTTCATGAAAGGATGAAGAAAAAATCAGTAGGAGAGCAGAATATCCCTGAAAATCTCATTAACACTGTGGGGGCATTACAGAGGCTGAATGGCATTGACAAGGTACTCATAATGGCTGTACCGGGTGTTGAGTGCAGTTTTCCATTTGTCGCCTTCTTTGATGCAAATCAAATTATATGCCCCTCGAAGGTCCATCTTCATGAAAACTTTAGCTCCCTTCAAGGCATCAAAAAGTTCTGGGATCAGAGGCAGGGGATATCTGTTCTTTATGGTCACCTTGTTCAGGCACCCATAGTCAATGCAGGGTCTCAAGGATCATCTTTCTTGGAGACAAAAAAGAAACCTGCACCAGCTTGGAAGGAGGAAGGAATGTCTGATGAAGTCTCTAGCCAAGTTCACATTTATGTACTCCAGAAGGACTTGATTATCTGTTACAGAGGGCAGAAAAGTTCTTCCCCTGGGAGGAATTGTACCAGGCAACAAGTCTATCAGACAGTCAATGATGTGTGTGGCGGCAAAACCGCTGCTCCTTGTTTGAAGAAGACATCCAGAAAGTCCCTGTAAGGTTTAGGGTTAATGTCCTTGGGAGCAGTTATGCTACCAATAAGCCCGAGTACAATGACCTTGGCCAAACAGGTGGAAAGACAGGTTGGGCTCCAGACAATTAATTGATCAGATTTCCAGTCTATCACAGGGTTGTGATGATGGAGCCATAGAAGGCTTAATAGTGTCTTGAGGCAAAATTTGCTTTCAAGAATACTCCTGCAGCACCAGAGTCTAAAAAGGCTTTAGTTGAGACTGAAACCCCCCCGACCAATTCAACTGGACAGCTACCATCAAGCTGTTTGGATCAGTCTGAAGGGTTTCTTGGTTTTGGCTTAAGGAGGTGTCTCCGGTGTTCCTTAAGCCAGGCAGTTTCCCGGCCATGTCGGGCACTGCCGTACAAGATGGCCTTTCAGACCACAGTACAGACATAAGCCTTGGCTCCATCGCCAACATTTTTTCTTCATCAGTGAGTTTAGTAACAGACCCTAGGTCCATGGGTTCTGCATGGGTCTGAGATGTTTCTGCTGATAGCATAGATCGAGAAGTAGACACAGGTTTGAAATGGTGGGAGCAATCCCTTTCAAGTTGTAGCTCTTGCTGGCGACGATCAAGATCTAGGCAGAGAGTGATGAAAACTTAAAGGTCGTCCGGTCTCTCTTGGTTGATTAAAGTGTCTTTGATCCTCTCACTTAATCCCCTATGAAAAGCGGCCTTCAATGCCCCAGAATTCCAGTCTGTTTTGTAGGAGAGGGTACGGAACTCCACAGCATATTGGCCTACCATGCGGGTTCCTTGTCTAAGTCCCAGTATGATAGCTTCAGCTGAAGCTTGTCACCCAGGCAGCTCAAACACAGTAATAAATGCAGCTATAAAGGCACTGGAATCATAAAGAAGAGAAGACCTCTTCTCAATGAGAGGAGAAGCCCAGGCAAGGGCCTCATCTTTCAACAAAGATATTATGAAGGTTACTCAGGCTTCATGAGAATTGAATGATTGAGGCAAGGTCTTGAAATGAAGCTGACATTGATTCAAAAAGACACGACTGTCTTTAGGGCACCCTAAAAATCGTTCTGGCAGGGGTATCTTAGGTGGTTTGAACCCTGGAGGGGTTCCAGAAGAAGATACACCCTCAGGGGCCAGTACAGGAGGATTTTGAGTAGCTGGAGAAGGCGAAAAAGTGTGCAGCATCTTCATCATAGCATCTAACATGTAATTCAAAGTTTGTAAGTGTGCTGCATGAGAAGACAGGATCTGCTTCTGCCGTTCCTGTCTGAATGTTATGTGTGAAGCCTCTGCAGCATACATATTTTACTGGCAATATCTGAGAGAGACTTTGTGTGAAGGGATATCACAGCAGGAGTACAGTTCAAACCTAAATACAGAGTACTCAGAAGATGTAGCAGGATTCGAAGAGAGAATAAGTATATTAAGGTCAATGTCTGAGAGAGACTTTGTATGAAGGGATATCACAGCAGGAGCACAATTCGAATCTAAATACAGAATACCCCGGAGATGAAGCAGGATTCGAAGAGAGTACAACAGAGTCGAACAAACCGGGTCAGGGAGGAGCCATCGACCTCGAACAGGCTAGTCACTGAATATTCGACTACCATTGCCCTCAACTAGTCAGTAGCCTGGAGAAGTCAGTCATAAGGCTTCGACTACAACACCCTCGACTAGTTGGATAGGCAGGAGGCAGGGAGTCGTAGGCCGTCGATTGTCCACACCCTCAACTAGCCAGGGGCAGTCACCGGGGGCACTGACAACGAGAACCTCGACTCAGTCTGAAGCCCTGAGGTGTGGAAGTCAAACAATCAGAGTCCCCAGAAACAGCAGGAGGTTCAGAAAGGCGAAGGCTGGAGGAACACCCGTTGCGCAGCAGATGGCACGATATGGTGTTGAATTCGAATGTCACAAAAGCAAAAGGAGTCTCAGGCAGACAATAGCTGGAGGGATATATATAGCAAAAAAATCACTGGCAGCGCTCCTAAAATGAGTATCTCAATTGAAAAATTATATTCAGTTCTCATCAATATTAGTCCTTACTATTATAAAGATTTAAGGTCAGTCTCTGAGGTGCAGCTTCAGCTCCGGTGTCCTCAGCGGCATTGATCACGCCTTGTGTGCACAAAACTGGAAAAAAGAAGCAGGCAGATGCAAAGCCTCTAAGAGTAAGCTTCAAGTCAATAGAAAAGCAATATAGACTAAATGTACTCACAAGACCACTACATGTAAGTCAACCCAACAATACTACATGATCCCCGTACATCTGATGACAGGAAAAAGTTGTCTATAGATGGGACGTCTCTGTCCACGTTCCGCAGTCCAATCCGTATTACTGGTGTCGCCAGGAGATCTAAATGGGGAAGTAATAGATGCCTCCTCTAAGGGTAACACTGTAACCATAAAAATGGTTTAGCCCCCCTCCCTGGTCGTCACCTACCAGATGCTCTGTATGTACGGATATGGTATTGGATCACAAAGACGAGATCGAGATCAAATAAAATCAACATATATATTACATTTATATGATTACTATAAGATCAAGTATTGTATCTGGAATAAGTTTGCTGTGATCTTTATATGCACAGCGGAGTGTATATGCACGGTTTAGTATCTATGGAGACTGTAGGTGATTCATTTTGCGTTCCAGCTTGAGAACAGAGACCAGAGAGAAGTGTGGAGTTCACAGTGAGGCATGGAATTTCCTGCTGTGTAACCTCTCTACGGACGCCGCTAAGGAAAACGCCGGTATCACTGCAGTCTCTATGATAAGTTTATGGATTTTTGTTTTTACCCTATAAATATGTCTTGATATTACTTGTCATTATACCCTGACGAAGTGAGCATGAGACTCATGAAACGCGTAGGGACTTTGTATCAATAAAGTATCAATTATATATCTCGATGTAGTCTTTGTGATCCAAAACCAGGTCCGTACATATAGAGCATCTGGTGAGTGACGACCAGGGAGGGGGGCTAAACAATTTTTATGGTTACAGTGTTACCTTAGAGTAGGCATCTATTACTTCCCTATTTAGATCTCCTGGTGACACCAGTATTTCGGATTGGACTGCGGAACGTGGACAGAGACGTCCCATCTACAGACAACTTTTTCCTGTCATCAGATGTTTGGGGATCCTGTAGTACTGTTGGGCTGACTTACAAGTAGTGGTCTTGTCAGTACATTTAGTGTATATTGCTTTTCTATTGACTTGAAGGTTACTCTTAGAGGCTTTGTGCCTGTCTGCTACTTTTTTCCAGTGGTAGCTGGAGGGACACGTGTTGCATAATAGAGCAGCAGGAAAGGAGTTGCAGATTCGAAGAAGAGTGGACAAAGGAAAGCCAGAGTCGGAGCCAGACAGGAGATGAAGGTACCTGGGGATGAGACAGAGCCACAGTCTAGAAGGAAGCCAGGTCGAGATTCATAATCAAATAGTCACAGGATACAGAAGAATGAAGACAAGGTCAGGAAACAAGCCAAAATGTCGGTACATGGAGATTCAGGAACTCAGAAACACTACAGTAAGGACTCTCAGGTACTTGGCGTGAAAATCGAGCAAGTGCTGGAGGCTGAACCAGGTAGATAAAGGCAACACTGGCCAATAGAGATAGTGGTACGAGGAGTAACCAGAAGGAGCATGACAATTAACTTACAGCTCTTTGAAGGGCACCTAACTAGGTTCGTTCTTCTGTTAAATTAAGAGCCACTTATTCCAAGGGCATAATTCTCCTTTAATGACATGGTTTAATCTTTGCAAGACTTCATCTCTGAATGTCCTAGTTTGAGATTATAAAATTGACTTAACTATAGTTTTTTTTTAATTGAATAACCACTCTTTATATATTTACCAACATTTTAAGTGGCTGTTGTCATAAGTTGACACTTTCCTGTCCACAATATTGTAGCTTTTCACATAAATATATCGGGAGCAGATTTGTTTGAAATTTATAGCCAATATTCAAAAGTTAAAAGAATTTGAAAAACATATTTAGCATAGAATTTCCATTTGAACGTTAACCTTAAGAACAAGAGAGCTGTATGATGCATTACACTGCTCTTGTCATCCTTGCAGGATTTTGGCTCTGAAAAAGTGTATTAGTTCTATGGGGGTTTGAGACATTAGTCTAAGCACCCACAGAGCCAATCACTGTTCAAGGACAGGAAGTGAGGGGGCTTCTTCTTATTCCTATTCTAAGCAACTCAGTAATTATTAGCCTCTGAAGTACTGGATCAGTAAGTTAGCAGTAGTCAGTGGATTATTAGAACCCTAGTTGCATTTTAAGAGGCCCCAAATATATAGGAAAACATTTTAGGAGCCATCATTGGGTCCTTTAATGTATACCGGAAAAGCAGTCTAAATATATTTTTTCACGAAGGACAGCCTCAACCCTCCCCTACCATATAGCCACAGTATTAAACTACAATACAGCAACAAATGGCAGCACAATGTGAGGCCCTTGGCAAATGTTAGTTATACCACTCTTTTTCTACCTTTTCTTCTCTTTAGCCAACACCTACTCTCATCTTACACATACCCTCATACAACCCTTTTCACATACTATGATGCACACTAAGCAAGGCAGTGATGTTTCTGCTAGTATAGTATATATTTATAACACACACAACAAACAAAAAGGTTGTCACTGTGCTCAAAATATGTTTTAAAATACTGTACCCAGTTTTTGCAAAGTTGCCCCAAAGTTTCATAATCCTTTTGCTCAACAAATATTCAGCTTTAGTGAAATTTTCACTATCAATCAGAGGCTTTCCAAACACTATTGGTAGTTCTGCTGCATGCAGAGAACCCATCCATTCAGGCCACATTTCGATTGATGAGCGATGATCATATTCATACAAAAATACATTGATCTGATGATCTGCCAAGTAGTTTGCAAATTTTTTTGTAGGGCAGGTGAACATATAATCTCGAATAATCAGTTCCATGGCCTTACGATTCTTCTCAAGATTGTCTACATCTTCCCAGTCTTTATATTGCAACAAAATGGATTCTACACCAAGGTCACCAGCTGTAGGGAAAAATCTTCTAATGCCCTCTTTAAGGTCCTCTGTGGTAATTAAGCTTTCATTTTGAAAGCTAAAACCTGGAGTACACGATACACCAAATGGATTACCATCATCTTTTGTTATTCCTATAATAATATCAGCTTTTTTTAAGGTCTCATTAATTTGATTGCCTAGATTTTCTCTTATAAAATCACCATCCAAAACTGGAACAAAATGTGTTACTGCATATCCACTCTCAACTGAAAGCTGCTTTTCAGTCATCTCTTTAGGATCAGCATTTTTTAAACAAGTCAGCATTGCATCAGTTTCCTTTAATGGGCATTCAAGGTTTTTAGCTAATTTTTGAGTTAACCTCCTTGCCCTTTCATGAGAATTTACTGCCCAGTTTGCTGTGGCTGTCCCACTTTGAATAATGGCTCTTGTGAAATAACTATGACTTGCAGAAGATATCACATGAAAAGCAACAGAAGCTGCTCCAGCACTATTTCCAAAAATTGTCACACTGTCTGGGTTGCCACCAAAAGCTGCAATGTTTTCATGAACCCACTGCAGAGCTAATCTTTGGTCAAACAGACCAGCATTTCCTGGTGCATCCTTGCTTTCTGGAAATGCCAAAAATCCAAATGAACCAACTCTGTAGTTTATTGTTACTACGATTACGTCTTCCACATAGGCCAGAATGCTTCCATCATATGGAACAAATGAAGTTGTGCCACTAGAAAATCCACCTCCATAGATAAACACCATAACGGAGGCAGGGTGTTGTTTTGATGATGGAACCCACACATTGAGATAGAGGCAGTCTTCACTCATTTCATTTTTTACTATCCACATTTCAATGCCAGGGAAATCCATGTATTCGTCTAATTGGTTCTGATAACAAGAGTTTCCAAACTTTTCAGCTTTGTGTATACCTTGCCATTGTTTTCGTGGCTCTGGTTTCTGGAATCTGCGTGTTCCGGTTGGTGGTTCACCATATGGGATTCCTAGATAGGCTGTGATTGTACCTGATAATACAAATAGCTTAATTCCACTGACTTTTCCTTGCTTTGTTGATACAACAGTGTCATCTTCTGCATTCATATTCATTATTAGAACAGATATCACTATAATATACACATTGAGGATCTTGAGCCACTTGTTTCGAAACATTATGCCTGCAATGCAAAGAAAAAAATAGAAATGGTTATACAGCTATTTCTTAAAATGTATATTGTGGTGACTGCAAGGGGTTTCAGAGTGGTTCAGTGGAAAGAACCACTAGAAAGGGTGTCATCTTCAGATTTAAGAAAGCTTTTACTTAGGCAAGACATTTTGCTCAGCAAAGATTAAAAACATGTAAAACATATACTATTGTGAGATGTGTCAGTCTTATTTACATCACAGCTGGCCAAAATGTGCCTCAGTATTTCACATAAGACATCTTTTGCCTGGCATTATCAATGTGATAAATAGGAAAGTTTTATTTGACTTGACCATTTTTCTGTGAAAGTCAGATTATTTTACACTTGTATCACTGGAGATTAGTCTTGTTAATATCATCCTTATTATAGGGTATGTGTTTGTTAATTTCACTTTACCCAACAATGACTATAACTTATAGGTTTCAACATCTGCAGTTTATAGCTTCCCAATTCACTGTGGGTCTGAGTTACTGCTTCCAGTTACTAGTGTATTGTACCATCTCACTGCCAACCAATGTCCACCCTTGCCGCCTAGAAATGTATAGTAATTTAAGTGAAGTTAGAAGAAAATAGAATGTCCTAAACTGTAAAAAGATGAATATTTCCTTGTGGATCATAAGATGTTCTGTAATGTGTGTGCGAGTGTGTTTGTGGTGGAGGTTAATGTAGATTCTACCTGTAGCCAGCAATTTCTAATGGGTGTAATAATTCACACAAGCAACACTGAACCACAGTGAATTGACAAGCTATAAAATGGGAGATGGTAAAGCTCTATAGATGTTAGCCATTATTGTTGGGTAAAGTGAAAATAAAATTAACATACCTTATACTAGAGGAATAATAATGCTTAATATGCAAAAATATATATAATTTCAAAGTTTACTCTGGCGAGTAAAACATGGGTCTGGAAAGAAATATTGCAACAGGGCATGCACTGGAACCTGGAAAGGAGCTTGGAGCTCACTGGGCATGTAGTATGTGGTGTTATTGGTGAAGAAGGTGAAGTTGTAGATGAGAAGTGGCAGGAAGAAGCTGGGTGCCAGAACAAATTTCCAGGGATGCAAGTCAGAAGAGCCTTATCCCCACTGGCAGTCAGAAATGGCGGCATGCAGGGCAACACAGCCTCATCTCCAGCAGCAGATACAGGTATGGGGATGTGGGGAGGAAGAGCCTCATCCCCAGCCTAAGACCGAAGTGCTGGGATGCTGGGGCCAGAGCCTCAACCCCAGTAGCAGTCAAAGGTACAGGGATGTGGGACAGAGGAGCCTCATCCTCAGCAGCACTAAACTGCTCTAAACTGGCTTTAACTACTAGAGATATGAAGAAAAGATAGACAAAAGAATCAATTTTGGAAAGAAGATAACCCAATGCACCAAATAAGGGGTCACTTGTATTTTTGTCCCTAAACTGGTGAGAACAAATGTTTCCAGAAATGGCCAGTGGAAAAAGTGCTGGTGGTATCAGAGTTTGAATGTGTGGTTCTGAGCTGCCCGCAGAACAAGGCTGGGGTATCATATAGTGTATCAGTAGTTCATGCGTCTGCAAACACTGCTGCTACATGGAAAGTAATAATAATCGCTCAATGATTTTATTGTTAGAAATATGTATGTGCATCTATGTAAAAAAAAATAAAACAAATAAGTGTGTGCATGTGTGTGCATGTACATGTGTGAAGTTCCCAGGGGTTTGAATGTCTGTGAGTGTGAATGTGTGTCAGTATGAGGTGCCCTGGGGTGTTTATATTATACAAACATGACTCTAGGTAGAGCTGAGCAACGTGATGCCCTCCTACTGTTAATGTTGATTGAGGATGATGGGAGTTATAGTCTAACAACTTAGAACTAATAGTCACTGCAGCACCACCCCATCATTCCTGACACACTCTTTCCCTGCCATGTTCTTTTCCCTTTATCCCAACAGTCAACGTCTGTGGTCCCCGTTCCTACCTATATAGCCTTCTCTGTTTCACTGCCTCTTTCCTTCCCATTCCCCACTGTCTCCTGCTGTTATTTTGAAAACCAGCATACGGCATGTGGACATACTGACTTTCATTATGCCTGATTTGCAGAATAATAGCAGATAGACAGTATGAAATTGTAAGGAAAGTGGCAGAGAGAGTGTGGCAGGAAGGATGGGGAAGGATATCGGTATGGGGGTGGCAGATATGGACATAAAAAAAGAGAAGTGGCATGTGTGTGTGTGCTCATGGGAGGGCTGGCCTGGGGGGCAGGGGGGCAATTGTCCCCTGGGCCGGTCATATATCTGGGCCAGTGGGCCACTACCTCACTCAATCTCCCATTTGCTGCTGTAATTGGAGCAATAGTAGTGATACCACAGAGCTTACAATTGAAATGAAGCTACAGCAATGATACCCCAAAGCCACAATCCAAATGGAGATACACTAGTAGCATAACCCATTTCCCTTGTAAGCTCTATGGTATCACTAGTGTAGCTTTACTTAAATTGTAAGTTTTGTAGTAGCACTAGTGTAGCTCCACTTCAGTTGTAAGTTATGTGGTATCACTTGCCTTTCTTCACAACATTAATGACAATTTAAAAATTAACGAAAGGGGGTGGGTTGGGACAGTGGGCTCAGACTATAGTAGAAAAGGGCCACTTGATTTTGTTTGCCCCCTGGGCTCTATGTTGCCAGCCCTCCCCTGTGTGTGCTTAACCCCTTAAGGACCATTGCCGTACCAGGACCGTCACGGCGGACCGGCACTTAAGGACCAATGACGGTCCTGGCACGGCATGGAGTTCAGGGCTCCCGTCGAGGCTGCACGCCGCTCTGGAAGTCCTGAACCAGAAGCGCTATTAAAAAAAAATGCCCCCTGGTCTGCAAGTGCCGGACGCACGGGATCGCGCTGGTCCTTAAGGGGTTAAGCTGCACTGACCAAAAAGTTGTAGGAGAGGGACCATTGACTCCATGTTGGTAAGGCAGTAGATGGTGTTAGGATGACTAACAAAAAAGTAGAACCTTAAAGTCTGGACACCCCTGTCTACAGAATGCAAGCTTTCTGATGCAGCTCCTTTTTGGCTTGTAATCTCTGGGCATTATTTTCCAGCATGAAATACAATTATCAACAAAGAAAAGAAAAAAAATGGTGGGCCTCTGGTTATCTCTGTGGTATCATTGTGTAGCACCACTTCAATTGTAAGCTCTGTGATATAAAAAAAGAAAGATGTACTTTGCAATGTAATGTGCTTGTTTCTCTATGTTAACTTAACATAGAGAAATTAGCACATTACATTGTAAATGCAGTTCAGGATGTATGTATTCACACAGAGCCGGATCATCCATTAGGGCAACCTAGGCTACTGCCTAGGGCCCAGGGCAAGATAAGGGGCCCTGGTTGCAAGAAAGGAATCACAGACAGAGACCCTGCTGTTGCTGCCACAAACATCTTGTGTCAGATGCCCTTTTAGTTCCGTTATAATAATAATAATCCTTTATTTATATAGCGCACACAGATTCCGCAGCGCTTTACACTCATATTGGTTCCTGTCCCCATTGGGGCTCACAATCTAAATTCACCTATCAGTATGTTTTTGGAGTGTGGGAGGAAACCGGAGTACCCGGAGGAAACCCACGCAAACACAGTGAGAACATACAAACTCATTGCAGATGTTGTCCTTGGAGGGATTTGAACCCAGGACCCCAGCGCTGCAAGGCAACAGTGCTAACCACTGAGCCACTGTGCTGCCCCTATATAACCAAAAAAACCAGTACCTGCTAACAGCACTCTGTGTCAGAAGCACCAGATAAAAAGATGTGGGGCCCCAAAATGCTACCTTGCATAGGGCCCTATGGAGCCTTAATCCTTCTCTGTATTCACATTTCGATTGGCGGTAAACAGAACATTTTAATACAATGTATTTCAGCTGGTCAGTAATTAAATTTTTGTGCTTTATATTAATAACACAGAGCTGCCGCAAGTATAGATCAATGGCCCATATGTTTAAAAGCAAACTGGTTTTATTCTGGAGTAAACCAACCACACAACAGGGGACAAATAAAAATTATTAAATTCCAATGCACTTGAATAGAGCTTTATTAATCAAGCTTTTTTTTTTATTACATTCATATTTCTTAACAAAACAGTGCATGAGACATCAGTTATATCATATGCATCACACATGAAGTAGTACAGACAAATACCGTCCACGGCACAAAGAATCTCGATGCCAGTGCATTGAGAATCAGTAAGGAACGCCACCCCCAGTATTGAAACAGTAATGTCACAAACAGACTGCAGTGAATTGCAATAGGAGAGACCAGGTGGAGGCAAAAGAATGGTGTTACATTGAGCGTGAAAACGTAAATTACCAAACATCCAAGACGGAATAGAGCTTTTTAACCCCTTGAATGCTAGATAGGTCTCCAATGCATTGCAAAGCAATGCATTGGAGACCTCTCTAGCATTCAAGGTGTTAAATCCTCTATTTAATTCAACAGGAATTTCGATTTGTCCCCTATGGTACAGTTGGTTTACTCCAGAATAACTTCAGTTTGCATTTATACATAAGGGCTATTGTGTCTTAAATTAGAACAAAAATAAAAAAAAAAGGCAAGAGCTGAACATAAAATGGCTTACTTAACTCTTTGCATTGCATTATAATTATATTTGTAAAATAAACAATTACGTGGTAGTGATGATAACGCTGTAGTGAGGAGTGGATAACCTACTCCTCGCTACAGCGTTATCATCACTATCATGGTTGGCAGGCACTATGTTGAATTTTAAATGGGCTCTAGCCCCAGATCTTTTTGGAACCTAGAAATGCCCCTGCACAACAATATATAGTTTGCATGGGTTTACTTAATAGTAACATGTCAAAACCCTGTTTAACAAACACATTGCAAGAAAAACTAGTTATCTAGGGCTAGGGTTGCCAAATCATTATCCCTTTAACAACAGACACATGAGAAATGCATGCAATATAAGAACAATGCCATTCAAGTAATAATCACTGCAGACCTGCAGTGTGTATTTTTCATAGTCACCCTTTATTAACAACATTTAAGTGCTAGTTTGGTATCCAACACATTGAGTTGCAATGCGCTAGATATCTCTCTGGCACTCAAAGGGCTAAACAGATGCTCTGGTGACCCTCTCTTTGTTTATCAAGATGCTATGTAAAAAAGATGAAGGAAAGAGACAGACGTACAGGTTTTGAGAAGATAAAAATAATTGGGAGGAGTGAGCAGACTGAAATTCAATATAGAACACAAGTGCAGTATAGAAAAGCTAAACAAGATTATGAAGGAGCATTTTATTTATTATAAATAATCTATACACAGATTAAGTTTACTTACCGATCTGCTTCTAACAGATGTCTTCTATCACTGTGACTGAAACATTCCAGAAACTTATGGGAAAGTATAACTCCTCCTTTCAAAAGTTTAAACCAATTAATTTCAATTCACAATGTTCAGCTAATAATGGGTTGCCAGTCTGTATTATGCAAGAACTGCAAACAATAAGGGGGCAGTTAAATGTATCATAGAAATACAAATCTCTTTTTGTAAAAAAAAAAGATTTTTTTTTTTATACAAAATCACTTTACTTACTAATAAAATCCCTCTTTTAAACTGGCTGAATCAAAATCACGGAGAGATCTGCTGGGTAGTGCTTATGGAATTGTGGGTTGCCCCAGCAACTGTTGTCAACCCTGGCCACCTCTGTGAAATCTTTGTATCTAAGCAATTACACAATCTGCTCTTTTGCAAAGAAAAATCTGTTGTCTAATATTAACGCTTTAACCCCATAAGGACTGGTGACATGTCAGGGCCGTCAAACAGCTCCTGACGTTAAGTACCGGTGATGATCCTGGTACATGGGGTGGCAGAGCGTAGCACACCGCTCTGCCATCCCAGAATTGAATGCAATGGAAAAAAAAAGACGAAAATGTACGTCATGGGAAGAATGTTCCTAAAGGGCCCATGACGTACATGTACATCCTTGAATTCAGGGGTCCCCACATGGCAGCACGCTATTCAGGGACCTCTGATTACAGTAAGCAAAAAAAAAAAAAAAAGTGCTCCTTAAGTTCAGTCCGGATTGGGCGGTCATTAAAGGATTAAGAATCAGAGGGGTGTACAACACATTGCTTTGCATTGTGTTACACAATCCTTCTGTTTCTTAAAGGGTTAATCACTTTGCTGCTAAGCCTTTTCATTCCATGGTAATTCATTGCAGTTTACATTTAAATGACAATTTATGGTAATTTTCAATGAACAACCCACACACATGTACACTGCTTAGTCCAGCAGTCCCTGAACTTTCAAAAGTACCATTGACTTGTCCATATCCCCTAACATGACCAAACAATTTTACCTAGAATGCTATGTTATTTGTTTTTCTTTTCATTCCTATACAGTGAATGACAATCAATTATCCTGGATTGTATTGTTTCCTACATTCCACTAGCAAATGCTTATGGTTCTAAGTGTAGTATTATTTTTCTTTTCTAAAACAAAACAAAAAACATATTAATGTGCTTAGTTTTTCGTACAAAAATTTGCAATTGGGAAAAAAAAATATGTTTCCCCCATTTTGCCCTATTCTGCATTTCAGGCACAAAATAACATTTTTTAAAAGTACACAACATTCATATTTCAGAGACTGGTCCATTGTATATCTACCCCAAAGGGTTTGAGATTTCATTATCGCAAAATAAAAATTATATTATAATATATATATACTACTAAAAAAGCATGGCATACCATATAAGGTTAGGTAGCAGGTAGCTAGAGGCCTCCTGAGTAAAACATACCCAACTGGTATGAGTTCACTTACTACAGGGGGTGCCAGTACCTGGCCACAATCAACCAAAACAATCTACGAAAACATAGACAAGGTGTTCAAGGCTCAATTCTATTCCCCACGGTAAAACAGTTGGTAAGGGCCAAAAGAGTTCAAGGCGGTACACACACAGTTGTACCGTCGGAATTCTATTACCTGACCACAAGAAACTTCAACAGGTGTTGGTTGCCAAAACCCACACTGTGGCCAAATGCTAGTTTCAGCTTTTTGTTCCCACAATGCATGCTAAATAGCGTGAGTTGTGGGAACATCAAAGGAAGCTAGCTAACTCTCGTTGTTTGACACAGTGTCAAACAATGAGAGTGAGCTCAAAAACAGTCATCTTCCCCACACCTCCCAAACACTAACCCTACACTAACCCTAATAGTGCAATGCAACAATACTACCCCAAACACTATCCTAACACCCAAAACTGTAACACTTACCTGTCATCCACTGTCTGTCTTCTTTAATCTTCTGTCTTCCTTCTTCTCTTTACCAATCTGTATTTTAAAATTAGAAAAAAAAAAAAAATTTTTTTAAATTCCCCAATAATATGCCTGACTTAACCCTTTGAGTGCCGGAGTGGTAACCCCTCCAGCACTCTAATGGTTAAATGCAGTCTGGAATAGCTGTTAAAAATAATACTCTCTCATTCCAGTTTAAAAAACGTGTAAGACATTCTTTTTGTTAATAAACAAGGGTTATGATGTCTTCGCTACTGCAGCCTCCGGTGGCTCTGCTGACCCCCCCCCCCAGGTCATCGTGCAAGTTGAAATGAGGGAATTTTGAACAGTGTTAACCCTGTTAGTGCCAATACCCCACTGGCACTGGCAGTCATAGGCTTAATCTTCTTTTCTTTATAATCACTTGTGTTGGAAACCACTTTTCTACGACACACTGGTGGTTTTCAACGCATGTAAGGGACTCTGCACCTACTTTTGATGACGCAGTTTTTCCACCAAAAAAAGTGCAGCCCTTATGTATTGAAGCCAACGCATAGAATAGAATACCAAATTCTTTTTTATTTTGTCAAATGGATGCAAATTTTGCACCCACTGGACATTTTTATGTGGCTGTGTTTTTTGACAGCATAGGTGATAGAATACCAAACTGTGCTGTCAAAACCACCATAGGCCAGTAGGGCATTTTTATTTTTTTCTCAGGGCTTGTGCTTTGAAAAAAAAATAATAATAATAAATTTAAAAAAAAAAGCACAGTCTTACAAAAAATAAACAATTTTGGGGGGGGTTGTTTCTAACAAGCTTAAGTCCTACAAATCAATGTTATTTCAGGGCGTGGGCCTCTAATAAGTCTAAGTCCTACAAAGGCCTCTAACAACAAATCTAACAAATCATCCTCTACAAAATACTCTATCAAGTCAAGTATCAGTCCACCCCAGTGGCAGCTTATGTCAGGAGGTTCCTGTCTCTATCACTTTAAATACAAATGTCTTATTTTTTTTTTTTTTGTATTAACTTTCCCCCAAATACCAGTCAAGAAACCCCCCAAACAAATTCCCTGTTCAACTGATTCATTCCCCAGACTCCACCCACCAACACAGGCACCCTCCTCAGACCCCTTTTATACCATGACTTATGGGTTATTTTTTAATTTTATTTAGGATTTATTTAACTGCCCCACAATACCAGTAAACAAGCCCCCCAAAAAATAATTCCCTGTTCAAATGATTCTTTCCCCACACCCTGACAACAAAGGCACTCTCATGCCCCTTTTATACTTTGCCTTTGGGAAATTAAATAATATTTGTTATGTGTTGTGTGTAACTTTAATGTTCCCATTGATTTCAATGGAATGAGCTAGGCAAAAAAGCGGGAAAAAGCGAAAAATTAGCACTTTTCGCTCTAAATTTTTCGCCAAGCGGAAAGTGACATTTTTCACCGATTTCAGTTTGAGGCAGAAATTTTTGCCCATCCCTAATCACATGCTCATCCCATGCACAACTTCTCACCCACCACGTACAACAGCCCCCTTTGTCCTCCCTTGAGGGAGCCTCTGAGTGTTTATTTATTAATGTAGTTTATACAGCCTGCCCACAAGGCCAGGATCCCGGGCAGTAGGTCTATCTCTGCTGCCCTCCCACTCTTACTCTGCCACCCATCCTCTTTGGTTTCACTTATTCTATAAATTAACCCAGTCCTGTTGATTATCCTTCAACTCCTCCAAGTCACATGCTTTATTTGTATATCTGCCTCTGCTCATCAAGGTGCAGGGAGGCAGTCACATTGTGACTGATTTTTTATGCCTCCATTATCATAAACATAGAGCATGCAGAGCACCTGCACTCACACAGTAGTAATTTGACGGACTCCAATTCAGTGTTTACAGATAAGGAAGGACACTAGGCTAGCCAGTAAAACCCAATTTTGGAAATGTTGCTGTACTGGAGCCCCTTCTAATTGGCACCCAGTGCAACCACACTTTTCGGCAAATCCTGTAACAGGGGATAAATACTGTAAACAGTCCAAAAGATTTAGCTCTTTGCGTGCCAATTCACTGGATACCCCTCTGGCACTCAATGGGTTTTAATATCACTTTAGCCCATCTTCACCACATTGAAAAAGCAATGCAGGGGGTTAAAAATCACAATTTACAACATCTCCGCTACACTTGAGACTCCCATTACTCTTACTGAAATTCATAAAGCAACTTCAACACTTAAACTTGGGAAAAGCCCTGGCCCAGACAGCTTCACATCCCAATATTATCGCTAGATTCTCTAGCCTCACACTTACTCTCATTCTTCAATAACACGATGGAAGGACACGCAATTCCCCCCCAATCCCTAGAAGCACACATAGTAGTAATTCCGAAACCCAATAAAGACCTCACTCGATGTAACAATTACAGACCAATATCCCTACTCAATATTGACATGAAGCTATATGCCCAAATTCTTGCCACCCGATTATGTCCACATTTACATTTCTTAATTCACCTCGACCAATGTGGCTTTGAAACAAGACATAATACTGCATCAGTCATCTCTTTTATCCACATTGCTCAACACTCATGAACCACTACAATTATGCTATCCACAGATGCTGCAAAAGCATTCGATAGGGTACAGTGGTCTTACTTAGAAGAAGTATTACACTATATTTGACTTGGCCCCTGTATGTTTCAAGGCATCATGAACTTATATTCTTGCCCCACAGCTAGGATTTCAGTTAATGGTGTTCTTTTTTGACCCCTTTCCCATCTCTAATTGGACACGACAGGGATGCCCCCTATATCCTATTCTTTTTATCCTCACATTAGAACCTTTCCTGAATACAATCAGTAATTCCTCTTCCATCTTTGGCCAAAACTCAGCAAAACATTGTTTCAAAATATTGGCATATGCCAACGATATGCTTCACATTCTCACGCAGCCTGAAAAATGTATCCCTTCATTACTACAAATACTAGGCTAAAATCAATTATTGCAAATGGGAGGTACTAAATATTAATCTACCCACGCACCACAAGCTTCAACTTCAATCTCTTTATACCTTTAAATGAACGGCCTCACACATTACTTATCTAGGCATTAATGTCTCACCTGATATACAATCTCTGCCAAGTATTAATCTTGTTCCTCTAATATCTTCAATCGAAACTGATCTTCTCAAATGGTCCCACCTATTCGTATCTTGGTTTGGCAGAATCAATGCAATCAAAATGCTGATTCTACCTTGTCTCATCTATCTTTTCAATGCACTACCGATATCCATACCCCAACGCTACCTCACCTCTCAATTCAATTATTTGTAGGTACATATGGAACAACCCCCATCCCAGAATACACCTAGATATTCTGTCTCGAAACTGGAAATCTGGAGGACTAGGACTACCAAACATACATCAGTATTACTGCATTGCTGCCCTATCTAAATTGCTAGATTTTAATCCCTCTCTGCAAATCAGATGGCTTGTCTCATTATAATGTTCACTACAAGGCACTGATTTTCTACAACATTTATGGTCTGCCCCAGTTCTATCTAGTCATAACACTATGCATCACCCAATACTTATCCACATTCTTAAAATATGGGGAAAAATTCATTGACTCACTATCACGGTTCCCGTGATTCTGCTGTCACTCTCTGCTGTGGTGCTCTCTCATTGGCGGAGCTTGTTTAGCCCGCCCAGGGTGGCCTTCATATACTGGGCCTCTAGCACCTGTCAGGTGCCCTTTCGTGGTATTCCCGTAACTGTGCATCCGTTGCTGTGTTCCTGCGTTCCTGCCCGTCTGACTACTCTTGTTGTTCCTGCTCCGTGATTGACCCGGCTTGGCTGACGATCCTGCTCCGTGATTGACCCGGTTTGGCTGACGCTCCTGCTCCGTGATTGACCTGGCTTGGCTGACGTTCCTGCTCCGTGATTGACCCGGCTTGGCTGACGTTCCTGCTCCGTGACCTGCTTCCTGTGTTCCTGCGAGATCCTGATTATATGTCGCTCTGCAACATTCTGAACTGTGTATGCAGTGCTGTGCAGACTGATCACCCACTTAACCCTTGCAGAGCTTGTTGCCTCCGCTACTGAGCCTGTCTGTGAACACTTGCAGGGCTTGTTGCCTCCGTTACCGAGCCTGTCCGTTAACACTTGCTGTGCTTGTTGCATCCATTACCGAGCCTGTCCGGTAACACTTGCTGAGCTTGTTGCCTCCGATACAGAGTCTGTCCGTTTACACTTGCAGAGCTTGTTGCCTCCGCTACTGAGCCAGTCATTTAACACTTGCTGAGCTTGTTGCCTCCACTACCAAGCCTGTCCATTAACACTTGCAGAGCAATTGTGGCCTGCGTTAACTGTGCGTCCACCTTACACCTTATGAGCACAGAATAGCAGTTGTTGCACCGCGTGGTGCTATTGGGCGATTCCTCTAGCTCTTGCAGTGTTAGTCTCCGTTACCGCACCGGAAGGGTGTCATTGGCTCTGGTCTAATTCAGCTCTCGCAGTGTTATGCCTTTGTTACCGCACCGGTAGAGTGCTACTGGCTCAAGTTCCATTTAGCTCTTACAGTGTCTATGACTCCGTTACCGCACCTAAGGGTTGCTATTGGCTCTGGTCCCATTTAGCTCTTGCAGTGTCTCTGACTCCATCACCGCACCTAAGGGGTGCTATTGGCTCTGGTCCCATTCGGCTCTTGCAGTGTTGTGACTCCGTTACTGCACCAGGAGGGTGCTAGTGGCTCTAGTTCCATTCAGCTCTTGCAATACTGTTGGGTATCTCGCTGATCACCTGTTCCTGAAGTGTTTCAGTTCTGCCTCACTGCTAAGGTGCTTCCCACCTCGCACTACTGACTGGGCTGTTAATACCATCTACTGGGCGTTGGCTACACACACCACAACAGAGACTGATTACTTGCATTGGGCTTTAACCCTTATGCCACTACTGTTCCCAGTTATATGCCAGTATTGTCCCAAGCCTTATTGTGCCTGCAAAGGCATCCATTATACATATCCATATACGTGTTATTACCTATTCTAGCCCTAGGGGGCAGTGTTCCTTGCTTTCGCTCAATAAAACTGTGTTTTATTTTAACCTCTGGTCTGAGTGTCTTTAAAAACCGTTACACTCACATAACTTAATGTTATGATTCTGTCCTCTCTTCAGCCTGGTGCAGTACCTCACAGTGCCATTACCTTTCTGTGGTGCTGTTTTAGGCTGCTGCACTCAGACTAAAGAGCTCTGATTCTGTTCCCTGCTGGCCCTACCTTGCAATCACCTCCTCCTTATTTAGTTCAGTCTCTCCCCTTGCTCTGGGCCTGAGATCCTGAGCTGGCTGTATCCCTGAGTTGGCTGCACCCCGAGTTCCTGAGCTGGTTGCACTCCTGAGTTCCTTCAGCCGGCTGCACCCCTGAGTTCCTTCAGCCGGCTGCCCTCCTGTGTTACTGAGCTGGCTACACCTCTTGCATTCCTATGCCTCCCTCCTGTGTTTCTGAGCCAGCTTAATCCCAGTGCCCAGAGGCCCAGTTTCCCCGTGCCCAGAGGCCCAGTTCCCCATACCCAGAGGCCCTGCTCTTTTCTGTTTCATTGAGTGTTCTATTGTGCATTATTCTTTCATGTTTCTTTTATATACATACATATATATATATATATATATATATATATATATATATATATATTACACTTGGGTTCCCTTTAATTTGTGTGTGTGCGCGCTGGTTTTCTTGCTTCCTGGGTTCCAATTTAATTATGTTGTTTATTATGGTCAGCACCCCTCCCTCACCAGCCCATGACACTTAATAACTCTCTCATCCCCACTCTTGTCGATATTCCGTAACCCAGATTTTCCCCCTGTGCTACTTTTCCTATATCTTTCAAATCACTCGCTTCCAACGAAAAACATAAATTGGGATATTTATCCTCTCTCGTAAACTCCACGAATACCTCCATACCCCTCACACCTAGTTTGATAGATTGTTACGGTTTTCTGACACTCAGACACTAATATAGTAAAACACAGTTTTATTGAAAATAAAAAATGAAAGAACAGCGCCCCTGGGGGCCAAGAATGGTAACTGTGATACAGGCCCAAATATGTCTTACAGAGTAAGAGTACAGATAAGCAAACACAGGGTTAAATGTGGAGAAAATGAACTAGACAAGTTCACTGATTGGCCAACGCCCAGAATAGATATCAGTCTCTTGATGATGAAGAGAAGGGTGTATTGTGTGACTGAACTAATCACTCTCAGAACTTTTGGAAATGAACGCCCAGATTGACCAGCAAATGCCCAGGACCAAGCCTATACCACCTTAGTGGAATAATCTGGAGAGACCCACTGCAAGTAGATGGACCAGAATCGGAATCGCCCTTAACCTTGTCTCGGATATAACCCTGCTTATGCCAACGGGAGAAGAGCCGTACGCACCCCTTGGGTGCCAGAGTGCATGAATACTGCACAAGCGATAGTGAGCCAACGGATGGTAATACGGTAGTAACACAATGAACGCTAAAGGTGACCTGGACCGGAACACCACACTGGTGTCCAATGGAGCACAAACAGCAAGAGCAAATGGAGGGTCCAACGCCAGCCGGCGTGTTAGCGGTGTAATGGCACCGGAAAGGCTACAGCTCTGCTAGTGCAAATAGGGAGGTCTGGTCAGGTAGGCACATTCAGTGTTAACAGGCTCGAAGGAATACACTGGCTTGGCAAGTAAGAATACAGGCTCAGAGATCAGAGGCAACCGGCACAGCAAGGGTTAAAACTGGTCATACACGGGTACTGGCACGGCAGTGTTAAAGGAACAGGCTCAGGCAATGGTCCAATACTCGAGAGAGGATTAGTCAGAGCAACACAAACACAGTTCCGAATGTCGCCAGCCGGCGACCTGGAACACGCAGGAACACAGGAACAGATGCAGCACTGGATCCCAACTGGAACCGGATCGGTACTTGGAGCTTGAGTCGACAGCCAGAGCCGGGTCAATCACGGAGCAGGAACGTCAGCCAGAGCCGGGTCAATCACGGAGCAGGAACGTCAGCCAGAGCCGGGTCAATCACGGAGCAGGAACAATGGGATGGTCAGACTAGCCGAGTCGGTAAACTGGAAAGCAGAATCACAGCAACAAGGCGCAGGCTCAGGAACACCACGAAAGGGCAACTGACAAATGCCCAGAGCCCAGTGTATAAAGGAACATTCCGGGCGGGCCAGTCAGCATCCTCCAATGTACAAGCAACCCAGCAAAGACTGACAGGGAAGCACGGGAACCGTGATATAGATCGAATCTCATGGCTTCCAGCTCAGCAAATTCAGAAATAGGTACAACACAAACTCAATAACGGCTCCCTTCCCAGAACACTCAACATGTTTGAAAACATTATTTTGCATAAACTTCCTATAAATCATCCTCTATCCTTCTATGCACTCATATCTTCTTTACCATCTCCATGCAAACCGTACTTCTTCACTCTCTGGGAAAATGATTTAAAGACACCCATTTCTCCAGAACAATGGTCAAACATTCTTAAAATTAATTGTCGTATTCCCAGATGTGCAAAATTACGTTAACTAAAAATTATTTCCCAATGGTATAGAACACAATATGGCCTCTCTATAGCTTATCTGCAACTAGACAACAGATGATGGAGATGATGGAATTTGTTCCATCTTTGGTGGCCTTGCACTATACACTATGCACTATGCACTTAATCACAACATCACAATGGTGCTCCCTGGCAATTTCCAGACATCCTGCCCCCCCCCATCTTCCCCCTTCTCTACTCTTTTCCATTCTGCTTCCTTCCTTTTCTCTTCTCTACATACACACACTGAATTAACCTTTTCATACTCACTAATTCTTCAGCATCACATCTCAGCCTCCAATACTACATAGTGGAGAAACCTACCTCCTCAGGCTTCACCAGCATATTGCTTGTGACAACATGTTTACATATCATATACACACAAACCTACCACTTCGAGGTTAAACCTTGCAATACCTTATTTTTCCTACTTTGTTATACCAGGTTATATTTAATTAACTGTTCATTGTATTCCATTTGAAGTGTATGTAGATGTTTTTATTCTGCTGTACTACTTAACATCTTCAAAAAAAAAAAAAAAAAAAATTTAATTACATTGTAATTTTTTTGTCCCCTATGGTACGTTGGATTTGAACGTGCTTCAGTTCATAGTAGATCAGCACCACTGTCATAGTCAAACACAAACACATACTGCACACATACACACTGAGGGCTCATGTACACAGAAAAGTGGTGAATTCTAGAATACTCCTGCATTATAGGGAACAAACTGAAATTCCTATTAGTTTAAATTGTCATTGTAATCCCTTGCGGCAAAGTAAAGAATTGGAGACTTTTCTCGCAATCAAGAAAGTCAAATTTCCAAAGAAAGAACAGGTCTTGACAGGGAGTAGGGAGGAATTGGTATGTCGAAAACTTGTATGTAATTCAAGGATAATCCTCAAACACAACAAACACATTACTTCTCCCTTCTGCCTCAGATGGGTGTGTGGCACAAACACATCATGTAATTTCCATTTCTATATGGACATATGAAAATATGTGGGGTTTTGCCAGTGAATGTTTGCATGGAATTAGATATGTGTCATACAATACCCTTAACCTTTTGCTTTCCAAAGAGGTAACCAATGCATTGAATTGCAATACGTTGGCTAGCCTCTGGCGTTCAAAAGGTTAAATCAATTCCTCTAGTACTCCTACTTAGAAAACAAATTGACGGTTTGTCAATTATAGGGTTAAAAGTGCACATTAGATCTTATAAATATAAAAATAATTGTTATTTTTCCTTTTTTTATATTTCATATTTTTTGGTGAGAGGTACAGGATGTCAGCAAGAGCTTGCCCCCTCAGTGTGGATCTTGCTCTACAAGGAACTGCAAATACTGACAGCATGCTTCCCTGTCCAGTGAGGTGGGAGGGGAGGTGGAGGTAGACAGAATACTTGAGGGGGGGATGTATGGAAGAGAGGTGTGTGGGGAGAGAGGAATGCAGTGTGGAACACCTGAGTCCCTCCAACATTATCCTCAGCCATCCAAATGAGCATAATGGGAGTTTTAATCCCTCAACAATAGATGAGTCACAAGCTGCTGTAGCAGCCCCTTACTTTAACTGGTCCTTCCAGCCTCTTCATGAAAGAGGAATCCCCAGGACATTAACCCCTTGATGCTAAAGAGGATTTCAGCAATTGCACAGAACTGAAGGGATTTAAACTGGAACTTTCACCCTCAGGACACTTCATGTCAATTAATGTAACTCATAAAATTGTCTCTAGGTTGAAATTTGTAAAAAAATGTTTTAATCTCAATACTTTATTAGATATTGGATGTTAAAAATTACCTAGTGACGTCACCAGTTCCTCTTGCTGCAGTATATACTGTACCGTGCAGCTCTGCAGGACTTCCCCTGTTCTGAAAGTCTTCTCTGAAAGTCTTCTCCCACCTCCCTCCCCAGTTCTCCCTAGGAGCAAGTGCACTCCCTTCATCTTACTCCCCCACCAATGTGTCTCCAAAAGAAGGCACCCCCTTCCCTTTTCCAGGTGGTGCACCTCCTCCACTGTTGGAACCAACCATGTACTCTTAAAGGGGAACATTCACATACAGAAAACTTTTGAGCATTTGTTTAATTACATAAAAAACATTAGGAAAGGTGATTTCTTTTTCTTTTTTTACTTAATTATTAAGATATTACACTTCAAAGGTCTAAACTTCCGCATACTGCGGCACACTGTAGCTGCGGCACGGCTATCAGGACTTCCCAGCAGCCTGACATTCTCCTCCCACCTCCCTCCCAGCTGCCCCCGGGAGCGCATTCATGCTTCACTTCGGTGTGGGGTGAACGGCTCCTAGAGTTACAGGAAGCAGCGATTAGCATTATACTGAGGTTGCAATCTGTGAATGCTACCAGATTTACTGAGGTTTAACCCTGTGTGTGCCAGAGGGGTAGCAATGCATTGCTTTGCAGTGCACTGAGTACCCCTCTGGTACATAGAGGGTTACATTTGTACTTACATTATCTGCCAAACCCGGACCACTCCTCTTCTTTTGCTACAGGTGCTAATTTTTTAACCCTTTGAGCACCAGTGAGGTATGATACCTTTCTGGCACTCAACAGGTTAATTCTCACTGCGTGCAGATGCAGTACTCTGGACTCCGCTCCTTCTTGGGTTCCCATCTTGCCACCAACCGGAACATACAGTACATCAATACATCAAACAACCTTAATATTGGGGATTGTTATAAAGTAGGAGGAAGTGGAACTGCTCCAAGACCTCTACCCTAGGCTTGTCAGTCTGAGGCCAACCCCATTCCAGCTCATGGAATCCAGCTCAAGAAAACAGTAACAGCTCCACAGTTGGTCTTACAGCCTGCTCCTAAGACAAAGCACATGGTACTATTGCTTAACCCTTTGAATTCCAGAGAGGTATCCAATGCATTGGATAACTTTCGAGCACTCAGGGTTGATTCTTACTGTGCTCAGGTGCTGCACTCTGGATTCCACTCAGCAAATTTTTTTTTAGCGAAATTCAGGTGTCCCTGAGCAGTGTGCAGCCACGCAGGGAACTCTGAATTCCATGACATGTCAGGACCATCATAGTTCCTTAACGCAAGTTTACTCATGATGGTCCTGGCATGTCATAGGTCTTTAAGGGGTTAATAAAGGGATGAATCATGAGATCCATCAAATATTGCTATAACTGATGAGGAAAAAAAGATGTCTTTATATCTAAAAGTAAGATAAGAGAGGATAAGATAACATACAATAAATCTACATCCATTAAAAAAGAATAAACTTGGGAAAAATATCTTTACATGAATAGAAAACTGACACAAACAAAAAAAGCATATATATTTATGAGGAAAGTTTTTCAAGTTGGTCTAAAGTTTAGCAGTGGAGTGCCTCAGAGTTCAGTTCTAGACCAACGCTTTCAATTTGTTTATTAACTCCCTAAGGAACGGCGGACCTGGGGTACTACCTCGAAGACCACATAGACTACATTCTGGGAACAGGCACTTGTGAGCGATCACATATACTGGCTCCCAGACAAAGAGGCTGAAACGGACTGATCTGGTACTGAAGCAGTCAGTTTTAGAGTCCCATCAAGATCACAGCTCACCTGTAGAGCTTTAATAAAAAAAAGTCATGCCATGCCCATCACCTTTCCCCAACACACGGACACTAGTGACCGTCCTAGCATGTCACTGGACCTTGAGGTGTGTATTGAAAGTTATGTCTTAAACTTCACACAAAGCAGTGTAAGACAGAGCAAGATGTTTTTTTTCTCAGCAAAGATGATTTGGATAAACTCAGAAAATAATAAATGGCAAATGAAGTTCAATATAAATAAATGCAGGATTATGCATTTGAGTTACCAAATCATGCATGCTAAATATATAGTACAAGAAATGGAATAATATTTGGGCAATCCTTTTAAGAGAATGGAAAAAACTAAGCAAGAGGGCACCCCAATAGTGCCTGTTATCACAACATCAATCAGATATTTGGTAATAAGATGTATTCTTTTTTCTGGCTGCTGGAAACAAATTTGTTCCCAATATACATTTCTGCCCCAACTAGTGTTTCTTTATTTGTAAGATTTATACTCACAAAATGAGTGGTTATCTGAGGGCTTATACCCACAAACAAAGCCTGCAGACATATTGACCTGTCTCTGCTCAGGTATCAGGAAGGAAATCCCACGGAGAGAGCAGCAATCTTGTGTCCAAAATATTTATTTATTTATTTATTTTTTCAAATATTTAAATTATTAACAAAGATTAAAAATACAAATGTAAAAAGGTTTTACAAATAAAATTGTCATAAAAAGGCTAGGTATATAATGTTTCATAGCTTTCCAGCTACTTCCTCATAATCAGCTTAGCCTAAACCTAATCTATTTGTAGAATATCACACAAATGCTAAATATTCCATCTAGTTTTTTAGCAATTCACTTAAATCCGTAATTAGGTCTAAGGGTTTATAATCAGCATAACCGTTCCAATAGTCATTTTAAGTACTTTGGATGTTATTTATTTCACTGAACATGTTATACAAATATTGAAAGAGTTTTCCAAACTGATTGTTGTACTTTCATAACATCCAGCCGTTGAATGTTAAACCACTTTAAAGACCATAGGGGTGCACAACAAATAGCAAAGCAATGGACCCGGTCTCACATTTCGGTGCAGTCAACTCAGTTCAGTGGTGACCTGCATGAATCTAAGTTTTCTCCTGGAAATTCATCTCCCTGGCATTCCATGTCATGTTTAAAAGCATAGCTCCATACATTCCAATCATCACTTTTTCCTGTAACAAATTAAACAAATGAGAAAACTGAAAAAATCTACTAGTATGAGTCTATAGAAAATTAATTCTATATGTAAATTGTGTTAAATAAATTGAACAAAAATTATCAAGTGGTAACAATTTCTAAATCCAGAAAGATTCCTGACTTTTTATTTTGTAAAGCATAGTTAACAAAAATTGGTTTGATAACTTGTCTACATACAGTAACAGAGGAACTGAATTGCTTTTTCTAACTCTAGCTTTCTTTCACCCCTAAACTAGGGCACTGCTATATAGGGAGTGGCGGTACAGCAGACTTGGGTTATTTGTGCTGATTTGATTAATTCCAGAACATTTCACTTCTAAGCATTACCAATGAATTTGGAAAACAGTGAATATGTTAAATGATTGTACATAATCTACAGGAACAATGACAGATCATACATATAGAGTCACTCACCTAATTTTCTAACAAGTTTTAGAAGGTACGAATTCCAAAAATGACATCGTCTAGCATTTAATTTATTGTGAAGCTCCCAGCTACCGGTCTTAAGTACTGCATACGTTTGATCTTTCATTGTGTATAGAGGCCAGTTGAAGTCATCTCCATCATCCCCACGTGGTGTTCTAAAAAAGATGGTGAAAAATATGTATTTATATATAACAGACGGTCTATAATAAAATGATCTATTGGAAACAATGGTGTCATTGTCAGTTGAGCAACAGGCGGAGATGTGCATAATTATGAGCAATACAATAATTTATCTCTGAAGATGTATAAGCATCATGTATGAAATATCCATTACTTTAGACATGTATTATTTTGCAACACTTTATGGTCAGTAGATTTATTGTTAAAAGGTGGTACCATATTAGCTATACAGAAAGCAGGAGACTGGTAAAGTAAAAGTGATACCTTTACTGTCTATCTCAGAAGCAGTAGGATGCAAGCTTTCAAGACAATTTAGGTCTTTTCTTCAGGCATAATAAGGCTACTTCCAGGCAAAGGCACATACAGAGCAATGAAATGCATAGAAGTTACACGTGGAGAAGCTGTGGACACCGTCCTGCCTATTCCTGAGGAGGAGGAGGACTGAGTGGCTACAGACAAGGAGGAACACCTGGTTCAAATGGAGCATCACTTTTTGGACATCATGCAAAGACTCTTCTTGAGTATCAAGTAAGAGGCCAGTTCTCACAGATACCTCCAACACAGTCCAACAATACTACATAGAGTGCATGTATGCATAGACTCTCAAGCAGTGAAACAAGTTGCCATTACTTTCGTAATCTTCTTATTTCCCATACTGAGAATCCTGTCCTTGGTGGTCTTGTCCCATATTGCCTGCTATAAACTGTCCAGTACCCTAATGTCTCTCAGGGTCTTTAGTCAAGACTTTCTGTTGGGTCCATTACCATATCAGTACTCTTATTCTCCATTGGAGGTTGGAAGTTACTGCCGCCACTTCTAGAGTTTATATGGACTGCTTCTTATGTATTTTAGAGACTATTCCTTTTATATTGTACCTTTTATGTGTTTTTTTGTATTTTACTTACATTAATACTTATGCAATAAATTCATCTACTACACTTACATGTTTTCTCATGTGCTGCCTACCCCTACCATATATCTTTTTTGCATGAACTCTGCTACCACAGCACAGATACACTGCTGAAACAAGACAAGCAGAGGAGCAGACATAATATAGGCCCTAGAGGACTATGAAGGGAGAGTCAGGACCACCTTGTAATACCCTCTAAAGTATATGCATATTCATGTCTATTGAAAATTATATTATATAAGAGAGGCTGGTGACAATACTTGTTTACTTATAAATTGGTCCTTCTTTCACCCTTATTCTGATTACACTAATATAATACTTAATGGTAACTAGAAGTGTGGGGCAATAATACTTACTTTACATCAAAACAGGATATATCACTTACACTATATGCTGTGCAATCTTTTTCTTTTATATTTAGAATGAAGGCTGAATACAAACTACATGACAGGTTATTCATTCATGCAAAGTGTTGTTACATTTAAAATTCCAATGGAAGTGAATCTTATGAACTTTGTCTGTAAAGAGAGCCACCAGTGTACACAGAAGAAATCTCCTGGAATATAAACAACCATGGGAAGAGATCAGATTGCCAATAGTAGTCACCTACATCCCCAGCTTGAAGTACTATGCAAAATCACAGAAAAAGCTCTAAACACTTCTTCTTCGACCTGTTGGAGATGCTTGCAAGAGGTTGGACACATTACCCACATTTGGTGGCTCTGCCCTAATATACAAAAATTCTGGTCTGATCTTAGTCTGGCTTTAGAACATATCTTTTCCACTTCTTTGCCTTTAGAGGCCACTCTTTTTCTTTTCTCGGATATGGGGGTGGTGCCATTCCTGTCCCCTCACTCTAAGACACTGCTTTGTCACTTGTTAAATGAGGCAAGAGCTTTGATACCCAGGTTTTGGAAAACTCAGGTCTCCCCAACACTGAATGAGTGGAAGGAGGCTGTTCGTAGTCTTTATATATTGGAAAGCACTCATGCCTCTATTATTGGTTCTTCTGGACTCTGCTATGAGTTGTGGGCCGGATGGTTGGCCTGGGATGGTGCGTCTCCTTAGCTATGTCTCTGCGTAACCGTAGAGCTTTCATCTTACATGAGAGCTTTTTGGTTGTTTTGAGGCTCCTGGCCCAATGTAGACATAGGTGTTCTTGGCATGTTTCCAGATCTGTTCGATTCATTGCTGCAGTGGTTTGTGCCCCGTCCCCGGTGGTGACCCACCCCTTTTGATTTCCTTTCCTTTTATACCCTGCTTTTCTGTTCTCTCCATTCTTACCTTTTCTTTCCTTTCTTTGATGTTTTCTTATTTTCTATGTTCTATGTTCTTTCTTCTTTCTACTGAGATTTATTTAGCCTTTAGGATGATGTTCCTGAGACTGTTCCCCATTTTTTTGTTCATGAGGCTGTATCTCTGCACTTGTTAGAATTGCTACTGAATATGTATTCTTTTGCAGAGTCTGTGACTCTTGATATTAGAATGTGGATTTCGTCTTTGTGGATTGCTATTATTGTTTTCAATAAAGCTTTTCAAACTCAAAAAAAAAAAAAGCTCTAAACAATACTAAATACTGATGGCAGATTAAAAAGAACATTCTCAAAACCGCCGCTCCTCTCCTATAAACAGCCCCCCAACCTAAAACCCTTAAAACGGAACTAACACCGCTATCAAATGTCATCTGTAATAATTCCCTATCTGGCGACTAGCTGCTTAGTAGCGCTAGTCGCCAGAATTATTACCTCTTCATGGAGAAATTTGAAGTGATCCTCGGCTGACAGGAAGGACGGAGCGCGGACATCTTGCCCTAGTGACATCCGAGCGCCTGCGCTGTCAGTCCCTTCCGGAGCTGAATGGCTCCTACCAACGCCTCCTACAGCCTTCTGGGACTGACAGAGCAGGTGCGCGGACGTCACTAGGGCAAGATGTCCGTGCTCCATCCTGCCTGTCAGCCGAGGATCACTTCAAATTTCTCCATGAAGAGGTAATAATTCTGGCGACTAGTTCTACTAAGCAGCTAGTCGCCAGATAGGGAATTATTACAGACAACGTTTGTTAGCTGTGTTAGTTCCGCTTTAAGAATGCAACATAAAATGGTACTTCTCCCTGTTTAAAAAAAATATTTGAAACCTGTGCACTCATATGTACCACAGATAAGTTTCATCAACGGCAAACTCTCCTGCAGATCATCTAATGTCGTCTACCTCATGTGTGTGTGAAATGTTTCAACCTGGATTATATGCACGTGAGACAAGACAAACTAAGAAAACAAGTGAATTCTCATATGTCCATAGGTTCTCAACAAAAGAGACACCCCAGTGGGTCAACATTTTTGTAAAACTAATAACAGCATTAAAGATCTCAAAGTGACTGTACTGATGGGACATTTTAAGAGAGAATATAAATGGGGAATATAAATTGATAACCAATTTTAACACTGAATTGTGGCCTGTAGAGTGACAAGGAATTTAGTCCCATTATTCCACAAAATAAACATATTTTGGGCCTATCGCTGCAGTCACAAACTCTCTACACAATAAATTTACTGAAGCTATTCACACATCAAAAGGGAAATAACCATTTACCACTTGGCCAGCTACAAAGAGATGTCACTATTGGAGTCTAGGGAATAAATTGCACAGACTCTGGTGTTAAGAGATACACTTTTAGTGGAATTCAAATGTAAAAATAAATTGTAAAACCTATCATGTATTTTGTATTCAGCATTTATTCTAAATATACCAATAGAGACCTAAATTGTCTTGAAAGATTCCATCCTAAAGCCACCGAGTTAGCTAATACAGATATCACTTTTCATTTACCAGTCTCCTTAATTTCATAGGTCAGACAAGCCAACTAATAGTCAGAGAAGCCGTAACATGAATCACTGTATACATAAAACTGCCTTTTTTAATTATAGATTTTGTTTCATTTGATACAATACCCTCTAATTCATTATTAGTGTCTATAGGTAATGGTGTTTCTAAAATACGCTCAATATAAAATGTGTACACATTATACGAGGAGCAGAATCTACTCAATATGAATGACTCCAGTAATCAACTGTGTCAAAAAGACACAAAGATGTATTTTGATAGCCAGATATAAATCTCAAGTGCCTCAAGGTATGGCACCTTAGGTGTCCTTACATATGTCCCTGTTCCTCACATGAATTCACCCCAGGTGCCATCTAACGGTGGTCTCCAACCCTTTGCTTCACAATGTATTAGAGACCTTTCTCGCATCCAAGGATTAAAGTGATAACAACCCTTTATTGTGATTTACATAATCTGCACATTATTTAGTCACATTGCCTATACTTTTCTTCATCTTTACCTATTTTAGCCTTTTGCGTTCCAGAGGGGGAAGCAATGCATCGCACGTCCCTCTGAGTGCATTGTGTTATAATGTGTTAGATACCTTTTCAGCACTCAAAAGAGTTAAGTCCCAAACGTTGAGCTCCCTGGATCTGTTTCCAACGAGCTTTCAGTCAGGGACTGTGAAATAAGGTGTACAATGTAAATAAAAATTGCATACAGTGAATTTAGTGCTGCAAGAATAGCATCAGATGTTATTCTTGTAATGCTTTGACAGTCGGTTGTCATGTTAAAAAGAAATGGGCGAAGATGAAAAAAAATGTATTAAAAGTATAGACAATTTGATTTTACATATTCTGCACTATACTATCCTTTAAATAATATCCAGTAAAGAGGTATATAAACATTTAAAGGGATAGTAATGTTTCAAAATAAAAGCAGCTCCAATTAATCTTCATAGCATTTGGGCCATGGAGAGTGTTATTTCAATACTGTCAGAGTTGTAGTTCAAGAGTAATTGAATGATAAAGTAGTCCCCTACCACCTGTCACGGTGTCCCAATAACCTTTCAGGAGTCAGTACGGTATAGTAAAATATATTTATTGAAAATCATAATAAGGTAACAAAGAATCAGACAATGGAAAGAGGCAGTGGGTCACAAGATAAGCAAGCGATACTATCAGAAATAGTAAGCTGTCAAAGATAGACCTCACTGCTGGAGACTAGGCCAAAGGCACTGGTAGTCTCTGCTGGAACCAGGAGCTTGAACAGGCACTGGAACAGGATACTTGACTCATGTCTGCAGTCAGTAATATACCAAGTCTACCAAAGCCCCAGGTCCACACCAGATTGGGTGTCTGCTAGGTAGAGGGAGCAATAAGAAGAATAGTCAGACAGAGCCACAGGTCAGCACCAGGTTGAATGGTCAGACAAGCCGGGTCATACACAGTTCAGATAGTCAGCCAGAGCCACAGGTCGGCACCAGATTGGGTGTCCACTATACACAGGATAAGGCAGGAGAAAGTCAGACAGAGCCACAGGTCAGCACCAGATTGGATGGTCAGACAAGCCGGGTCATACACAGTTTAGATAGTCAGCCAGAGCCACAGGTCTGCACCAGATTGGGTGTCCACTATATACAGGATAAGGCAGGAGAATAGTGTCACGGTTTGTTAAGACTCTCAGACGTAAGGTTTAGGTAAAAACATAACTTTATTGAAAAGTTAAGGCAATCCCATAGGGTTTTCATACACATACAAACAATACATAGAAGCAAATGACCATAGATATAGGTTCTACCGGCCTTGCCAATAATACCGGGCAAGGCAACCCAGGCGACTCAGACGGAATAGCAGTAGCAGGCTCTACCGGCCTTGCCAATACCGGGTAAGGCAACAGTAAGATGGTGATGTACCGGTTTTACCGGCCTTGCCAATACCGGGCAAGGCAGCCTGAGGGAGCACAAGGAGTAGGCTCTACCGGCCCTACCAATACCGGGTAAGGCAACCTAAGGATGGCAACGTGGATAGGTTCTACCGGCCTTACCAAGCATCCTAAGAGAGGAGACGCTACTGAGACCAAATGACTGTCAGATGACAATGACAGTAGGATGGATATAATAGCGACTTGGTCAAGCGGTCTCACTCAAGCAGAAATCTCATGCCAGAAAACTACAGGACTAACTGCTGTTAGGACTGGACAGCAACTCGGAACCTCCAAGTACCTGACTGCAGTCAGGGAGTAAACCAGCGCCCGCTCGCTGGGACCAACAACCATAATAAGCCGCAAGGCTTAATGGAGTAAACCAGCGTCCGCACGCTGGGACCAACAGCATTGATGAACCGCAAGGCTAAATGGAGTAAACCAGCATCCGCACGCTGGAACCAACAGCAGTAATGAGCCACAAGGCTTAATGGAGTAAATCAGCGTCCGCACGCTGGAACCAACAGCAGTAATGAGCCACAAGGCTTAATGGCATAAACCAGCGTCCGCACGCTGAAACCAACAGCAGTAATGAGCCACAAGGCTTAATGGAGTAAACTAGCGTCCGTACGCTGGAACCAACAGCAGTAATGAGCCGCAAGGCTTAATGGAGTAAACCAGCGTCCGCACGCTGGAACCAACAACTGCAATGAGCTGCAAGGCTAACTGGAGTAAACCAGCACCCGCACGCTGGAACCGCCAGTAGTAATACCGCCGGAGCGAAAGGAGAGCAATGTCGCCTCAGCTACTGAAGACAGGGAACCACTGGAACCAGGCAGAGGATCAACCGGGTCGAGCACCGCTGAGCGAACTGGCAACCAGAACATCAGCAACCACGATGAACAACCGGAACCGGACTGGAATGACAAGCAAGCAGGAACAGGTCGAATCAGGAACTCAGGATTCAGGACTCAGGAACTCTGGAACTCAGGACTCAGGAACAGGCCCAATCAGCACAGCAGACAGGATGGATAAGATGCTGTCAGAGACACCACGAAAGGGCAACCAAAGGGTGCCCGGACTGAGTTTAAAAAGGCAATGTGAGGCGGGCTGATAACAGGCAGCCAATGGGAGCCCCCTGCAGGTGATAGACACTGGATAGCAGCAATCACGGGCACCGTGATAAATAGTCAGACAGAGCCACAGGTCAGCACCAGATGGAATGGTCAGACAAGCCAGGTCATACACAAAGCCCAAAGGAGATAGAACTGTATAGTACAACAACACAATGGCGACTGAGAATTGGCTCAGTTTTCCTTTAAACCCCAGCCCAGGAAGTAGATGGGAGGAGATACTAACACTAAGGCTTAAAATTAGGCTCTGCTTCATTCTGCCGCTTCGCACTGGTAAATGATGCATCTTGCCGCGATGTGTCAACCTGGCGACCTGTGTCCGCATCAAACTTAGCATCACCAACAACTAGCCAGAGGACACAGATGCCCAATATCGCTCCCAAGTGAGCTCAACCCAGGCACTGTAAGTGACGCCTGGAAGGAAGCCTCCTATATATTTTGACGTTTCTTGCATCACAGACGGGACAGACGCTGGAACTAGGTAGGCTATTACACCACCCCTTTTATGATGTAACATTGCACACCTCAGAACAGAAAGGTGGTGTCCAGATGGCTTGCAGAGGGACAATCTTCAATTAGCATAAGGGAAAAACCTGTCAAGGGGGGCAGGGTTTTTCTTATGCTCACAGTAAGAAGATTGTCCCTTGCTGTGCTCTGCTCTGTCTGTCTTTAACTCCTCTGTCTCTACTGGAACTTTTCCATCCTCATTCAAACATGCAATAGTCAGACCTATACTCAAAAAGCCCTCACTCGACCCCACCTGCCTTTCAAATTACCGTCCGGTTTCACTCCTCCCCTTTACATCTAAGATCTTGGAACATCTTGTATTCTCCCGCTTAATCTCTTTTCTCAATACAAACTCTCTTCTTGACCCTTTACAGTCAGGTTTCCGTTCCAACTATTCCACCAAGACAGCCCTAACAAAAATTACAAATGATCTATACACAGCAAGGGACAAAGGACACTTTAGTATACTAATCCTACTAGATCTATCTGCTGCTTTTGACACTGTTGACCATGCACTCCTACTGGACACATTGCATACCTGTAAGGGTTTATTCAGATGCTCAGACCAGAGGTAAAAAATAAAACAGTTTTATTGAGAACAAATGAGGAATACGGCCCCCTAAGGGCAGAGATAGGTAATGACAAGTAACTGGAGGCAAATATGGATGTATAGCAGACACAGTAAGGATAAGGAGCAATACTGTATAATGCAAAGGAACAGAGTATAACAAGGGTTAAAGTCCAATGCGAGTAATCAGTCTCTGTTGTGGTGTGTTAAGACAATGCCCAGTAGATGGCAAGAGCACCAAGAGACTGAGGTGCAAGGTGGAGAGCACCTTAGTAGTGAGTCCAAGCAGGAATCCTCAAAGGACTGGCAATATGTAAGACCAACCACTTGTGCTAGAGCGAAATGGTACTAGAGCCAAGAGCACTCTGCCGTGCGTAATGGGATAAACAACACTGCGTGAGCTGAATGGGACCAGAGCCAACAGCACCCTTCCGGTGCGTAACGGGTTAATAACACTGCGAGAGCTGAATGGCACCAGAGCCAGTAGCACCCCTTGGTGCGTCAATGGATATTCACACACTGCAAGAGCTGAATGGGACCGGAGCCAGTAGCACCCCTTGGCGCGTTAACAGATACACAAACACTGCCAGAGCTTAGTAGGACCAGAGCCAGTAGCACCCTTCCGGTGCATAATAGGAGCGAGTAATATTGCAAGAGCTATCCGTATCACAGTAAACGGAAGAACAACTGCTCTGCAAGTAAAGCGGACAGGCTCGGTAATGAAGGCAACCAGCACAGCAAGTGTTAACGGAGAGGCTCGGTATTGGAGGCAACAAGCTCAGCAAGTGTTAACGGAGAGGCTCGGTATTGGAGGCAACAAGCTCAGCAAATGTTAACGGAGAGGCTCGGTATAGGAGACAACGAGTACAGCAAGTGTTAACGGATAGGCTCAGGATCGGAAGCAACTAGCATTGCAAGGGTGAAGTGGGAGGTCAGCATATACTGCTCAAAGTACACAGTTCACAATGTCGCCAGGCGACATAGACGAGATCTCGCTGGAACAGGATCACAGGACACAGGTCACGAAGCAGGAACGTCAGCCAGGCGGGTCAGTCACGGAGCAGGAACGTCAGACAAGCCGGATCAATCACAGAGCAGGAACGTCAGCCAGGCCGGGTCATACACGGAGCAGGAGCGTCAGACAAGCCGGAACAATCATGGAGCAGGAACGTCAGCCAGGCCGGGTCATACACGGAGCAGGAACCAGTAGAATAGTCAGGCAGACCAAATCAGTACACAGGAACGCAGGAACACAGCAACGGAAGCACTGGTACTGGAACACCACGAAAGGGCACCTGACAAGTGCCAGAGGCCCGGTATAAGAAGGCCACACTGGGTGGGTTATACCAAGCTCCACCAATAGGAACACACCACAGCAGAGAATGACAGAAAATCACGGGAACCGTGATAATACCCTTGGCATCCGTGACACACCTCAAGAATGGATTTCCTCCTATCTCTCTAAACATACTTACAGTGTTTCTTTTTCTAACACTTTCTCATCTCACCTCGACCTCTCAGTAGGTGTATCTCAGGGATCAGTCCTGGGACCACTTCTTTCTCCACTATACACCCTCTCACTTGGTGACTTCATGTCATCGCTTGGATTTAATTACCATCTGTATGCAGATGACAAACTAATCTATCTCTCTGTCCCTGAGCTCACTCCAGCTGTGCAGGCTCAAGTCACTCAATGTCTCTCAGCCATTTCATCATGGATGGCCCACCACCACCTTAAACTTAATATGGCTAAGACAGAGCTGGTGGTGTTTCCTCCTAAAACCCATCCACCAACCCCCTTCTCCATCACAATAGAAAACTGTGCTATACACTCAGTATCCAAAGCATGCTGTCTTGGGGTCATACTTGATTCTAAATTAACATTCTCCCCCCATATCCAAGCTGTCACTTGAACATGTCACTTCTTCATAAAAAAATATTGCAAAAATACGTCCGTTCCTCTGCATATCAACGGCTAAAACACTATCTCAGGCACTTGTTCTCTCCAGACTTGACTACTGCAACATTCTACTCTCCGGTCTTCCTGCTTCTCATCTCTCTCCTGTTACGGTTTTGAGGACACTCAGACCAGTAGGTAAAATAAAGCACAGTTTATTAAACGAAATAATGCAAACAATCACCCTCTACAGGTGACAGCAATAATTGCACCGTATATACAAATGTACTCAAAGGCCCAAATACAGAAACAGGGAGCACACTATATAATAATACAGATAATAGCAAGATGGACACAAATGGGTTAAATTGAACAATCAGTCCGTCTCAGCTGTGGGGTTTTGGCACGCCCAAAATGGTGAAGTGAGGTACTGTGAAGATGTGAACAGTACAGAGTTCATAAGATGGTAAGGTAATAGATGTTCAGTGACCAGCAAACGTCTAGGCAGAACCGTGACCCAATATAGCCCACGGGCGTACCTAATGAGTCGACTGATACTGCAGGTGCAAGAGTATGTAGCCCCCACGGGCATAATTGGAGAATAGCCTGAAATGCAAGAGCTGGCGTTTAGCCCCCACAGGCGTATAACCGGAGACCAACAGTGAGTGTGACTTGAGCCAATAGCCCCCACGGGCGTATACCTTCAGAACCTGCCAGAGCTTGGAGCCTACCCCTTGCTTCCTCTCAGAACCAATAGCCGCAATAGAGACCTCCGGTAACCAACGTAATACTGAGAGCCAAAGGCGCCCAACCGGACCGGCAAGAAGTGACTACTCTGCAGTTGTAACATACGAGTCGCCGTCCACGCTAGCGGCCAACTCAACAGACGTAGCACAGTAACGTAACGGCTCTATACTGGGGAATGGAGGCTCTGCTGGAGAGAGGCGGCACTGCAGGGGTTAAAAGGTATGTTTAACAATCGAAGGCTCAGTATGGTGAATAAGCTCTGAAAGCGTACGGAGGCTCAGTAAAGGGACCACAGCTCTGCAAATCAACACGGGACTCTGCACTGGACAAAGGCAACACCGGAATGTAATGGTCACACTGATACTGGCACTCAGCACGGCAGGAGAAAGAATGTCGCGGCGGCGACAACAGGAACACGCAGGTCTCTGGAACAGGCCGTAGTCGATCATGGAGCAGGAGGTCAGCCAGGCCAGGTCATAGCACGTAGGAGGTTCTCAGACAAGCCGGTACAAACACGATCAGGAACGTCAGCCAAGCCGGGTCAGGTAACAGAGGTGGTTCGCAGACAAGCCGGGTCCAACACAATCAGGAACACTGGAGCTTAGTCAGGACAGGCCAAGTCGGTACACAGGAATCCAGAGCAGGAACATAGCAACAGCAAGACTGGCTCAGAAACACCATGAAAGGGCATCTGACAGTTGTCATGGTCAGGTATAAAAAGGTCACAAGGGGGCGGGCCAAACCAACTCATCGAATCAAAGTATACCACAGATGAGAGTGACAGGAGGATCACAGGCACTGTGATAGTACCCCCCTCTCAAAGACCCCCTCTCCCTGCCTGAGGTTTAGGTTTCTGTGGATATTTAGAGTGGAAGTTGCGCACAAGTCTGGGCGCATGGAGGTCCGTCTGGTCAACCCAAGAACGCTCCTCAGGGCCATAACCCTTCCAGTGAACCAAATACTGCAACTTCCCCCTAAGTCTCCTACAATCAATAATGCTCTGAACCTCGTATTCCTCCTGGCCCTGGACGTCCACCGGCCCAGGAATTACCGGAGTGGCAGTGTAATGATTGCAAACCAGGGGTTTTAATAGAGACACACGGAACACATTATGAATATGCATAGATGCTGGAAGTTCCAGTGCATAAGAGACGGGATTAATCTTGCGGATGATTTTAAAAGGACCAATGAACCGGGGAGCCACCTTATTGGAGGGTACCTGCAGATTGAGGTTTCTGGAGGAGAGCCACACCCTGTCCCCAACCTGGAATGAGACCTCTGGCAGCCGTCTACGATTGGCATACCGCTGATGACGCTGGAATGACTGACTGAGGGTCCTTTGTACCTGTGCCCAAGTGGAATGGAGTTGCGCCATGTGCTCATCCAAGGCAGGAATTTGTTGTGACTGGAATGAGTCCGGGAGCAAACACGGCTGGAACCCATAATTGATTAGAAACGGGGAGCTCCCGGACGATGAGTTGACTGCACAATTTCTGGCAAACTCCGCCCATGGCAACAGGTCAGCCCAATTGTCATGATGATCGGTTATAAAACAGCGCAGGAACTGTTCCAGTCCCTGATTGGCACGCTCAGCGGCTCCGTTGGTCTGGGGATGGTAGGCGGATGAGAAGGACAATTGGATACCCATGTGGCCACAGAATGCCCTCCAGAACCTGGACACAAACTGGCTCCCATGATTGAAGACTACAACCCTGGGTACCCCGTGCAAGCTAAACACTTCTCTTGCCAATTCCTGAGCCGATGGAAGCCCCTTGAGGGGCACAAAATGAGCCATCTTAGAGAACCTATCAACCACCATGAGGATAAACGTATACCCCCTAGAGACTGGCAATTCTCCCAAAAAGTCGATGGAAATATGGGACCAGGGCCATTCTCCATTAGGCACTGGTTGGAGCAGGCCTACTGGGAGATGCCTGGGGGTCTTGGCACGGGCACAGGTGGCACAAGCGGCAGTAAAAGCAGAACAATCGGCTCTGAGAGTAGGCCACCAGAATAACTGTGAAAGAGACCATACAAGTTGATCCCTACCGATATGCCCAGCCGCTTTAGACGATTGATAGGTCTCCAATAGACGAGTACGGAATGGCTCATCCACAAACTGGGGTCTCCGGTGGAGCCCTAGACTGAGACCCCAAAATCTCCTCCTCCAGTGGTGAAGTTATACTAGTGCGAATAGTAGCCAGAATACGTTCAGGCTGAACGATAGGTACTGGTTCTTCCTCCCTCTCAGTGTCCGACACGAACTGTCGAGACAAGGTGTCTGCCCTCACATTCTTAGAACCCGGAAGGTAGAATACTATAAAATTAAACCGGGACAAAAAGAGTGCCCACCTGGCTTGTCGAGAAGACAATCTCTTAGCCTCAGAGAGATATGTCAGATTCTTGTGATCGGTAAGGATTAGTACTGGGTTCTTAGTGCCTTCCAACAGGTGGCGCCACTCCTTCAGTGCCAGAATGATGGCCAATAGCTCCCTGTCACCAATCTCATAGTGGCTCTGTGCGCTAGACAACTTCTTAGAGAAGAAACCACAGGGTCTCAAGGTGCCACCTGCCACAGGACGCTGGGAAAGTACTGCCCCAACCCCAACCTCAGAGGCGTCAACTTCCAAGGTAAATGGCAGGGAGGGATTGAGATGGGACAGCACTGGGGCAGAAGCAAAGGCAGACTTTAAGGTCTCAAACGCATTTTCAGCAGCCTCGGACCACTGAGAGGGAGTCGCGCCCTTATGTGTCAAATGCGACAAAGGTTTTACAATCGTGGAAAAGTTCTGTATGAATTTCCTGTAATAGTTGGCAAAACCCAGAAAACGCTGAATAGCTTTTAACCCTTTAGGGCGAGGCCATTGCAATACTGCTGCCAACTTATCTTGGTCCATAGCAATGCCATCTTTGGAGATTACGAACCCCAAGAAAGGTACTTGAGATATATGGAATTCGCATTTTTCTAATTTACAAAACAGTTTATTTTAACGAAGTCGAAACAAGACTTCCGAGACATCCTTAATATGTTGGGAGAGGTTGGCGGAATGAATCAATATATCGTCCAGATATACCACCACACAGGACTGAAGCATGTCACGCAGGATATCATTAATAAACTCCTGGAATACCGCAGGTGCATTGCATAGGCCAAACGGCATTACCAGATATTCGTAGTGCCCTGTTCTGGTATTAAATGCCATTTTCCACTCATCACCTTCCTTGATGCTAATTAGATTGTAGGCGGCCTGCAAATCAATTTTAGTGAAGATAGAAGAGCCCTTTAATCTGTCAAACAACTCGGTAATGAGTGGAATAGGGTATGCATTCTTAGGCATCAGCTTATTAAGCCCCCGGTAATCAATACATGGCCTGAGTTTGCCACTTTTCTTTTTTACAAAGAAGAATCCGGCCCCGGCCGGGGAGGTAGACTTGCGAATAATTCCCCTCCTGAGGGCGTCATCAATGTACTCCTCCATTGCCATGTTCTCCTCACATGACAGTGGATAAGTGCGTCCCCTAGGGGGCACCGCACCCGGAGGCAAATCAATAGCGCAATCATAGGGTCGATGCTCGGGCAATGCGCTAGCCTCCCCCTTGCTGAATACGTCACTGAATTCCCCATATTCGGCTGGCACAGAAGGGGAGGTACACATAATCTTGACAGGGAATGATAGACAGTTCTTATTACAGTATTCAGACCAGGAATTCACTTCACATTTTTGCCAATCAATTTGAGGATTATGCAGAAGCAACCACAGGAACCCCAAAATGACTGCATGGTGGGGAAAGCGGATAATTTGGAACCGTACTTCCTCCTTATGGAGAGCCCCAACCGACATTGAAATAGGAATGGTTTCCATCGTAATAAATGCGGGTTCCAGCGGTCTGCCATCGATGGCTTCAATCGCCAAGGGAGATTCTTTCTTGCATAAAGGAATACTATGCAGTTCAGCAAAAGATTGGTCCATAAAGTACCCGGCTGCACCAGAGTCTACCAGTGCCAGTGTCTCTATGACCTTGTCGGCCCAAGAGAATACCACCTGGATGGTGGGTTTAACAGTACTCGGACCTAGGGACTGTTCTACACCACCCTAGGTGCGTGCGTTTCCCGGCCGTATCGGACAAGTGCATAAAAGGTGCCCAGGTTTGCCACAATATAAACATAGGCCTTGCCTCTTACGGTAAGACCTCTCCTCCTTCGAGAGTCTCGTGAATCCCAGCTGCATTGGCTCTGCCGCTTCAGCTGGACGCTCAGTAGGGAAGGGTGGAGAGGGTGGGTTAAAAGAACTGCCCTGACTATGATTTCTGGAACTCGCCCTTTTCGCCAACCATCTCTCTCGGATGCGAGAATCAATGAGCATGACATAGTCAATGAATTCGTCCAGGTCACTAGGTACATCTCGGGCAGTTATTTCATGTTTAATCTGTTCGGAGAGCCCCTGAGCAAAGGCTGACACTAACGCCTCATTATTCCAGCCCACCTCTGCTGCCAGGGTCCGAAATTCGATAGCATACTCGCCCAGCGTGCGTTTGCCCTGCTGTATTTCCATCAGCCTCTTGGCAGTGGAGGCAGCACTGCCAGGGACCTCAAACACTCAGCAGAACTTTCTCACAAACTCATTAAAGTTCAGAGTGCAAGGTTTGGCATTCTCCCACAAGGGGTTCGCCCAAGCCAATGTTTTGCCCGTCAGTAATGATATCATGAATCCGACCTTGCTCCAGTTGTTAGGAAATGCCTGGGGCGTCAACTCCAAAAATATCTCCAACTGATTGATAAAGCCCCTGCATAGAGAAGGTTCGCCATCATATCTCAATGGTAATGGCGCCGCTGCCGTTAAGTCTCTGGCACTAGTAGGATGAGCTACAGGTGTATTATCCGGTGTCAAGACTGGGGGGACCACCGGATTAAGACTAGGCTTGTCAAGGTGTACCGTACGCTCAAGTAAGGTCTGTAGAGCCAGTGCCAATTGATCTAGGCGCTGCTCATGGACATCCATTCTCCAGTGGATGTTTTGTGTGTTACTTTCACCCTTACTGTCTGAGGTCATGGCCCTTTCGTACTGTTACGGTTTTGAGGACACTCAGACCAGTAGGTAAAATAAAGCACAGTTTATTAAACGAAATAATGCAAACAATCGCCCTCTACAGGTGACAGCAATAATTGCACCGAATATACAAATGTACTCAAAGGCCCAAATACAGAAACAGGGAGCACACTATATAATAATACAGATAATAGCAAGATGGACACAAATGGGTTAAATTGAACAATCAGTCCGTCTCAGCTGTGGGGTTTTGGCACGCCCAAAATGGTGAAGTGAGGTACTGTGAAGATGTGAACAGTACAGAGTTCATAAGATGGTAAGGTAATAGATGTTCAGTGACCAGCAACTGCCTAGGCAGAACCGTGACCCAATATAGCCCCCACGGGCGTACCTAATGAGTCAACTGATACTGCAGGTGCAAGAGTATGTAGCCCCCACGGGCATAATTGGAGAATAGCCTGAAATGCAAGAGCTGGCGTTTAGCCCCCACAGGCGTATAACCGGAGACCAACCGTGAGCGTGACTTGAGCCAATAGCCCCCACGGGCATATACCTTCAGAACCTGCCAGAGCTTGGAGCCTACCCCTTGCTTCCTCTCAGAACCAATAGCCGCAATAGAGACCTCCGGTAACCAACGTAATACTGAGAGCCAAAGGCTCCCAACCGGACCGGCAAGAAGTGACTACTCTGCAGTTGTAACATACGAGTCGCCGTCCACACTAGCGGCCAACTCAGCAGACGTATCACAGTAACGTAATGGCTCTATACCGGGGAATGGAGGCTCTGCTGGAGAGAGGTGGCACTGCAGGGGTTAAAAGGCACGTTTAACAATCGAAGGCTCAGTATGGTGAATAAGCTCTGCAAGCGTACGGAGGCTCAGTAAAGGGACCACGGCTCTGCAAATCAGCACGGGACTCTGCACTGGACAAAGGCAACACCGGAATGTAATGGTCACACTGATACTGGCACTCAGCGCAGCAGGAGAAAGAATGTCACGGTGGCGACAAGAGGAACACGCAGGTCGCTGGAACAGGCCGTAGTCGATCACGGAGCAGGAAGTCAGCCAGGCCGGGTCGTAGCACGTAGGAGGTTCTCAGACAAGCCGGTACAAACACGATCAGGAACGTCAGCCAAGCCGGGTCAGGTAACAGAGGTGGTTTGCAGACAAGCCGGGTCCAACACAATCAGGAACACTGGAGCGTAGTCAGGACAGGCCAAGTCGGTACACAGGAATCCGGAGCAGGAACACAGCAATAGCAAGACTGGCTCAGAAACACCACGAAAGGGCGTCTGACAGTTGTCATGGTCAGGTATAAAAAGGTCACCGGGGGCAGGCCAAACCAACTCAGCGAATCAAAGTATACCACAGATGAGAGTGAAAGGAGGATCACAGGCACTGTGATATCTCCACTTCAATCTGTTATCAATTCAGCCACAAGAATCACCACATTTGCTCCCAGATACCTGCCATCTCATCTCCTCCTGAAATCCCTCAATTGGCTACCTATAAAGTATCGTATTTCTTACAAGAGTCTCCTCCTCTCCTGTAAGTCACTCTGTTCTTCAGCACCCTCTTACATTTCTGCCCTTATTTCCCGCTACACCCCTTCCCGTCCCCTATGGTCTTCTCAAGGGTTCTTCCTGTCCTCTTCCTACACAACTCGAGCCATCTCTCGACTACAAGCTTTCTCACTGGCTGCTCCTTGACTCTGGAATGCCCTCCCCATCACCATTTGCCAATCATCCACAATCATCACTTTCAAGCGTCTCCTCAAAAGCCACCTGCTCAGGGAGACATCTCAATAGGAATGTCCTCCTTCTGCCCACTGACAGTCACAGCAGAATCATTCTGCACTTCTTTCACCACACCTTGTACCTGCACTTATAATCCTCATCCCACTGTCTCTGTTTGTCATTATGAATTCAGCTTAGATTGTAAGCTCCTTGGGGCAGGGTCCCTTTCCTAGTGTATGATTCCCTTGCTGCACTTTCCCTCACAAATAATGTAATGATTGTACTTAACCTTAATGCTCTTAACCCAGTTCTGTTGTTTTGTATTATATTATTTCAACTTCTGTTAAGCGCTGTGTACATGTATGGCGCTATATAAATAAAGATACATACATACAAGAGACCAGTTTCCACATCTGTGGGGAGGCGGCTTACACTAAGTAAAAGGGGCGGGAGGGAGAAACTTTATCATTCAATTACTCTTGAACTACATCTCTGACAGTATTGAAATAATACTTTCCATGGCTCAAATACCATGAAGATTAATTGGAGCTGCTTTTATTTTGAAACATTACTATTCTTTTAAATAAGTTAGCCAACAATAGAATTGCTCTGTCCACACCCACAGTTAAGATTATGAGAATGGTCATAACAGATGAGGAGTTCCCTATTTGGCACTCTAAACAGTTGCATACTTTGACTACCTGAAATTAGGGTCTGTGTTTTTCAAATTAAAAATGTTTATACATAATTATATCATTAAAGGTTCAAGATGTGCCATTAATTGTGTGTTATGTGCTATAGGTAAAATATTCTCTTACCCATATCTTGCAAAGTTGGCCCAAAATTTCATGATCTTTCTGCTCAGCACCTTTTCAGATTCAGTGAAATTGCTAGCTTCAATCAGGGGTTTTCCAAACATAAATGGCAATATTGCCCCATGAAGGACTCCCATCCAGTCAGGCCAAACCTCCTGTGATGAACGATGGTCAAATTCATAGAAAAATACTTTTGCTTTGTGCTTAAGAACTTTATCAGCAAAATACTTCATAGGACAAATCATGTAATAGTCTCGTAAAATGAGTTCCATTGCCTCCCGATTTTTCTCCTTACTATTTTCATCCTCCCAGTCTTTATATTCAAATAGAATGGATTCCACTCCAAGATTACCTACTGATGGAAAGTATCTCATCAGTCCTTTCACCAATTCTTCTGTGCTAATAAGGCTTTCATGCTCTCTGCTAAATCCAGGAGCTCCCCAAATAGGAAAAGGGTTTCCATCATCCTTAGATCCTCCTATTAAAACATCTATTTTCTTTACATGTTGTTTTATGAGATTGTTTGGAATGTCATTCAAGAAATCATTATCTACAATTGGTATGATGCGTGTAAGTGCATAGAGATGTTCTGTCTCTGCTAAAATTTGCTTCTTTACTATATCCTTTGGGTCCACAGTTTGAAGACAATCCATAATTGTGTCATCATCATTAAGAGAGCAACCAAGTATTTCAGCTAATTTCAAAGTCAACCTTCTCGCCCTCCTATGAGAATTTATTGCCCATGGTGCACTGACAGAACCACTTTGGATAATTACCCGTGAAAAATAATTTTGACTTCCAGCAGACAGTAAATGAAAACCAACACAAGCTGCCCCAGAGCTATGGCCAAATAGTGTTACCGTGTTAGGATTTCCCCCAAAGGCTGCAATGTTCTCATGAACCCATTTAAGGGCTAACCTCTGATCAAATAATCCAGCATTACCAGGAGCATGCTTATTTCCAGGCAATGCCAAAAATCCAAGTGCTCCAACTCGATAGTTCATTGATACTACAATCACATCTTCAGAAAAGGAGAGCATGCTAGGGTCATATATATCTAAAGATGATGTGCCAGCAAGAAAAGCACCTCCATAGATAAATACCATGACATGTGTAGACTTCGGTTTGGATGGTGGCACCCACACATTTAAATATAAACAATCTTCACTCATCTCGTTGTTGACTTGCCACATATTTGTTCCATGGAATTTAGCATAGGCTTCATCTCTGGTCTGGTGACAAGACTTTCCAAATTTACTAGCATCATGTATGCCTGACCATGGTTTCCGAGGCTGTGGCTTTTTGAACCTCTGTGTACCAATGGGTGCTTCACCATATGGAATTCCCAGGTAGGCTGTAACAAATCCTGAAGGCATTGGCAAGTGAAATCCCTTGATCCTTCCTTGCTTTGTCTCTACAATCAATTCATCTTCACCTTGTACACTGAAAACAAGAACCAACGCTGAAAGGACACAAAGTTGTAAGAAAATGAGACACTTTCTTCCGGGTTCCAACATATTTTTTCTACAAGGAAAAATAAGAAAACAACTTGTGGTTAGTTATCCCTTTACTGTGTTAAACAAGTCAAATGATTTTTGGTACTATTTGCAGACAATTTTCCATTTCATAAATTTTTCTCTGTGGAACCTACACGTCAAAAATATATTTCTTCATTCTTTCTTTCTAGCAGATTTTGCAGTATTAAAAATGGTTTGTGCAGGGCTTAAAATTTGAAGTCCTTTGCTACTAGTCAGACCTGAAAAGTTACTCACTACTGCAAGCTATAACATACCAACCAGGGCTGAATTTCTATTTGCCAGGGCTAAATTTTCACTCGCCATTGGCTAGTGGAAATTTTGAGCCCTTGTTTGTAGATATCTCCTATCATGCAAGAAAATGTTATTGAAATTCAATGAATTTTAATAACAAATGCATATAGTTTTAATTTATTACCATTCCAAAACAGCAAAATTAAGAGTTTATGCATAGGCTCTTATAAATAACTATAGATGTTTTAAAGGACCTGGTCCTAGTGAGCCATTGAAAAAGGAGTGCACCATATTACAGCCTCACATGGGATACCTCCCTATGCTTTAAAGACTCATGTCTAGAAAGCCTCAGCACATATTCATAGCATTGTAGTATCAGACTAGTTCCTGCTTACATCCAGATTGCATCAAGTCCTGCCTGCCATTATTCTAACACTGTTGTTCATCTTCCTTGTTCCTGTCAGCTGCATGTCTAGCACACCAGTTTTGTGTACTTCGTATCAGTTTACCTCAAGCTAAGACCCAGTTGTGTCTGTTTCAAGTCAAGTACAACAGAACAGCCTCCAATGTATTACATTAGTTGATTATTTATTTATTTATTTTTAAAGTTACTCGATAGAACTTTCATACATCCGAGATTTACAACAAATGCTAGAAAAATGGACATGGAATGGAACAGAGAGCTACATTTTAGCAATTTTAGATGTGTGCTCACTATACATTTCCATCCAGTACCATCTAGGCCTGAAGGCTGTATTTCTTTTCCAGAACAGTATGAGACTATGCCCATTTTACAAAAATAATTCATCTTGATGTATAAAATTATATTCCATGCGTGCAAACATGGGGGACAACTTCTCCCCCCCCCCAACTATACCAACATGTCCATGGGATACTTGGAAAACTCCCAGTGATGGAACAACTCATGGTGCAAATTTGGTACTCCATAGCTGATACATGTAGAGGACACCATAATAGTTTGGGATGGTACCAAAAACGGAGTTGGAAGGGATGATCACATTCACTACAGTATTCATGAGGAAGATAAACACTTCCAGATCTGACTCTGACAGCAAAAGAAGAAAGACAGTTTAAGAGTACTGTGTATCAGAAACCTATGTCCTCCAATCAATACTTACAAGTAGGGATGGGCGAAAGTTGTCACCGTGTTCCCGTGGGAAGTTTCATGAAAACCACGTTATTATCCGCTTTTTCGTGGGAAAAGCCGCTTTAAAACTAGCGCTTAAAATTTTCGCATCTTTCGCCCATTGGCTAAAATTTTTTGCCATTTTTTCACTGGCTATAAAGTTTCCACCCATTGATTTACGTTGTTTCCGCTATAAAAAGGTGACACAATAGAAGCAGCTACAGAGCGAGGTAGACGTGCTGTGCAGTTCTGCTGTGATATTTTGCAATAATTGAGGCAATACTTTGCCTTCTGCTAGTGTTTCTTGTAGTACTCGGGGGGGGAAGGAGAAAATGATGCCAAGTGTGAGAGCAGGGGACCCTCTGTCACATTGCTCGTCACCTCCTCTAAGCAGCAGTGAGATGTCTGGAATAGAGCAGCATCACGTAGGGACTAGTGGTGGTGGTGGTGTTGTTGGAGAAGCTGGGGTTAAAGAGACATTGATGGCCTTTTTATCAGAAACTGAGAAGGAATGGGAGACAGGGATGAGGATAGGCATCACCACCACCACTAGCAATCAGCTTTTGTAATTTGTGGAAATTGCAACTGCTCTAATTTCTGCTGCTGCTGAGATGAAAGGGCAGCAGGGTGTGGAGGAGTAGGCTAGTGTGCCACAGACCACCGTGGACACAGTGGGAATGGAGTCAACAAGTAATGTGGGACTAGGACAGGTTCCACCTGCCAGCGCCAGCAATACTCCTGGTCCTAGTTGCAGTGCTAAATCTGAGGCAATATTATCCACTGCCACAAAAAGTGAAGGGGAATGTGCAGGACAAGAAGAAAGAGGCCGTTCTTCTCCACCTATTCCCTATCCCTCCCCCCAGAAGTCATGGGTGTGGGACTATTATTTTCTTCCGGCAGGCACAGCGCAATCATCATCAACAATGGTACAGTTATCAGGGTGCCCGTGATTCTGGTGCTCTTACTGGCCTATTTGCTTTCTTGTGATTGCCTGGCGGCAGCATGGCAGGTGTCTGAATCCTGGTCACTTGCGTGTCATTCTGAGCGCTCGCTATTTTGTAGTTTCCATCTTGACTGACCTATGTGGACTCCGCCTCCTAGAGAGGCCTTATATGCTGCATTCTATCATTGCCTCAGTGCCCTTTCGTGGTGTACCTGAGCACTTTGAGTCTTCCGTTGCGATCCGTTCCTGGCTGCTGAATCTGATTTGTGTAAGACCCTGGCTCAGTCTGACTACCGATTTGTGCCTGAAACTTTTGCCTAGCTATTGTCAGCTCCGTACCGACTTTGGCCTTGTCTGATTACCTGCTCCGTGTATGACCTTTGGCCTGGCTGACTAACCACTCCGTGCTGATCTTGGCTTGTCCAACTACCCACTCCGTGTATGACCTCTGGCCTGGCTGACTACCCGCTCCGTGCTAAGTACTGTGGCTTGTCTGACATCCCGCTCCATGCTAAGTACTTTGGCTTGTCTGACTACCCGAATCATTTGACCATTAGCTAGTTAGTCTCTCTTGCTCCCTGAGGCCTGGCTTTCCCTGGCAGGTTCTTGTTTTCAGTCCTTGGTTGGGTAAGTCCTGTCAGTAGTGCAGCAGCGCCTAAGTCCTCTGGGGCTTGTTGTGCCTCTAGCGTTCTAAGTTAAGGTTCAGTGTCAGGTCCTGGTAGTGGACTGCACACTGTCCCCACGCCTGACCCCGGGAAGGTTGGGGAAGTGTCTATATTCCTTTTCTTGTATTATTTTTAATAAAGTGAAATTGATTTTATGTACCTGTCTGAGTGGATATTCACAAGTCTCCCGTGACAACAGTGCAAAACTTGTGACAAGTTAGTAAGTGTCACGGTTTGTTTTGACTCTCAGACACAGAGTAAGATAAAAATCAAACTTTATTGAAAAGTTTAATGGGAACCCTCACGGGTCCAAATCATACACATAAATCACATATACACAATAGGTACAGACAGTAGTATTTGTAAGATACACATGGGAGGCTCTACCGGCCTTGCCAATATACCGGGCAAGGCAGACTAAAGGATAACACAACAATCTGGATGTGGCTCTACCGGCCTTGCCAATATACAGGGCAAGGCAGCCTGGAGGATACTTGACAAACTGAATATGGCTCTACCGGTCTTGCCAATATATTGGGCAAGGCAAACTGGAGAGATAACTCGAAAGCTGGTTGTGGCTCTACCGGTCTTGCCAAAGTACCGGGCAAGGCAGCCTGAAGGATTAACACGATAAGCTGGTTATGGCTCTACCGGCCTTGCCAAAATACCGGGCAAGGCAGCCAGGAGGACAGAGGAACAGCTCCACTAATGCTGCATAGATGGAGCAACAGCAAAGATGGAACAGTGGAGCAAACCAGTACTATGTATAGGATACCAGAGTAGCCCAGCCGGTTTTCAGTAACTCGATTAGAAACCGGTGGAAGTGGAGTAAACCAGTACCGCGTACTGGATAACAAAAGTTCAACCGGCTCTATACTAGCGGAATCAGCAGCCGGAGTAAAGTGGAGTAAACCAGTACCACGTACTAGATAAGCGTATGGCCCAACCTGTTCTATACAAGCGAATCAGCATCCAGCGATATTGGAGTAAACCAGTGCTGCGTACTGGATAAGCGATTTGACCAACCGGTTCTATACAAGCGAATCAGCAACCGGTGATATTGGAGTAAACCAGTACCATGTACTGGATAAGCGATTTGCCCAACCGGTTCTATACAAGCGAATCAGCAACCGGTGAAATTGGAGTAAACCAGTACCGTGTACTGGATAAGTGTATGGCCCAACCGGTTCTATACAAGCGAATCAGCAACCGGTGAGATTGTAGTAAACCAGTACTACGTACTGGATAAGCGTAAGGCCCAACCGGTTCTATACATGCGAACCAGCAACCGGTGAGATTGGAGTAAACCAGTACCGCGTACTGGAAAGCGTATTGCCCAACCGGTTCTATACAAGCGAATCAGCAACCGGTAAGATTGGAGTAAACCAGTACCGCGTACTGGATAAGCGTATTGCCCAACCGGTTCTATACAAGCAAATCAGCAACCGGTGAGATATGGAAGGCACAGTGATCAGAATGTCGCCAAGCGACTCAGCAGTCAGAAGGATGACCAGCAGCAATGACAGCAGACAGGCCAGGACCACCACAGGAACAACGGCATCGCCAACCGGATCAGGAACGGAGCAGGAACAGCAGAAGCACGGGATCAGGAATGGAAGCAGGAACAACAGCACTGCCAACCGGATCAGGAACGGAGCAGGAAAAACAGCAACGGATGCACTGACTACTGGAGCAATGCTGGACTGGAAACAGATCAAAACAGGCCCAGGGAAAAGGTACAAGGCAGGTGACTTCTGACATAGCGACACCACGAAAGGGAATCAAAAGGGTGCCTCAGCCCAGTCTATAAAGGCAATACTGGGCGGGCAAAATACATGTGGCCAACGGAGAGTACACACAACTGACTGACAGCACAAGTAAGCAATCACGGGAACAGTGATAGTAAAAAGGGGAAAGGAGGGAACCTTGGCACAAGCTCCCTGATAGCACACAGGAAACACAGACACCATGACATTTATGCCAAACATGTTAAAGCCAAACACAGATTACAGAAATCTAGCACCGCTGTTACTGTACACCCTGACTCTCCAGAAAGATGGAGATCAAAGAGGAGGAAGAATAAAGAAACCCAGACAGCCACTGGAAGTTCCATGACGAGTGAAACAACTAGCTTGCCATCAACATCACCTTCTTCCTCTAGGGTAACAAGTACATCTCCTGCCAATCCACCTTGTTCATAGTTACCTCCCCCGCCAAATGATAGTCACTCTGTTAATGTTAGGATATGGCAGTTCATCTCTACCCATTGCACACTGTGTAGTGCACTAACCACACATGCCAGTGTGGTGGAGGAGAATCGATATCAGGTTATCAGGTGGCATCTGAGGAGATTCCATCCTGCAGAGTATGCTAGGATTCTGGCAGGGAGGGTTCATCATTACTATTAAACTGTGAGCAAGATGTCATGTGTCCTTAGAGGGTCTGGACAAGGATACAGTGACAGCAGCAGTACTTGGTTTCGGGAGTCATGGTGTTTGGATCCAGTTGTGACCCCAGATGTTATTTGCCACACACACACTGTGCACATTGCAGTTGCTGATGGAAGTCACAGTTTCTGTTCTGAAGGGAAAAATATATATTCTAATAACAATGCACCCATGATTTTGGAGGAGGGGCAGGTGGAGAAGATTTAATGGCCAACTTATTCTTTTCTCCACATAGACTGGGGGCTACTTATTGTGCTGCTACTGCCTCAGGTGCATTACTGTAGCCAGTCGTGGCAAGTGGAACCTTTATCATCCATCTTCCATGTTACTGCTATTGTTGATCCCATTCCCTTTCAGCTGCCTAATCATCTTGCTGCTTAAACAACTCAGCAGCAGCAGTACAAACAGCAGTTGCAACTCAGGAGGACATTTGACAATGGCCACTGATCAACATGACCTGCTGGCATTAGGCCAGTAGGGCATTTTTATTTTTTTTCTCAGGGCTTGTGTTTTGAAAAATAAAAATAAATAAAAAAAATAAATAAAAAAAAAAAACTAGTCCTACTAAAAAATAAACAATTTTTTGGGGTTTGTTTCTAACAAGCCTAAGTCCTACAAATCAATGTTTCCTTAGGGCTTGTGCCAAACAAGCCTAAGTCCTACAAATCAATGTTTGTTCAGGGCTTGGTCCTCTAATTCAAGTCTAAGTCCTACAAAGGCCTCTAACAATCAATCTAGCAAATCATCCTCTACAAAATACTCTATCAAGTATCAGTCCACCCCACTGGCAGCTTATGTCAGGGGGTTCCTGTCTCTATCATTTACATACAAATGTCTTATTTTATGTTATGGAATTATTTTTTTAATAGCAGTCAAGAAACCCCCCCCAAAAAAAATTCCCTGTTCAAATGATTCACTCATTCACCAACACAAGCACTCTCCTCAGACCCCTTTTATACCATGTCTTATGGGTTGTTTTTTATTTTTATTTAGGATTTATTTTTTATTAGCTGCCCCCCAATCCCAGTAAACAACCCCAAAAAAATCATCCCCTGTTCAACTGATTCTTTCCCCGCACCCCACCAACACAGGCACCCTCGTGCCCCTTTTATACCATGCCTTTGGGAAATTAAATAATATTTATTTTATGTTGTGTGTAACTTTAATGCTCCCATTGATTGCAATGGAATGAGCTAGGGGAAAAAAAGCGGAAAATCAGCACTTTTCTCTGGAAATTTTTCACCAAGCGGAAAGTGCCATTTTTTTTTTGCCGATTTCAGTTTGAGGAGGAAATTTTTGCCAATCCCTACTTACAGGTCCAAAGATACTATTATAAAAAATAAATTAAAAACACACACTCTATGGGCACTTCAAAAGGTTATGACAAATCTGATGAATCTGACAATTTTGACCATTGGAGCAGAAGTACGTCAGATCAATTCTCTGAAAGAGGATATGGAGAAAGGTTACTGCTCTGAGTAACCAATAATATCAGAGGCTCTATTACTGTAAGTGATCCCAAAACCTGGCCCTTGTCTGAAATGCAGAAAGAACTTCCTTAGCTCTTTGTGGTCAGTCATGGGTATCTTCAAATGCAATTTCCACTCACATGGAAATTGTCCACATGAACCCTTGAAAGTGCACTTTTTAGGGAATAGATCCTCTAAAGACCTTCCATGTAAAATATTTTATAACATAGTTGAGGCCTAAATAGAGTTGGATGAACTTCTAGGACACTCAAGGAATGGATAAGAAAAAACATGATGGTACTGGTTTTATGCCAAGGAATTTACCTGACAGATTCTCAAGTCCAGTGGTTCTCAATCTTTTTTTCCTCGAGGCACCCCAGCACACAATCTGGAACTTCCGGGGCACCCCTAACGTATTAAATGTAATTTATCAAGGGCATAATGTAGGGTATAATAAAAAATATACAGATATGATTAGGTCTTATAATCAATATAATAAAAATAAACTTATTGTGCATAACAATTTCCACAAATCTACATTTAAAAGTAAATATTCAAATTTTTAGCAAAGTCTTCATAGAAAACACGGGCCACCCTATGTTGATGGCCATGGCACACTAAAGTGCCACGGCACCCTGGTTGAGAAACACTGCTCTAGTCTATATAAAAGTGAGTCCTTTTGAAACTAATCGGCTAGGTTCCCAATAACTAGAAGGTCTTAATAAGGAAATAGATATGTAATATTGAATAGAAGCTAATTTCAAAGCTGGAAATATAACATTTATTCAGACTCTGTATATATTTAACCCCTTAATGACAGGGTTTTTTTTTTCCCCATTATAGCGAATGACTTCCTGGACTTACCAGGTAAGTTGTCTGTCACTAAGGTGTTAAGTAATGAATATGGAGCACAAGAGCATAATACATGAGTCCAGCACATCTCAACTCCATGGCCAACAACTGTGTGTGTGGATTATTTTTCTTTTCCTAAATACTTTAAAATTACAGAATTTTATACCTGGACATTAGATGATATTTAACAGCGAGTGCTTCCATCAATCCAAAAATGCTGTATCTTTTTGTGGAGTACACCCTAACTTTACAATTAGTTACTTATTTTATTCATTGGACTTTAATACCTGTCTCATTGAAAGGAGGAGGATTGGAGGAGACGTGTTTCTCACCCTGATCCCCCTCCTTTTGGCAGGGTATGTAGATAGAATTGATGGTTTGGGATGAGGGGTATACATAAGTTTTTATCTTTGAATGTCCAGGGACTAAATAGTCCTCAGAAGAGGAATATGCTATTGGGGTTTCTTTGTAAAAATAAGATTGATGTGGCTTGTATTTAAGAAACACATTGTAAGGAAGAGGACATAGTAAGATTTAGGCATAAGGATTATCCCGTAAATGAGTATTCAACATTGAAGGGGATTAAACAGAGAGGGGTGGTGATTTTAATTTCTAAAAGTATAAAATATGAATGTTTATATAAACAAATAGATAAACAGGGAAGATTTTTTTTTTTTTTTGATCTGTAAGTTGAACAACAGAGTTTTTTCTATTTTGAATGTATATTCTCCGAATAAGAGGCAGGTTCATTTTTTGAATGGGATGTTAAATCAGGTTAAAGATAGATTTATGGGTTCCTTTTTGGTGATGGGGGACTTTAACTGTATATTGGATCCTGAGATGGATAGGAATGATACTAGGAATGGGAAAGTGCCACCTATGGTTAAGGGTTTGGCTGGGGCATTTGAAGCCTCATTAGGTAAATTTAAATTGTATGATGTTTGGTGTACCCTGAGACCTCAGGAGAGGGATTATACCTTCTTCTCGAATCCACATGGGACCTATTCCTGAATTGATATGATTTAGTCAGATTCATCTACTCTTAATCTGTGTGATTGTATTTCAATAGATATAGTTCCCTGGTCGGCTCACGATTCTCTCATGCTTGCGGTGAAGGAAAATTATACTGATCAGGGTAGGGGATGGAGATTAAAGGATACGTTGTTGACTGACCCAAATAATTTGCAGTTTTTGATGAAGGTAGGGAGAGAGTTTTTTCAGGATAATTTAAATGGAGAAGTAGAACTACCTCTTGTGTGGTGTGCATTTAAGAGTTTTATCAGGGGTCAATTAATGATGTTGCAATCTCAAGCAAGGAAGAAGGGGGACAAGAGCCTAAATGAGCTATACATCAGGTTGGCAGATTTGGTTCGGCGTAATAAGGAGCATATACAAGATTCAGTGACATTAGAGATACAGGAATTGAGAAGTGTTATTAATGATTTATTGATTTTGAGGGCTAATGGGTCAATGATAAAGATGAAACAAAATTGGTATTATTTGGGGAATCGTGCTAAAAGATTGATGTCTGGGCAGATGGGTAGGTGGAACCTTAATGCTAGGATATTTAGAATTGTGGAGGGTGACCGAACATTTCAGTCCGAAGGACATTGGGAATGCCTTTGGGAGATTTTATTCTGAGTTATATAATATTCCTCCAAAAGAGCAGAGGGACAAGATTAAGGATTACATAGTAAATTCTGGTTTGGGTCATATAGATAGTTTTCAAATGGAGCTTTTGGAAGCCCCGATGGGAATGGAAGAAGTTCAGTGGTTATTATGAGGTTGAAGCTGAAAAACTCTCCTGGCCCAGATGGGTTTACGAGCTTATTTTATAAAAACATGGAGCTTATTATTGCCGAGCCGTTTCTGGAGGTTTATAATTCTGTGAGGGGAGCTAGAGCTTTTCCCCTGGAAATGTTGAAGGTGTCTATTGTACCAATATTAAAGACAGGTAAGGATAGTACAAGGGTGGCTAGTTATAGGCCGATTTCTCTCATTAATGTTGATACAAAGATTTATTCGGCTATTATTGCAGATCGTTTGAAGACAATCATTCCTGAGATAATACAACAGGATCAAACTGGGTTCGTGATGGGTAGGCAGGCAAGCTCTAATACTAGGAAATTATTTAACTTAATGGATTATGTTAGGAGGCATAATATCCCAATTGGTATGATGGCTTTGGATGCGGAGAAGGCTTTTGACCGGGTCGACTGGGTCTTCCTCGAGGAGGTATTGAAGGGGTGTGGTTTCAGGGGGTCCTAGTGGACTTGGTCAAGGCCTTGTATACCATGCCATCTGCACAGGTAGTGGGACAGGGCTTTAGGTCCGACTGGTTTCTGATACGTAACGGGACCAGACAGGGGTGTCCGTTAGCACCAATGTTGTACATTTTGTCATTGGAACCATTGGCCTCCAGGATAAGAATTCAAGACGCAATAAGAGGAATAGAGATTGGTAGTAGGACATTTAAACAAATCCTTTATGCCGATGATGTTATGTTAACTTTGTCACAGCCAGAAGGTTCAATTGATGCGGTGGTTAAGGAATTGGATGAATTTGAGCAATTCTCAAATTATAAGATCAATATGGTAAAAACTCAGGTAATGGTCTTAGGGGTAGAAAGGGAAATTTTAGATAGGATGATGGATAGGTATCCTTTTTGTTGGACCTTGGATGCTTTAAGATATTTGGGGATCCAGATTCCATTAAACTGGGGAGATATCCTGAAAAGTAATTATGATCCCCTATTTGTGGATTTGCGAAGGTGTATTGGGGAGTGGAAGGGATTGACCCTTTCATGGTTGGGCAGGGTGAATGCCGTACGGGCATACATCCTGCCTAAGTGGTTATACTGCATGAGGATGATTCCTGTTAGTATCCCAGTATCTTGGAGTAGGAGATTTCAGGCGGAGGTTAGTGGGTTTGTATGGGGGGGACGGAAACCAAGGATAGCTAAGCATTTATTATATAGACACAAGGATAGAGGAGAGATAGGGCTTCCACAAATGGGTAATTATGTGAGGGCTAGTATGTTAAACCATGCGCATAAGATTCAAAGTCCTGTATCTAAGTCAGAAGATTGGTATTGGATAGAACAGAAGATGTTGGGGGTGGGGGATTTGGAGAGTGTCCTTTGGATGGACACTAAGGGCTTCACAAAGTTGATACAGGGGGATCGATGTAATATAATGAGTAATATCATGAGAGATTGGAAATGGTTTAAGAGGAAGTATCATTTAGAGAATAGACTCCCTGGTATGATAGCTGTTAAAAAGTTAATATGTTTGATTCCTAGCTTAAAATTAGAAGGTTCGATAGATTGGCATAGACTTTTGGTGTCTGATTTTATGGAGGGTAATAAAATAAAATTGTTTGCTAAATTAAGAAGGGAATTACAGGTGCCTGATAATAGGATTTTAGTCTTACCTGTTAAATCCTTTTCACTTAGTCCATACAGGTCACTGGTACTCTGGGAGGCGATCTGCCCCTTTAATAGGCAGGAACAATTATTCAAATGTGTGCAGGGGGCGGAGCCTCCCCTCCTACTTAAGCTGCCTTCAGGCCAGAGCCACTAGATTGATTTGAGACACTAAAACTGACCAGAGGTAAGCAAGAAGGAAGACTCCTGTGAGCATGCCCCGAAGGTCTCCCACTAAATGCCACAGGAGAGCCAAGCATGGTCTCTTGACAGGGTGGGAGACCAGTGACCTGTATGGACTAAGTGAAAAGGATTTAACAGGTAAGACTAAAATCCTATTTTCACTGTCGTCCAATACAGGTCACTGGTACTCTGGGATGTACAAGCATTGAGCTGACCCAGAGGCGGGAAGTAAGGCAAGGACCAGGCGCAAGGCCCAAGTCACTAGAACTGCTATGAACCAGTTAATCGCATAGCCCATTAATAGAAGTGTCAACGGACACCAACCAGGGGAAAACAACCCCTGAACTAACACAGCACACTGAACTAGAGCCAACCGGGCTCAACAGTAAAGAAGCACTAAGAATCACAGAGTAGAAGTCCTAAACAGGCAAAACTGCCTCCAGGACCTTCCTCCCAAAACTGGCATCAGCCGAGGCCAGTACATCAACTCGATAGTGCTTTGAAAATGTGTGCACAGAGGACCAAGTGGCCACTCTGCACAGTTGATCAGCAGATGCCTGATTCTTGTAGGCCCAAGAGGCCCCGACAGATCTGGTGGAATGGGCAGTCACCCGGAAAGGAACATGCTTATTCCGCAACTTATAGGCTTCACAAATAGTAGCCTTAATCCAAGAGGCAATAGTAACTTTGGAAGCCGGTCTCCCTGCCCTGGGCCCCTCAGGAATGACGAATAGAGCGTCAGACTTCCTGATAGACTCGGTGCGATGAACATAAAACTTGAGACAACGCACCATATCCAACAAATGGAGATCTCGTTCCTTGTCAGATGAAGGGTTAGGGCAGAAAGAGGGAACCACAATCTCTTGATTGATGTGAAACTCGGACACAACCTTGGGTAAGAATTCCTTGGCAGTGCGAAGCACAGCCTTATCCTTGTGGAACACCAGGTAAGGAGGTTTACAAGACAGCGCTTGTAACTCTGCCACCCGGCGAACTGAAACAATAGCCAAAAGAAAGGCCATCTTCCAAGTCAAGAGACGTAAGGGAATGGAAGCCAAGGATTCAAACGGGGGTCGCTGGAGAACTCCCAGCACCAAATTGAGGTCCCACTGGGGAGTAGGACTCTTGAAGGCAGGCCGAACATGAGTCACGCCCTGGAAGAAAACTTTAACATCAGGAAGGATAGCAATCTGTTCCTGGAAAAATACGGACAAAGCAGAAGTCTGAACTTTGAGGGAACTCAGACTGAGCCCTTTCTCAACACCATCCTGCAGAAAAGCCAGGACAGTGGGAAGATGAAAATCTAGAGACATCTTCGGTCAGTACACCAAGCCACAAATACAGATACGATGATAGATCTTGGAGGACACAGGCTTGCGAGCACTAAGCATCGTCAACACCACTGAAGGAGAAAACCCTTTCTTCTCTAGAATTGAGGATTCAACCGCCAGGCCATTAAATGGAGATGCTGAACATCCTCCTTCCACAGATATCCTTCAAGAAGTAGATCCGGACGGGCAGGAAGTGGAAACGGTTCCGCCACTGACATGGCCATCAACTCCGGATACCAGGACTGGCGAGGCCAGTTCGGAGCGATCAGGATGACAGGACAACGGTCCAGCTTCAACTTCTGGATGACTCTGAGCAATAGAGGAAGAGGAGGGAAGATGTAAGCCAGAGGAAAATCCCAAGGGATTGACAAGGCATCCACTGCTAGAGCAAGAGGGTCCCTCCACAGGGAGAAAAATGCCGGCACCTTCCTGTTGTGTCTGGTAGCCATCAGGTCCACTGCAGGTACCCCCCATCTCTGGGTGATCAGGTGAAAGACCTCTGGATGAAGAGCCCACTCTCCGCTGTCGACTGTGTGACGACTGAGAAAGTCTGCCATGACGTTGTCTACGCCTGGAATGTGAACCGCTGAAATGACAGGCACGTGATCTTCTGCCCAAGATAAAATATCTTTGACCTCCAACCAGGCTGAGAAACTTCTTGTGCCGCCTTGCCTGTTGATGTAGGCCACTGCGGTGGCGTTGTCGGACTCCACTCTGACAGGGAAACCTTCCAGCTGAGATTCCCAGTGCCTCAGGGCAAGCCGTATGGCACGCAGTTCCAGAACATTGATGGGAAGAAGAGATTCCTCCAGTCCCCATTTCCCCTGGGCACTGAAACGACCCAGCACTGCCCCCCATCCCCGGAGGCTGGCATCCGTTGTGAGCGTGGTCCAATAGGGAACTCGAAAGGATCTCCCTTTCAGGAGGAGAGAGATCCAACCACCAAAGCAGACTCGATTCAACATGAGGAGGCAGAGAGACTGACAGATGCTGATGATCTGGATGATTCTTACACGTCTGGATCACAAACCTCTGAAGTTCCCTGGTGTGAGCCATGGCAAAAGGCACAGCTTCAATTGTGGAAATGAACTTCCCCACCAGAGACGTCAACTTCGGTACCGGAACCCTGTCCAGTTCCAGGATCCCGGCTACTCGGATGGCTATCTGATGAGCCACTTCCTCTGGCAGAAACACCATGCACTGCTGAGTGTCGAACAGGAGACCCAGGAAAAGGAGCCTTTGAGATGGGACCAAGTCTGACTTGTCCAGATTCAAGATCCAGCCGTGACTGTTCAGAGTATGTATACACAGCTGCATCTACTGGTGGAGAAGCTCCGCTGAGGAGGCTTTCAGGAGGAGATCGTCCATGTAGGGGGTCACTCTGACACCTTTCCGATGAAGCACAGCTATCAATGATCCCAATACCCTCTGAAAGACCAGAGGGGCTGAAGTCAGTCCAAAGGGAAGAGCTGAAAACTGAAAGTGACCCCTGTGGCAGGCAATCCTGAGATACCGTCTGCTCTCTGGATGAATAGGGATGTGAAGATACGCATCCTGAAGGTCCAGGGAGGCAAGGAACTCCCCTGGAGACATTGCTGCAATCACAGAGGCAGAGATTCCTGGCGGAAGTGGGAACTCACAACAAAGGAATTGAGATCCTTTAGATCCAAGATAGGATGAGCACCTCCGTCCTTTTTGGCCACTACGAACAGTTTGGAATAGAATCCTGAACCTGTGTCCTCTGGAGGAACCAATTCCAGGGCCTCTTTGTCCAAAAGATCCTGAATAGCGTCGTCGAACAGACGCCTTTTTGTAGGTTCCTGAGAAGGACGAGTAAAATGGAACCGAAAAGGAGGAAGGGAAGAGAAAGGGATCCTGTATCCCTCTGACACTACCTGAATAACCCATGGGTCCGTCACAGACTCCTCCCAAATCTGGCGAAAGATGCGGAGACGTCCACCTACTGCCGGATGCGGACCCGGGTTCGGTGAGTCATGCCGAAGCAGTCTTGGAGGTCTTGGCCTTGGGAGCAACTTTGGGCTTCCAGGACTGTTTGGGCTTGGAGGAGGGACGCGTAGAGGACGGCCCCGTCTGGGACGTGGAGCGTGTCTCAGTCTGAAAGGAACGAAAGTACCGGTTGCATTTGGCTGGAAACTTTTTCTTGAAGACTGAAGGCAGAAGAGTACTTTTACCTCCAGTAGCCTCACTGATCATCTCTGAGTTCAGAACCAAATAGCAAGTTCCCCTGAAAGGGCAAGGAAAGTAAGGCTTTCTTAGAGGCTGTATCAGCAGACCAAATTTTCAGCCAAAGGGCACGTCTAGCCACCACAGAAGAAGGGGAGGCCCTCGCCATCATGCGCACAGCATCAAAGGCAGCATCAGTAACATAATTCTGTGCTTCAGTAATATTAGCAAGGAGCTGAAACTGCTCAGATACCGGTGCATCCTGGCGGACCGCTTCAGTCAGTCGTTCAGTCCAGGCTGCAATAGCTCTATTAACCCACGCCACTGCAAAGGTTGGACGCATGGCAGTGCCAATGGAGGCAAAAATAGACTTAAGAGAAAGTTCTAGCTTTTTGTCCGTCCAATCCTGCAGGGCAGAGGCATCAGAGACAGCTAAAGCAGTAGATTTGGACAACCTGGAAACAGGAGCATCCACTTTAGGAGGATGAACCCATTTTGCCAGTTCAGTCTCAGGAAAAGGGTAAAGTTTAGCAAACTTTTTGGACACAGACGAGGATTTGTCAGGATTCTTCCACGCCTCAGAGACTAGACGGGCAAGAGTAGGGTTAGTTGGAAAACATACAACCGCCTTAGATGGTTTTTGGAAAACGTCAGTTGGATCATGAGTAGATTCCTGAGTCAGAGGAAGGTTGAGCATAGTTAACACAGCTCTAATCAAACCCTCAGCAGAAACCTCAGGGTCACATTCATAAGGGTCCCCAATGGACCTGTTAGATTCAATAACAGTGCCTTCCTCAGCATCAGAATCCTGCAATAGTTCTTCTTCAGAAGAATCCAACACATCAGGAGCCCCCTGTGGCTTAGGCAGGGAAGTCCTGATTGTAGAGGGGGTCTGCCAAACCTGGAGAGCCCCCTGTACCTGAGAGGGAAAGAGTTGGAGAGTAGATCTGAGATCCCTAGTGGCAGCTTTAAACTCTTTCACCCAAGTTGGCTCAATAGCATGGCTGGGAAGCCCAGGGTTGCTATCATGACAATCAGTGCATTTAGGGCATAAACTACCAGAACAATCTCTAGGCAGCCCAGAGTGACAAGAGGAGCAAAGCGCAATGGGGGGAACAGACACCCCAGCCTCCTTAGTCTTGGGTCTAGCCTCTGGCTCCAGTGGAGTAGACATGCTCACAGCGTCAATATACACCACTTAACAAATATCACCCAGTAAAAGTGTGAAATATTAAAGTTTCACCCCAGAAATGACTAAAAATGGATTTATCTGGCCAGCGAAGGGTTAATCTGATGAGAGGAGAGAAGGCTCGGTCCCTGCGTAGTATACTCGCTGAGAAAAGGAAATTTTACTTACCGATAATTATATTTCCTCTGTGTCCTTCCACGGCATAGTGGGTAATTGGTTCCGCCTCCCAGCTGGTAGGACCAATCAAGATTTTTATAAATTCTAGCGCAACCTCCCTTTGGTAGTTTTACTTTTGTCCAAGCTGTAACGAGAACATGGTTAGTCTTAGGTAATACTTATATTAAGTAATTCTGTAATACACATGGTAAGAACGATACTAGTACCAATATACCATAAATAACATGGGAGGGTTGCCGTGGAAGGACACAGAGGAAATATAATTATCGGTAAGTAAAATTTCCTTTTCCTCTGTGTCCGTTACACGGCATAGTGGGGACTTACCAGAGCAGTGCCCCAACATAGGGAGGGTTCTCGAAGAGATGTAATTAAGTAGTTAAAGCTGCTTCCAGCACCTTCCTGCCGAATCTGGCATCTGCAGATGCTTGGATGTCTAATCTGTAATGCTTTACAAATGTAGAAACAGATGACCAGGTTGCAGCTTTACAAATCTCTTCAGGTGAGGCTTCTGCTTTCTGAGCCCAAGAGGTGGATATGGCTCTGGTCGAATGGGCTTTAATCTTTAAAGGCGGCTCTTTATCTGCTGATTCATAGGATAGAATAATGCAGTTCTTTATCCATCTGGAAATTGAAGATTTGGATGCTGCGCAACCTTTAAATTTTCCAAAATGATGGACAAACAGGGAATCTGTTTTTCTTATGAGCTGGGTACGCTTAATGTAGATCTGAAGACAGCGTACTAAGTCCAGGTTATGGAGACGTTTCTCTAGGTCTCCCTTTGGATCTGGACAGAAGGATGGGAGCACTATCTCCTGGTTTAAGTGGAAATGTGATATAACTTTTGAGCGGAATGCAGGATTCGGTTTTAAAACTACTTTATCCTGATGGAATATTAGACAGGGAGAGGTGGCCATAAGGGCCTGAAGTTCACTAACCCTGCGGGCGGAAGTAACCGCTGTAAGTAGCACTGTCTTTAAGGTGAGATGCTTGATGGAAATGGACTCCAATGGCTCAAAGTATGGGTGTGAAGAGAGCTGTTGTAGAACCAAGTTTAGGTCCCATGAGGGGACCGTGTCACGAATGGTAGGCTTGATTTTACATATTGCTGTCATATATTTCTTAATTAAAAAGTTGTCAGCAAATGGAGTGGCTAGGATGGCTGAAAGGGCTGAGAGCTGGACCTTCAATGATGCAGGTTTCAGGCCCTTCTGAAAACCTGTTTGTAAAAATTCCAGGATCTGAGGAGCAGCAATGGACTGCCTTTTCAGCTTTTTAGATATGCACCAGCGATGGAAGGTGGTCCAAACTCTATAATAGATTTTGGTAGTAGAAGGACGTCTTCCTTGAAGTATAGTATTGATGACTGATTCAGAAAGACCCTGAAGGGCTAAAGATTCCCGTTCAGCCTCCAGGCCCTGAGTTGGAAGAAGGACGGATTGGGGTGTACTATTGGCCCTTGACATAGTAGATCCGGAATGTCCGGCAGAGGAATTGGAGGGCAGACTGACATCTGTATGAGGTCTGCATACCATATCTTTCTTGGCCAGTTTGGAGCTATTAGAATGACATTCGCTTTGTCCATTCTTACTTTCCTTATTACCTCTGTTAGGAGAGGAATTGGTGGAAAAATGTAAGCTAGTGGAAATGTCCAAGGGATGGTCAGAGCATCCTGGCCTGCTGATTGCCTTTCTGCCCACCTGGAAAGGTATTTTGGACACTGTCTGTTCTGAGCTGTGGCCATGAGATCCACTGTTGGAGATCCTAATGTTTGAATCAGGGATAAGAATACCTTTCTGTTCAGGCTCCATTCTCCTGGATGCAACTTCTTCCTGCTGAGGAAGTCGGCTTGGATGTTCAGGTGACCTGATAGGTGTGAGGCTGTTAAGGCTAATAGATGTTTTTCTGCCCAGCTTAATATCCTCACTGCTAGGCGATTGAGCTGAATGCTCCTGGTTCCTCCTTGATTTTGCAGATATTGTACTGCCGAGACATTGTCTGACCTTATGAGAACTGCCTGACTTGCTAATTCTTTTTGGAAGTGTAGTAGTGATTTCCAGATGGCTAATAGTTCCAGGCTGTTTATGTGCAGTTTTTGTTCTTGGTCTGACCAAACACCTTGAACTGACTTCTGGTTCCAGACCCCTCCCCAGCCTTGACAACTGGCGTCTGTGGTGAGAATCTGTTTGGGTGGTTCTGTTAGTGGACGACCTTGTGTCAGATTCTTTTTCCGAATCCACCAGGCCAATTCTTTTCTGGTAGCAGTCAATATTGGGATTCGTCTGTACCAGTTTGCAGGATCCTTTCGGTAAAACTGAAGGAAGTTGTATTGCATCTGACGTGTGTGTGATCTGGCCCACGGTATTATCTGTTGTGCTGAGGATAGGTGACCAAGAATCTTGGAGAAGAGCTTTACAGTCTGGAGCCGTCTGGAGAGGAATGTAGTCACTTGCTGTAGGATGCGATCCTGTCGGTCCAGGGATAAGGTGACTTTGTTTAGGGCTGTGTCTATTATAACACCCAGGAACTGAAGTTGTTTTGATGGGTATAGCATGCTCTTTTCTTCGTTGATCAACCAACCTAATTCTTGAAGCCTTCGCTTGCAGATGGCTGTGTTTTGGACCGCTGTGTGAAGTGAAGGACTTATCAGCAGAATGTCGTCTAAGTATGGGACAACTTTGAGCTGATACTGGCTTCTTAGTTCCGCCATTGCTACTGCCAGAAGTTTGGTAAAGATTTGTGGAGCAGTGGCTAACCCGAATGGGAGAGCACGAAATTGGTAATGAGTCTTCAGGATGTGAAACCTGAGGTACTTGCGGTGTGATGGTCTGATCAATACATGGTAGAAGGCATCCTTCAGGTCTATGCGTGAAAGAAAGTTTTGTGGTTGAGTCAACTTTATTGCTGACAGCACTGACTCCATCTTGAAGTGTTGAACACGAAGAGACTGATTTAGGTCCTTTAAGTCCAGGATAAGACGAAGTTTCCCAGAAGGCTTTAAAACAGAGAAAAGAATTGAATAAAAGCCCTGGAACTTCTGACTCACAGGTACTTCTTCTATAACTTTGTTGAGGAGAAGGGACTGGAGGACCTGTCTCATCTGGAGGATCTTGCCCTTGTTCCTGACTTGAGATGTCTTGAATCTTGGATTTGGAGGAGCAGTTTGAAATTCGAGGACATATCCTTCCCTCACCATTTCCATTGTCCAAGTGTCTGGATGGAGTGACTCCCAGGACTGATGGAATTCCCCCAGTCTGCCCCCTACTGGAGGTGAGGGAAGGGAACCTCTGGCATCATTGCTGGAATTGGGCCTTCCTTTGGAAGTCTTTCCTATTACTTCCTCTAGAAGGCTGAGAGCCACCTCTTTTTCGTTGCTCGTATCCTCTACCAGGTCTGTATCTTTTTGCGTCTCGAAAGGACTGCCGCCGAGAAGAGCTGGTTCTTACTGGTGATCCTCTGTTTCTTTTATCTTGAGGCAAAAAGGGACTTTTTCCTGCTGAGGATTTCTTGATAATCTCTTCTAGTTGTTCTCCAAATAATCTTGAACCTTCGAAAGGTAATGAAATTAAGCGATTCTTTGAAGCCGGATCCGCGTCCCAAGATCTAATCCATAGGGCTCTCCTGGCCGTAACTGATAAGGCGGATGATCTTGCTAGGAGTCTAATATTATCAAGAGATGCGTCACAGGAGTAATTTACAGCTTCTTTTATCATACCTAATTCCTTCAGGATTTTGGATCTTGACACTGAAGATTCAACTTTCTCTTCTATTTCTGATATCCATATTCGCATAGAGCGAAAAATAGATGCCATGGCGGTAGCAGTTTTTAGGTTTTCTCCTATAGATGTAAATTGCTTGCGTAGAGCTGTATCCGCTCTTTTATCCATGGAGTCCTTCAAGGTTGTAACGTCCTCTAGGAGCAATGTTGTTCGTCTTGATGTCTGTGCAATAGCTGCATCAACTTTTGGTGGCGTAGTCCACTTAGCTGTATCTTCTTCTGCAAAGGGATACATTCTCTGGAAACGTTTGGAGGTAGAACTTCTTTTGTCACCTTGTTTCCATTCTTTCTGTATAATCTCCTGTATAGCGGTATGGACAGGAACCACTGCGCAGGTTTTCTTATACCCAATAAATGCAGTATCCATCACATTGAGATCTTTCTGAATCTCAGTAAGGCCCAAGGATTTTCTCATGGCTTTAACGAGAGGATCCACTTTATCAATGGAGAAACTACCAGATTCTTCTAATATTTCGCCTTCTTCTGCGGAGGATCCTGCAGATTCTAGATCAATACTTTCATCCTCATATTCTTGACTGCGTGAGGTACCTTCCTCTGGGTCAGAGACCCTAGGCCTTTTCCTAGTGGCTTCCTGCATAGATGTGAAGGTCTCCTGCATGGAGGCCTTCATCCAGCTTAAAAATTCCTGAAATTATGTAGGGACTTCAGAACCAGAGGCCTTTTTTAAACAGTCAGGGCATAACTTGGAAACTTCAGAGGTAGGTAGTTTTTGATCACATGCAGCACATGATTTAAACTTTGTGGTAGCTTTCTCATCTTTAGATGATTCCACAGGTTTTTTCTTTTCTGTTTTATCCTTGGTTTCAGACATCATAGAATGCACAACAAACTATATGTAGTATGTAGGCAAGTAAGCTATCTAGCATAGAGATAATCCTGCAGCAATCTAGCAACATATATAAGTATAATATATATAAAATGTTACTTACATCCTGGAGACCACTGTCTGCACCTTCTTTTAAATGCTTCTCTGTTCCATGTGCAGGATGGACGGCCGGTTACTTCCTGCGTTCCACTGCTGGAACGCACGCCGTCTCTCTTCCTTCCTGCAGGTGGCGCTTCCGGTTCCCGCCAGGCAGAACAGCTATTAGGGAGGGGGGTTTAGCCGGCGCGTCGCCGCTTTACATTTCCCACGAGGTCTCCGGATGTAATCTTCTTGCCCCTGCACGATGCGGGGCAGAGGAAGAAGAAAATGCGGCCGCGATGAGGCAAGCCACATTGTCTGGATGTAGGAGAGGTAGGAGAGAGAAAGAGGCAATGCCTCCGTCCCCCAGCTTGGGTAGGACCAAAAAAACTACCAAAGGGAGGTTGCGCTAGAATTTATAAAAATCTTGATTGGTCCTACCAGCTGGGAGGCGGAACCAATTACCCACTATGCCGTGTAACGGACACAGAGGAAATAACACCACAAAATGGCTGCCGTCAGGTCAACCAATCAGAAAACGAGTGCGAAACGGCGCTCATGGGAAATGTAGTTTTCTCTCAGAAGTACCCCAAACAGTGCCCGAAGCCCCCCTGAACTCCCCACACCCCGAAATTAGACACCGGAGTATAGAGCCGGAGCATAGTAACAAAATGAGCCATCTCTGAAGTTGCTGTGACAAGCGGTTCCAGAGATATGTCCCACACTGTGTAATCTCATAGAGAGTAAAGGAGCAATGGCGTCTATGCGGGAAAAGGCCGCTTAAAGGCGCGGAACACTAAATTTTAATAAAGTCCTACTGAAACAGAAAATGCCCCAAACAGTTATCAAACACATGAGAAACATAAGAAAAACAATACCCAATGCTCCAAAACCCAGAGAATACCACAGAAATTGCATAAATATAAGAAATGCAAATAAAAACACCCTATGAGTGCTGGAGTGCAATGCAAACTCCCAAATACAAGCCCATCAAAGGGACACTGTGGGGACAAGTGGACCTTCAGCACTCAAGGGGTGGCTCACCTTTCTGCAGGACTTCTGTCTTCAGGTGACCATGATGAAGTAGGAATAGACCAGAGATAAATTCCCCAGCAGGGAAGCTGCTTGACTCAAGCTGTTCCCTCTTCAGGGCTTAAGGTCCACAGAAAATCCCTGGAAGCTGCACTAGCCACTTTAGAGAGGGCAATTCACAGCCATGATCACCCTCCTAATGGTGGTATTCCATATTTGAATAAAAATAATAAAATACTAAGTTGAATGTATAGATGTTCTCCACCTGGTGTGCACAGCACACAGGAACAAATCAATCTAGTGGCTCTGGCCTGAAGGCAGCTTAAGTAGGAGGAGAGGCTCCGCCCCCTGCACACATTTGAATAATTGTTCCTGCCTATTAAAGGGGCGGATCGCCTCCCAGAGTACCAGTGACCTGTATTGGATGACAGTGAAAGAGAAGTTTATTTTTATAGGGTTTGGATTTATCTGAGTAAACATTGTTTCTTGTTGGATAGTATGGACCTTAAAGGGAGGGTTGAGAAAGTTTTGGGTAATTATTCTGGGGTAGGTCAATTGTCTAGATGGTATCAATTGTTGAATAGCGATGATGGACAGTATTTCCCTAGATCATGGGAGGGATGGGTTAGAGACTTAGGGGTTGGGAAATCATGGGTGCAATGGAGTTCGAGTTGGTCACAAATTAGGAAGGTCACACATTGAGTTTGCAGGAATTGCACTATAAAGTGATGTCTAGATGGCACTTGGTTCCGCAGAGTATGAATAAAAGGGATGGGACATATCCAGGTGTTTGTTGGCGGTGTGGGGAAGCACATGGGACACATCTGCATATTTGGTGGGGGGGCCCTGGGGTTCAAAAAATTTGGGAAGAAATGTTTTGTGTAGTTTCGGTGATAAGTAATATAGTTATACCAGTGGGGCCTCATAGAGCCTTGTTACATTTTGAGTTGGAATTTTTGCCAACCAAGATTAGATATTTGTTGATACAGGTTGCACTAGCGGTGAAATTGGTTATTGCCCGGAAGTGGAGGCAGATAGGAGAGATTACTTGGGAGGAAGTAAAAACTCAGGTGAGTCATTTTGCAGTAATGGAAAGGTGTTATTTTCGGGCTCATGGTAGAATGGCTAGGTATCATGAGATTTGGGACTCCTGGTGGAAGATCTTTCCTGATGGAGGAGGATGAGCCTGTTTAGGTGTGCCTTGGGAGGAGGGAATTGGGGCGAGAGAGACGAGACGATTGTGAGTAAGTGGAGTGAGTGGGAGTGGATGTTGAGGTTTAGAGATATGAATATTTGTTGAGAATATTGGAGATGGTAATTGCAAAAGTTTGGGGTTGGATTACATGTTACTTATGCTTAAGGCATTATTGCATTGCTGATATTTTAATCTAACTTGGAGTATTGTATTTTTTGTATGTGTTTGGTATCGGATCTGTATATCTGATTCTTGGAAAATAAATAAAATTAAAAAAAAAGAAAAAAAAAAAAAAAGAAAGGAGCATCCTAGAATGGAAGAACCCCCAAGCACAACAGTACTAGAGCAACCACTGGCATACACAGACCTGCAAGCGACTTCTATTCTTTATTCGGAGGCAGCAAGTGAGCATCTGTGGGGAAGGTCCCTGTAGATATTTTTCATAGTTTATTTTTATACATGGTGTATATCTATCTAATTATTATGAAGCAAAGCATATACCTAGAGGATTTAGGATTAAAAGTAAAACTTAATCACTGTAAAACGGAAAACAGTAAACTTGGATTATAAACAGAATCTTGTATAGGTGGTTAACTGGTAAACAGGAATGACCTTACATGAAAAGAAGAAGCAGACACATATATAATAAAACCCAATTTGCAAACTGTAGATGTTACTTCAGGTAATTCCACTGGTACACATTGACACCTGCCTCACTTTGGCAGATAAACCTTTAAGGGTAATGACTCAACCAGTCAACTGCACTCAAAAGCACTTCTTACTCCCACCCAATGACTGGCAGTTCATGTGGCAGGAAGCACTTACACCCCATAGCTCTTACTCTTTCTGTGTCCAATCTGCCTATCTCTAGACTATATGCTTTCACCAGCAGGGCTCTCTGATTATGATCCTTTGTTCTCTATGTCTCATACGGACTGTTTAATGTCTCTGTATGTCTATTCCCTATTGTACAGTGCTACTGAATAAGTTTGCACTATATAGAAATAAAGCATAATAAGGACAAGGTCAAACACAAACCTAAAAGACAGCACACCCAGAGAAGAGGGCTCCACAGCTCCAAACAAGAAATGGTGGGCATCAACCTTAGCATGCATATTCTCACCAACGCATAAATTTCTGTGTTATCTAACGAACAATTCCCACAGATGTGTGTTTCCCATTGGGAAGTGGATGCTTTCATAAAAATGCAGGCCAAACAGCTCAGATCGCACAAGATTGTGGATCTAGGCCTTAGTATGACATATGCTTTCCACTGTCAAACATGTAACAAGACTGCAGATGCAAATTTATGGGACACATCCAGTTTAAAATTCATGGATGGGTAGAACAGGGTCTAAGTATAAAAAAGATATTTGTTTCCTTTCAGCTTAGGTTGACACCTCCTCACTCTAAGGAATGTAGTAGTTGTAGTTTTGATCATAATGTTTTAGCTCCTCAAAAAGTAACACAAACTCATGAAATGTGTATAGCATCAGTATTCCTTTTTAGTATTGTATATAATAAATGTATCCATTCCTTTATTTCTTTTTGAAGTACCTCGGCATTGTGAGTGCATCACAGTATTACTTTTTATGGTATCTAGTATCCTGGACTGCAGGTAGAAGCAATGGAGTAAAATGAAGTCTGTGAAATCAGAATATTGTTGGTGTAGGGGAGGGGTGAGAAAGTAAGCACTGTAAAATTAGCAATTTCAAAGATAAACATAAAAACATAGATTTTGATGACAGAAAATATTTTCAAAAATTATAATTGAACTGGGTCCCACGGTCAGAAACAGTTTCTTCAGGAGTTCTGTGCAACCAGAAAATGTAATTAATAAATACAGTTAAAATTTGGACTGCGTTTGGCAACTGTTTTACTGGAAAAAAAAGACAGCATTTGCATGAGCATATCGATCTCCTAATATGATGCTGTTGAGCTGGTGAGAAGGAAGATCCACTATAAAATAAATTGAGACCAAAGACCGGGAATGATATGCCACTAGGAATGGTTGTATTTTACTTGTGCCTTCTTGCTTATAGCACATATCATCCAAGAAAGCATGTGAAAATTTACTTTTACTTCACTAAAAATGTCTGTCTAACAAGTCATATGTCTGGTGTATGCCTGGATTTCCCACAATAGATAAGCTTTCAGTTGAAGAGGTATGGGGATGGAAACACATATCTTGTGTATGAGAAACCCATCTCTTTGATCCATCTTTATATAAGGTAGGTCGGGAACTGGGACCTGACCAGCTTTGACATGGCAATAGATGTCCATGTGAACAAGCAGGAAATTTCTAGTAGAATGGAGAGTAGGGGAATAGTCGCAGGATAGTCACTAGACATGAGATGTCCCCAGATATAGTATTTTGGGATCCTATGTGATTTGTGAAATGGAACTTAAAGTGAATAAGAATAGTTACCACATGTTTGTTGACACATGCTTTAAATTTGTGATCAATATATATAGTGAAAGGATGTAGGACTCCCTCAAGGTGGTGGACCCACCCATTCATCCAATTCCAATTTCATAGCAAGCTGTTCACAATTACTAAAATCAAAATAATTGTCCTCTGCAGGTAACATATGGGAAAATGATACACTGGGCCACTTCATTGACAGAGAATGGCTGACTCTGAAATATCCATCTAAACAATGTTTCTATAGGGTCTGGATAGGTCAATACCACGAGCATCAGTGAAGAGTTCTTTCAGTTTATCAAAGGCTCATTGTACAGAGTACTTCCACTGTAAATGAGACTGGGTTATCCAAGTGATATAACCTTGGAGAAATATCTGATAAATTCCTATGGGAATTTGTAAAGTCATTGAAGTATTTTTCCAGGACATACTTAGAAATGAGAGAAATCTCAATGTATTTTCCCGGTAAATCACTTTCTAAACAAATAAATAAAATATTTTACACCTTTATTATTTGGGGGAGTGTAGAAATCTAGAACTGAACATCTTATTTTTGCAATTGGTTGGATACCTATCTGGCATTCAAAAGGTTCTAAAGGGTTAGCCTTTTGACTAGGTAATATATGTCTCTCTATCTATTAAGAGTTAAACAAGAAATGCATATTTAGGTACATATAGGTTCTCTCTGGTGAGCTATTCATTCAAAGGCCTGATAAAGTAACTGTAACAGATCCTACCCATTACTTGAGCCCTTGTCTGGCCCTAAGACTGTTTAACCAAAAACTGTGGACATTTTTCCCTGGTTGTGCACTAAAAATACTTTGTATACTCTTTATGTGAATGAGGAAATGGACTTTATTACACACAACTGCCCTGCGGTAGACTGGTGGCTTGCTTCCAAGGGAATAGGCAGTGAGGGGTTAATTATTCCAATGTATATTGCAGTCCCTCAAGCCAGTGACTATGTGTACTGTAGCAAGACCTCCTGCTGGGTGTAAATTAAGCCAATGTGAACTGCAATCAGACACCCTGCCGTGTGGTAATTAGTTCAAGCCCTCAAGTCTTTGTTCATCAAACCCTTTTGTATCTAAAATGTCATCATGTCTGAGTTATTGTATCTGTTAAGACCATCTGTTGCTGGCCTTTGTCTGATGTGTTGTGATTGGATCACGCCCTATTGTATCTGGTTTCCCCATACGTTTCAATGTAGCTGACTTATATAAATATGTGTGGTTTTTGTGAAATAAAGTGAGTTATGTTGTGGAGTGAACAAGAGTCCTGAAGTGTTGTGTGTTCTTATGGTATTAAAACGGCCACTCTGACGCCCATCTGAGCCCAGGTTCCTGCATCATTCAACCGTCTGCTGCCAGTATCCTGCTACCCAACTCTGGATGCTGTCATGCGGCAACGTGGACTCTGCCCTGCTTCTTTCGGTTCCAGCAAAACCTTCGATTCGAGCTACGGAGTGCTCGAACGGCTTGGCGACTGCTACCTTTTGTTCCTGCTATACTTTCCCTGTTCATCGTAGCCCAGGAGTAGAGGCCTCACTCTCTACTGCCTGGTGTTCCGGTTCTTCGAAGGTCGATGGTTCGAGAGCCAGTCGACCCCTCCTTGATCCGCCCTCTTCAAGGTAGAATCGACTACTCTGGGGTTCGAGGCCACTTTGAGTCAACCACTGGACAGGTTATCTGCTTGACCGGTACATCCGACGGCGCCAGTCCGGGGTCGAGAAGGAGAGACCCGGGAACGACGGCGGAAGGCGACGCGGTCCCTTCTTAGCTTCCGTTACAATAAGCAGGGGACACCCCTTGAGATTAGGGGAAAGGAAGTTTCAACTTCAGCAGAGGAAGGGTTTTTACAGTAAGGTCTGTTAAATTATGGAATTCCTTGCTCAAGGATGTGGTTATGGCAGATAAAATGGATAATTTTAAGAGCAGACTTGATACATTTCCTTCAAAAGGGAACATACAGGGTTATACTGTGTATTACTAGGCAAGGTCTGATAAAGACTACCTTATTTGGCAGCAGGAAAGCTATATAATTCCCATGTCTCTGGGTTATGAGGCAAAGGCTGAACTTTATGGACTTGTGTCTTTTTTCAGCCTAATTTACTATGCTACAATGTAGTTGAAATAAATATATAGAACATAAAAACAGAAGTTAAAGGTTCCCTTTAAAAATGTTGGAGACTGGTAGAGTAAAAGAGATACCTTTATTGGCTAAAGAAGGGGCTCTAGGATGCAAGCTTTCAAGGCACTTTAGGTCTCTTCATCAAGAATATTTGAGCGTACCTTTTTGATGCTAAAGAGGTCTCCAATGCATTGCAAATGAATGCTTTGGGGACTTTTGTAGCATACAATAGGTTAAATCATGGGTAGAATTCAACAAAAGACCTAGGTAGCATTCAAAGGATTAGAAAACTTATATAAATCAATGTAAATGTTTATTTCCTCTCTAAAGTGGAATTTGTTTGCTACACAATTGAACCACCACTATAAAAACATGAAACTGAGATTATATTTTTGCTTTAAAAGTTTATTGTGTCAACGAATCACGGTTTCCTAAAGGTAATGAAGGGTTAATCCTTTGTGGGTCAGAGAGGTATCCAACACATTGCAACACGATGGCTCCTTTCCAGGTTAACAGTCCAAAGTTCGAAGGTTGGGTTACATTTGTTTGAGTACCATCCAAGGAGTGCAGTTCAGCATGTGTACATTGATTGTGCAGGGTAACATATAAACTGCTTACATGTTTTCTTCTGTTTATAGGAGAATTGAAAAAGAGAAATTGCTGCTTAACATTTTTTTTAAATCCTCTTCAAAATCCATTTTACAATTTAATAGCTGTATGCAGTATTTATTGGGTTGGCACATGAGACACTAGGGCAAGAGAAAAGTAAGAATTGCCCAGGAACTCCTGATGAACACTAGCACTCCCTGTCTGATCAGATAAAAGTTTTTATCGCACCATTAATGAGAGGTTTTCTGCTGTTCTCAGAATGACTATAACAGAGGTGCACAACCTGCAGCCTTCCAGCGGTTGTTGGATGGCAATTCTCATTATCCTTAGCCGGCTGAAAATAAAGGGAGTTGCAATCCAACAACCCCTAGAGGGGATGCAAGTCTTCCAATCTTGGCTTAGGCATTGAGGTTTTGGTACAGAAATATACAAAATATTGGCATTGTTATTTAAACCCTTTGCTACTTAAAAGTCACAGAAGAAAACTGCATAAGTTTGCTCTATTTCTATGCAGATGCTATTGGAGAGGAGTTCAAGGCTTGCTGGTATTAACGTTTTCACAATGGCAGAGTGTATGTGATAATATACTCTAGTGCATACCCCACAGGCAAAGAAGTTGGAGGCCAATGCAAGATCTGCAAATCTGTATATCCACCCCCACTGGGACAAACCAGTTGTACCATTGGAAACAAATAAAGGTCTCATTGACTTAAATAGGGCTTTAACCGCTTCATTGTTAGGAAGGTCTTCAACAATTATTGGAATTTTTATTTGTGCTTTATGGTGTAGTTGTTCCAGAATTGCTCTAGTTCTTCTTAGTACATCAGCCTCACCAGGTTCAGAGGAACAGCAAAAATTCTGGGGAGTATAATATCTTAAAGAGAGCCATAGTTCCCAAGTTACTAAGCAAATGTGTAGCAATGATCCAAAATAGCAAGGGAGCATGGAAAGGGAGGGTTCTTTACACACACAAAAACATAGAATTTGATGACAGATAAGAAACATGCTGCACATTTTTCCTGCTTTAAAAAACATCAAACTTTATTTGTTCGTTGGTATTGTCTTTTGTTCAGAACAGCCTTATGCCCATCCCATGCATGCTTACATTCCGTCACTGTATTAACTTTTACCACTTCTGCTGATAGGCTATTCCACTTCTCTACTACCCTCTCAGTGAATGGTGCATTTAAGGTTGTGTTTGCATTGTCAGTTGGTTAAGACAACATTTAATTCTGGGACAAGTGTGTGTGTGTATGTATATGTGTGTTTGTGTCTATATGTATATGTGTGTGTGTATGTATGTGTGTGTGCATGCATCCAAGGCACTCAAAAAAAGGTGGAATTCTGTTATGATAGGTGCATATAAGGATTACATTTAGATACCAGTCCCTGGAACAACAGCATCATGTAAAACGTAAGAAATAAATTAATTTGCAAAAAGTATATATATGGTGATAAATACTCACAGCTTTAGGATTTTTCTTAACACAGTCTTCTAGGGATATAAATAAAATCTGGAGGTCTCTTTAACAATATTTATTGTATATTCCAAAAGTGTGTATTTTTACAGGAACTCAAAATAATTAAACAGAAAAAAAAGAAATCCTAGCTCTTATCAGAGCACTAACTTTAACAGAGTCGATCCCTGACTATCTCTGGGTGGCTAAATCCACTTACCAGCCACAACAAAATCTCAGCATAGCACATAAATACAAAATGTTCAATTCCAATTGATTACCTTCTCTGTAGCTCTTTTTCTCACTGCAATTAGCAGAGAAATCAAACAAAGGGGAGAGAGAGACTGAGCCTTTCTTGCTCTGACCTTTTAAAACCATTTTACAATTAAGGTTAGGTGTGGCTCCTTAAATATCCCTCACCTGCAGTGCTACCTGCTGGGAAATGTAGTTTCTTTCTTAATCCTAAAGTGGTTATAGACATGTAGGATTCTGGGTCCAAAATACCTTCCTTCCACTATTAGTCCTCTGACATAGTCACATATACTCCCCACCAGCTTAGACCATCTACATTCCCAGTTTAGATTGTGCCCTATGTTCTATGGAAAAATTGAATGGTTGTAGGCTAAGAAAGTAGCGGGTCACACCCTTGCATTCTTTTACCTATTTAAGCTCATCCACATGAGAGGAGCATGATCAGTGATCAGCTTAAAGTGCCTTCCCAGTAAATAGTATTTCAGGGTCTCTAATGCCCGTTTGATAGCCAGACATTTTTTTTTCCACAATGGAGTAGTTCTTCTCATGGGAATTTAACATTCTGCTTAAGTAAAGAACTGGATGTTCTTCACCCTGAACTTATTGAGATAGTACTGCCCCCAGACCAATATCAGATGCATCCATTTGTACAACAAACTATTTTGAGAAAAAACTAGTAGAGTAGCACATAGGGCAGCTTTCAACTCTACAAATTCCATTTTACCATAACAGGGCCTCTAGCTTTAGTTAGGTCCGTCAAAGGGCTTGCAATTGTAGAAAAGTTTGGGATGAACCTATGGTAATACCCAGTGAGCCTTAAAAATGCTCTAACTTGTATCTTGGAAACAGGGAATGGCCAATATCGCATCCACCTTAGATATTTGAGGTTTAACTAAGCCACTCCCAACATTGTACCCCAAGTATTTTGCTTCCTCTAAGCCTGTGGAACATTTGGCAGGATTAGCAGTAAGACCTGCTGCACGGAGGGAATTAAGTACTCCTGAACCATAGAAAGGCGTGTTTTCCAGTCTGTGCTACGGATCACAATATCATCAAGATATGCTGTGGCATACTGTTTATGTGATTGCAAGATTCGATCCATCATTCTTTGAAATGTGGCTGGGGCTCCATGTAACCCAAATGGCAGAACTTTGTACTCGAAAAAATCTCCAGCTATGGAAAAGGCAGTTTTTTCCTTAGCCCGTTCTGTAAGGGGGACCTGCCAATAACCTTTAGTCAGGTCTAATGTTGTAAGGTACCGGGCTGTACCTAACCTTTCCACTAATTCATCTACCCTTGGCATGGGGTATGTGTAAAATTTTGATGTGCTATTCAGTTTCCGACAGTCATTACAAAATCGGATGGAACCATCTGGTTTTGGGACTAACACAACTGGACTATTCCAGTCACTGTGTGACTCTTCAATTACCCCCAGCTTCAACATATTTTTAACTTCAGAATGAATAGCTTTCCTTCTGGCCTCAGGGATCTGATAAAGTTTCAGGTGAATACATTTCCCTGAGTCACTATAGATGTCATGCTTCACTACATTTGTTCTCCCTGGCACTGTACAAAACACATCAGAGTTTCTAGCCACGAATGCAATAACTTCATGTCTTTGTTGTGCAGAGAGAGTTTCAGCTATATTAATACCACCTTCTCTTGTAGGAATGGGTTGTGAAATGAAGTGCTTTTCAGACAACAAAACCTTTCGGCCTTTCCAAGGTCTTAAAAGATTCACATGGTATATTTGTTCTGTTTTCCTTCTGCCTGTTTGGATCATTTTATAATTCACCTCACAAATTTTTTCCATTACTTCATAGGGGCTGTGCCATTTTGCAAGAAATGTACTTTCTACTGTAGGGACAAGAACCAATACTCTATCCCCAGGTTTAAAAGTGTGAATTCTAGCATTCTGTCTTTCTTGGGCTTTCCTCATGTGTTCCTGCATTATTGGCAGAACTGCTGAAATGCACTCCTTCTGTTTCAAACCTAATTTCAGCAGTAGGATATTGATGTTTATCTCCATGAATACATAGTATTTCACTTACTTTAGAATTGTTTAGCTTATCAGGTTTTTAGAAACCAGAGTAACCATACTGCCAGAGTCTAGCAAAGCCTGAATCTTTCTGCCCTCTACTGTTACCCAACATAAATGTGGGACCTTAGAAGGAACTGTTGACATGGGAGACACCCCTGCACCAAAATACATTGTATTTACATGTCATTTTTCTCCTATATTGCATTGCATAGGTTAAGTAGACAGCGGGCAGTCCTTCATAAAATGACCATATTCCTTGCATCTGAAACATTTAACCTGTGATTCTAATGGTCTGTGTGGCCATTTGCCATGCAGTTGACCTCTTGGGGACCATTACCCTCTATTTGGATAGTCATTAATGTCAAAGTCTTACCAATTTTGTTGCTGTCTTTAATTTTCCCATTCTGCATCTGCTCTGGAGTATTTGTTTCCAACAGATCAACAACCACCAGATATATATCAACATGATTTGGTCATACATCTGTGATTGTGGTACTTTCCCCTCATGGAATGTCCACAAATGAAACCGCTGAGCATGAACTGCTGCTGTAAAACCCAAACGGGTCAGTATTTCTGCCTTCAGTTTGGCATAACCATTAGCTTTGCTTGGCTCCAGACCAAAATATGCTTTCTGGGGCTCCCCTCTCAAGAATGGTGCCAATAGGCCAGCCCATTGTTCAGGTGGCCAGTGTTCTCTCTCAGCAATACTCTCAAATGTCATGAGGTATGCTTCCAGATCATCAGATTCTGTCAATTTCTGGAGAAAATGACTTGCTCTGATTACCCTATTGCCTTGGGAACTCTGCAGTGGAACATGTCTTGGGATTTGGCTGAGCTGTTCAGTTAGACCTCGCACCTCCTGTTGGAGTACCTGTGTAATGTTCTGTTGCCCAGTCACTTCTGCTGCTAGAACCCGGTTGATCTCCTGTTGTACTGCAGTGGCCTGCTGTTGTACAGAGGTCGTCTGCAGCAAAGCCTTTAGTATGTCCACCATTCTCACAAACCCGCAGACTCTTTAGTGCTATGCCCACATTCTCCACCATGTGTGATAAATACTCACAGCTTTAGGATTTCTTTGCACAGTCTTCTAGGCTATAAACAACAGAATTGGGAAGTCTATTTAACAATATTTATTATATAGTCCAAAAGAGTGTATTTTTACAGCAACTCTAAATAAACAAAAAAGGAAATCCTAGCTCTAACCAGAGCACTAACTTTAACAGAGTCAATCCCTGTCTAATGCTGGGTGGCTAAATCCACTTGCCAGCCACAACAAAATCTCAGCATAGCATATAAATATAAAACTTTCAATCTAATTGATTACCTTCAGTGCAGTTCTTTTCCTCTCTGCAATCAGCAGAGAAATCAAAAAATGGGAGAGAAAGACTGAGCCTTTCTTGCTCTGACCTTTTAAAACCATTTTACAAATAAGGTTAGGTGTGGCTCCTTAACTATCCCTCACCTGCAGTGCTAACTGCTGGGAGATGTGGTTTCTTTCTGAGTCCTAAAGTGATCTCTATATCTTACTGGGTAATCTGTCAAACTCTCAGAGTAACTCATATATTTGATCTAGATCCTAACAAACAAGAATTCCTGAGAAGATTGGCAGATTTAGTTTTGTCTGCTGACAGCAGTCTTATGACCAAAGCAAGCTGACTGACACTAAAGGGATATACTTGAGGAAATCATAAATATTAAAATAACATAGTGATACACCTGATGCGTTTCTCCCAACAAGTGGGCTTGAGAGTTACTCTGAGAGTTTGACAGATGACCCAGTAAGATATAGGGATCATACCCCATATTTAGGTTCACTGTTTTTTATCTTACCTTATTAGTAAGAGAATGGGTGATGAGCCATGGGGGTCTGTTAGTATTATTAGCTATATAATGTCGGATCAATGCGATGTTTACTAACTAATTGGTATTCATGTTTATACCGATGGAATTGTTTTGACTGATTGATAACTAGCGTGATATATGAGCGAGTGGCGCTTGTATGAAATATGGGGATTGTATGATTTATATTTGGATCGTCTTACAGATGACAGCTACATGTATTTCTTGGATGTCATCCGATTAATGTTTGATTGACATTGTGGAACAGGGGTCATCTATAGGGTCTCTGGTTCTAATAAAGCCAAAGAGATTCCTTTTTGTCCCTGTTACATAGTCAGTCATAAGAGGATGTGTTGTATGAGTGCTATGGTGGATATGTGATTTCTAATTAGAGGATGGATCTGAATAGTCAGTCCATAATAGGGTCATTTTGATAATAATGATATGATTCCTTAGGCGTTGTTACCCAATCAACCAATTCATATCCAAAATCCATTATTATTATCAACACAGATGTTTTCGGCTGGTCATACTTCTTCAGCCAAGAGGGGTGATATATGTATGTAGCTATTTGCTGATTGATCCATTATAACATTTACCCCATAAGTTCATTAGCTCTTGCTCATACACGTTATGTGGGGATGAGGATTCATATCAGTCTTGAGGGATTTTTAAAACATAAATGTTTCTTGTTTTTTTTTCCTTTTCACTTTATTATAGGAATTTTTCTTTGGTTGTTAATCAGTTAAATTTATGTTTGCTGGGACAATAGTTAGGTTTATTTGACGGGTAAATTGTAGGTCATCATTAGTAGTTGGTTAAGATGGCAGATTAGTGAGTGCCTTCAAGATAGTTTTCTTTTTCTTTTTTCTAATGGGGGATAATACAGCCTCATTAATATCTAAACTGCCCACTAACCCCAAACTTCCCTTCTCAGCCTTTAACTCTTTTCTGTTTTCCACCAACACAACCCCCTTCCGTTAACGTCTCTGCCCAAGTTCTTACCACCCACTTCAGCTGAGTAAAACAAGGAACTAGTACTGCAGGCAGCTGAATTATTCAAAAGTTATAAGAGCTCAAAATGTGATGAAGTTGTTACTATCACATCAGTGGCATACCAGAGACTCCTGCAGCCACCATGGTCAACAGTGGCACCCAGAAAGTCAGACTAGTCTACGATCTCCAGTAGGCTCCTTATCAGCATTTCCCATACGCTAGACGCATTTTGAAATCGTGGCATGCCAGTGTCTGGCTACATGTTCAAATGCAAAAAAAGAAATAACTATAGACATACATGATTGCTGTATAACAGACATCTAACTTATTCTGTAATAACTTTTAGTTACAGAAACACTACCATACAAGTGGTGTAGTGCAGAGGCACTACACACTGTTCTATTCTGAAACAAGCTAGTTGCACCACAGGGGGAGAAAATCAATGGACATTTGAGGATATTTTATTTGTTCTCTATGATGCATTTGTGTTGCTCTGGAATTGCACATCCTTACCTTATTAAATTGAACTTTTTGGTTTCTAACTGTAAGCATCTGTAGCTAGCCTGTTTGGCTGCTGAGCATTTCAGCTATGACCCATTGCTAAGCTACTGCTTAGGATCACTGTTTGTGTAAAACACTTTACATTTTGGCACTTACTGTCTGGCAGTCATTTATTCTACTTATTCCTCAAGTTTTTAGTCTGTCTGACTCTGGATTTCAATTTTGTACCATGCCTAACTTGATTGAATGACCTGGTTATACCTCGGTTTATCTGTGACTACTCAACAAGTCTCGGTCTTTTGGTAGCTTTCCTATCTGTGACTCAATGGTTCTGACCTCTGGCTCCATCTGACTCCTATGAATATATATATACTAGCAATGTGGGACGGCGCTGCCCGTCAGGCTATATAGGGAATTAATTTCACACACACGGATGCAAGACACACACACGCACAGACACACACACACGCGCAAATGCACACGCATGCACTGAGATGCATAAAGAGCGACACAGTCAGACACACATACATGCAATGCACAACATGCAGACACAAAGCGTATGATACAGATGTGCAACACACACAGTGAGGAACACACAGCCACACACAGAGACGCGCGCACACACACACACAGAAGTGAGTCATAAGGGTGTGACTTATGTGTCATTGTAATGAGTTTGTGTTTGTACTTATGCCTCCACTGTGGCATTCATTCATATAGTTGAAATGCATGTGGTGATTGCATATACTATGGTGGAAGGTGGATTGTGCTGGCTCCCGGGGTGTGAGCGTGTGTGTGAGTGTGAGTAAGTGGCATTCATTCATGTAGTTGAAATGCATGTGGTAATTGCACATATTATGGTGGAAGGTGAATCGTGCTGGCTCCCGGTGTGGGAGTGAGTGTGACTATGGTGGAAGGTGGATCGTGCTAGCTCCCGGGGTGTGAGTGAGTGTGAGTGAGACTATGGTGGAAGGTGGATCGTGCTGGCTCCGGGGTTGTGAGTGAGAGTGAGTGCGAGTGTGAGTGCGAGAGTGAGTGTGTGAGTGATTGTGTGTGAGTGATTGCGTGAGTGTATGAGTGTGAGTGTATGAGTGTGAGTGTGTGAGTGATTGAGTGCTTGAGTATGATATTGTGTGTGTGATTGCATGAGTGTATGAGTGTGAGTGTGTGAGTGATTGAGTGTGTGAGTGATGAGCGAATGTGAGTGAGAGTGTGTGTGAGTGTATGAGTGTGAGTGTATGAGTGTGAGAGTGTGTAAGAGTGTGAGTGTGTGAGCGAGAGAGAGTGTGTGAGAGTGTGAGCGAGAGTGTGAGCGAGTGTGAGAGTGTGAGCAAGTGAGAGAGTGTGAGCGAGAGAGTGTGTGAGCAAGAGAGTGTGTGTGATTGAGTGTGTGTGTGTCTGATGTGTTTGTGTCTGTGGTGTAGGAGTGAGTGGCAGCCATTTTGTTTTTTCAGTCACTTGGATAGTGGTGGGTGGGCTGGATAGTGGGGGCAGGCCACCTCCCTGCATTATTTAAATCACTCCCCCATTGAATCACCCAATGGGAGCAGTAACTCCTCCTTACTTAAGCTGAGGTAACATAGCAATATAACACACGGTGGCTCTTCAGTTGAGGAAACGTAGCAGTATGCAGAGGGAAAAAATATAAAGTGGTGTTTGAGGCTTGCCCTCTGTAACATACAGCAAAGCATCTCTCTCCCTTTAAGGAGAAAGGGCGGGAATCAGGAAGCAGGAAGTGGAGGTGTGACAGTTGAAAACAGACAGTTAGTGAGGTTGACTGAAGAGATGAATAGAGTTAAATAAAAGAGTTGTTATTAAGTTTATCCCTGAGTTTGTATTTTATGGAAACATTACACCCTTGTACTGAAACATAGTGTATGGAGGGTTACAATTATCTGTGGGAGGTGAAACAGTGTGTTTGTGGGGTGATGATCCTGAGTGAGAGTGTGTGTGCACCAGGAGAAGTTATTGATATCCCCTACTTCAGGAGCGAGTGGCAGCTATATTTTTTTTTCTCAGTTGGATAGTGGTGGGCGGGCTGGAAGGGGCGGGCCTACTCCCTGTATGATAAACATGCCCCATTGAATCACCCAATGGGAGCAGTAATGTCCCCATTGAATCATCCAATGGGAGTTGTGTCTCCTGATGAGACATAAATTATGTAATGAGGCATTCTGTGCAATGGGTGTGTGTTTTCTGAGGAGACATAAATTATGTTCTGTGTGTGAGGAACCATAAATTATGCAATGAGGCTTTTATATATATATATATATATATATATATATATATATAATACTAGCAATGTGGGACGGTGCTGCCCATCAGGATATATAGGGAATTAATGCACACACACGGATGCAAGACAAACACACACAGAGACACACACGCATGCACTGAGGTGCATAAAGAGCGACACAGTCATACACACATACATGCAACGCACAACATGCAGACACATAGAGTGTGATACAGACATGCAACACACACTGAGGAACACACAGGCACACACAGAGACACACACACACACACAGAAGTGAGTCATAAGGGGGTGAATTATGTGTCATTGTAATGAGTTTGTGTTTGTACTTATGCCTCCACTGTGGTATTCATTCATATAGTTGAAATGCATGTGGTAATTGCACATACTATGGTGGAAGGTGGATCATGCTGGTGCCCGGGGTGTGAGTGAGTGTGTGTGAGTGAGTGGCACTTATTCATGTAGTTGAAATGCATATGGTAATTGAACATACTATGGTAGAAGGTGGATCGTGCTGGCTTCCGGGGTGTGAGTGTGAGTGAGACTATGGTGGAAGGTGGATCGTGCTGGCTCCCAGGGTGTGAGTGTGAGTGAGTGTGAGAGTGAGTGATTGCATGTGAGTGATTGCATGAGTGTGTTAGTGAGTGTGTTAGTGAGTGTGTATGATTGAGTGAGAGTGTGTGAGTGAGAGTGTGAGTGAGAGTGTGTGAGTGTGAGAGTATGAATTATTGTGAGTGTGTATGATTATGTATGATTGAGAGTGTGTGTGAGAGTGTGAGTGAGTGATTGAGTGTGTGTGTGTTTTTTGTCTGATGTGTTTGTGTCTGTGGTGTAGGAGCGAGTGGCAGCCATTTTGTTTTTTCAGTTATTGGATAGTGGTGGGCCGGCTGGATAGTGGGGGCAGGCCAACTCCCTCCCTGATTTAAATCACTTCCCCATTGAATCACCCAATGGGAGCAGTAACTCCTCCTTACTTAACCCTTTGAGTGCTAAAGGGGTACGCAACACATTGCTTTGCAATACGTTGCGTACCCCTCTGCCACTCAAAGGATTAAGTTCAGGTAACATAGCAATATAACACACGGTGGCTCTTCAGCGTAGCAATATGCTGAGGGAACAAATAGAAAGTGGTGTTTGAGGCTTGCGCTCTGTAACATACAGCAAAGCATCTCTCTCCCTTTAAGGAGAAAGGGCAGGAATCAGGAATCAGGACGTGGAGGAGTAACAGTTGAAAACAGACAGTTAGTGAGGTTGACTAAAGAGATGAAAAGAGTTAAATAAAAGAGTTGCTATTAAGTTTATCCCTGAGTTTGTATTTTATGGAAACATTACACCCTCGTACTGAAACAGAGTGTATGGAGGGTTACAATTATCTGTGGGAGGTGAAACAGTGTGTTTGTGGGGTCATGATCCTGAGTGAAAGTGTGTGTGGACCGGGAGAAGTTATTGATCTCCCCTACTTCAGGAGCGAGTGGCAGCTATATTTTTTTTTGTCAATTAGATAGAGGTGGGCGGGCTGGAGGGGGCGGGCCAACTCCCTGTATGATAATCATGCCCCTATTGAATCACCCAATGGGAGCAGTAAATTCTCCATTGAATCACCGAGTTGTGTCTCCTAATGAGACATACATTATGTAATGAGGCATTCTGTTCAATGTGTGTGTGTGTTTTCTGAGGAGACATAAATTATGTTCTGTGTGTGAGGTACCATAAATTATGCAATGAGGCTTATTGTTTTATATATTTAGATATATATCTATATATATATATTTTTTTTACTTTCTCATTGAACCTGCTAACTTCATCAGTTGGCTGTGTTCCAGGGTCTGTCAAGCAATCCATCAGCTGTTCATTTTGCCTGCCAGAGTGGTACGCAATGTATTGTAAAGCAATGCATAGTGTACCCCTCTGGCACTCAAAGGGTTAATGCAAATGCAGTTTCCTATGGCACTGTTCAGTTGTACAGGTAATATAATTCTCTGAAACTTCCTTCCTTATGTGAAGACTAGCCATAGGGATTCACCAAATCCAGGATACTGTTCAATCATGCCCCTTTTTTTATATTATTATTTTTTGTAATTATTATTATTGTTTTGTTTTGTTTTTTTTGTGTGCTGTGCTGACGCTAGTAAAGTGATTTAACCTGCGGTGCCTCTTGCGCCGCCCAGCCCGCCCCCCTGTATTTGCAATTGCACTGCGACCCGGCGCTCCCCAGTCCCCAGCTTCAGCGGGCATGTCATGTGACATCGATGTGCACTACCGCTAGCTCATCAGAGAATGATGGGGGACATGGTGCAGTGGTGGGAAACCTTGGGCTCCACAGTTCTTGGACTGTGTACCAAAGACACTAAACTGGATGTGTGAGTAAGAGGACATTTTCTCTGAGACTGAGATTCTACTGACAGGCAGGTTAATACGGATCTGGATTAAAAATGTGTCATTAAAATGTGAAAGTAACAGATCACCTGAATATTAATGCAGTAACCCCTCTCACAAACCATGAAGGTAATCATCACTACACAGTTACCCTTAGCAATATGCCCATTATTTACACATGGCAGCTAACAGGCTAGGCATACTCCTTAGGTCAGAATTCTCAATGAAGCTACAAGTGTTTGCCTTCAGATAATCTTGCTGCCAATGCATTGTGTGTATCACATTCCCGAGACATGTAATGGAGTGAAGAGTGTTTTTGGTTCGTGGCTTTTGGTGAATTAATTTGGCGCAAAAGGTTGCACAATATCAGCTGTGTTAAAAATCAATGTAGTTGTGAAGAAACTGCAAACTCACAACCATGTGCTTTTTACAAAATGGCGTCCTCAACCATGTGGAGACAGGCTGGGGCCTAGCAAGATGGAGTCAGACCATGTGTTTTCTCTGAGATAAAATCTAATAGCAAACACAAGGCCAGGGCTTTACAGTATGCTCACACTACACAGACAGCAACACAACTATTAGAAGCAATATGAATTTGCCCACACCCAAAAAGCCAACCCTGTAATTAAAGGATATAGCCAGAGAAATTTGTCCTAATGACCAATACCACAATTAACACAATAACAGTACTAGCAATAAGCAATAATATTTAATAACAAACAATAATATTAACAATACACTGTATATTATCAAATATATTCCAGCTAAAACATCTAATAATATTAACTAGACAATTACTTACTGCATTGCAAAAACACATAATACAACAATTATAGTGGAAAACACTATACGTTGGTTACTAGGGTATTCTTCCTAGAAATATTATAGATGGTATGAAGAAAAAAAAAAAGAGATACTTAGTTTCTATACTCATCTATCTGGAACAATGAGGATGGTGCCGCAGGGGAAAAACAGGCCAGGATCCTGGAACAGTTCTTGGGGCCTAGGCAAGGCATGGCCCTCTTGCTAGATTTTGGGCTTCTCCAGCCCGTGCTGCTGGTCACATCTCCCTCTCCATGGCTCTCCTGCTCCAAGACCCTTCTTCCAAAAGACTGCCCCTTTGACTCCCTGCACACCTCTTTTATTGTTGGCAAGCCCTGCCCATCACCAGCCCACTTTACCTGATTGACACACCCCTCTCCTTCCCCCTAGAAGCAAGAGAGACCCGGTCCTTTCTTTGTCCTTTTCCCACCCAAACAGACCAGGGAAGAAATAAAAAAGAAAGGGAAAAAATAAAAAAGAGACAAAGGAAAATGGTTGTGAGCTAAATGTGGGATGTATGACATGAGAACATAACCATGCAATGGATACAGTTTTGCTGAAAATTTTGCTGCGTCCATAACAAAGAGTTTGTGTGCAAGAGAGGGAGATGAGGTAAGAAGGGTCACTGTGATTGTAAATTCAGAAGAGAGGCTCAGTAGTAGGAAGAGTGAAGTACTTGTGTGAGAGCAATCAGAGAGGTGATACATGCAGGACACAAAGGCAAAATAGAACGGACAAGACAAAAGGTGGTTATGAGCAGAGGGCAGTTAAGGCAGAGCAGTGCTGGCAAAGTCAAATAGACACGGGCAATGTGAGGGACAATACACTCTTCACAAACTGTGAATGTGAGGGATGCCCAAGTGTTTGGGATAAAACCAGGAGGAAAGGGGCAATGCAGAAGAGAGTGTGAGTGTTACGGATGGCAAACGGCATTCAAGAGAGCAGGCAGACATCTGAAACTAGTTGTGTTAGATCAATGGTAGAGGCAATATACAGATGAGAGAGGGTGAATAGGTGGAAAAGATAAGTCATAAGAATATGTGAATTTCAAGGGCAGAAAAGTACTTGTATTAGAACAGTGGAGGAGGCAAAATACTAGGGAGAGAGGGTGAATGAGAGGATCAGGCAAGTTATATGATATGTTGAATGGTTAAGACAACAAAATCCTTACATTTGAGGTATTGTAGTGGGGAGATAAAGAGGAGGAAGGCAAAACAGGAGGAGCGGGCAAGTCCTTGAAGAGATTTTGGCGGGAGTGACCTGGGGGTCTTGCCTCCCTGGACACTCCTGCCGAAATCACTCCCCCATGCTTGTACTGAGGAAGCAGTATGGCTCTGGTAGTTAGAAGGGAATGATACTCTTCCCTTTCTTGTCACCATGGAATGGAGGAAATGGAAATACACAGACCCACAAAGGATTACAGGAAATCAACTGTATAAACTCCTGGGGTTTGTTCTGGGACTGGGGTATCAAGCAGATGTGTAACTACTCGGTAGTCAATGCAGTTTGGCATTTGGAAATAGTTTGATCATTCTGAGACACTTGCCAACAATGGATGAGTGGCAGGGTAGTAGCCCATATGATCAGTATGGCTCCTCAGGCCTGCCTCTGAGATCAAGAACAGAACAATCCTGCACTCTCATAAAGACCAGAAAAACTCAATAAATAAAAACATCCAACTTTATTGTATCACAAAAAATCTCAAACGCTTGCTGTCCATACATGGAGAGACTTACATAGTCCAAACACTTCAGCTAGATGAATATCATCATCGGCAACAGATCCACGCGTTTCGCGCTGTCAGCGCTTACTCATGACCTCCAGATGCAACGATCTAACCGTCCCCGTCTTTTGAATCTCATTCCGCCTATCAGAATTCAACACTTAAAGCGGACCTGATAGGAAACTTCGACAATATGTCACATGTCTCCCATGATCCAATAGAAAGTGAAAAAAACAGTGTTGACTTCTAATTCTCGGATCCGAGAGATCTTAAAGTGACACATGCCTGAATCATACCCATAGATCCATGGCTTACAGAAGCCATAGCCAGTCAAAGTTGGAATTCTAAATACATATATATATTAAATAACACTCATTATCGCCCAGTCAGCCTCGTTCCCTACAGAAAGCAACATAGCACTACATAAATTCTCTGCCACAGCAGAGACGGTCCGACCGTGCGCCCCCATTAAAATCAAACAGGAACCCACTGCCGGAGCGTCTCTCCAAGCGAGCATGAATGGCTATCGTCTTCAAGCATATATTAACCTCTCCATTGCCAAATGAAGGGGAATCAGTCTGCAATCCCACAGCACAACTCTCCTCTACTTCAAAAAGGCAACAGAGACAATGCCATACCATGTTAAAATCAACAATCTGTAAACCGTGCCGTCACCCAGGAAAAGAGGCTGACAAGCACAAATACAAAACAACCAATGGAAAGGCGGAATAGAGACAAAAGGCAAGGGACCAGATCCGAATGCATTCAATCCCAATCACAATTAAAAAACCACACACCAAACAGTGTATCAATATTAAATGAACTAAAAAGATGAAGATATAAATGGATGATACATGAAACACATCCTAATAAATACAATATAGCAAACATAATTTACATTGTCAAATCTATTAGAACCCCCAATTCTCCATCAAAACTATCGAAGAGGGAAGCTGTGTTGGAAAATGAATAGGTCATATATAGCAAGTTACATCATATTCCTTATTCAATCCATATGGATACCTAGTCCCTAATTCAAAAATCCAATACACCTCTCTCTTTAATATTTTGTTGTTTAAATTCCCTCCTCGAACTCCTAGAGTAACTTTCTCTATACCTTGTACACTAAAGTGGTCAATGTTACAATCAGTAGAGTTAAAGTGGGAGGCCACATTAGAACGGAAATCCTTATTTCTAATGCTACTGAGGTGTTCGTTCACTCTCTCTCGCAATGTTCTAATTGTTTTACCAACATATTGCATATTACATTTCATGCAAGTTAAGAGATAAACTACACCTCTAGTTGCACAATTAATGTAACCTCTCACCTCATACTGTTTACCACTTATAGTGGAAGTAAAAGACTTTGATATTTTTAAAAGAGCACAACAATAGCAGCGCGTACTCCCACATTTATACGTTCCTTTAGTTGTCAACCATTGATTCTTTGCTGAAACATTTTTTGAAACATACAGACTAGGAGACAGAGCCGCCGACAGTGTCGGTGCCTTTCTCGGTACAAATTTACATCCACTGGAGATAACTTTCTTCAAACTCTCGTCTGTATAAAGAATGGGGAGATGTTTCTTTAAAATACGTATTATAGAGTTATATTCCACACTATACGGTGTTGAAAAGATAACCCCAGATAATTTTTTACTCCTTTGTGAGCTATGTTTTAATTTATAAACCAAAAGATCTTCTCTTTTTTCTCTTCTAGCTCTTTCTAACGCTTGATTCAGCATCCACGGTTTATATCCTCTCAATAAAAACCTATTATAAAGTTCTCTAGATTGTTCATCAAAACTTTCATCAGTGGAGCAGTTCCTCCGTAAACGGAGGAACTGCCCCACCGGAATACCTCTAATAACATGCTCAGGATGACAGCTATCAGCTCTCAACAGGCTATTACCTGCAGTGGGTTTTCTATAAATATCTGTGGATATACAACCCGTAAGACCATCTCCCTTAATCCTTAAATCCAAAAATGAGACACTTTCAGATGAGGATTCAAACGTGAACTTCAGATTGAGGTCATTGGCATTCAAATATTCCACAAATTTGACAGCATTTTTGGCCTGACCACTCCAAATAAATAGGAGATTGTCAATATATCTCCCAAACCACACAATATTACTCCTATAGGGATTCCGTTCTCCAAAGACATGGGACTCCTCCCACCAACCCATAAAAAGGTTGGCGTATGAGGGGGCAAATTTTGCCCCCATAGAAGTCCCACGCCTCTGGAGAAAGTAATCCCCATCAAACATAAAGTAATTGTGGGTCAGGAGATATTCAGTAGACATAATGATAAATTCCCTCACCTCATCGGAGTGGGAGCCATAACGCGTCAAATGATATTCCAAAGCCAACAAACCCAATCTGTGTGGTATACAGGAATACAATGATTTAACGTCACAAGTCAACCATATATAGTCCTCAGACCATCTAGTTTGTTCAAGTTTCTGAATGACATGTGTTGTATCTCTCAAAAAACTCAACAATCTGAGGACAAAAGGTTGCAACTGATGATCCACCCATTCCCCCAATACTTCATTTAAAGACCCTATCCCAGCAACAATAGGTCTACCTTCTGGTCTCTCTAAAGATTTATGGATTTTGGGTAAATGATGAAATATTGGAACTATTGAGTCTTTTACTTTAATAATTTCTGCCAATTTCGGAGTTATTACTCCCAAATATACTCCTCTATCTATTAGGGAGCTCAGAAGGTGAGAAAAGTTACTGGTGGGATTGCTGCGCAGCTTAGTGTAAGACTCTTCATCATTAAGTTGTCTCAAAGCCTCATCTTTATAATAATTAGAGTCTAACACTACTACCGCACCTCCCTTGTCTGCATTCTTGATTACCAAGTCAGTATTAGAAGACAATTTTTTTATTACATCTCGTTCAACTTTACTTATATTAGATTTTTTCAAAGTCCAATTACGGTTCAATTGACTTAAATCCTTTTCTACTAACTCCTGAAAGACATCCAATGCCTTACCCCTAGTAGCAACTGGATAGAAATAGGATTTGGAGGTGAGTCTGGTCCCACTAAGACTCGAAGTGTCCAAAGTTTCCATTGTCCCACTTTCTATTTTCATATCAATCAAATCCATTAAAACGCAAGAATCGCTAAAGGACAATGGACCACCAGGCTCCACTCCAAAGCCACGTACATCCACTCCAACATTGTCATCATATGTAGGCATTAGAGGATCCTCAAAGTCTACAGACTCAAAATGCTTTTTTAAGGTCAGCTTACGTACAAATTTATTGACATCAAGAATAGTGTCAAATAAATTAAAATGCCTTGTAGGGGCAAAATTTAAGCCCCGTTCCAAAACCTGTTTCTCTACCGCTGTTAATACATAACTAGAAATATTAATTACTGACACTAATTCCTGACTGTCATTTTTTGCCTTCCACCACCTGTTTTTTCCTCCCCTTCTTCCTCTCCTATATCCCTTTGGGAATCTTGTTTGTTCTTTTTTCTTGTCCCCCTCTTTGCTCTCGAAGATGACCTCTTCGGAGGACGTATCACTTTTTCTTCTAACTGTACTTCCTCCGTTGTAAATACTCTCTCTGCTTTGTCTCCCCGACTGGATTGTAAAAAAGATGAGGGGGAAGAGGATATAGAGGACAAAACAGTTGTTTCCATCCCTGACGAACCGACATCCTCTGCCTCTATGCTCGAAAAACTGACTCTTTTTTGACGCGATTGTGTCTTCAAGATAGATTTTTGGAAATTTCTCCTATCTTTGGAGTAAAAATTATGTTTCCAAGTATAGACATTATTGGTTTCATAGTCATCTTTATCTCTCAGATATTTCTTCTGTTTAATCTCCATCACCGTATTTTCAATATTTTTTAGATGAGTAGACAACTTTTCATCCAATTTTGCGAAATCCGGCTGGTCTTTCAATACAGTAATAACTTTTTGTTTCTCTTTAATTTCTTCTTGTGTTACAACAAGTACATTCTGTTTATATTTAATAATTAAACCCATCAGGGCTGTTGAACATTTAGTTAGGACCTCATTCCATTCATTCATAAAGGCAATACCATCCTTAATGAAGGTAGGTATCTTTTTAATTCGAAGACCTCGAGGGATTCTGTCCGATTTCAAATATTGTTGCAACGTTGTTATCTCCCACCACGTTCTAATTTCACGCTCCATAATTTTCTCCAACTCCTTAAACAAGTTGGATGTGTTTCATGTATCATCCATTTATATCTTCATCTTTTTAGTTCATTTAATATTGATACACTGTTTGGTGTGTGGTTTTTTAATTGTGATTGGGATTGAATGCATTCGGATCTGGTCCCTTGCCTTTTGTCTCTATTCCGCCTTTCCATTGGTTGTTTTGTATTTGTGCTTGTCAGCCTCTTTTCCTGGGTGACGGCACGGTTTACAGATTGTTGATTTTAACATGGTATGGCATTGTCTCTGTTGCCTTTTTGAAGTAGAGGAGAGTTGTGCTGTGGGATTGCAGACTGATTCCCCTTCATTTGGCAATGGAGAGGTTAATATATGCTTGAAGACGATAGCCATTCATGCTCGCTTGGAGAGACGCTCCGGCAGTGGGTTCCTGTTTGATTTTAATGGGGGCGCACGGTCGGACCGTCTCTGCTGTGGCAGAGAATTTATGTAGTGCTATGTTGCTTTCTGTAGGGAACGAGGCTGACTGGGCGATAATGAGTGTTATTTAATATATATATGTATTTACAATTCCAACTTTGACTGGCTATGGCTTCTGTAAGCCATGGATCTATGGGTATGATTCAGGCATGTGTCACTTTAAGATCTCTCGGATCCGAGAATTAGAAGTCAACACTGTTTTTTTCACTTTCTATTGGATCATGGGAGACATGTGACATATTGTCAAAGTTTCCTATCAGGTCCGCTTTAAGTGTTGAATTCTGGTAGGCGGAATGAGATTCAAAAGACGGGGACGGTTAGATCGTTGCATCTGGAGGTCATGAGTAAGCGCTGACAGCGCGAAACGCGTGGATCTGTTGCCGATGATGATATTCATCTAGCTGAAGTGTTTGGACTATGTAAGTCTCTCCATGTATGGACAGCAAGCGTTTGAGATTTTTTGTGATACAATAAAGTTGGATGTTTTTATTTATTGAGTTTTTCTGGTCTTTATGAGAGTGCAGGATTGTTCTGTTCTTATACTATATTTGGGAGCGTATGGGAAAGCCTCCACCTTGCACCCATTAACCAGTTAAGCTTTCATGTTTTCCCTAGTGGACGAAGATACTTGATATTCAGACAAATTGAAGTTTGAGCCACTATCTTTGTGTGTCACGTTAATTAAGAAAGTTTTCCAGGTGAGCTCCTTCATATATATTTTGTCTGAGGATATACATGAAACTGAATATTGATTGATAAGTCCACCTTAACTTTTTCTATGTGAAATTTTGAATGGGAATAACATTGTCTTGATTGTTCCAACATGGAGAGTGAAGAAGATAAAAACACTGTCAGCAGTAGATGTTTAAGAGCAGTGGATGATACTGAGGAAAGAATGCATAATGTGAATAGACTTTTCAATGATAAAAATACATCAGCTATATTAATGGAACCCCCTAAATTGCCTGGGTTGTTTAAGGAGTTGGAGAAAATTATGGAGCGTGAAATTAGAACGTGGTGGGAGATAACAACGTTGCAACAATATTTGAAATCGGACAGAATCCCTCGAGGTCTTCGAATTAAAAAGATACCTACCTTCATTAAGGATGATATTGCCTTTATGAATGAATGGAATGAGGTCCTAACTAAATGTTCAACAGCCCTGATGGGTTTAATTATTAAATATAAACAGAATGTACTTGTTGTAACACAAGAAGAAATTAAAGAGAAACAAAAAGTTATTACTGTATTGAAAGACCAGCCGGATTTCGCAAAATTGGATGAAAAGTTGTCTACTCATCTAAAAAATATTGAAAATACGGTGATGGAGATTAAACAGAAGAAATATCTGAGAGATAAAGATGACTATGAAACCAATAATGTCTATACTTGGAAACATAATTTTTACTCCAAAGATAGGAGAAATTTCCAAAAATCTATCTTGAAGACACAATCGCGTCAAAAAAGAGTCAGTTTTTCGAGCATAGAGGCAGAGGATGTCGGTTCGTCAGGGATGGAAACAACTGTTTTGTCCTCTATATCCTCTTCCCCCTCATCTTTTTTACAATCCAGTCGGGGAGACAAAGCAGAGAGAGTATTTACAACGGAGGAAGTACAGTTAGAAGAAAAAGTGATACGTCCTCCGAGGAGGTCATCTTCGAGAGCAAAGAGGGGGACAAGAAAAAAGAACAAACAAGATTCCCAAAGGGATATAGGAGAGGAAGAAGGGGAGGAAAAAACAGGTGGTGGAAGGCAAAAAATGACAGTCAGGAATTAGTGTCAGTAATTAATATTTCTAGTTATGTATTAACAGCGGTAGAGAAACAGGTTTTGGAACGGGGCTTAAATTTTGCCCCTACAAGGCATTTTAATTTATTTGACACTATTCTTGATGTCAATAAATTTGTACGTAAGCTGACCTTAAAAAAGCATTTTGAGTCTGTAGACTTTGAGGATCCTCTAATGCCTACATATGATGACAATGTTGGAGTGGATGTACGTGGCTTTGGAGTGGAGCCTGGTGGTCCATTGTCCTTTAGCGATTCTTGCGTTTTAATGGATTTGATTGATATGAAAATAGAAAGTGGGACAATGGAAACTTTGGACACTTCGAGTCTTAGTGGGACCAGACTCACCTCCAAATCCTATTTCTATCCAGTTGCTACTAGGGGTAAGGCATTGGATGTCTTTCAGGAGTTAGTAGAAAAGGATTTAAGTCAATTGAACCGTAATTGGACTTTGAAAAAATCTAATATAAGTAAAGTTGAACGAGATGTAATAAAAAAATTGTCTTCTAATACTGACTTGGTAATCAAGAATGCAGACAAGGGAGGTGCGGTAGTAGTGTTAGACTCTAATTATTATAAAGATGAGGCTTTGAGACAACTTAATGATGAAGAGTCTTACACTAAGCTGCGCAGCAATCCCACCAGTAACTTTTCTCACCTTCTGAGCTCCCTAATAGATAGAGGAGTATATTTGGGAGTAATAACTCCGAAATTGGCAGAAATTATTAAAGTAAAAGACTCAATAGTTCCAATATTTCATCATTTACCCAAAATCCATAAATCTTTAGAGAGACCAGAAGGTAGACCTATTGTTGCTGGGATAGGGTCTTTAAATGAAGTATTGGGGGAATGGGTGGATCATCAGTTGCAACCTTTTGTCCTCAGATTGTTGAGTTTTTTGAGAGATACAACACATGTCATTCAGAAACTTGAACAAACTAGATGGTCTGAGGACTATATATGGTTGACTTGTGACGTTAAATCATTGTATTCCTGTATACCACACAGATTGGGTTTGTTGGCTTTGGAATATCATTTGACGCGTTATGGCTCCCACTCCGATGAGGTGAGGGAATTTATCATTATGTCTACTGAATATCTCCTGACCCACAATTACTTTATGTTTGATGGGGATTACTTTCTCCAGAGGCGTGGGACTTCTATGGGGGCAAAATTTGCCCCCTCATACGCCAACCTTTTTATGGGTTGGTGGGAGGAGTCCCATGTCTTTGGAGAACGGAATCCCTATAGGAGTAATATTGTGTGGTTTGGGAGATATATTGACGATCTCCTATTTATTTGGAGTGGTCAGGCCAAAAATGCTGTCAAATTTGTGGAATATTTGAATGCCAATGACCTCAATCTGAAGTTCACGTTTGAATCCTCATCTGAAAGTGTCTCATTTTTGGATTTAAGGATTAAGGGAGATGGTCTTACGGGTTGTATATCCACAGATATTTATAGAAAACCCACTGCAGGTAATAGCCTGTTGAGAGCTGATAGCTGTCATCCTGAGCATGTTATTAGAGGTATTCCGGTGGGGCAGTTCCTCCGTTTACGGAGGAACTGCTCCACTGATGAAAGTTTTGATGAACAATCTAGAGAACTTTATAATAGGTTTTTATTGAGAGGATATAAACCGTGGATGCTGAATCAAGCGTTAGAAAGAGCTAGAAGAGAAAATAGAGAAGATCTTTTGGTTTATAAATTAAAACATAGCTCACAAAGGAGTAAAAAATTATCTGGGGTTATCTTTTCAACACCGTATAGTGTGGAATATAACTCTATAATACGTATTTTAAAGAAACATCTCCCCATTCTTTATACAGACGAGAGTTTGAAGAAAGTTATCTCCAGTGGATGTAAATTTGTACCGAGAAAGGCACCGACACTGTCGGCGGCTCTGTCTCCTAGTCTGTATGTTTCAAAAAATGTTTCAGCAAAGAATCAATGGTTGACAACTAAAGGAACGTATAAATGTGGGAGTACGCGCTGCTATTGTTGTGCTCTTTTAAAAATATCAAAGTCTTTTACTTCCACTATAAGTGGTAAACAGTATGAGGTGAGAGGTTACATTAATTGTGCAACTAGAGGTGTAGTTTATCTCTTAACTTGCATGAAATGTAATATGCAATATGTTGGTAAAACAATTAGAACATTGCGAGAGAGAGTGAACGAACACCTCAGTAGCATTAGAAATAAGGATTTCCGTTCTAATGTGGCCTCCCACTTTAACTCTACTGATTGTAACATTGACCACTTTAGTGTACAAGGTATAGAGAAAGTTACTCTAGGAGTTCGAGGAGGGAATTTAAACAACAAAATATTAAAGAGAGAGGTGTATTGGATTTTTGAATTAGGGACTAGGTATCCATATGGATTGAATAAGGAATATGATGTAACTTGCTATATATGACCTATTCATTTTCCAACACAGCTTCCCTCTTCGATAGTTTTGATGGAGAATTGGGGGTTCTAATAGATTTGACAATGTAAATTATGTTTGCTATATTGTATTTATTAGGATGTGTTTCATGTATCATCCATTTATATCTTCATCTTTTTAGTTCATTTAATATTGATACACTGTTTGGTGTGTGGTTTTTTAATTGTGATTGGGATTGAATGCATTCGGATCTGGTCCCTTGCCTTTTGTCTCTATTCCGCCTTTCCATTGGTTGTTTTGTATTTGTGCTTGTCAGCCTCTTTTCCTGGGTGACGGCACGGTTTACAGATTGTTGATTTTAACATGGTATGGCATTGTCTCTGTTGCCTTTTTGAAGTAGAGGAGAGTTGTGCTGTGGGATTGCAGACTGATTCCCCTTCATTTGGCAATGGAGAGGTTAATATATGCTTGAAGACGATAGCCATTCATGCTCGCTTGGAGAGACGCTCCGGCAGTGGGTTCCTGTTTGATTTTAATGGGGGCGCACGGTCGGACCGTCTCTGCTGTGGCAGAGAATTTATGTAGTGCTATGTTGCTTTCTGTAGGGAACGAGGCTGACTGGGCGATAATGAGTGTTATTTAATATATATATGTATTTACAATTCCAACTTTGACTGGCTATGGCTTCTGTAAGCCATGGATCTATGGGTATGATTCAGGCATGTGTCACTTTAAGATCTCTCGGATCCGAGAATTAGAAGTCAACACTGTTTTTTTCACTTTCTATTGGATCATGGGAGACATGTGACATATTGTCGAAGTTTCCTATCAGGTCCGCTTTAAGTGTTGAATTCTGATAGGCGGAATGAGATTCAAAAGACGGGGACGGTTAGATCGTTGCATCTGGAGGTCATGAATAAGCGCTGACAGCGCGAAACGCGTGGATCTGTTGCCGATGATGATATTCATCTAGCTGAAGTGTTTGGACTATGTAAGTCTCTCCATGTATGGACAGCAAGCGTTTGAGATTTTTTGTGATACAATAAAGTTGGATGTTTTTATTTATTGAGTTTTTCTGGTCTTTATGAGAGTGCAGGATTGTTCTGTTCTTATACTATATTTGGGAGCGTATGGGAAAGCCTCCACCTTGCACCCATTAACCAGTTAAGCTTTCATGTTTTCCCTAGTGGACGAAGATACTTGATATTCAGACAAATTGAAGTTTGAGCCACTATCTTTGTGTGTCACTGCCTCTGAGATCACCTGTGTAGTTTGCAAAACCCAGTGAATGTCTAGCAGAGTAAAGTGATCCTTTTCTTACCAACGGTAGTACTCGAAGGGTTAATTTATTCTGATATATTCACATAATCAAAATAACCCCCCAGAAAACGATTCCTCTCTCCCAGTCTCCTGTGTGCCATCACTAGGCAGCTTTCTGACTCACTTACTATGTAGTATATTGATTCAAGACAGAAAGTCATTGCATCATTTTTAAGAGGGAGGCAGGACATTAAGCAAGAAGACAACATGTGACATCTAATGAGCACCATGTTGTAAATGTTGTTATAACACTGCAAGGGTTAATATGGTTACACAGAGTTTAACCTTATTTACTTATGCAGTGAAGGAAGATAAGTGACCCATCCTTGTCTTTCCAAAATTGCAAGAGTTAACATGGTTACACAGAATGCTATAACCATATTAACCATTTGAGTGCCAGAAAGATATCCAAGGCATTGCATTGCAAAGCATTAGATACCTCTGGCACAGTGACGCTCAAAGGGTTAAGCCTTGTAACACTGTGGCTTGGAAGAAAATATTTGCCCCTATAAGCACTGCTCCATATTGTCTAATCTATGCGCTTAGGTGCCAGCAGTACTGGAAGGACAGGTACACTATCCTAAACTGGATACACTAACCTTATTAACATACAAATGCATATTTCATCTAGCAGCTGTGCCATTTTTAAGGAGCAGTCTCTCCTAGACCAGAATGTACTGCATAACTATATATTCTACCAGCTTGCATTTAAGTAAGTCCCCTTAAAATCACTATAGGACAGTGCTATCCCTCGGACAGCAGTAACATATTTGCCACAAATGAACCCTTTGAGTGTCAGAAATGTAACCACACATTGCTTTGCAATGTGTTGCTTTTAAAAAGGTAAGCAAACAGCATGCACAGCTAACCACATGGAATCCAAGTGCAGCAAGCATGAGTGTGAGAACAGCATATGATTCTCCACTGCACATATGATACAGCATATGATTCTCCACTGCACATATGATACAGCATTTGATTTTCCACTGCACGTATTATACAGCATATGATTCTCCACTGCACGTATGATACAGTATATGATTCTCCACTGCACGTATGATACAGCAGTATGATACTGGTTGGTATCAGCTGGGAACACACAGTCGTGCTGATGTAGCAAGAAAAGTGGTTCAGTTCTGGGGAAACCTACTGGACCATACAGGACAAATACAAATTCCCATTAAAGTAAATTGGACTTTTAACCGATTGAATGCTAGAGTGATCGCCAACACATTTTTTCACTATAGTGTAGTTGGTTTGCTCCAGAATTGTGCCACTCAGAAGATCAGTCTCAGTGAGGATGATGCACTAAGAACTGGAGCAATTCTAGAGAAAATCATCTGTACCACGAGGTGCAGAAAGCTAGAGAGGTCTCCAATGCAGTGTGAATCAATGTGATAAAGACTTCAGTAGCAGTCAAGGGGCTAAAATCCCTTTTAAAACAATGAGCATTTTATGTGCCCCATTTGATACAGTTGGTTTGCCATATAATTGCTCTAGTTAATCTGCATAGCATGATATCTTTAAATATAGCCCTTAATGCTCCCAAGAAAGTAGATTCTAGGTCGTATGTTTGCTGTAACTCAGAGATGATCTATTAAGTCCTCACAGAACCTTTAACATGCTGTGCTCACAAGGCCCAACATCCAAGGTGTACCACTCACATCTACCCTTTACAGTCAGACTAGTTTCCTATCTTAGCTAAGGGCCACTGACCTCACACATAGCTACTGCCAACCAGTATGATAAGAATATTGTCATTGAGGGCAAGACCCTACCTGTTTCTGAAAAATGGGTGTAACCACAGAAGGGTGTGGTTAACATAGGGGTGTGGTTAAGTGAGGGGTGTGGTTAGGGGTGGGGAGAAGGCACAGCTAGGGGCTCCAGAGGGTGTTGTGCCTAGGGGCGCCTGAGATGTAAATCCGGCCCTGACTGGTATTGCAGTCCTCCGTTTCCCTATGTCAAGTCCCTTCAGTTCCATTAAGTCTTAGATACAGAAACTTTCTATCCCACTTCTACTATTTGGCATTCTGGGATCCACTGAGCCTAGTTATCCTGTAATCTCTAGAGGTTTTTTTGACCTGAAATAGTGTTTATCATGGTTTGACCCCAGTTCAACTGGTGCATAACAATCTAGCTTTGCTGCCAGCAACTTTAACAAAGCTATGGCTGCAGCATAAACACTCCTAAGGACTACACTGCTCTCAAGCAAGTAACTCTATTCTTCACTCTCTAGCAACTCCCCAGTGAGATTTCTGCTATACCATACTAGTGCCTAATGACAATAACATGCTACACTATCAAATGCGGTAATTGCACCAGTGATATCTAATTACAAATACCCAGCTCCTGCAACAATCCTTGAGAATAGCAAGTGAAGCAAACAGTACAAAAGTCAAATAACTGCAAAAGGGGAAAGCTATGATATTTTTTTCACAACCCTTTCAAAACATCTCTATGAATACAGAATTCAATTTGATGGAAAAATGAGATTATTGCAAGAGTATTAAATACTTACACTAAATATTTAAAATATAAAAAATTATTATGACTGGGAGAACTCTCTTGCATTAAAAATATATGTCATCCTATCCCAGGAGTGTTCAGTGCATTATATTACAATCTGCTGGACATCCACCAACATTCAAAGGTTTAAACGAACATTAAAACACCTAATAATAACCTGCCCTACTTAGATTAATCTGGGCAGAAAATCCTTGTGGTCACTCTACATCAATTCTGTGTGGATTGTTTATCTAAAATGAAACTTTACTTGTGCTGGATTGGATATCATATCAGCTGAGGCAGACATTAATATTAGTTGCAAGACCACAAGAAGCCAGACTCCTACCACTGGCTTCCTAAGAATAATTCAGTGGGAGGAGCTGAGGATAAGAGTCCTGCAAAAGGAATCATGTCTGCCTCCATGGACATCCTAGCTAGTATTCATTAAAGATGAATTTAGCATTTTCGTTCCATACAAAATTGAGTTATATTAGCCATTAGCATGTTCTGCCCAGATTACAGAGAGTGTTTATTATTAGGTGGAGTTGGCGTTCCTTTCAGAATAAATAGCTAAGTAGTAAAATAAATTATTTGCAAAAAACATGTAAGAAAATCTGGGAATATTAATGCAAATGGTTGAAATTTGCATCTTGTACAAATCAAATTTCATCCATAGATCAGGCTTCAGACTTGTGGATGAGAGACTGAAAGATCATGTGTAAACAGACATCCCACATACCTACTTAACCCCTTAAGGACCGGGAAAATCTGAGGTCGTTTTCCTTTAAGGACCGGAGCAATTCTGACCTTTTTGACTATGTCTTTGTTCAACATGTTTTCCTTCTAAGGCTTTTATTCCACCCCCATACATTATATACTGTTTTTTTAAGCACAAATAGGGCTTTCTTTTGATACCCCACATATATGGATAACCCACCATTTACTTTATGAAAATTTAAAACAAAACGTAAAAAAAATTAAAAAATCCCACCATTTTTGTTTTTTCTCTTGGGATCAATTGGGCACAAAGGGTTACATTTTTATGGAGACTGCATGAAAAGTATGACCAGTCAGTCATACCTTCAAAATGTGCAGTTTAAAGTGGCCACTGTCCCCCCGGGTGAAAATCCCCATGTCCCTTTTTCCCACCCTATTTTGACACTTTTTTATCCCTGATATTTGGCGGTGTGTATAAGTGTATTACACGGCTCCACAACAATCACACTTCCAATATTTTTTAATGATAAGTTTTGGGTTTTTTTAAATAAAATTTTTAGACTATGAGTGGGGTTTCTAAATGTATGGATCCTTTAAATGTATGGATTCCTTTTTTTGGAATGAGTATGATCCATAAGGAATGCATGCATTAACTTGGATTTTATCCTATTGGAATTGAGTTATTCATTGTTATGGGATGGTATTTATGTGATTACAGGTGTAGTTTATTTGGTGGGAGGAGTATAGGGTTTATAGGGAAAGGTAGAAGGTTTTGTTTATTTCAGTTTTGACTCCGTGAGGAAGAGGCTGGCAGAGCCTTGAAACGCATTGGAGGGGGATGCAGAGTGCCAATGAGAGTGACATCTAAGTGGCAGTGAATGTATGTCACTGTGAATCACTGCGGTGGTGAGAATTATATTACTTTACATCGGTGGAAGCTGTTAAGCTAAGGAAATACGAAGCAGTGATATCACGTGACACGGTAAAAAACATCCATTTGTGAATATCTGAGAAGTGGTGATTACGATAGAGAGACGCGGGGAGACGCCAGAATTTTCATTTGGAACAACCGGGAGTTTCTGGTCTAGACCAAAAAGAGATATCGTGGTGGAAGCATCGTGGGAAGGAGATACAGAAGACGCTGTTATTTATCTGCAATGAATCGAGAGGTGACGATCGTGGACAATGAGAGGCAGCCCAGTTGAGGACTACGAGTAGCATCAGATAAGTGAAGGTTTAACATATGTGGATATAGCCTATTATACATCTAGTGAATGCTATATATAATTATACAAGGCATATATATATAACCCATACACAGTACAGGATGTGTAAATCTCTTGAAATCTGAGATCCGTCAAAAGTATATCAGATATGCCTTTATGAAGATCGTTAATTATTGAGAGCAGATATAATATTCCTCCTGGTTGTACCACGAATCCGGATCCTGGTCGTGGTACAGATACTTATAAGGTTGAGATGTGTGATTAATATCAATAATCCGGTGACTGTTATATTTTTTTTTATCATTGCCTTTAAGGAATCCAGGTGATGCTGGATTAGCATCGAAGTTGTGAACGCTTAAGACATTCTGCATCTATATTTTTATTTTTGAGATTTTTTTGTTTTTATCTTTTTTGCTTTTTGTATACCGGTATATAGATAGGGAAAGGGTTTAGGATATTTCATACATGTATGGGGTATTTTGTAGTGTAGGATTAGGTAGCTAGTTAAGCATTGTGTTGAATGTGTATAATGTAACTAATTAGTGATACTGTGTTGCTAAGGATTCAACTATATGGGTGCAGTGGCAACATTGTTTAAAGTAATTTGAGGGATTTATCTGTGGCATACGAGTGTTTGTATGTACTCCTGGTGCCTTAGAGAGAGATCCTGGCAATTTTATTAGATACAGATGATAATATTCCATTCATGGTGAGGGGGTAGGATACACCTGTTATTTTTTGCTTGTGTATTGTTGATGTTTTTATCAGTATTGCAATACTACTTGTGATATTTTTATGATATTAAAAGTGTCTAGACTATTTTATGGTATTTTTGGTGTACTCTGTTGCCTCTGTTTTTGCATGTGGTTGAGTCCCTACTACTATTTGAGCGCTAGACCATATATATAGTTTATTGTGTTTTTTGTTGAACCTTTTTGGAGTAGGGGTTTAGGTCAGGCAGCTGAGAGTAGACATACCTCTCATTTCCTTCTAACAGCGCCATATAATATAGTTACACATATATTGTTATATTAACCATTTACTTTGCTAATTTGGTGGCTTCATTTCCGGGGAACATATATATCCTTGTTATCAATATAATAGATTGGTCTAACAACTTAAGACTCAATATAAGTGATCAGCTAATCTTTGGCATTGGTGTCTTCAATATTTTATATGGATTCTTGAAGTCTTTCGATTATATTGATTTGATGTTAACTATAGAATGCAAATTTATATCTAGAGATGAAATGTTCTTTTGCTTTAAAATCTTTATGTCTTGCAATCTCTGGTTTTCCATGTGGCTCTGTGTGCACTTCTGCTTGAAAATTGTTAATGTCAACCAACCAGTCTACATCTATCTACAACGGAGGTCTCATAAGATGTTTCCATGGCTTCTACTTCCATCTGTACTTGGATCTATTTTCGTGAGCTATCCCATTATTAATAAAACTTCACCTATTAATACACTTAATGTCTCTAACCAAACAATCACTCATCCTTTTCCATTAGAAAGAATATACTTTTTAAGCATTCAGATTTATATTGCAGTCTCTGCAGCAGTTTTTCTATTGTTCTCTATTTCAGCATTGACTATTATTATCTCACTCTACAAACACACAAAACGGATGCAACAAAATTCTGGACATCTCGGGGGCCCTAGTATACAAATTCATATTCGTGCAGCCAAAACTGTGACCTTCTTGTCGGCCTGTAACTTTTTAAACACCACTATTTTGCTACTTTCTATTTGTAAAGTAGATGATTTAAACTGGCATAACTGCAGTTCTGTTTTAAAGGGATAGTACACTTGAAAATAATTTTATTTTATATTGTAGCCCTTAAAAACATGAAAAATGATATAAGTCTTATCTTCCAAACCTTTATGGTTTGGGAGATATTCACAAGCAAAATTTCAACTGGAGTGATGTCACCGTTCTAGCTCTCAGATTTGGAAGCCGGTCCCTTGACCGGCCGCGGCTCTCCAGAAGTGCCGAGATCACAATCTTTAAAAAGAATTTCTTCATTGGAATGGTCTACAAAGTGTGCTTGCAAGCCAGGCACACTTTGTACATAGTTCCAATTAAGTAGTTCTTTTTAGAGATCACGATCTCGTCACTGCTAAAGAGCTGCTGGTTGATCTGTGGACTGGATTCCAAATCTGTCCACTAGATGGCAGACTTGGCTGAAACAGCCAGGAAAAGGTAACTTTACTTTATTTTACTTGTGAATATCTCCCAAACCATAAAGGTTTGAGAGATAAGATTTATATCATTGTTTATGTTTTTTTAAGGGCTACAATATAAAATAAAATTATTTTCAAGTATTACTATCCCTTTAATTTCCATTTCTCATATAATCAGCTCTTTGATATTAATAAGAGGAAGCATTAAATTGGATAAGAAACTAAGTGAACTTTTAATTATCTGTCCTTGTACTAGGATATCTAGTAATCCAGCTATATGTTTATAGCCATGAAACAATTCTGCTCACCAAATAACAAAATTACAGAAAACACAAATATATCAACATAAAAGTTGTGATACTAGGAATGACTTGGAGTGGATGACTAAAAAGCATTTACCATTTGGCTTTTTGTGTGTGTGTATAACGGGGTAATAACTATACGTTTGAACAATTTTGCATTGATATGCTTCCGGGCAGTGTCCTACTTTTTAGATCAGTGGTTCTCAATCTTTTTTTGTTCAGGGCACCCCTAACACACAATCTAGAACATTCGGGGCACACCGAACATATTTAATATACTTTATCAAGGGCATAAGAAGGGTGCAATAGATAAATATACAGTTATTGTTAGGTCTTATAATCTTAATAACAAAACTATACATATTGTGCATAACAATTTCTATAAATCTTTATTTAAAAGTCCATTTTTGTTAGTCTTCATAGAAAAGATGGGGCACCCTAAGCTGATGCTCGTGCACACCTAAGTGCCAAGGCACCCTGGTTAAGAATCCCTGTTTTAGATATATACGCCTGTATTTCATGTTTAAGTCCAGTTGACTTGCTGAGATCTGAGGAGTAACTATTATTTCAGCTCAAAGCAGTTTAATAAAAAAAGAAAAATGTTACTGGTGGTGAGCTTTAAACAGCCTATTACCAAATGTATCAGTCACTTTTTTCCCCTAAAGTAAAATAACTAATTTCTTAATCCAGTATGTGTTGAAGCAGTTTCTTCGGATGCCCACAACACTGAAAGCATCCTGTAGATCTATATATTTAGTTAAATCTTAAGACACTCATAAGACTAGCCTGACTCTGCCAATGGTAATTATATACAAGCCAGCAGATGTCAAGACTATCCAGATGGACTAATATTACTTAAAGTTTGGGAAATCCGGAATATTCAAAGCATTCTTAAGACACACTGGAAAGATCAAGTCTTCACTGCAGAAAATAAAAAATGAATTTGATGGAAAATGTTATCCCTCCCAAAAGAGTATATTTAATTACTTTTACTGTGTCCAGACAAAACTGCCAAATATAAAGACATGCTTTCGGATGGTTTACTGTACACATGACTGTGGCTTGTTGTACATTTCACATTGTGATATGTAAAGTCAACTGGGACATCTGAATTGTTATAGCGAGTGACGGAGAGATCGGTGGACAGCGGGATTAACCGGAACAGCGGATCAACGAGATGACCGCCGGCTGTCTGAAGTGAGATTTTACAAGTAAAGATCTGGTAAGCAGACAACCACGAACTGTTATATGCCGCAGTACAAGTATTGCTCCGGTGATCACACTACATTAGGGTGATTTGCATACCCCGGAATTATCTCACTTGTATAGCGTGGTTACATTCAATTGCCACTCCACACTCGCAGTAGCACTTCTCGGTTATATATTTATCAGCCCTTCTCTTGCAATTACTATACTTATTTCAGTGCCCACCAGGGCTTTTGATTATTATTATTACCCTTTGATTGTCACCTTATATAAGTATTCCCCACTCCAATTGTCAACGTGTATTACGAGATTTCTTACCACTTTCGTGATATTTTGCTATATATGATATATGATATTTATTATCATTTTTTAACTTTAGTATATGTCATATTCTGGCATCTGTACCATATGATACGTATTATCATTTTTTAACTTTAGTATTTGTTACATCCATTAAAGTATTGATATATTGTTGCCTGAATATATCTGTGCACTATATTCTTTTACTAAACGGACTACTCTTAGATCTCTGGTGCGCTGTCTTCGCTTTCTCTTTTTATGTATTTTACCAAATTTTTTTTCAGGAAACAGATTTTAAGTTCAAAAATATTTTTACTAACTGTGTGATGTGCATGATAAATTTTTGTTAAACTCATATTAATCTAATTGGTGGGAGTAGAATCTCTCTCTTTAGTCTAAGTTTATTACAAACTGAGTTAATTTATACTTAATTAGTTCATCAGGATGATTGTTCTTATTTAATTTCCCTGATATTGAGGATAAATGTAAAGCTGTAAAATAAAAAAAATATATTTTATGTTAGATATATAAAAAAGGTATCACTCTATTTAATTTGTGTCTAATAAACTTTCTTATAGCTTTCTTGCACTATCTCCTCACCAGCACAAACCAGAAAGTTTAAAGACTTCTTGGGGAAGATGCACTAAGGGGTGATAAAGAGGTGATAAAGAGAATTGACTTCTCCAGCTTTGGAGATCTTACTGCATAGGCTCTATAGAATAAAACAGGAACTGGAGAAGTGATAAACTGGAGAAGTCATCTCCGCCTTAATACGCCTTAGTGCATAACACCCCTTGCCTTTTTTGATCAGTGATAATGAGACTAAAAGTTCCATCTTACATTCATTTCAACCACAGAAGGCAAAATTACTTTTAACCACTATCTAACTTAAGCATTATAGACATTATGGAACTAGAGAAAGTGCAGAGGAGGGCTACAAAACTAGAAAGGGGAATGGAAAGTTTTACTTATGAAGAAAGGCTAGAAAAGTTAAACTTGTACACAATAGAGAAACAGCGTCTTATAGGGGTTATGATAACACTATATAAATATGTTCAGAGCCCATACAAAGGGCTCTCCAAAGACCTGTTCATTAACAGAACAGTACACAGGACAAGAGGCCACCTGCTTAGACTTGAGGAAAGGAGATTTAATCTACAACAGCGGAAGGGTTTCTTTACAGTAAGGACAATAAAGGTATGGAATTCACTGCCTGAGGAGGTTGTGCTATCGAAAACATTAGATGCCTTTAAAAGGGGCCTGGACACTTATTTAAAAGAGCATAACATAGAGGGCTATGTACGTTAGTATTGGGATGAATATTTAGTTGGGGCTTGTTGATCCAGGGAGGAATCTGATTGCCAGTTGAGGGTTTTTTTTTGCCTTCTTTTGGATCAACGATGGTAAACAGGAATAGGAAAAGGTTGAACTAGATGGACGCAAGTCTTTTTTCAACCTAAATTACTATGTTACTTACTAATCACTTTACCAGCTGCTTATCAAGGATCTTTAGGCTCTACACTGTGGTTGGGAGTATCTGCATACAGGTATACAAGGTGTAGTGTTTTTTCTACGTAGAGTCTATATTCAGATGCATAGCCTGTAAACATAGTTAATATCCAATAACCCCATTAGCTAAGGGTCTTTACAATATGATTTAAGGATAACAACAAAAATAACAAGTGGAAAACAGATACAACAGCACTCTCTGGTGTTCATTACCAAAAACACATCCAAATATTGTAAAATGTGAATATGATAAAATTCATATGAGAAAAAACTGTGCCTATGTAAAACAAAAAAAACTGTCAACATTTTTTTGTAGCACTAACAGTTTTAACCATTCAATATATACATGCAACCAGTTAAAAAATATGCATGCTTATATTTTAGAATCCCATTAATCTCACTGTCATTAACACATGAAAGAAAACAAATAAAATTAGCCAAGTGAAGTATTTTAATTGCATAATAAACCTTGCAACAATTTTTGAATGCTCTTTTATAAAGAAGTGATATACTCAGCTCTGACAGGAATATTCAAAAGTGCAATCCTCCAACCAACCAGAAAGCACAGGAAAAAAGAAAAGCATATATATATATAGTACCCATAGAAAGCTCCATCTGTTCAGTCTAAATAGAGTAGGCATGAGGGGCAGAGATACTGAGTGTTTCTGGCTTAGTTTCTATAAATGACTTCATAGAACAGTCAGTCCGGCTCAACAATTTCCTGGGCTCCTGTTTGCTTTCTTCGACTTACCTCATTGGCCTATTTCAAACAAGCACACAAGTCCTGCAATGTGTGATCATAATGTCTCACTGTCAGCATTCCAGGGTTTGTTCTTGCCTTGTCTGGTGCCCGTATATATCACATCCCAGTAGGTTTGATACTGTATGAGAAAAATTGGCAAGATTTCTTCTAGTTTTTCAGCTAAAGAATATGTTGCAATCAATTCTATAACAGATTTAAAATGGTGATAAAACAAGCATGAAAAGGGGCTGACTGTGTTCCTAGAACACTGTTATTATATTTAGAAAATACAGATATGATTATCTAATGAAACAATGTATGTAGCTCTGGATTGAGACCCTACACCACATCTCTTAACTAAGTGCCAGATGGGTAAGCAATGTATTGCTTACCTCATGGCACTCAAAGGGTAAATCCAACCAAAATAGATGGTTAAGGTATCCCTTGAGAATGGGGTCATTGTTAAGAAAGTTGCTAAATATGAATAGACAATTCACTAGATCCTGCTATGTATTCACAACCCTAAGGTCCACAAGAATCCACTTCGTCCGCTCCCCCCCCCCCAAAAAAAAAAGTAGCAGAAAATGATTTTATATTCAATCCAGCTTAATATTTTTGGATATAATTTTAAAAGCAAAAGTGTAAGAAATCTCTCATTGAAGGGACATCTGACTTCCTTAACTGGGATAAGATTAATTGGGGAGGAGGTTTTTTAGTTACCTTAGATGTTACCAGCCTCTAAACCTCCCAACCACATAATGTAGGTATGAGGCCTATGTGTGACCCCCATTTTGTTAACAAAAAAAACCCTGCTCCATCTTAAATAGATTGTTCATGTGTCAGCCTTTGTCCAGCATATATTACTGCTCAAAACACCCACACATTAACTCACTGTTTTTAAGTTGAGGTTTTCATTGCATAGTTTGTCAGAAATATGTTCAATCTATGTTCAACCATTCCTGCCATGCCCAAAGCATCCCAGTTTAGGAAAGTACTATCTAATACAGACTAACAAATTGTTTTATGCTAGAAATATTATGCACTGCATTCCTAAGCTTGACTGACTTGCCCTTAAAAGGGAACATCTGTATTGAGTGGGCAATGACCTCAAAACCTGGGATGTGTCTGCACACTTGCCGCACTCACTTCTGAATCTCATGAACCTGAATAAATACAACTTTTCATTATGTACTCAGAAATTTTTAATTAATTTACTCAAAGTGATTGCAGGTTAACATGGACATAAAAAGTACTGCAGCTTTAAAAACCTCTCCTGCAGTGATCAGCAATTGTTCATATTTAAAGGGATAGTAATACTTAAAATGTAAAAAAAGTATGTTGTAGGGTTTATCCCCCTGAGTAAAACAAGAGTACTCCCACTGCTGAAAGGTGTTTCATTCAAAAGTTATTAATTTTCAAAGCTGAATTTTTTAGGTGCAATATCACAGTGGCCTGAAATTGTACAGTGGCGCTGTTGCTACACCATCCTATAGAGATTTATGGTCCCGGGACCAGAGCTGTCCATAGGATGGTGTAGCAACAGCGCCACTGTACAATTTCAGGCCACTGTGATATTGCACCTAAAAAATTCTGCTTGCAATCTTCTTTGCTCCCAAGCCTCTCTCATCAGTGCTTCATATTGCGATTACAGCTAGCATCTTGCTGTGTGAGCATAGCAACAGGTAGATCCCAAGTCCTGGACCTTCTCTAATTGGCAAGTCAAGTATGTGGCATCTCACCTTTAAGCTTAGAGAAGAAAAAAAGAGGAGCTTCCTTGTGAAATATTGTTGATACAGTCAATGACCACCACACTTTCACCAAGTGAAAAGATACTTACAAAAGAGTTTGCTGGTGTAGTACTTATGTGTAAACCAGCTAAAACAAGCCCAGGATATTATCAAGTTCTATCTCACCAGCTTCTTTATAGACTCCAATGGTCTGGCTGCTTTCCCTTGGGAACTCCACTAGCAGAGCCACATATGGAATATAGAAGACAAAAAGAAAAGCAAGAGGCACAAATGGTGCCTTATCGCACAGGATAAAGAGGAATAAGTATATTGCCAACTACTCACATAATAAAATTGCTGTCCATGTGCATATACATATAAGCAGCGCAAAAAGGGTTGCAGAGGATATTTAACCATCTCTGCTCGGTTCTTACGGTCAGATGCCAACACCACTGCCACAGAAAGGATCAGCTCCGCTCCAGTTGTCTTGATGAATACCGCTTCAAAAAACAATGTGTGCGCTCAATTCTTCTTATAAAGATATATTTATTATAAAATCCAATATGTTTAGAAAGATAAAAACAAGATGTATATATTCAGAACCAGCCTACAATCTCTATATATTCAGAACCACCCTGCAATATCATGTAATATAATGTAGGCTGGTTCTGAATATATACATCTTGTTTTTATCTTTCCAAACATATTGGATTTTATAATAAATATATCTTTATAAGAAGAACACATTGTTTTTTGGAGCGGTATTCATCAAGACAACTGGAGCGGAGCTGATCCCGTCTGTAGTGGTGGTGTCGGCATCTGACCATAAGAACCGAGCAGAGACGGTTAAATATCCTCTGCAAGCCTTTTTGAGCTGCTTATGTGTATATGCACATGAACAGCAATTTTATTATGTGAGTAGTTGACAATATACCTATTACTCTTTATTCGGTGTGATAAGGCACCATTAGCGCCCCTTGCTTTTCTTTTTGACTTCTATATTCCATCTTCAAACTTAAGTCTCCTATCTAGGTTCTGCCCTATGTGTCCTGTGCCATATCCTATTTATACATAGTGTTTGATGGGACAAACGCCTTCATATCTTAAAGAAAAAGAAAAAAAAAAGAGAGAGAGAAGAGATAGTCCATTCAGAAAAAGCATCAGAATTTCCCAGATGAACAAGAGGAAGGGCGCAAGAAATCCTGTGAGGGGTGTGTGTCAAGGACTGAGAAGAAGAATATCATTATCTTATCATAAGAGAATCTAACCAACCCACACATGTTTCTGTACTTTTAGAGGTGTGGGGTTTTCTCCAAAACTAACTGACCTCGTTAGAACCATTTGTGATGTCAATTTGTTTGCATGAACAGTGACTTTAAAGAAATGTAATAATAAGAATCCTTTGGCCTCTAATGACATAATATAATTTCCAACTTAAGACATTTGCATTTATCAAAAATGTAACATTTCATTATTGTAATTCATTTATTTTGTAAAGGTTAATTAAAGCACACAGGTAAGATATAAGATATGTTAAAACTAAAATAAGAGCAATTTAAGAGCAGATAGATATTTTTTTTACATTTTTGTGTATAGTTAAGCAAATACTATCTAAATTTGGAGAAATACAAATATAATGGCGTAATAGCCAAACTATACCACATAATATCAAAGTGCAAAAGTGTATGTTAACATATTTTTGTACCCATAAGGATTATTATATTTTGTATTATTTTCTTTTAGGTTTGAATGCCTCATTTATGAGCCTTGCTTTTGTGGTCTTCTTTTTCCCTCTATAATATTTACTCTGTTGTTGAGTTAGTGATTATAGGCCGAACATTTGTATTTTTACAGTGCTAATCTATTTCATCTTTATATTCCATGTAACATAAACCTGAGAAAGGGTGCTGAAGAGCTTGGAAATGTATGGCAACAGGTTGATTAATTTTAACATTATGAACTAGTGCAGGATCCAAAGCTTGTTTAATTGCAGAACAATATTGATTCCTGCATTCCCTGAAGGAGTTTCCATTTTGTCCATATACATTAAATTGCATGGAAAGTTTAAGGCAATTGCTTTTATTTGTATGAAGAGCTGGAGGTCTATTTATACCCAGCTTCCTCCCATAGGCCTCATCGGTTTCATGGGTCATTCGGGAGCTGTAGAGCTCCGGAACAGACTGTAACGGTTTTCTGACACTCAGACCAGGGTATGAAGTAAAAAACACAGTTTTATTGAACCAGGACTATAGAACAGTGCCCCTAGGGGCCAGCACAGGAATGAACAGTATAGACAATAACAGACCAAGTGAATGCAATACAATGATAGGAGTATATGATATGTATAGAGTGGGAATAACCCCAAAAGGGTTAACAGGTGCAATTGGAGAGACTCAGTCTTAGATTGGCCAACACCCAGGATATGATAACAGTCTCTGGAAAACAGTCTCTGAATAGTGAAAAAGGAGTAAAGTGCCTGCACTGAATCACTCTCAAGGTAGAAAAGGGAAGCACACCTAGTGCCCAGAGCTGAGCCAATACCACCTCCGTGGGCTTAAGAGGAATGCTACTGCCAGAGCTGAAGTAACCAGAACCAGAATCGCCCTTAACTTGAATTGGTAGTAACCCTGCGTGTGCCAAATGGATTGTGCCCTGACACCCTTTGGATGCCAAGAATGACGGTTGCTGCACAAGCTACAAAGAGCCGAAGCACTGGGAAGTGCAGAGGATAACGTACACCCTGAGCGTATGTGAGCCGGAGCCAGGACACCCTTCCGGTGTTGCACAGAATTCTCACAGCAAGAGCGAACAGACTACCAGCGCCAGCGGGCGCGGTCACGGTGCACACCGAACACCGGACAGACAGTGCTCTGCGGGAGATAATATGGCTTGGTTAGAGGTACTCAAGGTAGCGGCTCAAATGGGTAACCATATGCTTGGCAAGTGATATAGGAGGCACGAAACCGGAGACTACAAGCACTGCACGGGTTAATTGGTTGTGTACAGGAGAGAACAGCTTAGCAAACAGCGGATGGCAAAGCAAACTCAGGCTGCAGCTAGACGAGAGTGAGAGGAACAGCGAGTCACTTAAACAGTTCAGAATGTCGCCGGAGCGACCGGAGCAATACTGGAACACAGGAACAGCAGACAGGACCGGAGCGTCAACCTGAACCGGATCAATACTGCAGCAGGAACAACAGCCGAAGAACAGGGTCAATCACGGAGCAGGGTCATCAGCCAGAACCGGGTCAATCACGGAGCAGGGTCGTCAGCCAGAACCGGGTCAATCACGGAGCAGGGTCATCAGCCAGAACCGGGTCAATCACGGAGCAGGGTCGTCAGCCAGAACCGGGTCAATCACGGAGCAGGATCAGCAGAGGAGTCAGACAAGCCGGGTCGGTACACAGGAGACACTGGAACTCAGCAACGAGGCGCAGGAACAGGAACACCACGAAAGGGGAACTGACAAGTGCCCAAGAGCCAGTATAAAAAGGAACATCCTGGGCGGGCCAATCAGCCTCCTCCAATGCAAAGGTAACACAGTCACAGATTGACAGGGAATCACGGGGACCATGATACAGACACAAGTACGGTTATTCCAATCAACGACTCGAGCAGCGGTAAGCACAGCATTTTTGTGCCACAATGAGTATAAAATCCGTTATGCATAACATTCAATTTCAAGTGCACATATCAGAACTTAGTATTTTGGAGGATTATTGCCGCATTGCCTTACTCTCTCCACTTCCGATTCAGTCTCTCTCAGTCCCACGCATTGCACATCAACGGACGTGATGTCATAATAGAATCGATTCATAACAAGTGCAGCTGGCCGGTAAGGCATGCTTAGTAAACTTTTAAACAGATTATAAGAAGCTATAGGAATATAACAACACAATGAAGAGGCTTTTTCCTATAAACATGACGTCTACATGATTCCTTATTATCGACAGTAGTTTTTTCGGTCTCACAGTCAGAAGGTAGAGAGAGCTTGTAGTACATAATTTACATGATATACATCTGCAACTCAAATAGCCAAAAGTGTGTATAAGCTAGTTTCCTTTAAGTTATAATCTTGGTCATAGCAATTGAGCTACGTTTATTTTACTGTTGCAGGCTGAGATTAAAAGTCTTCATAATTTAACGTCAAAATACTCTTCTAGTATCATAGGTACAGTTTTTAGGCTACAATATTTCTTACTTAGAAGTAATTCTGTTTTCACTGCATATACTCTATAGTACAGCAGATTTATGCACACACTAGATATATTAAAACATATTACAGACTAAGCTTTTCTGTTATTATAAATATATTTTCACATTTATCTTGCTCGCTACAGCACACCTTGATAGATAACTTACATTAGGTGATGATGTTCTTCCTTCCCAAGCATAATCAGATACATTTTTGTTTCCAGGCATCAGCTGTCCATCTAGACTCACTAGGGTTAAGGTACTACTTACTCTCACCGATGCATTATTCTGTTTTCTGATATATATATATTCTCACTAGGATGTTTTCCTTCCTTTCAGCATTTCCTATATCACAATTTAAACCGCATAAACTCAAGATCTTCAGGTTCTAGGCATGTTTTCTTATTCATATTATATGTCCTCAAGTCAAATATGTATAAGTATGTTTTTCCCTCCTTTTTTCTTTTGTCATATGTCAGTATTTTTCATTACTTTTTCATTTTCATTTGATTCAGTTGTTCAGGAAACATCCTACACGTGTGTTCTAGTTCTATGTCATTCATATGTACGTATATCACTCTCTGAGGACAGGACAGAAAACATTCCACCCCATTACATCATGGTCCTCTGTCACTTCACTATGTACGTATGTCCTTATTCTGAGGTTAGGAAAAATCAACATCCTGTTTCCTATCTCTCCATGGGCCGAAGGTAAGCACAAGACACTTGTGTTTTCCTTACCCATGTTTTTCGGTATACACTCAACCTTACCTCTTCGTATAGGCTGAAGGTCATTCCGATAAACACACCTTACCTTACCTTTTAGTAAGGCCAAAGGTCCATTGAATCATTCACTCCCCGCATTCCTAAAATAAATCACATATAATTTCAGGACATTACCTCGTCATGAGGTAGAAGGTCTTCTTTCTATCCTCTAATTACACCCTTACCTCTTCATTGAGGCTGAAGAGTTTTATACATACCTTTGTGCATATACGTTTATGTATATACGTATGGATGTGCATGCTTCATTTCATTACCTTACTTTTTTTCGTAAAGGCCGAAGGTTTTCACAGTTAAATATTAGTTGCTCTTCCTTACATCTCTGTAGAGTCCGAAGGATTAGTCACTATTTTTATCACCCCTTGTCTCCTTTTGGGGAGTCAGGGATGTTAGTTCCTTATTTGACCGCCCCCCCCCATCAGACAAGAATGTCATTTTTGAATGTTTCCTGGTTTCTGGTCACAGGATCAGGGTTACCCCAGTATGACACATTCACTTAAGTTATATTAATTATTGTAATTAGGTAACATCACAGTCACACAAAAAACAAAAAACAAAGTTGTCTACGTCAGTTCCTTGGCTCTTGTCAAGAAGCCAATGAATCACATCTTATCCATTGTTTCGTCTCACGTGAGTCAGTCCTGTTAATTTATCCAAGAAACTCATGCTGTTCCTTCCTCAGATATAACTCTCCTAAAATGGAAGAAACATCAGCTCAGCTTTTTCAGACTCAGAGGCATCTGGATTAGTCCCAGCAACAAATAGACCACGCTCAACTGGAGGAGTTGGGTCCAACCTAAAAGCCAGCCTCCGCTAGAAAAGCAGAGTTATACTGCTTATTATTCCCACCTAAAATATCTCTAATCCCACCACCACATCCCCAGCCCCTTCTCTCCCCTCTTCCCTACTCCTTTTCCTGGTCGCCTCCCTGACCCCTCTCCAGCCAGATCAGTTAAACCACATTACTCACCTGCTGTCAGATCTAACTTCAGCAATGAAAAAACATACAAGCTAGACTCACATGACGCCAGCTTCTCCTATAGTGGTCACCATTCCTGCATCTTCAGGTACACAGGCAACCCCTCCACGCATTACTCCTGCCCACATGGTGCCGCACCATTTGCGCAAGGATATCCTGGAAGGCAAGGAGGTCAATCTCGTTTCCCTCCTGCTCGCCTTCCAGGATACCACAGAGAATAAACTGTAAATTGTGGGGAGGTTTCTGTGACGCTGAAGGCAAGTGACCCTAGGCTCTCGCGAAAACAATCTATTCCAGAGTTCGTCCTTACCTTTAGCATACACAGGGATATTTTGTGTACTTCTTTCCCATCCCGTATACAGTAGCTTGATCATTATTTGTTTCTTCCTGTTGATCTGGGCTATAAATATGGGGGCACTGCATTCTACGACTATCACAAGTCCTTCGCCGCAAAGGCAGTGGCAGCCTTGGCCCAGTTCAATTTCACAAAAGACTGAAGTTCTTTGGACAACAAACTTTTTTGTCGGCATTTTGCCAGGTTCAAGGCTCCCGCATGCCCACAATGTCAAGCTACCACTCATGCATCCCATTTATGCCCAACAGCCCCATCAGCAGTTAGCGCAGACAGCAGCTTCCTCACAGGGGCGCAGTCATTCCTCCCTTCCTCTTCAGTCAAGTGTCCAAACCTGCAGTCAGCCACCACCAACACGATCAAAGTAGACCAGCTTTTAGCCAGAGAGGTAGAGAAGGGATTTGTCATAGGCCCATACTCCTCCCCACCATTCTCTATTTAGAGGGTTAGCCCCTTGGGTGTGGTGTCCAAGAAATCTGACCCAAACAAAAAAACATTTAATTATTGATTTTTTTTGGCCCCTCGCGATTCCACTCAACCAAGTATAAATTCGCTCATTCAGCAACATGGACAGAATTGCTGGTCATCAAAAATGCATATAGCGGACGCTTTTAAATTACTTCCCATCCATGCATCCCTGTGGCATATGCGTCCATTGGTGTAACCAGTACTTTTTTGCTACTCGCTTAGCATTCAGTTCGAAGAGTAGTTCTAGGATCTTCTATAACTTTACGGAAACCCTCAGATGGCTACTATTAAATCATGCCCATTGTCCTACAGTTATCCATTACAGCAAGAACCAATTAGTCTCGCAAAATTATTAGAAATGTTCACACATCTTAATATACCAACAGCACCCCAAAAAAAATTAGGCCCTGCCACCACAGTGGACTTCCTTGGGATTATTTTAGATTCCACACATATGGAGGCTAGGTTACCGCAAGAGAAATTAGAAAGAATCAGATCCTTCATCCATACTTTCACCCACAAACATTACTGCTCACTTCACGAACTTCAGTCACTACTGGGTCACCACAAATTTGCCACCAAAATATTACCACAGGGTAGATTATTCGTATCATACCTCCTATTTCTTCCATCAGATCCTTCCAACACTGGGGCAATTAGTATAGACGATGCGGGTAGGTCAGATTTAGCCATGTGGGACCTCTTTTTAGAAAATTGTAACGGCCGTTCCATGTTTACCTCCGTTCCTTCAGCTCTGTCCCCACAGTTGTTCACTGATGCTTTGGCTGGCTGGGATTTTGTGGCAATCTGCACATCACAGTAGTTCACGGAACTCTGGCTGGATGAGGTAGCGGTGCTCCCTAAATTTTTCTCATCATCCTCCTTGTTTGAAGTATATCCTGTGGTCGCAGCCGCAGTGTTCTGGGGCCATTCATGGGTGAGACATACAGTCAAATTTCACACAGATAACATGGCTTTGTTATAATGCATTCAAAAAAGCAGATAATTCAACATACAGATAAGACAACTGACATACACTGCCCATCAATTCAATTTCCAAATTGTCTGTCGATTTTTGCCAGGGTCCCAAAATAAAGCAGCAGACTCAGTCTCGTATTTTCAATTTCAGAAGTTCTTTCAATTGCAGCCACAAGCAGACCACCACCTGTGATCATCACCCCGGTTTCAAGAGCTCATCATGACTTAAATCAACACAGTGCCCTCCCCCACAATGCTAGAAGGAATTAACATAGGTATATCAGTATTTTCTATCCACCTTCAAACCTCAAGAACCCTACAGAATTACCACTATTTAGCCTTCACAGCCTACTGTGTATCAGATCTCCATCTCTCACACTCCAGTGTTAAATTATACCTAGCCGGGATATAGCATCATTTTGGCATCCTCTTTCCTAAGAACAACTCACTCTTTTCATCATACAAGCTATTTTTTAGGGGTCTTTCTAAATCACAATCACACGTCCCGCACACACAGGCCTTCCCATAGCTGGGCTTCTATTTAAAAGATTAGTCGACCTCCATTTATCGCAACCTTTCGATTTCTTCACAAACCACACCATTATAGTGGCAAACCACTTGGCTTTTTACAGTTTTCTCAGACCCAGCAATTTCACCATATCACATTCCCATTCATTATATCTCACATTGGGGCATGTGACTTTTGGCACAGCATCCTTCACTCTTTTTCTTCCACAATCCAAGACAGGTCACAGGGCACTCACATCACTTACCATGCAATGGAACACAGATGGTGTCTGGTACAAGCCTTACACAACCTCACTTCACTGATAAGCAATAAACCCAGCACTTATCCATTGCTTCCTCTCTCAGTTACACCTTTAAGCACAATAATTTTCACCCAACACATCCACATCCTGTTATCCTGGCTGGGCCTAAATGCTAGTCAATACTCGGGTCACTTGTTTAAGATTGTAGCAACCACCACTGCATCTCACCAACAGGTACCACCTGTCAGAGTTTCCCAGGAATACTCAGGAGTCAGTACGGTATAGTAAAATATATTTATTAAAATATAAAGAATAGTAAGGTAACAACACACAGTAGAGATTCCCCTAGCAACCAACGACTGTATCAGCAATAGGAGTCTGTCTGATGGGGAATCCACTACTAGAGACTGGCAATGGCCATTGTAGTCTCTATCTCCAGGATAAGCAGGAACAACAACAGCAGGTACAGCAGCAGCAGGAACAGCAAGAGCAGGAACAAACAGACTCACGTCTGCAGTCTTGTAGAAGAACTAGAGATCTCCCTAAGGTGTAATGACAAGGGAGAGTACACTGACTCAAGCCTGCAGTCAGTAGGGAGACAGCCGTCTTCTGCACTGGAAGGCAATGATATGATATCTGACTCATTCCTGCAGTCAGTAAGCCAGAGCCCCAGGTCCGCACAAGATTGGGTGTCTACTATCAACAGGGAGAAAGAAGGAGAATAGTCAGACAGAGCCACAGATCAGCACCAGAGAGGGTAGTCAGAAAGGCCAGGTCATACACAGCTCAGGTAGTCAGCCAGAGCCAAAGATCTGCACCAGATTGGGTGTCTGCTATACACAAGGAGGAGGCAGAAGACTAGTCAGACAGAGCCACAGGTCAGCATCAGAATGGATGGTCAAACTAGCCCAAAGGTAATATAACTGTATTGTACAACAATGCAAGGGCAACTGAGTCAGGACTCAGTCTGCCCTTTAAACCCCTCCTCAGGAAGTAGATTGGAGGAGACCAAGAGAACAAGGAATAAAACATAGGTCTGCGACATTCTGTCGCTTCACTCCCACAAATGACGCATCTAGTCGCACTGCGTCAATCTCCCGCCAACACTGCGTCATTTGAGCGAGCCGTGTCAGTAGATGTCGCATCTTGGAGATGCATCCGTCTCCAATGTCACTCCCGCAACATATTGGCCGATATTATCACCCTGCCAGTGGACATGGCCATCATATAATACTACAAAGTGCACCTAGACCAGGATATAGAAAAGATGCCTGGAATGCCGCACAACCGCCCACAAGGAGGATAATTCTCCAGCGTTGCCTGGAGCGCGGCACTGGAATATAGGTACGATGACACCACCCCAAATCATTCAGTTAATGGGCAGATGTAAATCGAATTGTTTTTCTCGTTATATCCATAGCCCAGTGCAAGAAATGAAAATTGTTCAGTGTTCTCTTTTCCGCTGATTACGTATGCCATGTTCTCCTTTATTATAACATTGAATGAAAAAATAGCTTCTTGGTATTCTCTTTTGCCTCATTGCTGGTTGACCTTACGCTTACAGTTTCCGACTTGGTAAGTCAGACATAATCAAGCACAATTATCAACATGTTCATTAGCAGCACGCTGGAAGCTCTGACCATAAATAATGAAGTATATTACAAATTGGCTCAAGCAATTTACATTCTTCTTGATGGTTGAGCAGATGAAATAAAATAATAAATGAATGCAGTAAATCAAATAGAACGCTTGAACAGATGGATGAAATACCAGATGAATTGTATCATAGTTGCCAGTCAATAAAAAGTTATGACTGAATTGAAGTACTAAAAATGTATAGAGTCAAATGAAATGGACGAAATAGTTAAACAGATGAAATAATGGATAAATACAGTAAATCAGATGAAATTGTTTGAAAGGATGAATAAGATACTAAATGAATTGTCTCCTTGACCCCCAGTCAGACTTCGACTATCCTGTTCTCTGTCTTCTCAGTCGAGCTCCAGGCCTCAGTGTTCCTGTACAACAACTACGACTATACTGCAGGTGGGTAATTTGTTCTGTATCCTCTTCTACCTCAGTTGGTAGCTGATGTTCTCTGGGTTGTCTTCTGGGGTTCGGGCTGGCTCCTCCTGTTAGCACTAATCTGGCCTTGCAGCCAGATCTCTAACTCGGCCTAGGCAGCAGTAAGGCAACCAAGAGAGCAGCCACCACCAGCTAGCTGTGTCCTCTAATCTTCGCTCCCAATCATCTGTCCCACTGGGGCTTGCCTTGCAGTATTCCTGTATTGGCTGTTGTTGTGCTCTTATCATATTATAATATCAATTAGCAGTCTGTCACCTCTTTGTGAGGAATCTACCTCACAGTATCTAACTAGGTAGCTTACATTGGGTGCTAAGTCTGTCAGATCATTACAAGGTCTTTACGCGGCCTGATCTCTTCTTTCTCCCAATTCAGCCTGATTTCCTACTTCAAAATTAACTACTCCAAATCAGAAATCCTTAACCTCACTGTCCCTCCTGGTGAGTCAACAGCCATCTAGTCCAAATTTCCCTTTCTTTGGAAGAGTGACTTAAGAAATGTCAATCTGTCATAAATAAGTTAAAGCCATTAGGTATATGGCGCATCTCCTACGCCAATGCGTTTTTCCCTTACCCAGAGGACCTCATCAAGGCAGTTACAGGCATACATACGGGAGTTCATTTAAATCCACACTAGCGGAAGTTACGTCCCGTTGTTCAATGTCAGCACAGGTGCAATTAAAATGATTCACTTTTGAAATGTTGCACGCAACATTGAAGGTGCATTAACTAGGTCGCCGGCTTTAAAAGCACCACATCAGAATCTCGCATATATTCTTATGGCGCCTCGTAAAAAGTCACCTCCATACGCTTACCTGCCTGTAGTTACGGCCCCTAGTGACATGCAGCTCTGTAATACCTTGTGCTGTTTCCCCTGATGACTGAAATGTTGGAAATTTACTAGATGCTGAATAAAAATTAAGTTTCATGTAGATTATTGGGGTGCTGGGTTTCCACATATATTTGAATAATCATACTTACCAAAGCTCACTTTTATTCTGTGTGTGTGTGTGCAGCAATCTCTCGGACTGTCAAAATCAAAAACAATACAAAAAGCCTTTCTATAATGTTACTGTATTGGTGCATTGAAAATACACATGATATTGGTATAGTTCTGTTTCTACGGGCTATTATTACTGCATAATAATACACAAACACAACAGAACTTGGATGAATTTAGCACAGATTCAAGTTGCAGTATGTTCGATTTGCACAGCGGCCTGTGAGCTGCCTTGCAGAACTTTCACATGGGTGACATTGGAAGTTTCGATGTTCACTGCCACCTCCATTAATTGGACAACCACATGGGCATCAGATAATCTTATATGGATGTTGCTGACATGGGCAAAATACAATACTTGAGCGTTCACCTATCTCAGATCTTAACAATATATCTAAATTAAACAATGTCACAGGTCCATTAACCCTTTGAATGTCAGAGGGGTACACAACTCATTGCTTTTCAATGTGATGCATACCCCTCTGGTACTCAAAGGGTTAAAAATTGAAACAAAAGCGTATAAATTCATAAACAAATGATATATGTTAATAAATACCAAAGGATACATCCCTTTACATATCAGTCCAACATTAATTCGGAGGTTGGTTAGTATAGTGTGCATTATTTCACCAAAACAGTCCTTCAGTCACCATCCACATTCTGGATGGAGGTGAAGTTTTATGAGGCGCCATAAGAATCTCGCCCTTTTGATTCGGGTGAGATTTCGATATGGTGCTTTTAAAGCCAGCTACCTAGTTCATCCTCCTGCATGTCGCATGCTCTTATGCATGCAACGTTTCAAAAGGATACCAATTAAATTGATGGCTTCCCATCTGATACGTTAACCCTCACAACATGGTTAAATCTCAAGTTTAAAGAAAGCCAGAATAACCGAGTCATGGCCGAGTCTCAGACTTAAAGATATATAAGCAACCCATCTAATAAAAATATCCCACAAATCAATATCTATATATTTAAATAACATAGAGGATGGTATCACCAATGATACTTTAAATAACATAGAAACAAATATTGTAACAAGCAGCCATCGAGAACGAACAAGATAAAATGTCTTGTTCTTAAGCATGGTGGCCCCCAGTGGTGCTACAAGTCATGATTTTTCAGTCCCATGTGACATTGCAGAGAGGAAATTTCCATATCCATATCAGACTGGCCCCACCCTCAGACAGTCCAGTTCCAAAATGTCAGGCAAATCCCCTCCGCACGAGAGAGACAGCAAAACCACAGACATACATTTCAGCCTATGTGGGCCTCGTTGGTTTGGTGTAGCTGATTCCCTCTAGGCACATGGTGAGCAAGGGCCCATGCCTGGGATACCATTCCACTTAGGGAGACCTAGAAACAAATATTGTGATGAGCCCCCATCGAGAACAAACTTTTAAAAACAAGTGCACATATCAGAACTTAGTATTTTGGAGGATTATTGCCGCATTGCCTTACTCTCTCCACTTCCGATTCAGTCTCTCTCAGTCCCACGCATTGCACATCAACGGACGTGATGTCATAATGGAATCGATTCATAACAAGTGCAGCTGGCCGGTAAGGCATGCTTAACAAACTTTTAAACAGATTATAAGAAGCTATAGGAATATAACAACACAATGAAGAGGCTTTTTCCTATAAACATGACGTCTACATGATTCCTTATTATCGACAGTAGTTTTTTCGGTCTCACAGTCAGAAGGTAGAGAGAGCTTGTAGTACATAATTTACATGATATACATCTGCAACTCAAATAGCCAAAAGTGTGTATAAGCTAGTTTCCTTTAAGTTATAATAATGGTCATAGCAATTGAGCCACGTTTATTTTACTGTTGCAGGCTGAGATTAAAAGTCTTCATAATTTAACGTCTATATACTCTTCTAGTATCATAGGTACAGTTTTTAGGCTACAATATTTCTTACTTAGAAGTAATTCTGTTTTCATTGCATATACTCTATAGTACAGCAGATTTATGCACACACTAGATATATTAAAACATATTACGGACTAAGCTTTTCTGTTATTATAAATATATTTTCACATTTATCTTGCTCGCTACAGCACACCTTGATAGATAACTTACATTAGGTGATGATGTTCTTCCTTCCCAAGCATAATCAGATACATTTTTGTTTCCAGGCATCAGCTGTCCATCTAGACTCACTAGGGTTAAGGTACTACTTACTCTCACCGATGCATTATTCTGTTTTCTGATATATATATATATTCTCACTAGGATGTTTTCCTTCCTTTCAGCATTTCCTATATCAGAATTTAAACAGCATAAACTCAAGACCTTCAGGTTCTAGGCATGTTTTCTTATTCATATTATATGTCCTCAAGTCAAATATGTATAAGTATGTTTTTCCCTCCTTTTTTCTTTTGTCATATGTCAGTATTTTTCATTACTTTTTCATTTTCATTTGATTCAGTTGTTCAGGAATCATCCTACACGTGTGTTCTAGTCCTATGTCATTCATATGTACGTATATCACACAGAAAACATTCCACCCCATTACATCATGGTCCTCTGTCACTTCACTTTGTACGTATGTCCTTATTCTGAGGTTAGGAAAAATCAATATCCTGTTTCCTACCTCTCCATGGGCCGAAGGTAAGCACAAGACACTTGTGTTTTCCTTACCCATGTTTTTCGGTATACACTCAACCTTACCTCTTCGTATAGGCTGAAGGTCATTCCGATAAACACACCTTACCTTACCTTTTAGTAAGGCCAAAGGTCCATTGAATCATTCACTCCCCGCATTCCTAAAATAAATCACATATAATTTCAGGACATTACCTCGTCATGAGGTAGAAGGTCTTCTTTCTATCCTCTAATTACACCCTTACCTCTTCATTGAGGCTGAAGAGTTTTATACATACCTTTGTGCATATACGTTTATGTATATACGTATGGATGTGCATGCTTCATTTCATTACCTTACCTTTTTTCGTAAAGGCCGAAGGTTTTCACAGTTAAATATTAGTTGCTCTTCCTTACGTCTCTGTAGAGTCCGAAGGATTAGTCACTATTTTTATCACCCCTTGTCTCCTTTTGGGGAGTCAGGGATGTTAGTTCCTTATTTGACCGCCCCCCCCCCCATCAGACAAGAATGTCATTTTTGGATGTTTCCTGGTTTCTGGTCACAGGATCAGGGTTACCCCAGTATGACACATTCACTTAAGTTATATTAATTATTGTAATTAGGTAACATCACAGTCACACAAAAAACAAAAAACAAAGTTGTCTACGTCAGTTCCTTGGCTCTTGTCAAGAAGCCAATGAATCACATCTTATCCATTGTTTCGTCTCACGTGAGTCAGTCCTGTTAATTTGAGCCCCCATCGAGAACAAACTTTTAAAAACATATTACATTTCAAATCCTCATTCATACCTTGAGGAGAGACTGTTCCCAAAATATAAATCCGATTTGTTTCATGTTGTAACATCTTATCATAGTCACCTCTTCTAAGGTTCCTTGCAATATGATATAAGTCTCAAGCTTGAAATCCTCCTATATTACCATCATGATATTGCAAAAAGTGCCTTGCCACTGGGATCTCCATATTTTGTTTTTCAATTTTCCATTTATGCTCAAGTATCCTCCTCCTAAATTGCGTGATGCTTTTACCCACATATATCATACTAGTTTTAAAGCCCATGTACATGGGCCACAGTGCCACCCAGAAACCTTGACTGGTACCCGGAGCCTCTGTTCTCACCGGCCGCTCTGCAGTCATGTGCAGTACTGACTGCCTGAATGCGCTGCGGCTGGTACAGAGTGGGGCTCTCTGAATTCTGACCATAGTCCTCTCTGCGCACCTTCCTCGGACCAAGTGGTCCCAGGAAGGTGCGCAGAGAGCACTCCGGTCTGAATTCGGAGCGCCCCGCTCTGTATCAGCCATGGCGCATTCGGGCAGTCAGTACTGCACATGACTGCAGAGCGGGCTGTCTCTACTGTGCATGACGGCTTCTGACAAACATCCTAATTAATTATTATATAGGATTGCAAGGACATCTCAGTTGGTAAATTACCCCCTCAGTTTTACAATTTATAAAACCTTTGATACATTGTCTTAAACCATTCTAGTCTGCACGGATAATGGGGGTATTATAAGTACAGCTGAATAGTAAATGTCTCAAGGAATTATAATGATGAAGAAACAAGAAAAAGTAATGGAGACTCCCACTGGATCAAAATAAACAATCAATTGACTCAAGTAAGGCCCCCTTAACCCATACAGAGACCAGTTTGGTATGAAATGGGGGAATAAGGACTCATAAAAAATCAAATTTTATAAGTGAAATATTAAAATTACAAACACACATACAAGAACATGAACCTAAGTATAACATGTTCATAAAAACACAGTACAACACATACAGATGCTTAAATCGGCCTAACGGGTTAGAATAGCATGAAATACATGACGGTACAAGCAATTAATGCCGGTAAAAGTCACCTATTAGGTAAACTGCAGGCGCTCTGCTAGTATAGCAACTGTTAACCCTATCCATCCTGTCTATTCTCAATAGTATTAGGAGATTATATGCCATATGCCAGAATTGGACATATAAGGTAGCTGTAGATGCCCTGCTATCCCAGGCATTAAAACATAAAGAAAGGCTAACTAAAAAATAGAGTCTGTGCCTATCTGATCAGCATATCAGCAGTCTAAAGGTACAAATGAATTCAGTACCAACAGTGACTGCAGATGCCCTGCTTTCCATAGACTCATAGCACTCATGCTTAGTATTGATCGGTGACAGCATACATCCATAACCAAGTATACATTATCTTGGGCCATTTATAAATGCTCAAGAAAAAGAAAAAAGAGTTAAAATGCAATAACTTGTATTCTATTGCAAGGAAGGTATATCAGTGGAGACAATGCAAGTGCCCTGTTACTATACAAATGGATACTGCTGACAGATTAAGGCTCTGCTCTATTTATTTTTCTTTTCGTATGCAACATAGTATCTACATATAAAGAAGTTAGGTTAACAACAACTGGCTACTATAATTGCTAGCTTTCTAATTAGCCGAGATATGAGAATATCATGCTATGCTGGCTCCCTAGTGGTGTAAGCCACATTCTAACCCTCCAGTTTGCTAGATAAAGTATTGAGCTGTTAGTAATTAAATAGGCAGGTTACACTTCATATATCAAGTCTCATTTCAGGCAACATAATATGGTGCCCCATTACACTGCGTTGTAACGTGCAACGCATTTCACAGACTCATCAGCTTCATCAGGGGAAATGATAGTTTGTCCGGTCCAATCAGACGCCAAGTCTCAACTGGCAAGTATCTGTCGTCACCATGAGAGGGATCTCTCACTGTGTGCCATTGCAGAGAGGAAACTGTGTATTATTCAGTCGTTGCATACATTCTCTCTGATAATTCTCAGTGTCTTGTATGACAATATTGCCCCCTTTGTCACTTGATTTTATCACTACTTGTTTGTTACTGCATAGATATTTTAAGGCTTGTCTTTCTTTTTAGTTAAATTGGTTTCATGCAATACAGTAATTCTCTCATCCAATATTTCCAAATCATAAACCACTCCATTTATAAACACTTCTACATGGGGAGAAATATTAATAGATGGTATGAATTTGAGGTTTTAGATACGTGAAAGGGCCTTGTAGTGTGTTTGGCTCTGCTTCATTATCTCGTAATAGAGCTTCTGATATTCTTATATTATTCTTGTCTTGTCCATACAATTTGCTTAGACACTCCTGCTGATTAAAATATTTATGTAATATAAGTTTAGATTTAGACCACAAATTGCTAACAAAGGAGGCTCAGTGGATTTACAAATCACGTTCTCTTATTCGACAAATGAGGGCTTCACATTTAATCCCTTTATGAAGAAATGGTAATCCCTCAGCATTAGGTCACTTTGGTGATTATGGCTCGAATATGTGACGCATGTCATTAGTAACTGCATCTAATGATGATTTTAATTGTAGCCCTGTTACGGTTTTTCTGACACTCAGACCAGGTTGTAAAGTAAAAACACAGTTTATTGAAACAGAATGATAAACAGTGCTCCTAGGGGCCAGTATAGGTAAGAACAATACTGACAATTACAAACAAGAATAGGCAATATAAACAGAGGATGAATATAGCTACAGACTGTAGCTACTCAGAGGGTTAACAGGAGCAACTGGTGAGGCTCAGGCTAGATTGGCCAACGCCCAGGAGATATATCAGTCTCTGAAAACAGTCTCTAGATGTAGAACAGGAACACAGGATCAGCTCTGTATCACTCTCTAAGCAGAAGCAGGATGAGCCCCTGTTGCTCTGAGCTGAGCCAGTACCACCACCGTGGGCTAGGAGGAATGCTACTGCCAATCTGATGTAATCAGAATAGGAATCGCCCAGAATGAGTAGTGAGTAACCCTGCGTGTGCCAAGGATAATATACAAGCCCTTGGGATGCCACAGTAGATAGTAGTTGCCCAAGCTTAAGAAGAGCCGATGCACAGCTGGAACTGTACACTTTAAGCGAATGAGATACGGCCCAAATACCCTTCCGGTGTCGCTCAGAATCCTATAGCAAGAGCAAACAGACTGCCAGCGCCAACCGGCGTGATCACTGTGCACCCCTAACACCGGACAAGCGGAGCTCTGCAAGGACTGGTATAGCGTCAAGAGGAGACTCAAAGTGTAACGGCTCAGAGAATCAACAGTAGCTTGGCAAGTTAACAAGTGGCACGTAATCGGAGACTACAGGCACTGCAAGGGTTAATCTGGTACATTTAAAAGAGCAATGCTCAGCGAGTACAAGGCAGGCAACCTCGGCTACAGCTAAATGAGCGAGAGGAAACAGAGAACAGTTCAGAATGTCGCCAGCGCGACCGGAGGACACTGGAGCAGCAACCGGACAGGAGCGATAGCCGGAACCGGATGACAGAGTCGCAGGAACACCACCGGAGAGCGGATCAATCACGGAGCAGGATCAGGAGCCAGAACCGGGTCGAATCATGGAGTAGGGTCGTCAGCCAGAGCCAAGTCAGATCACGGAGCAGGGTCTTCAGCCAGAGCCGGGTCAGATCACAGTGCAGGGTCGTCAGCCAGAGCCAGGTCAAATCACGGAGCAAGGTCGTCAGCCAGAACCGTGTCAAATCACGGAACAGGAGGAGAGTCAGACTAGCCGGGTCGGTACACAGGAGACACTGGAGATCAGCAACTAGGCACAGCAACATGAACACCACGAAAGGGCAACTGACAAGTGCCCAGACCCCAGCATATAAAGGCACATCCTGGGCAGGCCAATCAGACTCCTCCAATGCAAATGTACACAGTCAGAGATTGACAGGGAATCACGGGGACCGTGATAAGCCCCTAAGAGTTTACAACTTGGCTATTTTTTATTTCAATAAAACATCTTTAGATGACTTGCATGTTATTATTACTCACTATCTAAGTATTGTCATTTTCATGTCTGTCATTGATTCCCGTAAGCACTGACCTCATGTTTATAGTAGGCGTCAACCTGTGTTTGGAAGTGGCTATCACAGTATCTGTAGCATCCATGCTGCCTACTACTCCTGTGCTTCCATTTCCTGCAGGCAAAGTGATGTGCGCTGGTTTATCGGCAAGATCCGACTTTGCCTAATTGGTTCCCGCCTTGGAGAGTGCCTACTACAACTTCCCTGGGCCTACGTTGTGTTCCTGCTAGTAGCTCTTACGCTTGCTCCGTACCATTGTGACCCTTGCTTGGCTTCAGAATCTGCTCTGTGTATTACCCGGCTTGTCTGACTACCCACATCGGTTCTGACCTGTGGCTCTGGCTGATTACTTGCCCCGTGTATAACCCGGCTTGCCTGATCACCCTCATCGGTCTTAACCTGTGGCGTTGGCTGACTATTCCCTCCCTGTTGTCTCCATGTTGCCTCCACTCTTATCCTCTGCTCGTACGTTACTCCGGGCACATATACCGCTGGCAGCTTGGTTCCTATCAGGTGATCGAACCCTAGGCGAGTTCCTATTTTCCGCTGTCTTCCCCGAGTAGTGCAGGCCTCTGCACAGTGTTCAACCCTGGGTAGTGGATTGTGTACTGCCGTTCGGCTGTCTGGGGATTGTGTGGGTTTTCTTATTATGCTGTGTATTATCAAAAAAGGTGGTTTTATTCATTATATCTGTATCTGTCCTTCTCTGTGTCTGGATTGTGTACTGCCGTTCGGCTGTCGGGGGATTGTTTGGGTTTTCTTATTACGCTGTGTATTATCAATAAAGGTGGTTTTATTCATTATATCTGTGTCTGTTCTTCTCTGCCTTGATTACCGTGACAGGACATAAGGGTCATGAGTACTGAAGGTACAGGCAGTCCACCTAATCAGAGCATCCTGACCAGGATGAATTCACAGGACCAAAGAATTGATCAGTTGTCGTTGGCCATGCAGACACTGTTAAACCACATGGTGCACCTTGATCGTTTGGCTCGGCAAACGGTGGCTTCCTCAGTGCCTGAACCGGCTGTTCTTGCTACCCCAGAGCCTGGTATGATCAGAGGGTTGTCTGGTTCCGCTCCTTTACCTCAACGCTATGATAGGGAACCTACACTTTGTCTGGGGTTCCTCAGTCAGCTGGGAATTTTTCTAGAGATGGTACCGCATGTAATGAACGAAGTAAGGTGGGATTCTTAATTTCCCTCCTGTCAGGCAAGGCATTGACCTGGGCCAACCCTCTTTGAGAGAAGGAAAAGCCTGTAATATATAACTTTGCAGAATTTGTGGCCTCTTTTCTAAGAGTCTTTAATGTTCCAGGGTGTGTGACCTCCACTGCCGTTGGGAGAGGAGATATTGGCTGCCCAAGCTTCTGCTGATAAGCCCAGTGGGAGATGTTTTGTGCCTGAGTGTCTACGTACCCAACTACTGGACACGTATCATTTCTCGAAGGCAGCGGAGCACATTGGTAGAGACCAACTCATATGGTCTATGTCTAGACTCTTCTGGTGGCCCAGCCTGAGAGCAGACTGTTCTGCATTTGTGTCAGCATGTTCTACTTGTGCGCAGACTAACACTCCCAGACACCTTCCGGTGGGTCTCCGTCAACACATCCCTAATGGTGAGCATCCATGGTTACACTTATCCATTGACTTTATGGTTGAACTGAGGGCTACACGGTCATCCTTATGATCGTGGATCGATTTTCGAAAATGGCTCATTTCATGCCTCTTAAGGGGAGTTGGCCAAAATTTTTGCCAGAGAGGTTGTCCGTCTCCACTGTATACCGAAAGTGGTGGTTTCAGATTGTGGGAGCCCGTTTATGTCTCGTTTTTGAGGTCTTTTTGCGGACCGATGGGGATCCAACTCTCATTCTTCTCAGCTTACCATCCTCAGTCTAATGGTGCTGCAGAAAGTTTTAATGAAGTGCTGGAACAGTTCCTTCATTGCTTTATTCCGGACCATCATGATAATTGGGCAAACCTGTTACCGTGGGCCAAGCTTGCCAGGAATAGTGCCATGAATTCCTCCTCGCAGAACTCCCGGTTTCTGATTAATTATGGGTTCCAACCTTCGCTTCTTCCAGAATCTTTAGAGGCACAGAACATTCCAGCTCTGGATGAGCACTTGAGGGTGCTCCACTCCACATGGGTACGGGTTCAGAGAACCCTGTAGAGGTCCACGCTACGCTATAAGAGACACGCAGAACGTAGACGGTTGCCGGCTCCGGTTTTTCAGGTGGGAGAGAGAGAGTGTGGCTGTCTTCTCCCAACCTTCATTAGGATTTTTGGTGGGATGTCTAGCTAGGGGTTGTTTTTAATACAACATTGCTTTTTTATGATGGGATCTGTTGTTGCGCTAGGGAGAGGGAACACTACAGAGCACACACTGTGGTCAATTTGTTAATAAACTTTTTTTGTGCTACCATGCTCAGATTATTTTTGTATTTTCTCAGTTACTTATATATTGGTCTGAGCGCTGTTAGAGAATCTATCTTTTTCTTTCTTTTTTGTTGTTCTTTATCAAAGACAAATCTACCACCTGTCTCGATCCTTCTCCCACCAAGGCTATGTGCCCAGAATCCTAACACCCTTTGAATCCTTGACCCTGCTTACGGAGACCAGCCTCCAAGAAACGAATTACAAATTGATCATTAAGTTGTATCAATACCCACTGTGCCTATCCAGATTTCTCCCTCTGTTCCCAAGTTTTTGCTGAAGGTTCAGAGATCCGGAGGCCTTACTGTTGAATATCTGGTGGTCTTGCACCTAATAATGTCTTTTTGGCTGGAGGTCCATGGGAACTTGCCTAGTTTGATGGGTTTGGACATTCCAATTTCTCCTAAGGCTTTCCTACTCTCCATCTTCCCAGACCAAGTCAATCCAGAGGCTCTCTCACTCAAAAAAGTCCCTAGCCATCACAGCCACCAGAACTCTAGACCCTAGACTATGGAGGTCCCAATCCCACCTTCTTTAACTGACTGTAAACTCAGATTGAGACAAATATATGATGTAGAGAGTCTGTATTCCCTCTCAGTAGATTGGATTTTGGACTTCTCACAAATCTTTGACTCATAGCCCTCATTTTTCTTGTCCTCTCCACCTGTTCCCCTAACATGTTGATGTGGCAAATGACTCTCAGCCCCCCCCCCCCGACCCTCCAGTGGATCTCTCCTCCCAATACACCCCCTTATTCAGTAACCCCTTTTTTTCTCTCTTGTCTCCTATACCCCCTCCTATATACTCTTCCTCACCTCCCCAGACCTCCCTTTCTAGCTGCTGCCTTTGCTTAGCATACATCTGGCTGCACTTTCCTTAAAACTATCCAGTCTGATATATCTAGGAATATTCGTATTGTATTTGTATTTTCTACATAGTCATCTGTTTGTCTATAAGGAGCTAAATAGGTAGCATTACAGTCAATAGTCTTGTGAGTATTGCCTTACAGAGTGTACTAAGGTGGTGGCATTGGAATCTTGTGATAGCTGCACTAGGGGAACCTTTGCCTGTTCTCCCCTGTTTTTTTCTGTTCTATCGTATTGTATTTGAGCTTTGCTAATTGCTTATATCCTATGTCCTAGGTTGTGCTTCATAATTGTAATAGCTACTTTATTGTGTTTATTCAAGAGGTCTCTCTGTTCAACCTTTTTTCTGTACTGTTTCACTCTCTTTAATAAAGATGATATAAAAAAAATGGTTGGAAGGCTGATAATGTAATTTAAAGATTTCACTTTTCTAATATTATTTGTTTTCTTTCACATGTTAATGACAGTGAGATTAATGGAATTCTAAAATATAAGCATATATAATTTTTTTCACTGGCTGCATGTACATATTGAATGGTTAAAACTGTTATTGCTACAAAATATTTTATGACAATTAATTTTTTGTTGTGGTCTTTGTGAGCTTTACAGTTTTACATATGCACATTTTTTTTTCTAATATGAGGTTTGTCATATTAACATTTTATATTTGGATGTGTTTTTCATAATAAACACCAGAGAGTGTTGTTGTATCTGTTTTACACAAGTTATTTTAGTTGTTTTCCATGATTCAAGGTGTGAAGACTCTTAGCATAATGGGGTTATTTGATATTAACTCTGCTTATAGGCTATGCTTTTGAATATAGATTCTACATAGAAAAAACACTACACCTTGTATACCTGTAGCCAGACACTCTCAACAACAGTGTAGAGCATGAAGAACCTTGATAGGCAGCTGATAAAGTGATAACTCAAGTAGTAAGTAAATGCATAAGTTAGTGGTTAAAAATAATTTTGCCTTCATTTGTTCTCTCATGCTAGCTCTACAGACCTTTCATTAAACGCTAAAATCATTTTAAGCTGATTTTGTCTTGTCCTGAAATGAATGTAAGATGGAACTTTCAGTCTCAATATCACTGAATAAAAAGGAAAAAAAAAAGTCTCTTTTGCACAAAACCTATAAGAACTTTTATTAGGCACATATTAAATAGAGTGGAACAATTTTTAGATATCTAATATATAATATATTGTCTTTATTTTACAGTTCTACTCTTATTGCCAACCACTGGGAAATTAAAAAAAAAAAAAAAAAAAAAAAAAAAAAAAAAATATATATATATATATATATATATATATATATATATATATATATATATTTATATAAATTAACACAGGTTGTAATAAATCAAAGAGTGAGATTCTACTCCCATCAATAAGATTAAAATGAGTTTAACAATCATTTATCTAGCAGATTGCACAGTTGTCAGTTGGGAGAGATTTATAAAATTGGAGTCATATGTAAATTGTCTTCAAAGTGGAATTAAAATGCATTTTGTTATTTATAAACTGTGTAACATCAGTTTTCTTGCATGTAACGCCAACTAGTAGAGGTTGAGGAAACTTGGCATTAGGGAGAAGGAAAATATTGACGCAGCAAATTTATAAAGAATCGTCGCTGTTTGCGATAGATTTGCGACAATATTATCGCTAGAATTTTAACACCATCAGTAGGTTGTTCTTAAAGTGATAGTAATGTTTCACAAAAACAGCAGCTCCAATCAATCTTCATAATATTTGAGCCATAGAGAGTGTTATTTCATTACTGTGAACATTGTAGTTCAAGAGCAATTGAAAGATAAAGTTTCCCCCTCCCGCCCCTTTTACCTATGTAAGCCCCCACTCCTCAGATGTGGAATGCAGTCCATAGACCAGAGAGCTCACATCAAGGTTCAATATTCTATTGTGAGAACAATGAAAACCCTGCCCCCCTTGACAGGTTTTTCAGCTTTTTCCTTTATCTTAATTGACGATTGTCCCTCTCTGCAATCTACCTGGACACTCCCTGCTGCTCTAAGCTGAGCAGTGTTACATCAGTAAAAGGGGCAGGAGTGGTATACTTTATCATTCAATTACTCTTGAACTACAACTCTGACAGAATTGAAATAACACTCTCCATGGCCCAAATACTATGAAGATTAATTAGAGCTGCTTTTATTGTGAAACATTACTATCCCTTTAAGCATTCCAGGAGTTAAAATATTCATAGTAACACCATATTTATAAAAACTTGTTTAAAACATTTATAAATCAGACCTGACATTATCTTCACTTGCCATGCTTTAAGGATAGTTCTTTAAACTGTAAGAAGAATGGCTTTTATAAATCTCCCTCTATGTAACTTAAGGATCAGCTTCCTGAAAAAACTTTTACAAAACTCATAAAAACACATACAAACTAAATTTTAAGAGCTAAATGTAACTTAAATAAGAATGAAATAGTTGTATATGTCATCTAGTCTCAATAACTAATGCAAATAATGAGAAAGTAGTCCATGTACATCCTATATATAATGATTATATTTTTTGAGCATTTGCCTGACACAAGAAATACAAAATTCAATTAATGTATATATAATATAATATAATGTTAAACAGTTTACCAAAAAATAGGATATTCGGGGAAACAAAGCAAACACAGTATCAACTGGATGACAGTGAATGTATCTTGGGTTTAGAAGTAATATAGTTTAGTATGTAGAAAAGAAACAAAAAAGAAGGCGACCAATAGTGCCTTAAATGACAACATTTGACTAGTAAAATTCTACTCACGTTTAGAGATGGTGGTCAATGACATATCCTTATAACATAAAGTGGTAGAATGCGTCACTCACTGTGAGCCATAACCGCACACGCGCAGTAGAGAGTCTCTACTGTGCATGTGTGGTTTCGCACAAAGGGAGCTTCGCTGTGAGCTGTCTGGAACTCCCTGCTAAGGATCAGCACGTTCAGTGAGTCTCTACTGCGAATGGCTGCAGTCATGCTCAGTAGGGACTCGCCGAACGCGCTGCCCCGCTCCGGACGGCTCACGTCATGTCTCTGGTCCCGGCTCTGGGGCAGCAGCCGTGGCAGCTGGGTGCACTTTAGCCCTAGTGTCAAATAACAATGATTATGCATATGGGGAAATAATCCTGTCCCTGTTCAGGAAACTCCAGGCTAAATCCGGATTAGAAAAGAAATGGTGTTGTGCCAGAAACTTTGTAAAAAAATGATTTAATGTATCAAAATAAAAAGACAACAATTGTCTAATACCACATAAAACTGCCAGTTAAACACACGTTTTGCAGATCAGCTGCTTTTTCAAGTAATAGGCAGATGCTCAAAAACAAAGTACTCTGGAAAACAATTTTACTAGTCAAAAGTTGTCATTTAAGGCACTATTGGGCGCCCTCTTTTTTGTTTCTTTTCTACATGTTTATCGTCCTGGTGGATGTTTTGAGGAGCAGCCGTGAAGACCTTTACTGACGAGGGGACAGTATTCAAAAAACCCCAAGCGCTATTTCCAGATAACATATAGCTGTTGTTCTGGACAATACTCTTTTGAGTATAATACTTACTAGAGGAAAGATTTGAAATTGTATGTGTGGACGCACCTGGGATAATACACTAGGAGCGCCCCTTGTTTTTTCTCTTTTCTTATAGTTTAGCTTGTGTTCCTTAAAATATGCACGGCTGATAGACATCATCCCACTGCATCCCAAAACCACTCTACCCATTACCTTGTTCTTCCTGAGCTTCAGGAGGGTGGAAAGAATTAAAAATGTGTGAAGATGTTCACCTATGTACATTTTAAAGGGTGAGTGTGGAGAGTAGAAGCTCTCACCTAAAACATATTTATTTCACCAACATTCCTCTCATCACTGCTCTCTACTTTACGTCCACTAACATAAATAAATCTCCTCTCACAGACAACTAAATAAAGACCCTAAAATATACTATTTTGCATTCTATTCTACAAATCTACCTGCACATAAACTTTAATACCATGCCCTTCTCGAACAAAGATCATTTTCTGTCCTGCTTATTAACACCGCCCTTCCCCAAATCAAAAAGCTCCATGTCTTCCATTGTTTTTCACACAACTTCCCTCCCTCATTCGCTACATCTATTTCTATATTATTGCAAAAATATTCTCTCTTTAGGTGAACGTATTTCAAGGGCATGAACAGTTTTCAGAAACAAAGCTTAAAGGGAGAGTAATACTTTGTTTTATCTTTATTTTATTTTGTAGGAATTAAAAAAACATGAAGAACGATATAAGTTTTATCTTTCAAACCTTTATGGTTTGAGAGATATTCACAAGCAAAGTTTCCCCCTCCTGCCCCTTTTACCTAGTGTAAGCCATCTCTTCTCAGATGTGGAATGCAGTCCATAGACCAGACAGATAACAGCAGGGGACAATCTTATTCCTGTGAGAACAATGAAAACCCTGCCCCCCTTGACAAGTTTTTCAGGTTTTTCCCTTATCTTAATTGAAGATTGTCCCTCTCTGCAGTCTAACTGGACACCTCCCTTCTGATCTGGCTGAACAGTGTTACATCAGTAAAAGGGGCAAGGGGGGATACTTTGTCATTGAATTACTCTTTAACTACAACTCTGACAGAATTGAAATATCACTCTCCAAAGTCCAAATACTATGATGATTAATTAGAGCTGCTTTTATTATGAAACATTACTATCCCTTTAAAATAAAAAACAATCAATGCAAATAAATGTGAAATGTACAAGCCACAGCAATGTTTACAGCAAACCTTTAAAATTAATATTTCTGTATATTTGGCAGTTTTGTCTGTGGACAATAAATACAATTAAATATCGAATTTAATGTTGATTCTCTGCAGTAATGACTTGATCATTTCAGGGCAATTTAAGAATGTGTTGACTATTCCAGATTTCCAAAACTTTAAGTAATATTAGTTTATCCTGAGATCATCATATAATATGGTCAAGATAGCCTTCGTATCTGCTGGCTTGTATATAATTCCACTTGGCAGAGTCAGGCTAGCATTAGGTGTTTTTTAAGATTTTAATTATATAAATATACAGGATGCCTTCAGTATCGTGGGCAAACTATGAAACTGCTTCAACACATGTTGGATTAAGAAATTAGTTTATTTTACTTTGGGGAGAAATGTAATTGATACATTAGGTAATAAGATGTTTAAAGCTTACCAACAAAAAATATATATTTTTTTATTATTATTAATTAAACTGCTTTGAGCTGAAATAATTGTTATTCCTCATACCTCAATAAGTCAACTGAATTTAAACATGAAGTACAGAGGTTTAAATGTAAAAAGTAAGACACTGCCAGGAAGCATATAAATGCAAAATTGTTCAAAATTTACCATTAGTTATTACACAGTTATATACACACACAGAAATTCAAATGGTAAATGTGTTTTAATCAATCCACTCCAACAAGTCATTCCTAGTATCAACACTTTTTTGTTGTTTTTTTTTTGTGTTTTCTGTATTTTTTTGTTAATTGATGAGCAGAATTGTTTTATTGCTATCAAGCTATAGCTGGATTACTAGATATCCTAGTACAAGGACAGATAATTAAAAGCTCAGTTAATCTCTTAGCCAACTTATTGTTTCCTCTTATTAATATCAAAGAGTTGATAGTAAGACAAATGGAAGCTACAATAGAAATGTAATGGTGCCATTTTGAATCCTCTATTTTGGAAATAGAAAGTTGCAAAACAGTGATATTTAAAAGGTTACAGGCCAACAAGAAGGTCACAGTTTTGACTGCACAAATACGAATTTGTACACAAGAATTTTGTTGCATCCGTTTCATGTGTTTGTAAAGTGAGAAAATAATAGTCAATGCTGAAGCAGTGAACAATAGAAAAGCTGCTGAAGAGACTGCAATATAAATCTGGCTGCTGAAAAAGTATATGCTGTCTAATGGAAAAGGAGGACTGTTCGTCTGATTAGAGACATTAAGTGTATTAATAGGTAAAGTTCTATTAATACTGGGAAAACTCACTAAAATAGATCCAAGTACAGATGGAAGTAGAAGCCATGGAAACATCTTATGATACCTCCGTTGTAGATAGATGTAGAATGGTTGGTTGATATTAACAATTTTCAAGCAGAAGTGCACACAGAGCCAAGTAGAAAACCAGAGATTGCAAGACATAAGCATTTTAAAGCAAAAGAAAGTTCCATTTACACATACAGATATACATGTTATGTTTAACACTAAAGCAATCAAAACAGAACATTTCAAGAATCCATTTAAAATATTGAAGACACCAATGCCAAAGATTAGCTGGTCACTTATACTGAGTCTTAAGTTGTTTGACCAATCCATTATATTGACAACAATGATAAATAAGTTCCCTGGAAATGAAGCCACCAAAGTAACAAAGTCAATGGTTATCATAACAATATCTCTGACAGCGAACATTTTGCTTTCCTTAAGCAATGTGTATGTCTTCAGGCACTGTATACCTCTTTGTGAAGAGCAAATTCTTTAAGTAGGTATGTGGGATGTCTGTTTACTTATGATCTTTCAGTCTCTCATCTACATGTCTGAAGCCTGATCTATGGATTAAATTTGATTTGAACAAGATGCAAATGTCATCTGTTTGCATTAATATTCCCAGATTTACTTACTTGTTTTTTGCAAATCATTTATTTTACTACTTAGCAGCAATGGAAAATTACAAAATATAGCTCTTTAAAAGGAACATCTAATAACAAACCCTCACCTTAATCTGGGCGGAAAATGCTAATGGCTAATATAAATCAATTTTATGAGGAACGAGAATACAAAACTAATCCTTAATATGTACTGGCTATGATGTTCATGGAGGCAGACATGACTCCTTTTGCAGGACTCATCCTCAGTTCCTCCCACTAAAGTATTCTTAGGAAGCCAGTGGGAGGAAGCTGGCTTACAGTGGTCCTTCAACAAAGAATCATGTCTGCCTCAGTGGTACTGATATCCAATCCAGCACAAGTAAAGATTCATTTTCCACAAACAATCCACATAGAACTGATTTATAGTGGCCACAAGGATTTTCTGCCCAGATTAAGGTAAATGGGGCAGGTCATTTTTAGGTGTTTTAATGTTCATGTAAACCTTTGAATGTTAGAGGATGTCCAGTAGAATGTAACATAATGCACTGAGCACTCCTGGGTTAAGATGACTAAACTTTAATACTTTTACAATACTCTCTTTTTTCAAAGTGCATTCTGTATTCAAAGGGATGTTTTGGAAGGGTCGTGGAAAAAATATCATAGCTTTCCCCTTTCAGTTATTTGACTTTTGAACTGTTTGTTTCACTTGCTATTCTCAAGGATTTTTATTAATGGAAATGCAATAGCTGGGTATGCAATGCCTACAATAAATAGTGTAGCATGTTAGTATCATGAGGCACTAGTACGGTATAGCAGATATCTCACAGGAGGGTTGCCAGAGAGTGGATAATAGTGTATGCTGCTGGAGGGTGGTGTCTTAAAGTTGCTAGTACAGAAGCCAGATTGTTCAGCTCTAGTTGAGCTGGGATCAAACGAGGATAAATACTCCTTTGGACCAAAAAACCCTTGAGATTTATAATGCTCTGTATGATGGAACACAAGAACAGAAGAATCCACCTGAGTGATCTACTAGAAGCTGAGGAATGCTGAATAGGAAGCAACTCTAGAGAGCAATGGCAGTGCCGAGTGTACCCTTGCTGTGGCATAAGCCAGAGTTGAAGTTGCAGGCTGCAAAGCCTGATGGAGGGATGAGTGCACTCAACACCATGGAAGGTAGACAACTCAGATGGAAGAGGTTAAGAGCCAGCTGGTACTCCACAGCAGGACAGGCAAGCAGGGGGAAAGACAGAAGCAGGGTGAGTCAGATGTTTCAACTGAGTACAATGGGCAGGGGGATAGTCAGGAACAAGCTGAGGCTTTATACCAGGAAGTCGGAATAAACTGTAGGCAAGTGGGAAGTTGAAGACATGCTGAGGTTGAAGGCTATGAGTCAGATTAATCTGTAGGCAAGCAGGAGGTCAAAGACAGGCTGGGGTTAGACACTGGGGGTCAGATGAATCTGTAAGCTGGCAGGAGGCCGAAGATAGGCAAAGGTTTTACACTGGTAGTCAAATGAATCAGTAGGCAAGTGGGATGTTGAAGGAAGGCCTGAGGTTGTACAGCGATTGTAGAATGAATCAGGAATCAAGAGGGTGGTAGTAGACAGGCCAAAGTTGTACACTGGTAATCGGATGTGCCAGGAATCAAGTGGGTGGTTGTAGACAGGCCGAGGTCATACACTGATAGTCGGATGAATCAGGAATCAAGAGTGAGGCTGTAGGCAAGCCAGGGTAAAACAGAGAGATTAGGAATGAAATGCAACTGCTACATGATAGAAGTTCGATGAACACACATTTACCTGTCCGGAAGCCAGGTAGATAAGGGCAAAGCAGTAAATAGGAGGACTATGGGTGGAGACACAGAAATAGCAACAAGGGAATGGATGCAACAAGATTTTGGGATAACTAGGCTCAGGGGATCCCAGTATGCAGAATAGTAGAAGCAGGCTAAAAAGTGTCTGTATCTAAGAGTTGATGGAACTGAAGAGACTTGATATAGGGAAACAGAGGACTGCAGTTCCATTAGATACCCAGCGGAATTAGTGAGAAGGGAGCACCCCTTCACACAAACAGCTGGCCTAGAGATCATAGAAGGATCCAGTGTAGGAATCGCCTTAACAATATGTGGCTTAAGAAACAGCTGATGACTTGTCTGGCAGATGCTAGAACACAGACAACCGATGAACTTAACAGGCACAATGATTAGCTGATGGCTTGCTTGTCAGATGCTGGAACATAGCAGACTGATTTAATTAGTAGGTACAATGAACAACAGAAGGCTTACTTGGCAGATGCTAGAACACAGCTGACAGATGAACTAGCAGGCACAATGAACAGCCGATGGTTTGCTTAGCAGACGCTGAAAGACAGCCATCGGGTGAACTTAGCAGGCACAATGAACAGTTGATGGCTTACTTGTGTAACTGTTTGTTCGACACACAGACACAATGGTTTAGGATAAAAACACAGTTTTATTGAAATCACAATAGAATAAGAACCCTCACAGGTCCAGTAGTATACAGGCAGTATAATACAGACACAATACAGGTTAATAATATAAATGCACACACAGGTCCAGTACAAATCAAGGTACAAGCAGTCTATACTGACACAGGTCAGGCAAAAGGAGTAGGTTTCCCAGGACTCAGGTACTGCAAGAGTTAAAGTTCATCAAGGAGTGTAAACAGTCCCATGTGAGAAAGCACTGTGATAGCACTTCCCAGACAGAGAGCTTCTGGACTCCAAATGCCAGCAAAACAAACGTGAACTGCCAGAGTACAACAGGAATAGCGTAGAGAGCACTGCCGGAGCAGTTAACGGAGGACAAGCCAATGGCACACTACCGGAGAAATAACGGAGGCAGACACATGCAACCGCTATGAGCAGTAACGGAGGACTAGGCCAAAGGCACACTGCCGGAGCAGTAACGGAGGCAGACACTAGCAACCTGTAGGAGCAGTAACGGAGGACAAGCCAATGGCGCACTACCGGAGCAATAACGGAGGCAGACACTTTGCAATCGGTATGAGCAGTAACGAAGGACTAGGCCAAAGGCACACTGCCGGAGCAGTAACGGAGACAGACACTAGAAACCTGCAGGAGCAGTAACAGAGGACAAGCCAATGGTGCACTACCGAAGCAATAATGGAGGCAGACACTTTGCAACCTTTATGAGCAGTAACAGAGAACTACGCCAAAGGCAACTGCCGGAGCAGTAACGGAGGCAGACACTAGCAACCTGCAGGAGCAGTAACGGAGGACAAGCCAATGGCGCACTACCGAAGCAATAACGGAGGCAGACACTTTGCAACCGGTATGAGCAGTAACGGAGCACTAGGCCAAAGGCAACTGCCGGAGCAGTAATGGATGAAGACACTAGCAACCTGCAGGAGCAGTAACGGAAAATGACTCTCGCGCTCAATAGAGCAAGTGGAACCGGATCGCCTGGAAAGAGAGAATGTCGCCAAGGCGACAATAAGCTGTAGAAGCAGGAACGTCAATCAAGCCGGGTCAGTACACAGGAACAGGAATGTCAGTCGAGCCTGGTCGGTACACAGGAGAAAGAACGTCAGCCAGGCCGGGTCGGTACATAGGAACAGGAACGTCAGCCGGTCCGGGTCGGTACACAGGAGCAGGCACTGAAGAGTAGTCAGGCAATCCGGGTCGGTACACAGGAGCAGGAGAACTGATGCGGAGTAGTCAGGCAGGCCAAGTCGGTACACTGGGAAACACTGAGCAGAAAACTAGCACTGGTACAGGAACACCACGAAAGGGCACCGTGTGGGTGCTGGAGCCCAGTATATAAAGGCCATATTGGGCGGGATCAATACAGGACAGCCAATGGGAGCACACACAGGATAAACTGACAGGAAAACCACAACAAGGGAGCACGGGCACCGTGATAACTTGGCAGACCTAGATCACAGCTGACTGATGAACTTAGCGGGCACAATGGACAGAGAATGATACACACACACACATATATATATATATGGTCATTTCATCTTGTCTTTGGTCTTCTCCTTGGGAATTTAGTAGTGGAATCCAATCCCAAATTTGTTTGGTCATCTACCATAAGGTCTTCTTGCTATGTTGCCTGCCCATTTCTATTGTGGGTGCTTTACTCTTTCAGTGATGTCATAGACCTTTGTTTGCTGACAAATCCATGCAAATGTTTTTCATTCTTTTTTTTATGTTCAGAATTCAATGCTCCATATTTCTATATTTCTCTGCGTAACCTTAAGTTTTTGTATGGTTTGGCATTCAGTGTCCATGTTTCACAGCCATACATAAGAACTGGGAGGACACATTGGTTAAAAACCCTTTCACTTGAGGTAGTGGCAAATTTGTCTGAAAGCCAGTTTTCCAAATGCTTTCCATCACATTTATTTGTCGCTCAGTTTCCATCATGGTGTTTCCTTCTGTTCATATTTGCTATCCATGGTAAACATGCTTGTTCACTTCTTTTAGTTCTTGTCCATTTACTGTGATGAGTCAGATGGAGCCAGAACAATTGAGTCACAGACAGAAGAGGTAGGAAAGGACCGAAATGTGGAAAGTAGTCAGGGATGAGGCGAGGTATAGCAAGGAAGTCTAATCAAGTCAGGTGTGGTACACAATCAGATTCCAGAGGCGAAGTCAGAAGGGCCGGACCAGACAGGCAAACAGACTTTTACCAAGGAAGACCCAATGGACAAGAATCTGCAAACTACTTTTACAGAACAGTCACAGTAAGCATGGGACTGGCTAACACAAGAAAAAGTGTTAAAACAATTGAATGGTGTTAAGGTAGACAAAGCTCCTGGGCCAGATGGTACACACCCACTGGTACTTAAAGAGCTAAGCCAGACCCTGGCCAGACCGTTATATTTGATTTTCAGGGATTCTTTTATTTCAGGTATAGTGCCCATGGATTGGCATAAAGCAGATGCCCATATTTAAAAAGGGATCAAAGTCACAGCCAGGAAATTACAGACCTGTAAGCTTGACATCTGTGGTAGGGAAGCTGTTTGAAAGGTTGCTAAGGGAATATATTCAAGAATTCTGCTGGAACAGGAATATCATTAGCAATAGCCAACATGGCCTTGTCAAAGACAGGTCTTATCAAACTAACTGGATCGCATTTTATGAAAAAGTGAGTAATAATATAGATGCGGGATCGGCGGTTGATGTGATCTATTTAGACTTTGGCAAGGCATTTGATACGGTTCCACACAAGAGGTTACTGTACAAATTGAATGAAATAGGCCTAGGGGAAAATGTTTGTGTGTGGATTGGAAATTGGCTAAAAGATAGAATGCAAAGAGTGGTAGTAAATGGCAAGTTCTTCAGTTGGATAAACGTGATAAGTGGAGTACCTCAGGGATCTGTCCTGGGTCCTCTTCTTTTTAATTTGTTTATTAATGACCTCCCAGAGAGCATAGGGAGCCATGTATCAGTGTTTGCAGATGACACAAAATTAAGTAAGGTAATAAAGTCTGAACTGGATGTGTTTTCATTACAAGAGGATTTGGACAAATTGAGTAACTGGGCAGGCAAGTGGCAAATGAGATTCAATATAGACAAGTGTAAAGTTATGCATTTTGGGTATAATAATAAAAATGCAACATATAGTTTAAATGGTGTTTCTCTGGGGAAATCTACAAATAAAAAGGATTTGGGAGTAATGGTAGACAATAGCCTTAGCAGTAGTATGCAGTGCCAGCTGGCAGCTGCAAAGGTCATGTATTAACCCCTTCAGTGCCAGAGGCTCGGGCCATTTTCTGAACCCTGCAGGCCAGACACTTTTTCAACATTTTTGCTATCCTTCCGTTTAGGCTTGATTTCCTCTGGGGATTTTTAGTTACATATGGAAAACTATATATTGTTTTTTTCAGAACGAATTGAGCTTTCTTGTGATACCTTACATGAAGAGAATTTTACATCGTGCAAAAAGCTATGATGTCATAATGACAAAAAAAGTGAAAATTTACTCATTTTGCTAAAATCACATACTATGTATCAAAAACATTTACCTTGATTGAAAAAGTTTCAATTATTTGAAAAAGCCTCGAGTCCCCCGAGTAAAAAAATACCAAATTTGTATAGTTTTACCTACGTCCATGGCTAGCGTAGAGCCCTAATCACCAGCAGCGCAAAATGACATTTTCAACTTTATAAACTAATATGCGCATTCTAGGGTTTTTGTAGTAAAACTACCCTAAAACAGTGGAATAACTATATAAAACTATATATTTCTGGAAAGTAGACAACCTGCTGCATCTAATGAGGGGTGATTTTCCTTGTTACCCCAAGCCTGGTGTGCACAAATGCCTCCAGAAGATGGCGCTAATGAAAAAAAAAGGCATTTTCTTACATTTCCGCCCCTTCAAATGAACTAAAATGTGTGAAAACCATGGCATTTCCAACTGTATTCATTAGCTAGTGCTCTTAGGAGAAAAATAACACCCCATTGGTATGAGTTCACCTACCTCAGGGGGCGCTACAAGTACAAAACTACACCTATTGCAACCTCTAATTTTTCTAACATTTTCTCAAACATTACCTGTCTGTACAAAAATGGTTATAACAAATACAGAAGTGAAGAAAGGGTACACAAACCATACCATTTTGAAAAGAAGACACCCTGCCGCATCTAATGATGGGTGACTTGCCTTGTTACCCCATGCCTGGAGTGCACAAATGTCTCCAGAAGGTGGCGCTAATGAAAAAAAAAGGCATTTTCTTACTTTTCTGCCCCTTCAAATGTACTGAAATGTGTGCAAACCATGGTATTTCCAACTGTATTCATTAGCTAGTGCTCTTAGGAGAAAAATAACACCCCATTTGTATGAGTTTAACTACCTCAGGGGGCGCTAGAAGCGCAAAACGACACCCACTACAACTTCAAATTTTTCTAACATTTTCTCAAACATTACTTGTCTGTACACAAATGGTTACAACAACTGCAGAAGTGAAGAAAGGGTACACAAACCATACCATTTTGAAAAGAAGACACCCTGCCGCATCTAATGATGGGTGACTTGCCTTGTTACCCCAAGCCTGGAGTGCACAAATGCCTCCAGAAGGTGGCGCTAATGAAAAAAAAGGCATTTTCTTACATTTCTGCCCCTTCAAATGTACTGAAATGTGTGCAAACCATGGTATTTCCAACTGTATTCATTAGCTAGTGCTCTTAGGAGAAAAATGACACCCCATTGGTATGAGTTTAACTACCTCAGGGGGTGCTAGAAGTGCAAAACGACACCCACTACAACTTCAAATTTTTCTAACATTTTCTCAAACATTACTTGTCTGTACACAAATGGTTATAACAACTACAGAAGTGAAGAAAGGGTACACAAACCATACCATTTTGAAAAGAAGACACCCTGCCGCATCTAATGATGGGTGACTTGCCTTGTTACCCCAAGCCTGGAGTGCACAAATGCCTCCAGAAGGTGGCGCTAATGAATAAAAAAGGCATTTTCTTACATTTCTGCCCCTTCAAATGTACGGAAATATGTGCAAACCATGGTATTTCCAACTGTATTCATTAGCTAGTGCTCTTAGGAGAAAAATGACACCCCATTGGTACGAGTTTAACTACCTCAGGGGGCGCTAGAAGTGCAAAACGACACCCACTACAACTTCACATTTTTCTAACATTTTCTCAAACATTACTTGTCTGTACACAAATGGTTATAACAACTACAGAAGTGAAGAAAGGGTACACACACCATACCATTTTGAAAAGAAGACACCCTGCCGCATCTAATGATGGGTGACTTGCCTTGTTACCCCAAGCCTGGAGTGCACAAATGCCTCCAGAAGGTGGCGCTAATGGAAAAAAAGGCATTTTCTTACATTTCTGCCCCTTCAAATGTACTGAAATATGTGCAAACCATGGTATTTCCAACTGTATTCATTAGCTAGTGCTCTTAGGAGAAAAATGACACCCCATTGGTACGAGTTTAACTACCTCAGGGGGCGCTAGAAGTGCAAAACGACACCCACTACAACTTCACATTTTTCTAACATTTTCTCAAACATTACTTGTCTGTACACAAATGGTTATAACAACTACAGAAGTGAAGAAAGGGTACACAAACCATACCATTTTGAAAAGAAGACACCCTGCCGCATCTAATGATGGGTGACTTGCCTTGTTACCCCAAGCCTGGAGTGCACAAATGCCTCCAGAAGGTGGCGCTAATGAAAAAAAAAAAGGCATTTTCTTACATTTCTGCCCCTTCAAATGTACTGAAATGTGTGCAAACCATGGTATTTCCAACTGTATTCATTAGCTAGTGCTCTTAGGAGAAAAATGACACCCCACTGGAATGAGTCGACCTACCTTAGGGGTGCCAGAAGCACATAACTACACCTACCTGTTTGCTTCTTCGAAAATGGCTGCTTGTACTAAAATGTCCATAACTGTTAGAGACATGAAGGAAAGGTATAAAAGGTATACCATTTTGGAAAGTAGACATTCTCCCGCATCAAATGAGGGGTCACTTGCCTTTCTACCCCCTGGGCTGAAGTGCACAAATATTTCCAAAAGGTGGCGCTATGGGAATAAATACAGGTTTTTTTACATTTCCACCACTTCAAAGATACTAAAATCTTTGAAAACCATAACATTTCCTGCTGTATTCAGTACTTGCTACCATCATGAGAAAAATGGTAGCCCATTTGTGTGGGTTAACATACAATATGTGGGTGCTAGGAACACGAACGTAAACCTGACACTTTTGTTTTTTAAATTATCTGCTTGCACTAAAATGGTTATAACCATAATAGATATGCAGGAAAGGTAGAGAAACAATGCCATTTTGAAAAGAAAACAACCTGCCGCATCTAATGAGGGGTCACTTGCCTTCTTACCCAAAGGCTGGTATGCACAAATGCTTCCAGGAGGTGGCGCTAATGAAAAAAAATGCTTTTTTTTACATTTCTGCCCCTTTAAATGTATGGAGCTCTGTGAAAACCATGGAATTTTCAACTGCATTTGTTTGCTAGTGCTCTTAGGAGTCAAACGACACCCCATTGATATGAGTTGAACTACCTTAGGGGGTGCTAGAAGTAGAAAACTACACCTACTACAACCTCTGATGTTTCTAACATTTTCTCAAACCTGACTTGCCTGTATAAAAATGGCTATAACACCTTCAGAATTGAAGAAAAGGTAGATAAACCATACCATTTTGGAAAGAAGACAACCTGCCGCATCTAATAAGGGGTCACTTGCCTTTGTACCCCTAAGTTATTTGGAACAACTATTTCCAGAATGTGGTGCTACAGGAAAGAAAAACAAACATTTGTTTTACACATCAGTCACTTCAAAGATACTAAAATGGTTCAATGGCGTGGGATTTCCTAGGAGGACTTCTTGCCAGCCAAAAAAAAATGGTACCCCACTGCTCTGGGTTCACATACCAATTTACGCTACAAGAGCGTAGCTACCAGTGAAACAGAAATGGGAAAACAAACAGTGTATGTGTGATTTTATGGCTAACAGATGAAAGAAGCTAGGACGTCAGCCGGTGTATGTGCGGACCTGTGACTACAAGTCTAACAAAATGTGTGAGAGGGTGAGGGATTAGGCAGTGTGTGTGGGTATGAGCAGAGGAGCAAGGATGGTGGTGATGGTGGGGCAGTGTCTGATAGTGTGTATGGGAGATCTCTGACTACCATTGTGCACTGTATGTCCCCTCATACAAAGCACTGCGTTGGACCCCCTTCCTGTTGCACGTGCATTTTTTGGGGCTTTTTCCCCCAATATTTTTGTGTAGACCTCGTTGGGGGCATCAGAACCCATACAATGAGGTCTAAATAAAAAATAAAGGGGGAAAAAATCCTTTATGTGCCACAGGGGTGTCCAGCACACAAAGGGTTAATTTTTTTTTATCGTTACTTTGTATTCAGATGGCCACCCAACAAGCTCTGATCACAAAGTAATGATAAAAAGTCCTGTGTGTACCACAGGAAGGGGGTCTGCATTGAACCCCCCCTCCCAGTGGCACACACATGGTTAATTTTTGATTTAATTTTTTTTTATTATATACCTCATTGAGGGGCATCAGGACCCCCTGATCCCTCCCCAATGAGGTCTTAGTAAAAAAAATATATATGTCCACAAACAGAGTGACCCTGTGAGTGCCACAGGGGTCTGCAGCGCATTGCAAAGCAATGCACTGGATCCTTGTGGCACTCAGAGGGTTAATTTTTTTTTTTATCATTACTTGGTAATCAGAGCTTGTTGGGGGGCCATCAGGACCAATCATGATGGCCCCCCAACAATCTCTGATAACGAAGTAATGATAAATGCCCTGTGTGTGCCGCAGAAGGGGGGCTGCATTGGCCCCCCTTGTGGCACACACAGGGTTAATTTTTTTTTCTTTACATTTTTTTTATTATGGACCTCATTGGTGGGTATCAGGACCCCTCTGATTCCCCCCAATGAGGTCTTAAAAAAAAAAAAAATAAAAGGAATCAAAATAAATGTCCCTGTGAGTGCCACATGGGTCTCCAGGGCATTGCAAAGCAATGCACTGGATCCTTGTGGCACTCAGAGGGTTAATTTTTTTTTTATCATTACTTGGTAATCAGAGCTTGTTGGGGGGCCATCAGGACCAATCCTGATGGCCCCCCAACAATCTCTAGTAACAAAGTAATGATAGAAGCCCTGTGTGTGCCACAGGAGGGGGGGGTGCATTGGACCCCCCCTGTGGCACACACAGGGTTAAAAATTTTTTTTTTTTTTTTTTTTTAATAATAGACCTCATTGAGGGGCATCATGATTCCCCCTGATCCCCCCAATGAGGTCTTTAAAAAAAAAAAAAAAAAAAAAAAAACCCAAAAAATGACCCTGTGAGTGCTACAAGGGTCTCCAGCACATTGCAAAGCAATGTGCTGGGGACCACTGCGGCACTCACAGGGTTAGTTTTTTTTTTTTATTATTATTTTTTTTTTTTAATATATTCAGACCTCGTGGGGGACATCAGGACCCCTCCTGGTGTCCCCCAAGTAATTGATCTCCCAGCCGATAGGCTGGGAGACCAATTTGGCGACTGCAGGAGAGCAGAGGCTCTCCTGCCTTTCACTCCTACCACCGGTAGGAGTGAATGGGACCGGGGAAACTTCCCCAACGTCATCAGTGACATGTCACTGATGACGTTGGGAGGCTTCCCCCGGTCCCGCCCACTCCTACCCGGAAGTTCGGGTAGGAGAGAAGGAAGAGGAGAAGCTGCGCTTCAGCTGCGCTTCTCCTCTTCTTTTATTGATCTCCCAGCGCGATCGGCTGGGAGATCAATAACAGGGGGGACATGAGGAGTGATCCTCATGTCCCCCCACGATTGCCCAGCTATTTTTTTTTTAAAATGCGGCCACTGCATGCCGGTTATACCGGCTCATGCAGTGACCGCATTTTAGTGGGTACATCGTACGAGCTTGGCACAGCGGGTACAGCTGTCCAAACTCGTACAATGTACCCACTTGGCACTCAAAGGGTTAAAAGGGGTTTTGACTCAAGGGAGGAAGATATAATTATGCCTCTTTACAGGTCCATGGTAAGACCCCACCTAGAATATGCTGTTCAATTCTGGGCGCCCTTTCTGAAAAAGGACATTATGGAACTAGAAAGAGTGCAGAGGAGGGCTACAAAACTATTAAGGGGAATGGAACGTTTTAGTTATGAAGAAAGGCTAGAAAAGTTAAACTTGTACACACTAGAGAAATGGCATCTTAGAGGGGATATGATAACACTATATAAATATGTTCAGGGCCCATACAAAGGGCTCTCCAAAGACCTGTTCATTAACAGAACAGTACACAGGACAAGGGGCCACCAGCTTAGACTTGAGGAAAGGAGATTTAATCTACAACAGCGGAAGGGTTTCTTTACAGTAAGGACAATAAAGGTATGGAATTCACTGCCTGAGGAGGTGGTGCTATTGAATACATTAGATGCCTTTAAAAGGGGCCTGGATACTTATTTAAAAGAGCATAACATAGAGGGCTATGTACGTTAGCATTGGGATTAATATTTAGTTAGGGCTTGTTGATCCAGGGAGAAATCTGATTGCCATTTGGAATCAAGAAGGAATCCCCCCCCCCATTCAAGGCAGAATTTGAAATTGCTCTATTGAGGGGGTTTTTTGCCTTCTTTTGGATCAACGATGGTAAAGAGGAATAGGAAAAGGTTTGAACTAGATGGATGCAAGTCTTTTTCCAACCTAAATTACTATGTTACTATGTTATGTTACAAACACGAGAGATCACCAGAGTGGAAGCATCAAAATTTAAAGGGTTGTACATAAATAGTGATCCTAAGCAGTAGCTTAGCAACGGGTCTAGAGGCTAGCTATGGATCACAACATGATGCTGACAGATTCCAAAGGTTCAATTTGGTAAGCTAAGGAGGTGCAGTTCTGTGCCAATGAGAACAAATAAAATTTCCCCAAATTCCCATTGATTTTCTCCCCATTGTGCAATTGGGCAGCTTCAGAATAGTACAGTGTCTAATGCCTCTCTGGCTCACTACTGGGAAGATTGTTCTTCAGTATTGCACTAGGAAACTTCTCAGTATATCACCACTCTAACCAAGTGCTGGAGGTCTGACAGAGGCCTTTCCTGCACTGTGGACCAGAGGAGGTTCCCACACAGGTAAGTGCTTTGTTAATTTGTTTAACAGAAGAATTTACATAGATTGATGACCTTTATTCAGAAGTCAGCTATGTCTTTAGTTATTTCTTTTTTTGCATTTAAACATGTTGTAATCTGACACTGGCATGTGCATTCTAAAGCACATGTGAATTCGTACACACACAGCTTATGGTGAATTCGTACACACACAGCTTATGGTGAACATTGACGAGGAACCTGCTTGGAGATCACAGGCCAGTCTGACCTTCAGGGTGTCACTTTTGACATAGGTCCTCCCGACCATTGTGGCTGCAGAAGCTGCAGGTATGCCCCTGATCACTTTGTGATATTTCGAACGGTTATACATTTTGAATAATGAAGTGGTCTACAGTGGCAGTTCTCTTGTTTTACTCAGCAGGACAATCCCTATAATATGTTTTTTCATAATAAAACTTATCTTTAACCATAGAGCCAGAAAATCCCATATGACAAAAAAATATAAGGACCACACATGTCAGGTTTTATACATTGTTTTGGGAAAGAAATAGGTATCAGAAAGGGTGGGAAATAGGAGGGGAGAGGTATGGAAGGTGATAAGAAAGGAGGAAGGATTAGATATAGGTTATGAGTAAAAAAGTGTGTGTATGTGTGAATGTGTTAAAAATAGATAGATAGATAGATAGATAGATAGATAGATAGATAGATAGATATTGGTTAAGTCCTATGTCCTTCGGGAGGGCAGCTCTCTCTGAGGTGGAGACTCCCATCTGTGCCACTCCACCCACCACAGACATGCTCAGTTTGAAAAAGTGTCTTCCTAGGAGGAAGCAGCAAGGGTGCAGCTCTCTTAGCTAGACTTCTTTTTGATTTTTCTGCTGTAGGATATGGGCTGTATTATTATTATCCTTTATATATAGCAATAACTTCTTCTGCAGTACTGTACAATAGAGAATAGACATACAGATACATTAAACAGTATAAATGGAACATATTAAGCAAAAGGCTCAAAGGGCCCTGCTTGTGAGAGCTTAAAGTCTAGAGAAGGGTAGTTGGGACACAGAAGAGTAAATGCTATAGGATGTAAGTGTCTCCTGCTTCATGAACAGCTGGTCAGTGGGTGGGAGAAAGAAGTGCTTTTCTGTGGTGTGATCCAGTCAAGTAGCAGATTTGTTTGGGAGAAAAAGGCTCTGTGATGAGGTTGTAGGTGGGAGAGTGAGGAGAGGTTGGGCAGGCAGTTGACCCGACCTTGCTCATAATGGTTATGGGGATAGTTGATAGGTGGGTTTCCAGGGATAGTCTGAAGATCTGAAGGCTGGGGGAGGGGTTTGATGAGACAGGGAAGGGAATTCCAGAGCTCAGGTGCAGCATGAGAGAAGTCCTGTAGGCAGGAAAGGGAAGATGTAATAAGAGATGTCAAGAGAAGATACTGGGCAGAGTAAAGATAGTGAGTTGGAGTGTATTTGGAAACAAGAGATGAAATGTAGGGGTGGGGTGCAGTATTAGTAAGGGCTCTGTAAGTTAGAATCAGTATTTTGAACTTTATTCTAAATGCAAATCGAAGCCAGTGTAGGGACTGGCAGAGAGAGAGTAGGTATTAGAGGAGACATTTGTGTGTTAGATTTCATAATGTAGGGTAGAGAGGGTTAGTCCAGGGAGAGGAAAGCCAATCAGAAATGAGTTGCATTAGTTCAGACAGGACAGGATGAGAGTTAATTAGAATTTTGGTAATCTCTTGTGTGAGAATTCAAGAAATGTTAAGTAGTTGGAGGCAACATGAGTTGGAGATTGACTGAATGTGAGAAGGGGAGGATAGGGCAAAGTCAAATGTGACTCCCAGTTTCACGGTTTGTTAAGACTCTCAGACGTAAGGTTTAGGTAAAAACATAACTTTATTGAAAAGTTAAAGGTAATCCCATAGGGTTTTCATATACATACAAACAATACATAGCAGATAATGACAATAGCAAATAGGTTCTACCGGCCTTGCCAATATACCGGGCAAAGCAACCCAGGCGAGTCTGGAACAAGAGGCTCTACCGGCCCAGCCAATATACCGGGCTGGGCAGCCTAATGGGATACCAGTGTAGTAGGCTCTACCGGCCTTGCCAATATCGGGTAAGGCAACTTTAAGATGGAATAGTATGCGGTTCTACCGGCCTTACCAATATACCGGACAAGGCAGCCTGACGGAATCCCAATAAGTAGGCTCTACCGGCCTTGCCAATACCGGGTAAGGCAACCTTAAGGTGGCAAAGTGAAAGGTTCTGCCGGCCTTACCAATATACTGGGCAAGGCAGCCCAAACGAAGGTGATAACCACAGTAACCTAATGACTGTCAGATGATAATGACAGTAAGATGGAATATAGAGGTTACCAGGTCAAGTGGTTTCACAGTAATCACAAACTCTCGTGCCCATATACTGTAGGAATCAATGCTGTTAGGACTGGACAGCGCACTCGGAACCATCAAGAACCTGACTGCAAGTCAGGGAGTAAACCAGCGCCCTACGTTAGGAACATACAGGCAGAATGAGAGCAGCAAGGCTTAGTGGAGCAAACCAGCGTCCGCACGCTGGGACCAACAGACTGAATGTGAGCAGCAAGGCTAATGGAGCAAACCAGCGTCCGCACGCTGGGACCAAGCAGACTGTAATGTGAGCCGCAAGGCTAATGGAGCAAACCAGCGTCCGCACGCTGGAACCAACAGACTGTAATGGGAGCCGCAAGGCTAATGGAGGAAACCAGCGTCCGCACGCTGGAACCAACAGACTGTAATGGGAGCCGCAAGGCTAATGGAGCGAACCAGCGTCCGCACGCTGGGACCAACAGACTGTAATGAGAGCCGCAAGGCTAATGGAGCGAACCAGCGTCCGCACGCTGGGACCAACAGACTGTAATGAGAGTCGCAAGGCTAATGGAGCAAACCAGCGTCCGCACGCTGGAACCAACAGACTGTAATGTGAGCCGCAAGGCAAATGGAGCAAACCAGCGTCCGCACGCTGGGACCAACAGGAGGAAATGTCGCCGAAGCGAATGAAGAACAATGTCGCCACAGATGCAGGAACTGGAAGCAGGAAACAACAGGAACCAGCAGAGAAGATCAACCGGATCGAGCGCAGCCAAGCAGACTGGCAACAGGAGCATCAGCTACTGATGTGAACAACCGGAACTGGACTGGAACTGACAAAGCAGGCAGGAACTCAGGAACAGGTTGACTCAGGAACTCAGCAACAGGCCCAATCAGCTACTGCAGGAAGGAGGAAGTGGATGCTGTCAAAGACACCACGAAGGGGCAACCAAAGGGTGCCCAGACTGAGTTTAAAAAGGCAATGTGAGGCGGGATGAAGGCAGACAGCCAATGGGAGCCCCCTACAGGTGATAGACACTGAATTGCAGCAATCACGGGCACCGTGATACCCAGGCAGCGTGTTTTGGAGGTTGGTGTGATGGTGGTGTTGTTAACAGTGAGGGCAGTATCTGGGGGAAGGTTGGCTGGAGAGTGAGGGAAATTATTTTTGGTTTTAGTTAGGTTAAGTTTTAGATGACGGGAGGACATCCAGGAATACACGGCAGATTAGATACAGAGTACAGGAGAGAAGGGGGGAGCTCTGGAGGGAAATATAAATTTGGGTGTCATCAGCATAGATATGATGTGAAACCCAAAGGACTTTATTAGTTTGCCAAAGGAACAGGTGTAGAATGAAAATAGCAAGGGGATCAGGACTGATCTCTATGGTACTCCAACTGACCACGGTAGGGGTAAAGAAGTGGACTAGGAAACTCTGAAGGACTGGTTGGAGAGGTAGGTAGGATGAGAACCAAGAGAGGGCGGTGTCACAGAGGCCTAGGGAGTGGAGAACTTTGAGGAGGAGTGGGTGATCCACTCTGACAAAGGTAGCTGATAGATCCAGTAGAATAAGTATAGAGTAGTGACCCTTTGACTTATCTGAGTACAAGTCAGTGGCCACTTTAGTAAGGGCAGTCTTAGTGGAGTGATGAGGTCAGGATCAAGATTTCAGGGCTTCTAACAAGGAAAGAGAGTAGATGAATTGTGAGTCAGTTGTATATAAGACATTTCAGGAGCTTGGAGGTGAGTGGGAGAAAAGAAATGTGCTGATAGTTGAGGTGAGTTTGGGTCCAGAGAGGATTTTATTAAGATGGGTGTGATTAATCCATTCTTGAAAGAGAATGAGAAGGTACCAGATATCAGATAGAAGTTGAATAAGTGAATAAGAGTTGGATTTAGTAGAGTATAATTATTGAATGAGCAGTGATGGTATCGGGTAAAGAGGGAATATGGTTAAAGTGGAACTGTCAAGTTCCAACTTCTCCCCCAAATCAGTTTCTACCCCCAAAAATGTACAAATGCCAGTGAAACATACACAACTGTGCCCGATCTTTAGAGAGAGGAAGAGGGCTGCCATCTTGATTGGCAGTGATCCCTTCTACATGAAGCTTGCTGACAGCTCCCAGATGAATGCCTCCACTTGCCTTCCTTCCCCACCGTTAAGCTTCAAGAACCTCATTGTACATCACCACCCTGCCACTGCCATTCCAGCACACATTTAACCAAAGAAAAGGAAGCACTCACTTGACTTAGTGGAAGCAAGTATGTTCCTAAGTACACAATATTACCATAATCAATGTCCTGATTTATCATGTTCTGTCAGGAGAGGTTGAGTAGTCTCTGGCTATTTTGCACATGCTATTCTTTATGTAAATAAACCCGATGGATCATTTGATGTCAATGGATGTGAGACTTTAACCCTCTCTGACCACAACCCTTAGAGAATCGCCTTCTGTTCCCCTTTCACATGGCAGCACACAAACTGGACATACAAATGGCGTGGGTTAGACATGGAGAAGGTGCTTGCATTCTCTGTGTCTAAAGCATGCCATTTATATGTCCCATTCACGCACTGCCTTGTGAGAGGGGAGCAGGAGGCGATTCTGTGTGGTTGGACAGGCTGGCAGTGGCAGAGAGGTGATGTACACTGAGGTTCTTGAAGCGTGTGAGGGGGAGGAAGGCAAGTGGAGGCACAAGCATCTTCTCCAGTAGCGGCAGAGAAGTAATGCCCTCCATTTGGGAGTTAAATGCATGGCTAAAGACTTGGTGTAAGCAGGAGGGGTTTGGGTTCCTACAGCACTGGGCAGACTTTTGTCTTGGGGGCAATCTTTGTAGTCGAGATGGATTGCACCTTAGCAGTAAGGGGGCCACGGTTCTAGGAGTTAGGATGGTTAACGGGTTGGAGGAGACGTTGACTAGAAAAGGGGAGGGAAGTGATGCAACACAGGATGGGGAAGGAAGTATAATTGAGGAACTGGGATTAGACTAGGGGCATTGGAGCGAAGAGGGGGAATAGGCTAGATCTTCTAATAAGGAGGTACCAATGTTGCAGCCTGATAAAGGCAAATATATTTTACAAAGAATGTAATTTTTCAGAATAGCAAAAAGATAAAATGTATGCATGTAAATGCTCATAGTCTAGCTGGTAAGATGAGGGAACTAGAAATGATTGTAATGTATAATGTTTGAGTAGTATGATCTAATTGGTGTATCTGAAACCTGTTTAGATGATACATATGACTTGGCAGTCAGTCTAGATGGTTATTCACTTTTTAGGAGGGATAGCCTTAATAAAAGGGGAGGCAGGGTATGCCTATATGTAAAGCATACCTTAAAACCTAGTATAAGGGAAGATATAAATGAAGGGTCCAGTGACAATGTAGAGGCCTTGTGGGTCGAAATAAACACTGGGGGCACTCACAATAAAAATATGTTAATGGGATTTGCTATAAGCCACCTAATATTGGGGAGTTTGAGGAAGCCCAACTTTTACTGCAAATGAAAAAGGCTCCCAGGTCAGGAAATGTAATTATAATGGGAGATTTCACCTATCCTGAAATTGACTGGAGCAATATGACTTCCAGCACAACAAAGGTAAATTGTTTTTTAAGTATGATTATTACAATTTTATGTCCCAGCTAGTAGAGGAGCCAACTAAAAAAGAGGCCTTGCTTGACCTAGTACTCTCAAACAATTCTGACATGATAAACAGTATGCAGGTAAAGTAACATTTAGGCAGTAGCGATCACAATATGGTATCCTTTGAAATTTGTTATGAGAAACCCAAACCAAAACATTCAATTTTAAAAAAGCTAATTTTAAAAAGAAAAAAAGCAGTATTAAAGGATATTCAGTGGGATGTAATCTTCAAAATAAAAATGCACAAGAATCATGGAATTTGTTTAAGATGCTCTTAGACAAATACACACATCAATATATACCATTGGTGAATAAGCACAAGAGAAGTAAATTGGGACCAATGTGGCTTAATAATGAGGTTTGCAGGGAAATGAGAAATAAGAAGCAGGCTTTTAAAGTGCCTGAGTCAGATGGGTCAGATGCATCATTTAAAAAATATAAAGAATGTAATAAAATCAATATTGCAAAATACAGCAAGAAAAATCCTAAACAATTCTACAAGTATATTAAAACAAAAAGATTACAGTTGATATTAGTCCTCTTAAGGCTAAGACAGGTGAATTGATTAGCAAGGATAAGTTTATGGCTGACACCCTAAATACATTCTTTGCTTGTATATATACAAAGGAAGGAACAATGAAAGAGTAAGGTATAAATATAGTTCTTGGATATTATATTATATCAAAAGGAAAGTAGGGTCCAAATAAGAAATGTCCAGAAGTCTGTAGATAGAAATGGGTATCTACATGCCACTTGAGGACATCATAAGACTTGGATTTCCAATATAGCTTATGGCCAATTACAGACGATAAAAAGAAATTGAACTGTAGAGGAGGATTTTGAGAATGAGGCAAAGTAATTATAAAAAGTTCCAAGACAAGGGGTATGATAAAAATGTATTAGATGCCGCATATGAAACTTAAAGTCTAAATAGGAAAGATCTAGTAACATATAAAGGCAAAAAGAGAGAGCGAAGAGAAGACTAGTTACCATTTTTCATGACTTATAGTAATTGTGTAAGAAATATAACAGGCATTCTTAATCAATATTGGTATATTATTAGGAATGATCCAATTTTGGGCCCAATTGTAGGTGATAAACCAAATATATTGTTTAAAAGGGGGAAGAATATAAAGAATATTATAGCCCCAAGCAATACTGTAAAAAAGAAATTGGGCAAAGAAAAATCAGTTCAAAGCTTTCTAAAGAGTTGTGGTGCATTTAGATGTGGACGAAAGTAGTGTGTCTACAGCAAAAAGTCACAAATAGGAAATATGAGATTAAAAACCAGATTAATTGTAACTCTATATATGTGGTATATTTGATAACTTGTCAGTATGGGTTACAGTACATTGGCAGAACAGGCAGAAAATTAAAATGAGGTTCAGTGAACATATCCTATATAATAATTCGCTAAAATGTAACGCCGCAGTCATGCGCAGTAGAGACTGCTGCGCATGCTGCAGTCATGTGCAGTAGAGACTGCCAGTGACGAGGCTGATACAGAGCAGGGCGGAGCGTCTCGCTCTGTATCAGCCGCGGCGCAGGCAGTCTCTACTGAGCATGACTGCACCGTGACCAGCTGGCACTGTATCAGCCTCGGCGTGGGCAGTCTCTACTGTGCATGATTGCCCCACGACTGGCTGGCACTGTATCAGCCACGGTTTGGGCAGTCTCTACTGTGCATGACTGCCCCACGACCGGCTGGCAGTGGCACTGTGGCCCGTGTAACGGGCTCTTCAACTAGTAAGAAATATTTCAATAGTGTTTGAGAAACATAGCCTGTTTAAACATGTTACTGACAAACATCATGGTCAGAATAAGGGTATAATTGTAAAAGTATTTCAACATGTCCCTGTGGAAAGCAGAGATGGGGATAGATTATTGCCATTTAGGAAACTGGAAACCAAATGGATTAAAAAACTGGGGACCTTAATGCCAGGTGGACTTAATACTGATATAGACTTAGCCGCTTTTTTGGAGGGTTAAAATCTAAAAAAATGTAAGGGTTAAAATTTTAAGGGTTAAAATGTTTATGTATTTATAACTTTTAAAAATATTGTTCGGAATAGGTTTGAACAAATTAGATCGAATATAATCTTGAGAAATATTAGATCTAAATGGAACACCAAGCAAATAAGGGCGCTTTTGTATTTAAGTGAATAATCTTCAGAATGAAACAAACTGTATTTCTTTTACTCACAAATAGTAATCCTTCGGTTGTGGTGTATACAACCGGTTTATGGCAGCAGCGGATTTTGATCCTGTCCCTGTTCATGCACTGCCAAATTCCGCTACGGGATACAATGTCAGCAATCCAAAAGAGGCGATCAAAGATAGGTAAAATCACATTTATTTGACAAAAAAATAATAATAAAAACAATAAATCACCAACGCGTTCATGGATACTGCGATCCTTTCATCAGGGTATCAAACTCTATAGTGAGTCAGACGCCACAGGATTCAGTCTTATCCAGAATTTTGCCCCATCTGTCAAATCAATGAGACAAGGACTGATCTGATCCATTAATTGATTAATTAATATCCCCCGTGTGGGTGAACTCACTCCAGAGCCTGGCCTCATGATAAAAATCTAGATATTTAGAAACGTAAGTTAACAAATACAGTTATTAAAAGATCGTCTCTGAATTTAAATTCTATGTTCATATACATTATTGTTATTCAAATAATACATAGTGTAAGAATATCATAATGTACGTAAAAAACAAACTTATTAAAAAACAAAACAGAGGTTGAAACATTAACCTCTTTAGCAGTGGAAAAGGAGTGTCAAAATATATACACAATACAGGACTTTCATTATATTACCACAATTGTTTTATGATATGATAGTAACATACAGATTTTAAAATAATATATCCAAAATGAATGCGGATACTAGCAGAAAAGAGTCTGATCTCTCTCCTATTGGCACAACATATGAATGCAACATTTCGAAAAACCTTCAAAATCACTCTAAAAGGAAAAAGAAAAAAAGGGTTTTTTAGGGAATATCAGCGATCTTTGTAACGAAATACCATTTTAATGCTGCCGTATTTATCTGAATAGTTCTTATGAAAAACACTATACATATCAATCTAAGAAAGATATAGAACATTCTTTCAAAACATTTTCTTCATAATAATAAATAATAACCCATCAACTAAATTGATTAGTCAGATGTATAAAAATAAACATTTTATAAAATATGTAGAATTTTCCTGCACTTCTATTTTTTACAGCTTTTAATATGGCTTTGGAATTTATTAAAAGCAAGAAAGTAGCCGACTTGGTGGTGGATGCATGTACCTTCAGACAAGAGAAATTTATCATTGGAAAACATATCTGAAAATGCATGGAATACACAACTGGACTATACTAAAGGTGGCATTATTTGTAAAGAACCAGGTGAACACAATCATTTTCCAGAAAGAGCAGCAGTGGAAGTCAAAATGACTAATAGGAGAGATGAAAGAAAGAGCTCTGATGACCCAGAATAGCACCCAAGAACTTGGGGCCACAATATCAGAAATAGTCACACCAGCTGTTGCTGCACAGCTACCTACAATGAACAATCTAAATCAGACAATAAGAAGAATGTGCAGGAATAATTTCTCTCCTGTGGCAAATCTGACCAATCTACAGGATTTGGATTTCAGTGACGAATATACAAAAACAACAAAATGACATAATAGTTTTTCTCCATGATGGTGGCCCAGGACTAAAAATTTACAAATCTTGGGCACATTGGTACTCTGATGTAACTTTTAAGTCACATCCTCCATTATTTCAACAGTTATATACTATCCATGCATTTAAACATGGTACAGTAATACCATTAGTATTTTTTAATGAGTAGGAGGACAACAAACATGTATGCGTGTGTGCAACGTGAACTGTGGAAACTATGCCCTGCACTCAATCCATCTACAGTCATGATGGACTTCGAAAATGCAAGCCGTATTGCCTTTAGACACATTTTCCTGGATTGTACTCAGCGGGATGTGTTTTTCATTATAGCCAATGCATATGGAGCAAAGTTCAACAACTGCCAGATGTGGCAAAGAGTTACATGGATGATGCAGAATATTCATTGAAATTGCAGTACCTGCCACTTGCTTTTGTGCCAGCAAATGATGTAGTGTATGCTTTTGAGAGTCTAATGGATTTCAAATCTTTTGTTGAAAATTTGGACAAATTAGATTTTGAATCATTATTTTGAGGATACATGGATAGAAAGGCAGAAGAGGAGAAAGGAGTAAAGCCCTCTTTGATGTGCAACTCTGGAACTGTTATGAATCTGTATTGCATGATCTTCCAAAAACCAACAATGCAGTGGAAGGTAGGCACAGAGGATTCAGTCAACTATTTGAAGCATGCCAACCAACAATTTGGAAGTTTATACATATGTTAAAGAAAGAACAATGCTTGACAGAACTAAAGCTGGAACAATTTATTTTGGGAAACAACCATTGCCAGGAAGAAAATGCTACAGAGACACTGGCAAAAACTTGTTGCTGAGGACTATGTCAGCAAACTCTTATTAGAGTACCTCAGAGCTATAGCTCACAATTTACATTTGAACACATGGTGTAGTCTTTATTGTGGACTTGCTCATGCACATCTTATACAGATAAGTTGATTTCAGCCTCTACTTATGCACGTTGCCATAAGTGGTGTGTGAACGGAGTGATTACATACTGTACCTTTTTTCTTCTTTGTCAGGTGTGCCTGCTGCTACAGGGAGGGGGGTAATCATCTTTGTCAAGGTCTCTTTGCAGCTTCAGATCAAGCAGCAGTACAATGGAAGTATTGTCTGGTTATTCTGAGATGCAAATACACACGCACACACACAAACACACATTTATGTGTGTGGGTATTTGTGAAAGTGTGTTTTTGTGTGTATGTCTGTATGTTTATGTCTCTCTATTTGTGAATGTGTCATGTTCTGTCCTTTTTTCTTTTCTGTTCTTTTCCTGTTCCATGTCTGGCTTTTTGTTTGGTTCCTTGTTTTGCCTGTCCTTTTTTTCTTTTCCGGCCTTCTCCTGTTCCATGTCTGGCTTTTTGTTTGGTTCCTTATTTCGCCGGATCATTGCTCCTGGTTTTTACTTTGTCCTCAGCCTTTATCAAGCACAAGTTCTCCAGTACAAGTTGTTTCCAGTCCTGTCCTTGAGTTCTTGCTGCCCTTCCTTTAGTTTGAATTCCTTGTACCGACTTTGGCCTTGTTTCCTGACTACTCTTCAGCTAACCATCCTTGTACCTCGCTTCCAGTATTGAATTGGGGTAAACCACTTGAAGCATTCACTGTGTTAAGCAATTTCAATTGCTTTTGTTTGATTTGTTCTTTGCAAACTGCTGAAAGTCTGTAAATTTTGACAATAAACCTGATTTGCAGTGGGGGTTGAATAATATTGATTACGGGGGTTGAATAGTTTTGATTACCACTTTATATGTGTGTGCATATTTGTGAGTGTGTTTGTGTATGAGTATATCTGTGTGTATTTATGTATGTGCGTGTGTGTCCTCACATTGTGTGAGAGAGAGAGAATGGGAGGATTGTAGAGGGAAGGTATTAGGAGCCAGAATCCTCCATAGCCTCTACCACTCCACCTCTACCCAATTAGTAGGTTCAGCAACCTGTAAATCCCACACTGCAGAGAGTGTAGGCCAGAATGGAGTTTGACTTGCTGGGAGCAAGAAGTGCAGAGCAGAGCAGTGCAACTAAGCAGTATTTGAAAAAGGTTGGTTAAACCTGTGCTACTTTTGCTAGCTTAGTACCCTGAAATAGAAAGGGAATCTGCTGCAAGTAAAGTTCATGGTCAGATTGAGCTAGATTTATTTTTGTAGCTTTGTTTTTCATTTTGTTTGGTAAAATACTGCCTGCTTCTTGCAATTTATGCAATGTCAAAATAATCCTGCACAACTTTTGAAGAACTGTGCACTGTGTGTGTGATATCCTAGAGGACCATGCTTTCTGCCCGTCCAGAGGCAGTCCGCTTATAGTTTATTGCAACATGGTAGAGAATGTGAGCAATCACATTTAAATGGTCTGTGGGTATGATGGTTATCTGCCTCTGAAAGGACATTGCTTTAAACTGTGAATTAAAGTGGTATTGCACAGATGTTTTAAATTTGTGTTACCTGCTAATTACCAGGAAGCTGTGAAAAAACAAAGAAAGCAGTATGGAGGACCTGGTAAAAGATGTGGTGCAGGCAACTAGTACTCACCAAGAAACAAACCAGATGACAGCAGCCCAGATCAACAGCCTTGTGGAGTCACAACGACAGGCTACGGCTTCCCAACAGGAGATGAACCAAATTATGGCTGCACAAATCGGCAATATTGTAGACAGCGGGAAGACAGTCACATATACTAATGTTTTGCAGATTCTACAGCCACGTGCAGCTACCCCCACTGTGGATAGGGGGTGCCACATTCAAGTAAATTACTTGAAGCCTACCTCACAACTTTTAAGAGGATTGTTACCAGAGAAGACTGGCCACTGGAGCAGTGGGCTGGGTTACTTGCCTCTTGTCTAAGTGGGGAATCCCAAAATGCATAAGATGAGTTGCTCAGGTTTATAACAGATTAAAGGCAGAAAAACGAACACGCCTTGGAGAAACGCCTGTGGTTCGTGCTCAGCGGAATAATGCATGGATTTACAATGTGAAGAAACCTACTAGGTCATAAATGTATGACCTACTTAGAATTTCTCAGACGTGTCTAAGCCGGAAGTGAATTCTGCCACAGTAATTGTGGCGATGGTTGTAATGGACTGCTATCTCAGGAGCTTACCAACATCTCTATGTAAATGGGTCATTCAAGCAGATCCAAAAGACCCAGAGGAAATGATGAACTTGGTGGAAGGATACTGGATGGCTAATGAACTTTACACTAAGAAGCCTTACCCGAGTTCAAACCCAGAAAGCAACTGGGAAACGGAGAAGATTGCATTGGGTTCTAAAGGTACAGATGAAAATAAGGGTTCTGTATAACACCATAGACTAGCTGACTGTATGGACAAGTGGTCCCCCAGGTTTCTATTGCAGTCACAGGGCCAAACTGAGGGGCACATCAAATGCTTTAGATGTCACACAATAGGACATATGGCACATAATTGCCCACAAACTGATGAGCCCATGGAATATAACCTTGGGAGGGGGGAAAATGTGGCACACACTGTTGGTATACACAAAAATGTTTGCTTTAAAGGGATAGTAATACTTCAGTATTACAAATCCCTATATTAAAGCCCTAGTAAAAAAAAAGTATTGCCCCCAGTGTCATCTCTCAAACCTTTATGGTTTGAGAGAGGAATGCTTCTAAAGTTGCCCTCTCCCTCCCCCTTCCCCGTAGTCAGCATTTTAGGGTGTAGGGTGCCATTTTATTGCCACCATATTAGTAATTTGTTTTAATCATTTTCAGAGAGACACAGCCAGTGTCACAGTTGTTCACGAAGGCAGGTTCCATTTATTTTTATTTATTTAATTTTCATTTTTTTATTGTATTTTTTTAAAGCATTTTAAAGTCGCTGAATATTTCGGAATGTCGTCGACTTTCATCCGAGTCGAACGGGTTTTGTCTGAATGTCGGATCCTCCGAATGTAAAAAAAAAAAAAAGGATTTTTATTTTACCTAAAATTTTTGTTGTACACAAGTCTAGTGGAAATATATATTTACAAATAGCATGATGACTGATGATAATTGTGGTTGGTGAAAAGATCAATGAGGGAATGTCACAGATCAGAATCCTGGGATGGACCACTGAGCATGGGGCACATATAGATTCTGATGGGGAGAGGTGAGAAAGAGGATCTTGCAGGAGGAGTACGAGGATTTGTTTCAGATTCAAACATTCTGTGTTGCTAATGAACATGACAGAATCCATATTAATAAGGAACCAGTTGTGAACAGCACAGTGATTGTGTTCCTGATAAGTATACATTTGCAGGGAACCTATATATATATATATATATATATATATATATATATATAAATATATATATATATAAATATATATATATATATTGTTGCTTTTTTTTGTTTTAAATCTGCTGCAAATAAAATGATGGCTAATGATTATGTTTCTTCAAAATATGTTGCAAACTATATAAAGTGCAAATTAATAATAACAGAAATACTCATGCAAAAGGTTACACTTTTTTCAATAAAAAAAGGGGGGGGGCATTATGGTTTGGACAAAACCAAAAGGAGGGATGTCTCGTCAAACTTTGGGAATCACAGGTATAAGGCCTTTGCTTCTGAGCAAAACAAAAGTACTCCTACTGCTCTTATTATGTTTGTTGCAAAGCTATTACAGCTCAAACTGTTAGTGACAGTGCAATATTGTGTCTGGACCATTACCTGGCATCCACACAGATTTTCTTTTGCATTTTATTGGAGAAGCAAGCCATCGGCTACAGTTCTTCACAGAACATAACTACACTGCATTGGAGGCCTCTCTAGCATTCAATGGGTTAAGGGAGCCCAGTACTTTGTTTTGTCCAGGTCCCATTGCATGCTTAAGACAACAATGTAGATGCCTTGGCTTTTTTTCTCAATAATATTAGCACTGCAATACAAATAGGGTGTGTGTGTGTCAGTGTGTCTCTGTTTGTATGTGATGTGGTAGAGGAAATTATCTCTTCTTCCCATTCCATAAGTGGGAATCACAGGAGAAGACAATGAATGCCACAGGCAGCCCTAGGTCCACCTGTTTCTCACCACTGATATACAGAGCTACACATTTCTAGAATATAGATACATACTGATACTACAATAATGTTTGAACTATTATTTCTTACTGCGAATGTGATGGAACATATCCCAACTTGAAGGTTTAGCCTTTGCTGTTTTCCATTGCTACTAAGTAAAGATATTATTTGCATGTAATTTCTAAGTCAAACTAGATATCTCATTGCACAAACAGAATAATAAAACATCTCAACCAAATCAAAGTGAAATATTATATCAAGGTTCAGTTTCAAGGTATAATGGGAGTGTGGCGTTTTTTCAAAGTTTTAGGGTTTATGTATAAAGACAAAGTGGCTCAATTAAGGGGCAAATCATTAGCACTATAATTACTAGAGGGGTGTGCAAAGGCCATGTCTGTCTCTAAGGCCATGACATCTACAACTAATTGAAGCTGTTAAGTCCTGAACAAAGGCACTAGGGAAAAATGCATAGTGCCCATTAGCATTTTGGGCCATAATAAGTTAAGTGCATTAAAAAAAAAAAAAAAAAGAGTATTAATGCAAGAATGGCTAGCATAATTTTGGCACAAATTGTTAGTAAAACATCACCTAGAAAATACAGGGCAGCGCACCTGTTCTTAAAAACAATATTCTATACGTGGAGAGAGTACAAGGAAGGATAAAATGAATTAAAGGAAAAAAGGAAATTAAGTATGAAGAATGTCTAGCCAAACTCAGTTTATTTACTCTAGAGAAAAGACACCTAAGAGGAGATAGAATTACAAGTATATGCAAGCTGAATATGAGGCTCTCTCTAGTGAGCTTTTCATTCCAATGCATGCTTAAATAACTAGGGGCTACTATGTGTTAGTCTATTTACCACTTCCTATTAAATCCACTAACACCATCTTGGAGTCATGAAGGATTATGTAATTCTCATTTTCTGGCATATATTGTAGCAAATGTTGAACTTGATGGACCTGTGTCGTTTTTAACCTACTTTACTACGTTGTGTCATTTTTTTTAATTTAAATTACAACAGGTATTATAGGAATTCTTGACTGAAGTTTGAGACTCTTGAGTCAAATTTGAGATTTGCTCTTGTGGGCTATGCATTTTTAACAAAAGCAGTAACAACCTGGATCAGAATAAAAACAAATGAAGAAAAAGTGTAAGAAGACAAAAAGAATTAGGACACATGGATGTATACTGATACCAGTTACAATTTGCATTTCCCATTTAAATCAGAACATGAGATAATCACCTCTCCACTATCGCATTATGTGGGGAATAGACACAATATGTCAAATTGTAGACCATGGTATCATCTGTAATAAAAGTTCAATCCCATTCTTGATTTAAACCCAGTGACACTCTAGTACCCATTTTATGTATGCAAAACATATCCAGCTGCTAGAAGATGCTGTCACCTGTGGAAGACCTGCATAATGTCTCTTTGAGCTAAAAAGAAAAAAGACTCAAGTCAGAGTCAGATAAATGTCGTGATATGAAATTTTATGTGCTTGTTTTTGACAATCTATAGATGTTTTAAAATAAAAAAAGAAGGAATTGGGCATCATCTTAGTCATTTTGTACTCACTATATATATATATATACATACATATACACAAGAGGATGGTGCGCATTTAATTAGGCGTGCCGTGCATTTCAGGGTTCTGCTGCACCTCGCTGCAGCGATTTTCATAGTAGTGGGCAGCGGGGGGTGAGGGTGCTTTGCCACCCTTGATTTGCTGCCTGCCGTTGGACTCCCCCTGTCAACCCAGGGCAGGGAGGACTACGAACCAGTAACAGTTTGAATTTTATATATGTGTATATACACACAGTAATGTGCGAAAGTTTTGGGCAGGTGTGAAAAAATGCTATAAAGAAAGAATGCTTTCACAAATAGACATGTTAATAGTTTATATTCGTCAATTAAAAAAATGCATAGTGATTGAACAGAAGAAAATTTTCCAAATCAATATTTGGTGTGTCCACCCTTTGCCTTCAAAACAGCATAAATTCTTCTAGGTACACTTGCACAAAGTCAGATATTCTGTAGGCATATAGTCAGGTGTATGATTAAACAATTATACCAAACAGGTGCTAATGATCATCAATTTAATATGTAGGTTGAAACACAATCATTAACTAAAATAGAAACAGCTCTGTAGGTGGAATAAAACTGGGTGAGGAACAGCCAAACTCAGCTAACAAGATGAGGTTGCTGAAGACAGTTTAATGTCAAAAGTCATACACCATAGCAAGATTGAGCACAGCAACAAGACACAAGATAGCTGCATCAGCAAGGTCTCTCCCAGACAGAAATTTCAAGGCAGACAGGGGTTTCCAGATGTGCTGTCCAAGCTCTTATGAAGAAGCAAAAAAAACAGGCAACCTTGAGGACAGTAAGCGCAATGGTTGGCCAAGGAAACTTAGTACAACAGATGAAAGACAAATCATACTTACTTCCCTTCTCAATCGGAAGATGTCCAGCAGTGCCATCAGCTCAGAATTGGGAAAAAACAGTGCCTGCAGGCAACAGTGAAGCATGGTGGAGGTTCCTTGCAAGTTTGGGGCTGCATTTCTACAAATGGAGTTGGGGATTTCATCAGAATTAATGGGCTCCTCAATGCTGAGAAGTACACTAGGGTACTTATCCATCATGCACTACCATCAAGGAGGCATCTGATTGGCCTCAAATTTATTCTGCAGCATGACAACAACTCCAAACATACAGCTAAAGTCATTAAGGACTATCTTCAGCATAAAGAAGAGCAAGGAGTCCTGGAAGTGATGGTATGGCCCCCACAGAGTCCTGATCTTAACATCATCAAGTCTGTCTGGGATTATATGAAGAGAGAGAAGCAAATGAGGCTGCTTAAATCCACAGATGAACTGTGGTTATTTCACACCTGCCTAAAATTTTTTACACATTATTGTATATATATATATATATATATATATATATATATAAAACAATGCTCCATAGATCTTATGTTATTGGTCTTGGAGGAGGTCAATAAAGATCTAGCCACAGTACATACTAAACTTGCTAATTTCAAAACTGAACATACAGAGACTTTGAAGGACTGAGAATTCAAACCATCACTTGATAAAACTAAAATCAAATTGGAGAAATATAGGAAGGATCTTCTCAAATTTGTGACAAGTTGCAAAAAGTCAAAGATGACTATGATTATCACAGAGTGTTCCCATGGCTCATAGGAACATCTACTAGATGCCCCTTAAGACCCATAATAAAAAAAAAAAAAAACAAGACAAGGAGGAAACAACAAGAAAATCAATTTATCAACTACTGATTTGAGTTCAGCTGAATCTGAGAAAGAGGAGGTGGGGAATGAAAACTCACATTTTATAAATATCAACTCAGAAATTCCTTCAACATCTGGACATTTTTAGGGGATACTCAGACACCGATTACTCCACTGGACCCTCCACATACAAGAAGTGGGGGCATAAGAGGAGTCACATCAGGAGAAGCCAAAAAGGCAAAGGCTTCAGGAACATGAGGAAAACCGCAGATATTTCTGACTCAATAATTTTTAATCTTTCAAGCCATACATTCTCTGAAGCAGGAAAATAAATTCCATGCAAAAGTTTATCCTTTGTTTCTATACAAAAATTTTAGCCCTTCAAATGGGATGTTGAATATTACCATTTCTCTAGATCGTTGAGTTTGAAATAGTTCTTTTAAAAATCCATAAAAAGCTAGAAATCTCTGTCCTTTATGGTTAAAAGGGAAATTCGATCTAATCAACACAGGAGAATCAAGTAAATCTTTCTCCAGATTAACTAAACAACAGATTGAAGAGTACATTCCAGATCTCCCACCTAAACACCCCAATCTATTGATGCAGAGAGAGAGGCGATTAAAACCTTGTCTAGTGACCATAATATCTTAATCAGCTTTGCGGATAAAGGGGATGCGGTGGTAGTCATGAATTACAGTGACTATCAGACTGATATGTCACAACTTTCAGACCAAGACACATGAATGCACCAAGATCAACCCTACAAAAAGGATTTTAAAAAATGTTAATATTTTTGATGGAGACAGTTAATCTGAACTGGATTGACAAAACTGCTGCAGATTTTCTTTTTAAGAAATTTCCACAATGTCCGATTTTGTTTATGCTCCCCAAGGTCCACAAGAGCCTTGATAAACCTCCAGGGCAACCAATTGTTTCTGACAAAGGTAGCCTCTTACAACCAACTGGCAAAGAAATTGATTACTGGTTTCAACCAGTTGTTCAGTATACTTCCACCTTTCTTAAAGATTCAAAGATGCTCACAGAAATAATTAAAAATATCACTTCAGATCTTCAAAAGTGATATTTTGAAGATACTGATTAGCAGTATGGATGTTAAGAATGTATACATCATTATTCCTCATGAAGAAGGCACTTGATGAAGAATCTACTCTATACAGTGGACCAACAATCCCACATCTTTTGGGTTATATGGAGATTTGTTTAACATGCAACTTTTTTAAATTTGAAGAACAATTCTTTATACAGAAGGCAGGTACAACCATGGGGGATCCCATGGCTCTGGCTTACTCAAATTGCTTTATGCACATCTACGAGTCTAAAGAGATCTTGATACCATATGGCTCTAAGTTGCTGTTATACAAAAGAAACATCTATGATGTACTTATCCTGTGGAGGGGAGATGAAAAATCATTTCTAAACTATGTGGGAAATCTAAATCAATTGTATCTTACTGTACGTTTTACATTTTCCTTCAATAAAGAAAGAATAGCTTTTATGGATTTGGAAATTTTCAAAGCGAATGATCATCTTGGGTTTAACCTTTTTTGAAAGGAAACGGAGTGTAACACGCTCTTACACTTTAATAGTCGGCATCCTTTGGCCATGAAACAGTAACTAACATTCTCACAATTTATCACAGTTATTAGAAATAACTCTGATCCTATTTTGATGTACACACAATTACAAGAAATGGTAGCACGTTTTGTGGAAAGAGGTTTCCCTGAACAGATTATTTTAAACTAGTTGAATAGCCCGTTATACGGGCCACAGTGCCACTGCCAGCCGGTTGCGGGGCAGTCATGCACAGTAGAGACTGCCTGCACCCTAGCTGATACAGAGCGGGATGCTCCTTCTGAGCGTCCCGCTCTGTATCAGCCTCATCACAGGCAGTCTCTACTGCGCATGACTGCAGCACACGCAGCAGTCTCTACTGAGCATGACTGCATCGTTACACACGTTTTAGCAAATTATTATATAGGATAATCTTTCTAAAGATTTGCAAACAAACTAAGCAACCAAAAAGAATGGAGAACGAAAATAAACGTATGTTTCTACAGACCACCTTTAACTCTGCTTCAGAGGTAATAAGAAAAGTGATGATAAACAAATGGAAAATTCTTGAAACAGATAACACACTTATAGACATTTTTCATCAGAGACTGATTTTTTGTTACAACAGAGGAAAAAATTTAAGAGATATTTTAGTTAAAACTTTGAATAGTGTTTTCCTGGATAAAACTTTGTCTACTTGGCTGACTAGAGGAAAACCTGGAGTATTTTGTTGTATTGGTTGTGCAACATGTAAACAAATGAAGACGGGTGCTTTTTTTCAGCATCCTCATATGAATAAGAGGTTGAAGATCAAACATTGGCTAACTTGCACAACAGAATCACAGTTATTTACCTCTTAAAGGGATAGTAATGTTTCATAATAAAAGCAGCTCTAATTAACCATCATATTATTTGGACTTTGGAGAGTGTTATTTCAATTCTGTCAGAGTTGTAGTTCAAGAGTAATTCAATAACAAAGTATCCCCTTCCCGCCCCTTTTACTGATGTAACACTGGTCAGCCAGATCAGAAGGGAGGTGCCCAGGTAGACTGCAGAAAGGAACAATCTTCAATTAAGATAAGGGAAAAACCTGAAAAGGGGGGCAGGGCTTTCATTGTTCTCATAGGAAGAAGATTGCCCCCTGCTGTTATCTGTCTGGTCTATGGACTGGATTCCACATCTGAGAAGAGATGGCTTACAGTAGGTAAAAGGGACGGGAGGGGAAACTTTGCTTGTGAATATCTCTCAAACCATAAAGGTTTGAGAGATAAGACTTATATTGTTCTTCATGTTTTTTTTAATGCCTACAAAATAAAATGAAGATAAAACGAAGTATTACTATCCCTTTAAAATGCCCTTGTGACTTGGTTTATATAGGGAAGACTAATGGCATGTTAAAAGATCAAATTACAGGACACAGATCTGCTATCAAAATTGCATTCACAGATAAAAGAATGGAGAAGACAGTAGCAAAACATTTTTTGCAATATGGACATTCACCAACATCCTTTACAGTTATGCAAACTGATCATGTCCCATTGTCCCCAAAAGGAGGTAACAGAGGAAAAACTCTGTTACAGAGAGAAACGTTTTGGATTAAAACCCTCAATACAGTTCCCCTCTCCTTTCTGGAGGAGAGATAAAGTGGACTGGATAAAGATCTGTTGTTTGGCCTTTTTGACTTCTGCTTTTGAAACAACATATATTTTTTTGAAAATAGCTTTTGAACATTTGTTTTTGGTTTTTATTTTTTTTTATTGGTCAATTGAGAAATCCATTTTTGACCTTTTTCTTCCTGTGTTTTAGCTATTTATATTTGATTACTTTGATTACAGTTTTTGTGGCTTATTTTTTGTCTTTTTTATTTTATTTCTTTAATGTGAGTTAATATGGTATCTTTTAAAACCCTTTATATTCTAATAGTTCCATGACAATTATTTCTGTGATTGATTGTGAGTTTTATAGTAATTTCTACACTTTTTGGGGGGCTTTTCTTTGAATGTATGAGTCCTTTAATACATTAAGTGAATTCTATTAGCTTTAATATAAATCACTGATGATTATACACTTTATTACAATTAATTTCATTTTTCACATATTCTTTATAAGGATCACATTATTTTCATTCTATTTCACATCACTTTATTTATTTTTTTAATTCAGCAAAAAGTTTCCCCCAGTCGTAAAGTTTCATTTCACTTTCACTACTGAGGTATCCACATCTTTATTAATTTATGTTCTAAGGCGCTTTCTCTCTTCACCTATAGGAGAAGCTATGTCCGACACTGTTGAAATTCAGTTTGAACAACCACCTCACACCTTGCTTTCAGTTTGTCGATCACTTTGGTCACGTTTTGTTGACAACAATCACGTTCACATGTTTCATTTGTCGATGGAAGTCACAAATGGAAGTGTATGTATGTTGTTCACTTTTTGTTTGTTCTTTTTTCTTGATAAAGGTCCTTACTGGATCGAAACATCAAATATACAATAAAGTCTATTTGATTTTTAGTCCCGTGACTGAGAGAGAGATTGATTTATATAGGCTGTTTCTTATAATGGTATTTCTATACCCATTTCCAGGTCATTTATAAGTATGTTAAAACACTGTGGAACGCTAAGGTACTCCACTTTCGACTTTAACTGCATTGAAGGATATTCAGTTTACAGTAACACCCTGTTCCCTATGCTTCAACCAATTTTCTATCAACAAAATAAAATAAAAAGAGGTCAAGAACACTAAATTAAGTCTCTAAGGGATTACCCAGGTTTGACATACATGGGGTGCAATAAAATCCAAAGCAACAGATCAACAAAATATGAGACAAAAAAAGTGGATCATATATAGGCATGCTATTCCTCAAACATAATAATCTCACCAAATCTAAAAATAAATGAAAACGTATTATAATAATAAAAAATTGTTTATTAAATACAACATATATTATACTCCTGTGGAGAGACCACAGTACAACCCACATAAATAACTCCCTCCTCCCATACCTATACCCTAAAAAAAACAATGTTGTGGTTAAAAACACAAATCCCAGGTATCTGCACCTAACCCTATACATATAACCCCTACGGTAGTCGTAAATCTAGATATCACTTGGACAAAATATGTATAGACAAGACGGGCCAAACTAATCAATGATGTGCCTAATAGTAAGTAGAGCCGACAATGTCAGAGTCTGACCATAGGAAAACTGAAGTCCATATAGACGCCAAACAAATTTCAAATAGTATACTCCTCAATGATCCTCTGAACATACCTGAGGGTGGAAAACACCTACATCTTTCTAACCAATCAATTCAAATTGTAACCATAGGCTAATTAAAAAGTCTGCCGACCATTGATCCGAGAGATAGACCCATTATATGCCGACAGAACTTAAAACACATGGTGACATAACAACTGTTAAATGATCGCTGCTATGTGACTGTTGCTTTATATGATACACTGTTGCAAATGTGGTTCCACTGATTGCACTCACTTACCCACTATGATCCATGATATTGTTGGAATTTGCTATCTGAGCCAAGTTTGTGACTATGCTATACTAGGAGAATTATATCCAGAGGATCAGTGAGGAGTACATTATTTTAAATGTATTTGGCGTCTATATGGACTTCTGTTTTCATATGATCGGTCTCTGACATTATGTTTGTCGGCTCTACTTACTATTAGACACAACATTCATTAATTTGGCCCCTCCTGCCTATACATATTTTGCCCAAGTGATATCTAGATGTATGACTACCGTAGGGGGTATATGTATAGGGTTAGGTGCAGATACCTGGGATCTATGTTTTTTTTAACCACAACGTTGTTTTTTTAGGGTATAAGTATGGTAGGAGGATGTTATTCATGTGGGCTGTGCTGTGGTCTCTCCACAGGAGTGTAATATATGTGGTATGTAATAAACAATTTCTTATTTTTGATTATACTTTTGCATTAATTTTTATATTTGATGAGATTATGTTTGAGGAGTAGAGTGCCTATATATGATCCGCTTTTTTGTCTCATATTTTGTTAACCAATTTTCTGTCTAATTACAAAGGTTATCTCCTAGACCCAAAAGGCCAGGCTTTACGCCTATCTTGTGGCACTGAGCCCGTGGAGATTGAACCTGTAATGATTAAAAACAGCAGGCTTGTTAACACTGCCCTAGGTTCCCAAAGAATGCTTGGATATATATCAGGACCAGATATTTTGTCATTCTTAATTTTGTGCAGTTTCCCTTGACCTCTTCTTGTGGTAACCCGATAACTGATAACGGTATGGTTGCACTTGTTGTTTTCTGGGTTTATTCTACCATAACTTGTTCTGTGATATATACCAATGAAAATAATGTGTTGAGAACATCTGCCTTCTCCTTAAAAATTAACTCATTCATTTTTTAACATTTATGTCTTTAAAATCATTTTTTGATTAGTCTTGCTCTCCTTTGCAGTCCAAGATTCACTTTCTATTTTTATTTACCTAATTAGCTTTTTTGCAATCTTTGTGGCACTCACTGTATTTCAATAAAGAATAAGCAGTTCCTTCAGACACAATATAAATAATTGTTTCCCTTGCCATTTCCTTCTTTACATTTATATTTAACCACATTGGTTATGATTTTTTTTTCATTGCTGTTCACATTTTTAAGTTAGCCTTTTTAAAATGAAGGGTCTTGATTGATTATATAAAGATTTGCTTCTTCTGATCTCAAATTAAACCATGTTTTGATTACTGCTTCCCAAATGTTCACCTACTTTAACACGGGACATCATGTTGATGTTATTACTATGTCCAATAAATTCATATTCTTTGTTAACACTACCACCATCACAAACAGGTAGCTATCTGTAAGCATACTTACAAACTTGCTACCCTTAGAAGCAGGACAGGTCTTATTACTCCAGAGAATTTCTGGATAGATAAAATCTCCCACTTCATTTGCAATATTAGTTGTGCCTCATCATTCTGCAATATTTGGTGGTTTGCAGCATATCCCATCAGCATAATTTTTTTACTCTTTACACAACTGTTAATAACCTGTTTCTATCTTTGCTCTCACATTCTGTTTTCAATTGTTTGGAAGGCCTGATCATTTCTAAATATATGTCTATCGGTCTTCAATTGCCAGTAATCATAACTGGGTTGGTATTGATCATTATTTGTTAGTTCTTATTAATATCCACACTTTGTGTTGCCTTTTGTTGCTCTAAAATCAATCAGCAACCACTATTATCATCATTCATCTTCTTATTCAAATTACAAATTAGTTATTTTCACTGGCAGTTTTTGGTGGTCATCAGTCATCATAAATCACTGTTTCATTCAAAGGTATTTTGTCATGAATCAGTTTTTTTTTTTTTTTTTGACACTGCAAAATATTATGCAAAATGAAAGACAACACTTTCACTCATCTCATCAAACAGGAGGCAACTCCTCTATCTTGAGAGGCGTATTATGTTCACTGGGCAGAATGGGTTAGGACGCACTGAGAATGGAAAATATACAGACGAAAGAAGCCAGATTGGTAACAGACATAACAAAGGGGTAGGACACTCCTGGGTTTATGCAGCCAAACAGACCATCAATGTTGAATTATAACGTTGGAAGAACAGCCTGTCTAGCAGTGATGGGCTCTGGAACACAGGGAGACCTAGACAGATGGTGGTGGTAAAAGACTCCATATTTATAAAGACAGACAAAATAATCTGTTTCACTTTGATTACTACAATCAAGCAGTTTGCTGTCTCCCTGATGTTTGGGTTTGGCATGTAGTTTAACAAAATTGATTGTAGGAAGGGGCAGGGGGTCATGCTGGGCACAGGGCTTGGAGATAGTGCAGCCATGACCTTCAGATGCAGTGCCGCGGACTCAGTGAGTTGCCCATACCCTGCAGGCCTACACCGTGAGTATAGGTGAAAGCACCAAGCATGACAGTTGACAGGGAAATATGTGCATTTAACTTGCATGTATCATGCTGGAAATACCTTCATCACATCAAAGTGGTTTCTCCCGCTGTGATTACTACTTTTGCTCCACGAGCAAAAGTAGTAATTGCAGAGGTTTTAAGTCCACAGTGTCTCTGTGTGTGTGTGTGTGTGTGTGTGTAGGAGCAAGTGGCAGCCATTTTGTGGGGGGGTTTTTCAGTTATATAGTGGTGGCTGGGCTGGAAAGTGGGGGCGGGCCAACTCCATGCATGATTGAATCACCCAATGGGAGCAGTAACGACCACATTGAATCACCCAATGGGAGTTGTGTCTCCTAATGAGACATAAATTATGTATACATTCTGTTCAATGTGTTTTTGTTTTCTGAGGAGACATAAATTACGTTCTGTGTGTGAGGAACCATAAATTATGCAATGAGGCTTTTATTTATATATATAGAAGATATTTATATATATAGAAGATAGATAGATAGAATATTTAGACTTTCTTATGCTCTGAGGGAGCAGCCATCAATTCCTTTTGCAGGGCTCAATGTTCCATATAAAGTTTGTGATAATTTTCTAGTATTGTCTGTTCATGCGCAGAGATAATTTATTAGCTTTTCTTCATATAAGAGCAGTGGGCACTAATCACAATAACTTAACTGACTATTGCTCTTATCTATAAAAAGATAACAAACTAAAATAACTGCTCTTTGAATAGGATAGTTTCTGCCTGTGTTAAAAAAAAATAAGTTAAGGATTTTGTTTTGTTAGGTTTTGACTCAAGTTTCAGGGTCGCAGGATGAAGGACCAAATTCTCAGGGTTTGGAGGGGTCAATGTTTCTTAAATTATGTAACACTACTCACTTTGAAGTCTCCAGGTTTGCACAATCTCTACCTGAAAGACATAATGAAACGTTCTGCTTCGTTGGGGGTAGGGTCAGGGAGTGGAATCTCTTTAATTTTAGCATGATAACCTTTTAAGCGTCAGAGGGGTACACAACGGCATTGAGCTGTATAGCCCCCTGGAACTCACATTGTTAATTGTTGGACTTCTGCAGGCAGAGATATAGGACAGGGAATTTACATTCTGAAGAACCATACGGTTTAAAGAAAATTCAAAGATCTCAGGTTCAACAGTTTGAAAGCTTCTAGGTTCTCAAAAGATAAAAACAAAATTGACATGAACACGTGAGAGAAGTCGCTTTTCCTCTGCTATTTAGCAGTTACTAAACCCCAAACACTTATGCAACATGAGCACTGTCTTAATAAAGTAATAATTGTTTCAGAAATGTTTTTGAATCTCTCAAATTGTTCACATTAAATTCAAACTCTTGAGCACGCCAGTTTTAAAACACAAGCCAGTAGCAGTCTACGGTGATTGGCTAAGGGTCGCGTCGCGCTACCTGCAGCCTTTACCGATTAGCACTCCGGGAATAGTAGTTCTAATGACTCCTCAATGTATTGCTCTTGAAGATTAATGGAACTACATTCCCCAGAACTCATTGTGTGAAGATCTCGCCATTGGCCAAGGCGACCCTCCATTCACATGCACAAACACACAAAGGGCTCCAGGAGCTGGAGGTAGGAGTTTGGTTTTACCCCTATTTAACATAGATTAGAGCTGCACATCTGGCTGCAGTACTGAACTTTAACCTCCTGGGTGTCAATTGGGAGTGTTAATAGGAAAAAGTGCCCACTGTCCTGCAGAGCTTGCAGTCTGATTCATGTAATATGTTAGAGATTGTAGAAAGGATAAAATAATAATGTAACTGAAATACGAGTAGGAGAAAGGAGAACTGCATTCATTAGGGATTAATAAACATACTGTTAACGCAGGTTTAATTTACAATTATTCTTTAAGCCATCGTATGTGAACTAACCCCCGCGAGCATCATAATGAACTATAATGCATCCCACTGAGTCTGATTTACTAACAAAAATGGTGCAAACCAACTGCACTGTAAGGAATACATCAAAATGCCTCAAACATTTAATTAAAATTGGGATTTTAACCAATTAGACGCTAGATAGGTCTTCTGTGTATTATAGATGGAGATCTGTCTAGTATTCAAGGGGTTCAAAGCCCAATTTAAATCAATGGAAATGTGTTAGTTCTCACTATTGTGCAGTTGGTTTGCCCCAGCATTGTATCCTTTTTCCTTAGTACATCGTCCTTGTTTTTTTTTAAGCAAGTAAATGCTGCATGATCTCCTGCCTATTTACTTTGTGTATATATATATATATATATATATATATATATATATATATATATATAAATGCAGTACTGTGCAAAAGTCTTAGGCAGGTGTGAAAAATTGTTGTAAAGTAAGAATGCTTTAAAAAATAGACATGTTAATAGTTTATTTTTATAAATTAACAAAATGATAGTGAGTGAACGGAAGAAAAATCTAAATAAAATTAATATTTGGTGTTACCACCCTTTGACTTCAAAACAGCATCAACTCTTCTTCTCTAGAATAAGTTGGCACTGTATAAAGGATAATAATAAGCTTCTCATTTGGGGACCCTAGTGGAGGTTTGTTTGTTAGAAAGCCAACCCACATTGTTCTGACACTCACTGGAATTTGTGAACAGCATCACAACCTCCAATGTCGTTCTTGTGAACAATGTTGTGAAACTTGGATGTGCAGAACACATGAGTGAATCCAAGTTAGGATAACATTACACTGGCAACTTGGCTGTGTAGCGTTTCAACACATGCTAAGCCGCGGCCTCTTTCAACTTACATAATTATCTGATCTTCCGCCTGTCCAGTCTCTTGCATGGGGGTGCGAAAATGTGTCTGCATGCGTTCAAAAGTTATTACAGTTCATTACAGATTAAACTTTTTCATTTTAAATTAAACTGCAGTTTTCTGTTGTAACCATGTGGTGTTATTTCTTTCACATACTATGGCTGGTCATAGTAAATGATGGTTCACTTTTAAAATGTTGCATGCAACTACAGGGCACATTCAGCATGTCTCCATGATGAAAAGGACGACATGAGAATCTTGCATTGCAGTATAGCGCGAGATTCTCAAATTGCGCCGTCAAACGTCACCTTCAAGTCCCATCAGCCTTAGCCATACAATAGAATAGAATATAATAAGGCAATCTGAGTGAGGAAAGTGATTCCTATATAGTAAGAGCATCTATAGTTGTAAATACCCAATGGAATATGTAACCTTAGCAACATCAAATTCCTTAAAGAAGCTAAATTATTATCAAGCTCTTAGATTTTAGATTAATTGTTTGAGAAAGTGGCGGTATAACGCCACAAAACACATTACATATATCATAATAATAGTGATTGATTGTTTTTATTATTGGTACCTTTGGTGGTACTGTATATTAAGATATCTTCATTTTTAAGAAATCATTTTTTAAAATAAATTTGTTAATATTGGAATACACCCAGCTCATTGAATGATTACTTCCACATTTGCCATTGATGCGCATATATTCTGCCTATAATATCCAGAATTGTGAGGAAAATCAACACTACTGTAGCTTGAGCAGGGACAAGAGATTGGAATCTCCCTGCATGCGATTAAGAACACCGCTGGGGATCACACACCGGTGCTACAAACTGTGTGAGTACAGAGAACTGATTTATGTTCCCCATATGTTACTGATTTAAGTGCTGTATGTTCAGTAAGCACTGTACTGGCACTTTGTTTCTCTCTAAATTATTACCTGTTTCCAATGTAAGTCATTACCTCCTGAAGCAGAGATTTTGATCCCTGTAAATGCATCAGTTACTGAAGTAGGCCACTCAAGCCTCTCTCCCCTTCTCTGTGTGCTCTGCTCCGTCCTGTTATTCTGAACGCAGAGAAGGGGATAGAGAGGCTGGAGTGGCTTACTTCAGTACCTGATGCATTTACAGGGATCAATCTTTCTGCTTCAGGAGGTAATGACTTATATAGGAAACAGGTAATAATTTATTTTCTGTAAGGAATATGATGTTGCTAAGGTTACATATTCCACTGGGTATTTACAAATATAGATGCTTGTAGTATGGAAGAATCACTTTCCTCACTCGGATTGCCTTACAATATTGTATTTTATTCTATTGTATGGCTAAGGATGATTGGATTTGAAGGCGTGACATGAGAATTTTGCACTGTTCTGCAGTGCGAGATTCTCACATCACCCTTTTAACCATGGCGACCTGCTGAATGCGTCCTGTAGTCGCACGCTATTTTGCATGTGACATTTTTTAAAGGATACCATAAAGGACTCACTCTCTCCCATAAAGGGTAAAGAGTATTAAAAAAATGCAGTTGCCATTTTGAGACTAGTTGTCATTATTACTAACAGCTTAATTTAAAAAGTGCAAGTTAGAACTGTGATTATTTTTGAATGTAACATTTCTAATCAGTGGCATTACCCTTGTTTTATTCAGTAGGAAAAGTCAATAGTGCCACTGTGTTGTCTGTCTGTTTTAACCCTTTTTGTACCAGCGGGGTATCCAATGCATTGATTCACAATGAGTTGGGTACCCTTCTGGCACTCAAATGTTTCCCTTTTGAGTACCAAAGAGGTATCGAACACATTGCAATGTGGCACTCAAAGTGTTAAAATATATATTTCTCAATGTCTCTCTATTGCACACACACAGACACACACACACATTGTCTCACTCATTCTCTCTGTCTTATTTATGCTGTCTCCCTTTTACACTCTCCTTCCTCATTCTGTCTCCCTTACACTCTCTCTTCCTCATTCTGTCTCTCAGTCTTAAACTTGCTCTCACACTCTTACACACTTTCTCTATCTTACACTCTCACACACTTTCTTACTCTTACTCTCTCTTTCTTACATTCTCTTATAATCACTTTCTTATACCCACACACTTTCTCAGAGTCTCTCTCTCACACTCTTTCTTACTCTCTTTTACACTGTCTTACAGACTTTCTCACGTTTATCTCCCTCACACGTTCTCATACTCTCTTGCTTTCTATCGCTCTCTCTTATGGTGAAGATGCAAAGAATGGGAGGGAGAACAAAGAGAATGGGAAGGAGGGCGTGAAAAGAGGAGTTTGAGAATGGGAGGGCATAAATAGAGGCGTTTGGGAATGGGAGGAAGATGAGACCTCCCCCTTCAAGTCTGTGAAGAGGGTTTGACAGGAGAGACCAGGGGCAATAAAAGTATTTAAACAAATGTGCATGATTTTCAGAACCTAGGGACTGCATGAGAAAAATGTAAATCTAAACACTTACCTTGCAAACCACCCGATCCTTCTGAGTTTTCTTTATAGTCTGGGTGACATGGTTTCCTACAGAATTTCACTTGTGAAACAATAATAAGAGGATGATGCAAAGAATTCACCCTACTTGCAACCAAGCATACATAAATTCATAATTGAACTTTTGTCTGTGCATTTTTTGGAGTACATGGTTTGAAAAGTGAGGATGTTTGTTTCTGCTTATACTCCTTATTATTTAATTGAAGAGGAGAAGAGATAAGCACTGACATCACCTGACATCTAAAGGACATGCTTGAGGGATTGGGTCAGTTGGTTAAGGCACCAGCTGTAGAATCTGCTCAGACCGTGAGGTTGCAGGTTCTAGTCCTGGCAAGGTCAGCTCAGCCTTTCACCTTTCTAAGGTAGATAAAATGAGTCCAGGACATACTTGAAAACGAGAGACAATCTCAATGTATTCTTCCTGGTAAAATACTTTCACAAAAAAAAAAAAATCTACATACGAGTACTTGGCAGTCAGCAGATTTCCGGGCTGCATGCCTTGTTGTTTGACAGTTTCTAATCCACAGTCCTCAAGTACCTGTTACAGTGCAGGTTTTCTGGATTTTCCTGTCTGAACATAGGTACATAAGTCAGATTGAAATACGCACTAATTACAGAACCGTGCGCAGCAAGGGAAATCCAGAAAATCTCTACTGTTAGGGGTACTTGAGGACGGTATCCTATTGAAATGTCCTCCAGTATTTGGCAACCAGAAAAACGCTGCATTTAAAATGTTGCATGCATTAAAAGGGACGACATTCTGATGTCACAGCCTAACCTTGGTTTAGATGGCATGCCTGCACGAGATCACAACAGGGCTGAACTACCAGAGGAGCAGCTGGTGCACAGCCCAGGAGGCTACAATGCATATGGGGCACATGGTCATATGAAGCATATCTTTGGTGCTTTAGGCATATTTGCTGTCAGAAAATATAAAATGTTACAAAACTGTTTACTTACCACCTAAATTTTGTTTCCCCTTCATTATCCCATTTTATGCACTGGAATTGCCTAAATCTGCACCGGGGTCAGTTTCTTGCAGGTTAATTTTCAGGAGCTTCCTCATTCTGTTCATTCTGTTTATAATATAGTGTAAGGTTTCTAAACCAACGGTAGGCGACATTCTGATGTCACAGGCTTAGGTTTCGCCTACCGTTGGCTTAGAGAGCTTACATGATATTATATACAGAATTAACAGGATGAGGAAGCTCCTGACAATAAACTGCAAAAAACTGACCCCGGTGCAGATGAAGGCAGTTCTAGTGCATCACATGGGATAATGGAGAGGAAAGAAATTTTAGGTGGTAAGTAAACAGTTTTGTACAATTTGATATTTGCTGTAGAACAATTTCAACTACTGTTTTTCTGGATATAAAACTTGTCAACCCCTCAGATGCAAGAGATGCCATAGAGGACTTGGCAGTGCCTGTGGGACTCAAAGATCTAATGATGGAAAAGAAGGGGTTCTAACTGAATGGCACATAATGTAGAGTGGAGGATGTTTTTGATGGTATAGTTCCCCTTTAAACAAATTGTGGACCCTTAGCCAGCAGAAGATTTGAGGGTTGACAGCATGTGCCCCATAAGCATTGTAGCCTCCTGCTCTGTGCACCAGATGCTCCTCTGTTAGTTCAACCCCTGTTATGATTGTGTGGAGGCATGCTTTCTAAACCAACGGTAGGCAACACTTAAGCCTGCAACATCAGAATGTTGCCCTTTTGATGTGGGCCACATCCTGCTGTTGCCCTTTTAATGCAGGCGACATTTTGTTGGTCGCCAAATAGTGCGTGACATTTCTATAGCGAACCCTTGAGGACTGCGGTTGAGAAAGTCCAGTTTAAGTAACAGGTATATTAGGTATACTGTCGCTTTGAAGAATACAATTAGTCTGAAAATTATCTGAAAGGATTGCACACTTATGGGGTCATTTGCTAAAGACTTTTGGTGCAAAACTGGGCTGAATCATCACCATATTTATCAAAGAAAACAAGTTCCATATAGACCTGTAAGATTTATCAGTTTGTTAAATATGGCATACTTGTTCACCACAGTTTTGCATACGGACACTTTAGTAAAGTCCACCTTTCACTTTAAAGGTGAAGTAACACCTCCTAATAATAACCCTCACTTACCTTACGATGGCCAAAAAATCCTTATGACCCTTATGAATGTTTCCCCTGTGCCTTTACTGAAGAAATTACATCTCCAGTCAGTTCTGGATGTCTTGTCCATGGAGGCAGACGTGATGCCGAAGCATGCAGAGTGAATGAGCCTTCTTAACTATTTACGGACCAGAGAGGCGTGCAATGCATTGAAAAACAATGTCTTTAAATGTCTTTAAAGGCTTAAAATTACCATGTGCATTGGGAGGAATTTACATCCTGTGATTTGGCTGGCAACTGTCATTTTTGCCTTCATGGACATGACATCCAGGATTGAAGGAAGATGTTATTTATTTCTTTTTAAGTATTTTACCAGGAAGAATACAATGAGAGTGTCTCTCATTTTCAAGTACGTCCTGGGTACTCATCTTATCTACTTCTGAAGGATGAAAGGCTTTGAGCAGCTTATACAGCTGGTGCATTAACCAGCTGAGCTATCTTGTGAAGATAAGCACTAAATTCATAGAGGCCATTAGGGATTTCTGGAAGTGGGAGGTGGGGTGGTTATTATTAAAAGGTGAGGTATCTGCTTTAAGACAATGTTATTTTGTTTTAGAGAGAATTCAGATCTTCTTATATGTTATACTAGCCATTTTTCTGCAAAATAATTCATTTTCAGAAATTAACCTTTACATTTTGATAGCACAATGCAGCATGGTATGCTAATTAATTCTGTTTGAGGCCAAACTTATCCCTTCCTGTGCTATTAGAAATGCCCCAGTCTGTTGGCTTAGCCTAGATTAATTCATAGTGTAACTAATTAGCATACAAAGTGATACTGTTCTACCAACAAATAAAGATTAACTTCCAAAAACGACCATAAAATCTCAGGTATACCCCACTTCACCTTATGTGAAGTGGGAGGTGCGTATTATACACGAGAGTTAAAAAAAAAGTTAGGGTTGGCTGATACCTTCCCTCCCTCCCTCGGGCCAAAACCTCTGCCAAACCAAGACTTACTTGGTTCAAATTTAACTCCCCACTGAAGCCCGCATCTCTCGCACTGATGAAAGGCAAAATACAAAGCTTCCCAGCGGGCGGCATGCTTCCATTTGCCGCCCGCTTCCTTCAATGGGCTTTCAGGACCTTCAGCCTCCAGCCAATTGGATGGAGGTGGAAGGTCCTGAAAGCCCATTGAAGGAAGCGGGCGGCAAATGGAAGCATGCCGCCCGCTGGGAAGCTTTGTATTTTGCCTTTCATCAATGCGAGAGATGTGGACTTAAGTGGGGAGTTAAATTTAAACCAAGTAAGTATTGGTTTGGCAGCAGTTTTGGCCTGAGGGAGGGAGGGAAGCCTTAAAGGGATAGTAATACTTTGTTTTAACTTTATTTTATTTTGCAGGCATTAAAAAAACATGAAGAATGATATAAGTCTTATCTCTCAAACCTTTATGGTTTAAGAGATATTCGCAAGCAAACTTTCCCCCTCCCGCCCCTTTTTCCTAGTGTAAACCATCTCTTCTCATATGTGAATCTGGTTGTAAGACCAGACAGATAACAGCAGGGGACAAACTTCTTTGTATGAAAAGAATGAAAGCCCTTCCCCCCTTGACAAGTTTTTCAGCTTTTTCCCTTATCTTAATTGAAGATTGTCCCTCTCTGCAGTCTACCTGGGCACCTCCCTTCTGATCTGGTTGAATGGGGGGGGGGGATACTTTGCTTGTGAATATATCTTAAACCATAAAGGTTTGAGAGATAAGACTTATATTGTTCTTCATGTTTTTTTAATGTCTACAAAATAAAATAAAGATAAAACGAAGTATTACTATCCCTTTAAAAAAAAATTTTGCATGGGGGAAAACAAGGGTGCGTATTATACATAAGCACTCTTGTTTTCCCTTAAAATCTTTGGTATAATATGCACCTGCAAATGGCTAGTACAACATATAGGCCATTTTTTATTTTGTTTAAAATGAATTAAACTTTTCTTGGGGGATGACAGGGCCACTTTACTTTTCTACTCCTTTGCTCTACAGTATTGTCAAGGAGGGAAGATTCATGAGACCCCGCTACTATTTATCTCGGCTGAGTGCCTTGTACTGGTTAATAGGCCTGCGTGGCAATGCAAAGCACCAGTAGTGACATGGAGGTGCTGGTGGAGAGGATTGTGAAACATGCTATCTCTATCATCCAGTTAATGACAGAACAGGTGAGAACAAACACATTTCTTTACTCTCCAATTCTGGGAAAATGTACACTTATGCTGAGAGTAGTGGACTTGTGTGTAATTTCTGCTGCTGGCCTTAGGCCACTCCCACATGGGTAACACCAATGTATCTATGCGGCATTGCTGATGTTTACTGGTGTGAAAGGAACAGTACTGGGCTATGTGCCTTTCACACGTGTGACTACCTTCTTGTGTGAATGCATGAAAGTCCAGCATGCTGAAAGATGAAATTAGGAAGGTCTGCACTGGATGATCTCACACTAGTCCTGTAGGAGTAAACAATTCTCATCACAACCTCCAGTGAATGGATGACCCATGTGGGCACCAGCCAGTAATATTGGGTGGAGCTCACGTGGGCCAGCTGTCAAGCATGCCTCTTCTATGTCTGGATCACTGGTGCTATGCAAGAGAAATGGGAATGAAACTAGGAGACAAAATTTAGGAAGTGGCACTACGGTTCTGATACCAATGCGAAAGAGCCATTATTGTTAAATCACCATAACAATTAGGGAAAGTTTTAATGCTAATGAAGTGGGATCACAGGTCCACACATACTTATTTAATTTCTAGTATCTGTTGGTTCCTGTATCCACAGTGAGAGGTCAGTTCAGTACGTTATGCCACATATAGTTATGCCATGTTTATATAATTTGACCTGTGCAGCACTGAATAATACTTTTTATTGGTTATTTTAAACACATGAGGAACAGAGTGGTGTGCAGTGTAGGTCTTCCTAATGCAGTGCACAACCTTCAAGTTCTCAAGGGGTTAAACAGCCATGTTTTCTAAGTCTGCTCCTATGGGAGCAGAAGTCTATATAGCCCCAAAATGACTTTTGTCAGCCATTTAGGGGATGAGAAAACTGATCATCCTCAGCTGACTAACATGCACAAACCTTGCTGGTTGTACTAGCAGCCTCTGTAGCCCCTAGTGTCTGGCTTTGAAGCTCTTCACTAGACGCTGTGGAGCCTTTGTGAAGCCCAACAAAACTGAGCTGCAAGACTTTTTTTTACAGGACTATTTTTCAATATCCTAGCTTTCAGCTACAGAGCTTGTGAACTCTTTACCCAGCTTGCTGCTGAATTTCTGTTGGTCTGCCAGAACAAACGTTCTACCTACCGTGTATCTAACACTGGATATGAGCAAGGGTTCATCTGTTTAAATCTCTTTATGTAGAGACAGCTGAAAACAAAGGCTTATTTTTTCAGTGGCTCCAGAAGGAGTCTATAACCCATTATTATAACTGGCTACATTTAAAATAAATGGTCTTAAAAGTAGCCATGGTCAAGCCTCCAGTTTGAAAAATGACTTTAATTACATTCTGATTTTAAAATGTTTATATAAATCCCATAGTCGCATGTATTTATCTTCAATATGTTCAAAGATTGTTTCTTTATGTCATCTTGAAGGAATTTATTTCCCCACTTGGGGCATTACTGGAAATTATTTAATTTTTTCTTTTCCCTGAATCAGCAAAAACAACATTGATGAGGCAAAGGTTGAGTTTGATGAACACCTCTTTGCAGACCTCGTGAAATATGTTACTTTACTGTGTTAATACTGTCAAATTTTCTAAAGTTATTTTATGCTTTTGAACATTAGTAATCCTAAATAAACCTGAAATTTAAATCAGAATTTCCAAATCACTTTTTTTGCACGTAGATCTCTAAATCTTTATTTCTGTGTCGTCCAATACATTTTCTGGTAACTCTGGGAGGCGATCCGCCCCTTAGTAGGAAGGAACAATTATAAAAGTGTATGCAGGGGGTGGAGCCTCCCTTCCCTCCTTGGCTACAGCTAGCCAACCAGTTCCAGAAAGATTTGTTCCTTGGTGAAGACAACACCAGGCTGAGAACAGTTCTGCTATATTTTTGAGAATCCTTTTTATTTTCTGTTAGATACGGAATACCACCATTAGGCTGATTACCATGACTGACAATGCCCTTAGATGTGGCTAGCTCAGTATCCAGGTGCTTTTTGTGAACCTTAAGCCCTGAGGGAGAAAATCTTGATTCCAAGTGCTTCCCCAGGAGTTACCCACTGAGGTACTTTTGCTACATGGTAATCTGAAGACAGAAGATCTGCAGGAAAAGTGAGCAACCCTTTGAGTGCTACAGGTCCACTTGTCCCACAGTGCCCCTCCGCACAGGGGTATATTCCTGGAGTTCCTGTTGCACACTCCTGCACTCATTGGGTATATCTGTATGTCTGTTGGGTGTTTGGAGCAGGTTTCTGTGGTAACTTAACCCTTTAACTGCTGGTTTAGCACTTTTTTAGGGGTTTTCTAACACTCTTCCTACTGGTTTAGTGTGCTTTGGGTATCCTCACATGTTATATTGATGTCTTACACATTTTACTTTAAAATTTGTAAAAATTGTGTACTGCGCCTTTAAGGCGCGCTTTATCACATAGACGCTATTGCTCCATTCACTCCTATGGGACTGTACTGTTTGGGACGTATCTCTGCAAGCGTTTAACCTAGTGACGTCAGAGATTACTCATTTTACTTGTCTGCCCTTGCTCTATAATCCAGTTCATGTTTCTAGTGTGTTGGGGGGGCTCAGGGGGCTTCGGGCACTGTTTGAGGTACTTTTTGGGAAAAACTTCATTTCCCATGAGCACTTGCTTCGGGCCCTTGTTTCTGATTGGCTCCCGACGTAGCAGCCATTTTGTGAGCATTTCTGGGCGAGTATCCTACGCAGGGCTTGGACTCTCCTCTCCTGTGCAGATTAACCCTTCGCCTGCCAGATACGTTTATTTTAGCAATTTCTAGGGTGAAACTGTAATCCTACACACTATTAATTGGGTGATTTACTATACAGTAGGTTACCTGACACTGTGAGACTGTGTTACGGTTGGCAAGCAAAACCAGGAATCAGACGGTATAGTTAATAGAGCCTTTATTATGAGAATAATGACAGTAATGCAATACATAAATATACACACAGTCGGTGATTGAAACGGCGAGCACTGTATCAGGAATAGCAGTCTCACAATCTCTGCACCACACTGTCCGAGACTAGGCCTCAGCCCACTGGAGTCTCGTGGCAAGGTAACGCCCAAGAGATACTGACTCAGCCTGCACTCAGTAGCTAGGAGTCTGCTAGAGCCCCAAGTAAATACTAGGAAGGATGTCTGAATAACGGAACCAACAAACTGAGCAAACAGACAGAGCCTTCTAGTAAGCACCATATAGAATAGTCAGACAAGCCAAAGTCATACACGGAGCGGATAGTCAGCCAGAACCACAGGTTTGGACCAGAAAGGATATCCACTGAAGCGATGGAATGCTGGATGAGCAGTGGATAGAACCCCAGGTCAACACCAGAGTGGGTAGTCAGACAAGCCTAGGCCATACACGGAGTGGGTAGTCAGCCAGAGCCACAGGTTTGTACCAGAAAGGATATCTGTGCCAAATCGGAACCCAAGGAGAATAGTCAGACAGAGCCACAGGTCAACACCAGAATGGATGGACAGCCAAGCTGGATCATACACAGGAATCAGTAAAACTAGAAAAGAACTGCTCAGAACAACAACGTAAGGGTGACTGAGTCAGGACTCACTCTGCCCTTTAAACTCCTCCACAGGAAGTAGGTAGGAGTAGCAGCTAGAGGGAGGAAGTAGGAAGGAGGAGACGACAGGAAACAAACACACATAAAACAGAGGCCTGCAGCATGCTTGAAGCCTCTTCCCTGCAGATGACGCGTGGAAAGACGCCGAGCATCGCTGAAGCGGTAGCGCTGGAAACGAGGTTCTGTGACAGTATGTCTATACAACTGGAGCCTGGGGCTAGACCTAAGACTAAGGAGGCTGGGGTCTCTGTATCCTCCATTGTGCATTGCTCTTCCTGTCACTCAGGGCAACCTAGAGAATTCTCAGGTCACTTATGCCCAGCATGTTCTGATGTCCCTGACAGCATTCCAGGGACCTCCAGCCATTCATTAGAGCCAGCTTGGGTGCAAAAGTTCAAGGCTGCAACTAGGGACCTTATGTCCACACATGCAACTCTTTCCATCCCAGTTACAGGGGGCCTGTTAGTCTTGGCAGGCCCCCTCTTCAGTCAGGTCTTCCCTGCCCAAACCTCAGGGAGTACCTGATGTTTCAGATTCCTCTGAGGAGGAATTGCTGGTGGATTCGGATGTTGAGGATTGTTCTGTGTTGGGGTCCTCTCAGTTTTTTGGATACCCTTTTGAGGCTGATACTTAACCCACTGCTGAGGGCATGATCAGGGCCGTCTTAACTACTCTTAACATTCCTCTAGTTCAGGAGGTCCCTTCTGATCCCTCTGATGTATTCCAGGAGCCTGCTAAGCCCCTTAATTACTCTCCACCTAATCCCACTCTTGACCGCCTTGTGTCTGAGGAGTGGAAATCCCCAGACAAGAAAGCATCTGTGTCCAATAAATTTGCCAAGCTTTACCCCTTTTCTGAAGCTGCGCTTGCTCAGTGGGTTCATCCCCCCAAAGTGGATGCTCCTGTATCCAGGCTATCTAAATCTACTGCCTTGCCAGTCTCTGATGCCTCTGCTCTGAAGGACTGGACAGACAAGAAACTTGAGGTTTCCCTCAAGTCCATTTTTGCCACTGCTGGTTCTGCTATGCCGCCAGCATTTGTCAAAGCATGGGTGAACCGGACCATTGCAGTCTGGACTGAACAGCTCACCAAGCCTGTCCGTCAGGATGCACCTACTTCAGATAAGTTGTGACTTCTTGCCTGAGGCACAGCACTATGTTTCCACTGTCTTATTTGATGCCATCCACTTGGTGGCTAGGGTTTCCACCATGTCTGTGGTGGCCAGACGGGCTCCTTGGCTCAAGATCCGGGCTGCTGACACTGCTTCCAAGAAAGCCTTACTTTCCCTACCCTTTCAGGGTACCTCTTTGTTTGGGCCGGATCTTAAGGATCTGATCAGTGAGGCCACAGGGGGTAAGAGTTCTCTTCTACCCTTGGTTCCCAGGAAGAAATTGCCGCTTAAGTGTAACCGGTATTTTAGTTCCTTTCAGAATGAGACACGTCCGGCGAACCAGACGGTTCCCTCATCCCTCCATCAAGCCCAAACAACAATAGAAGCCCAAGGTCTTCCAAGACTTCTTCAGCATGACTCACCGAACCCGGGTCCGCAATCCACTGTGGGTGGTCGTCTACAACACCATCACAGCTTTGGGAGGACTCAGTGGCGGACCCATGGGTTTTACAGGTGGTGATGGAAGGATACAAGATTCCTTTCATTTCTCTTCCTCCCTTTCGCTTTCATCCTTCTCGCACGCCTCAGGGTGCAGAGAAACGCTGTCTGTTCGACTATGCTGTTCAGGCTCTTCTGGACAAGGATGTTCTAGAGCCGATGCCTATGCATGACAGGGGTTCGGGTTTCTACTCAAACCTCATTGTGGTCGCCAAAAAGGATGGCGGTTTTCACCCTATTTTGGACTTGAAGGATCTTTGTGACCCGGGCTCATTATCGTCAGGAGTCTCTGCGCGCACTGATTGGTGCCATGTCCCTGGGGGAATTCCTTGCTTCTCTGGATCTTCAGGATGCGTACTTACACATTGCCATTCATCCAGAGAGGCGGCAGTATCTCTGGTTTGCCTGCGACAGAGGACATTTTCAGTTCTCAGCTCTTTTATTTGGTCTGACGACGGCTCCTCAGGTCTTCAACCTTGTCCTGGGTGCCTTGATATCCGTCCTCCACCGGAACAGCATCAGAGTTACTCCATACATGGACAACTTGCTTCTGAAAGCCCCCTTTGCAGAACTTCTTCATCAGCAAGTTCAGAACTGCATTCAGGCTCTCACCCATCACGGGTGGATCATCAACTTGGACAAGTCAGATCTTGTCCCATCCCAGCATCTGGTCTTCATGGGCCTTCTCTTCAACACTCAGAAGCGCATTGGTGTTCCTCACGGACGAGGTGGATCATCAGATCGCCCACAGGGTTTCCGCGATTCTGTCTCAGGATCCAGTTACAATTCAGAAGCTATCCTTTCTGGTGGGGAAATTCATATCCACCATAGAAGCAGTTCTGTTTGCCATGGCGCACACCAGGGAGCTACGGAGGTTTGTGATCCAGGTGTGCATGGGTCAACCGGAGTTTCTGAAGATGTTTGTTTCTCTTCCTCTTCATGTGGAACTGCGATTGTCATGGTGGCTTGACCTTTTCAACCTGCTGAAGGGCAAGTCCTTCCTGGTACCCTTCTGGACCAAGGTGACAAAGGATGCCAGCCTCTCCGGCTGGGGTGTGGTCCTGGGTTGCTTGAGCGCTCAGGGTCGGTGGTCTCTGGAGGAGAACCTCCTTCCGATCAACATATTGGAGCTTCGGGCGATATTTCATGCCCTGCAATATTGGACATCTCAGTTGGAAGACTGTCCGGTCCGAGTAGAGTCCCACAACTCCACGGCCGTGGCTTACATCGACAAGCAGGGTGGAACAAGAAGTCTCGCTGCTTGGTTAGAGGTCAAGGCTATTTTTCCCTGGGCAGAAGAACACGTTTCTGCCATATCCGCAGTGCACATTCCAGGCGTAGACAACGTAATGGTGGACTTCCTCAATCGACACACGGTGGACAGCGGAGAGTGGGAGTTGCACCCAGAGGTGTTCCAACTCATTGTTCAGCGATGGGGTCCCCCTTACTTCTATCTGATGATGACGAGACACAACAGGAAGGTTCCAATGTTCTGCTCTCGGTGGCGAGACCCTCTGGCTCTAGCAGTAGATGCGATGTCCATTCCGTGGTTATTTCGTCTGGCTTTCATCTTCCTCCCCTTCCCATGTTGCATAGGGTGCTACAGAAATTGCGGCTGGAGCATTGCCCTGTTATTCTGATTGCTCCGTACTAGCCTCGTCAGTCTTGGTTTCCGGAGCTCTTAGATCTGTCAGTAACGGAGCCCTTTCAGCTCCCTTACCGTCCGGATCTTCTTCTACAGGGTTACCTGTGGAAATAGGATGTTCATCGCCTAGCTTTAACGGCTTGGAAATTGAATCCTCAATATTGAAAAAGAAAGGCTTCTCTTGTGGTGTGATGGCTACTATGCTCAGTGCCCGCAAGCCTGTTTCTTCCAAGATCTACCATCATGTCTGGTCGACCTTTCTCTCTTGGTGTGCTGACAGGGACCTGTCTCAGGTATTTGATATGCCTACGGTCCTGGCTTTTTTGCAGGACTGTGTGGATAAGGGCCTCATTTTGAGTTACCTTAAAGGGATAGTAATACTTCATTTTATCTTTTTTTTATTTTGTAGGCATTAAAAAAACATGAAGAACGATATAAGTCTTATCTTTCAAACCTTTATGGTTTGAGAGATATTCACAAGCAAAGTTTCCCCCGCCCACCCCTTTTACCTAGTGCAAGCAATCTCTTCTCAGATGTGGAATGCAGTCCATAGACCAGACAAATAATAGCAAGGGATAATATTCTTCCTATCAGAACAATGAAAGCCCTGCCCCCCTTGACAAGCTTTTCAGCTTTTTCCCTTATCTTAATTGAAGATTGTCCCTCTCTGCAGTCTACCTGGGCACCTTCCTTCTGATCTGGCTGAGCAGTGTTACATCAGTAAAAGGGGCGGGACGGGTATAGTTTGTCATTGAATTACTCTTGAACTACAACTCTGACAGAATTGAAATAACACTCTCCAAAGTCCAAATACTAAGATGATTAATTAGAGCTGCTTTTATTATGAAACATTACTATCCCTTTAAGGTTCAGACTTCTGCTCTTTCTATTTTCTTTCAGAGGTGCATTGCCATCCTTCCTGATGTCAAGATTTTCTTCCCGGGAGTTGCTCATACTCATCCTGTTTTCAAGACTCCCACTCCTCAGTGGGATCTTAACTTGGTTTTGGGCGTCCCTTTGAGTCTTTGGCTACTATTCCTCTACGTCTGTTGACGTGGAAAATGGCCTTTCTCCTGGCAATTGTGTCAGTCCGCCATGTTGCGGAGTTACATGCTCTGTCCTGTAAACCACCCTATTTGGTGTTTCACAAGGACAAGGCAGTGCTTCGCACTTCTAAGGAGTTTCTGCCTAAGGTGGTCTCTGAGTTCCACATCAATCAGGAGATTGTGGTGCCCTCTTTCTGCCCTGCCCCCACCTCTGACAAGGAGAGGGATAGACGTGGTGCATTGTCTCAAGTTTTATGTTCATCGCACTGAGTCTATCAGGCAATCAGACGCGTTGTTCGTCATTCCTGAGGTTCCTAGGGCAAGAAGACCTGCATGCAAGGTGACTCTTGCTTCTTGGACCATGTCCACTATTCGTAAGGCTTATAAGCTGAGGAAGAAGTCTGTCTCTTTCAGGGTCATGGCTCATTCTATTCAATCTATTGGGGCCTATTGGGCTTACAAGAATCAGGCCTCCGCTGATCAGTTATGCAGGGCGGCCACTTGGTTGTCTGTGCACACCTTTTCGAAGCACTACCGTGTTGATATGTTGGCATCAGCTGATGCCAGCTTTGGGAGGAAAATCCTGGAGGCAGTATTGCCTGTCTAGGATTTTCCTTGGTTCTTGGTGCTTCCCTCACTTTTGAGCCCTGTTGGTTCTAGTTCAGTGTGCTTTGTAACGTTCCTGGGGTGTTGTTACCCCTGTTCAGTGTCCGTTGACACTTCAGTTGTTGTTGGGCTATCACTGATCTAATACTTCATATCTGCACTGGTGACTTTGGGGGCCTTGCGCCTGGTCCTTGCCTTCTTCCCGCCTCTGGGAAACTTAATGGTTGGACATCCCAGAGTTACCAGTAACCTGTATTGGACGACAGAGAAAAGAGGATTTTAGTCTTATCTTTTAAATCCTCTTCTCTTAGTCCATACAGGTTACTGGTCTCCCACCCTGTCAAGAGACCATGCTTGGCTCTCCTGTGACAGACCGTGGGGGTCATGCTCACAGGAGTCTGATTCCCTTCTACTATCTAGTCATAGTTAGTGTCAAGAGACCATGCTTGGCTCTCCTGTGACTGACCGTGGGGGTCATGCTCACAGGAGTCTTCTTCCCTTCTACTATCTAGTCATAGTTAGTGTCTCAAATCTTTCTGGACCTGGTTGGCTAGCTGCAGCCAAGGAGGGAAGGGAGGCTTCACCCCCTGCATACACTTTTAGAATTGTTCCTGCCTACTAAGGGGCGGATTGCCTCCCAGAGTTACCAGTAACCTGTATGGACTAAGAGAAAAGGATTTAACAGGAAAGACTAAAATCCTTTTTTGTACTGCAGGGAGATATAGATGACATCACTGCTGCATCAAGTCAAGCATTTTCACCAAAGGACAGCAGGAGAATTGACAAATTGCTTACAGAGAGGATTGTCAATCATGCTTCACAGATCATCCATCTACTGACCAGTAAGGTGAGGTTTGTACATAACGCAGAGGTCACCTTTTTCTTCTTCTGTTAAAGAAGTATGTTTATTGGGAAAACCTAATCTTTGATGAATCTTTCGTTAGGATTTGGCCAAGACTGGATTTATATCTCAAACGCCCCTAGGCAAGGCACTCTAGGCGACTTTAGCTCTGCCCATGACACCCCTCCAGTCCCATCCACACCCATAATTTAGAATATTGGTGTGTCCAGGATGGCTAAGGCACCCCTCAAAATTTGAAGCTCTAAGCAGTTACCCATTCTGCCTATTGTGAAAAATCGCCCTGGATTTGGTGTCATGGCTAATAAGGGAAGAGTTGGGCAAATGGAAAGTATAATCATTAAGGTTTGGAGGATCTAAAGCTGGGCAGTCTGGCTGAGAATAATGGAAATCGTACAGCAACAGCAGGAGAACCACAGGTTGTCATTGTGCAAAAAAGGTATAGGGATGTCTATGCTTGTACAACTGCTGGATGGAATGATAGATCTTAAAGTGAACCTTCCACCTCAAATTCAAGTTTGTATACCTGAAAACGTCATTAAAAGCTGCCTATGTATCATGTTAACCAAAAGAGGCGCGTATATATAATTTAGGAAATATTCATATTTTTCTTTCTGAATGGTTAGCTCTCTGAGTGTGGGACTATATGTTGATGTATGCTAATTAAGCTTTTCAATGTGTTTTCATATGATAATTAAGGTGTGTTCTGCTGCACTGAAAGATTCACTTTTCGCGCATCAGTATCCTCTGAGCTATGCATCTGCTGCACTTTTGGCTAATACAACACATAGGCAGTTTTGAATGAAGTTTTCAGAAATGCAAACTTAAATTCAACATGGCAGGTACACTTAAGTGAGAAAATCAGATCTATTATGAGTTTCATTAGGAATTCCATGTTTCATAAGGGAAGATTCTGGCAAATGGAAAGTGTAATTGTTAACCCTTTGGGTGTCGGAGAGGTATCCAACATATGTATTTGGCTATATCTCTAGCACTCACAGAGTTAAAGGGATAGTAATTTTTCACAAAAACGCAGCTACAATTAATCTTCACAGTATTTGGGCCATGGAAAGTGTTATTACAATACTGTCAGATTTGTAGTTCAAGAATAATCGAATTATAAAGTATCCCCCTCTCACCCCCCTCTCACCCCTTTTGTAAGCCGCATCCTGTCAGATGTGGAATCTGGTCTTGGGACCGGACAGATCACAGCAAGGGAAAATCTTCTTACTGTGAGCATAAGGAAACCCTGCCTCCCTTGACAGGTTTTTCCTTATTCTTACTGAAGATTGTCCCTCTCTGTGATACATCTGGACAGTCTTGCTGCTCTGAGGTGAGCAGTGTTACATCAGTAAAAGGGCGGGAGGGGTATACTTTATCATGCAATTACTCTTGAACTACAACTCTGACAGTATTGAAATAACGCTCTCCATGGCCCAAATACTATGAAGATTAATTTGAGCTGTTTTTATTGTGAACCATTACTATCCCTTTAAGGCTTGGAGTTTCTACAGCTGGGCAATATGGCAGAGGATAATGAAACTAATAGAATATTAGTAGTGGGATAGTTGCAGGTTGGTGCGGTTGTAAAAGATAAAGGCATATATATGTTTGTAGACCTTGTAAATGGAATGCTATATCAAGGGAAGAGAGGGAATCCATTAGATGGTGTAGAGACAGTAGGGATAATGCCCTTAACATTTTAAGGACCAGAGGAGTGTGCAACGTCGTACAAAGCATTTTGTTGCGTAACACTTTGGTCCATAAAGGACTAGATTCCCCAAGAACTGTCACTCCAGTCAAAATCTTAAACTAAACACCACCCAGGTACCTACTAACTCACCATACTTTTCTCATCCACTGATTGTTCATGGACCAAACTAATTAAAAGTTGTATAGATTTAAACAGTGATTATTTTATTTTTTTAATATGAAGTTTATTTTATAGAACAAACAGCACAAAATAAAAGGTCACTAAATAAGATATAAGTATCCAACGTTAAAACAGAACATCTTAACTTGTGATGGATGCAAGTGGACATTTTAACCCCTTGAATGCTAGAGAGATCTTTATCATATATTTCAGCTTAGACATTCCATATTTCCGTGGGTAACCTTAAGTTTTTGTATGGCTTTGGCATATCTCTCTCTCTCTCTCTCTCGCTATATATATATATATATATATCTACGGGGAAGTGTCATGTGACCAAAAGTCTGTGTCCATGGACACACACACACACCCAGGGGCAGCAGAAAGGAAGAATTATGCAAAACTCCTCTGTACTGCCTGTCCCATTGGTAGAGCAAGGGGCATGATTTTCACAGGAGTGGGCAAGGGAACGTAGCCCCCCTTCCCACTCCTGTGAAAATCTCTGCAAGGACGTTACCCTTCACCACACACTTCCTCCCTCTATACCCTCCCTCCCATTTGCCACCTACATGACTTCAGCCTCCAACACAATGCACACCTCATCAGTCGACACATCGACTCACATTTCCCTTCACCTCCTCACTTTACACCCTCCCTCACCTTTGGCACATCGCCTTACATTCACATTCAACTGTTAGACTCACATTCACCTTACACTGTTCAAGTCACATCACGTCCCTACTATTTACAGACATCTGTCTACACTCTCTCCCATCCTCCCCTTCACCACCTGTCTCCCATTATCACAGTCTCCTCTGTCCACCTTCCCTCCTATTATCCTCTTCTTCCCTGTTTGTACTTACTTGGATTCACACTGCTTTTGCAAAAGCAATAGGCAAACCACATTAGGCAATAAGCTATATGCAAAATGGTATACCCAAAAAAGCTATACTCATTTTGCGCAACGCTATAGGAAGTATACTATCCGCAAAATGCTATACAAGCAATATCAGTACAAAACACACATGCTCTCTATCACACACTCTCACATGCTCTTGCTCAAACACTCACACACATATACTAACTGATGGAGAGTTGTGTAATGCAGTGCTTTGCAGTATGTTACACACCTTTTTAGACTAAGGGCTAAGCTGAGTTTTTCTCTATAGTGGACCAAAATGTTTCCCTTTCTTTCTTGGTATTTGTATCTACTTTGTGGGATTGTGCACCTGAGCATTCTAAACTACTGTGGTGAGTGAGTGCACCATCACCCCAATCCTGATTATAGAAAATGTCCAATTTCCCAGAATCAGCTTGGCTTCTAGTACAATATTATCCACTTGTTAACCATAATCTGTTGTGTCTTTTTTAGATTCCAGTACCCAGTGACAGTAACAAACTCTGTTCCTCAGAGCAGAAAGTGAAAGAACAACAGATTAAAATAACTACAGATGTGAATTTGGGACACCACACAGCACTGAACTCAGTGGGTAAGGGCAGTAGTGACTGAACATGAGAACCAGTGACATCCATTTTGTTGTTTGTGACATTTAATCCTTTGAGTACCAAAGTGGTGCTTAAATCATAGATAAGTAATAAGTTGCTCACTTGTTTGTCACTCAAGGGGTTAAAGTGTAGGTCATCTTTCTGTTTAACTTTATTGATACTACTAGTTCTCTCTCTCATAACTTCTTCCTCAACCATAAAAGCATGTTCAATAGCACAAGGTACCACTATCCCTGCCACTAAGAAGGCTGAAGGGAAGGATCCTAGGGTGCTATCTCCTACTAATTATTCATTACTCACAGCATACAGAGCACTCAGTGGGATTCCTCCTGATGTGATTCATGAGATCTAGGGACTCCTTTGCTTGTATTCTATACTGGTGAAGTCTTTCATGGTCCCACCAGAATTTCTCTGCACACACACGGTACACTGCCAGACACACAAGATTACAGAGTGAGCTGAGCTACACAGGCAAGGAAGTGCTAGTGTGGTCAGGAAAGATGTTAACCATTTAGAGCACAAAAAAGGAAGTCCCTTAGATGTTGACAGTGACATTTAAGAAAACCATAGCAAGGATAGACACACAGTATACAGACCACTGATAACTCTGTATGCTTTGAGTAATTAATGCCTGGAAGGAGAGAACTTCTTCCCTCCAGTCATTCCAGCAATGGATAGTGTCACATTGTACCACTGGTCAGGTACAAGAACCTTCCACTAGAGTGAGGACTACAAATATATTGAAACTTTTGGCTCCAAAGAGCTTTTTAAGTAGCCAGTTACCTGTTTTAGGAGCTAGTGAAGGGATGCACGTCCTTCTTCATGTTCTGTCAAAAACAAAATAAAGACTAAAACCCTGCTGCTACCGTCCCTGTCTCCATCTATACAAAATAAAATTAAAAAAAACCTGCTCGGGCCAGTGCCAGTGATTGTCCAGCTGGAGGGGTGACTTTACACGGATCCGTGACCCCCCTCTAGCTAGATGCTGATTGGCTAGGAGTTGAGTACCAGTCAATGGGAGAGTGGGAATTAATCTGATTAGGGATTGCTATTTAAAAGTCAGTCAATGTTCACATTTTCTCATTTTGGCTCGGAAAAAGGCCCAAGCAGTATTAAGGGTTTTTTTATTTGGTTTTATAGGTGACAACAGCAGCTGGGACAATGGTGGCAGGGTTTTAGGGCTTTTTTTTCTAATATTTATTTGATTTTTGACAGAAGAAACAGGAGGACCAGGGTGTCAAGGACACCACTGGAACTCCAGCATCAAGGTAAGTGTAATGCTTGTTACGAATGGTGTAAGAATGTGAATGAACAAAATGAATAAATGGATTTGAACAAATGATGTGAATGTGCTGATCGTTTCTGAACTTGTGTGTTCCGTGGCATTTGGTTTGTTGTTTAAATCTGAATGTCACAAAACACACACTTTTTGTAAAATTTGGCATTTGTTCTGAAATGACTACCCTCCAGGGTTTAGAAGCCTGAAGCAAAATTTTAGGAGCCTGGACTCCATGACGCCTGAGCTTTTTCTATACCTCTAGTAATGCCATAAGAGCAGTAATAAAAATGGATTAAATTGATATTTATTCTGCACTGACAACATTCACTTACAATTAAAGATGACTGTGACTTTAAAATAAACAGAACACCACAAATTAATTTGTAGCAAGTTCTCATAATTATTACTGTGCTGGTAGAATTATCAGCAAATGTACAGTCAATATTGTTTTCCACTCTGTCACAGTATACTACTAACAGTGCTGTTCTCTGTTCAGTTTCACACACCATTTCTAACTACTACTATCCAATGCTGTTCCTTCTCCCCACACACAGCAGCTTTCTTCCACTGCATCTTGTTCTTGACACTCCACCCTCCCTTCACTCCCTCTTCCACAAGTGTACAGACAGAATAATAGTAATCTTCCATCTACCTCTGTGCAACAACACAGTTTATATTGTCACCTACCCTCTTCATTTGGGTATATAGAAATGTAGAATGTGATAGCATTGGCCCATCTAATTTGCCATTTCTGTCATCTCTACTTAATGGACTAATAGGGTTATATTAAATATGTTTAGATAAAATGTCATGCTAGCCTGGTTAAATGTCTGTATAAACATATATTAAAGTAGAATATTTCCTCATAATAACCCAGCAGTTAGATTAGTATGGCCAGAAAAAAACAGCCTCTAGGAATGTTGTCATTGTGCCTTTGCTCAATAGATAAATGCACAGCACAACCTCTGTTGTTTAAAGGATTAAGATGACTATATGCAGAGAGCAGAGTTGGAGGTTCAGTGGTCCTCATAGCAATCATCATATCTGCCTCCATGATATCCAGGACTGACTGAAGATGACCCTTGAACCAAGGGGCAAGGGAAAATTCATAGGAACCATTAGGATAAGTAAGTGGGGTGTTATTATCAAGATGTGTTAGTACTCCTTTAAGAAAAATAAATTATTTTTATCTTCATCTTAGTTTTTACCCAAGGTGGCATCTTCTATAGTTCACTTTTGTCCTTCAAGGCTAAGCAGAGAGAAACTTCCTTCATGATCAAGCCTGATTATTGAACTGAGCATGTACATACATATTCACTAGCTGTGATATATTCTTTGTGAGCAAAAAGTTTCAAAGCCGCTGTGAATTATTAAAAAATGTAACCATGCATTATGCTTTTTTCCAAGATGTGGTGTCTTTATATTGTAATGTTTAAAAGAATGTCCCCTTTTCTTCCTTTTATATTTCCATGAAAAATGCTCCCTCAATACATTTAATTAAATTGTTGTCAGTCTAGACCAGTGGTTCTCAATCTTTTTTTAACTCGAGGCACACCTAACAGGAAATCTGGAGTTTTTGTGGCACCCCTAATTTAATGTAATGGCTAATGAAAGGTACAGTACATAAATATACAGCTATTATTAGATCTCACAATCATAATAACAAAAATAAACATATTGTGCATAACAATTTCCATAAATCTACAATTAAAAGAAAATATAGAAATTTTTGTAAATGTCTTTGTAGAGCACATGGGGCACCCTTAGCTAATGTTTGTGGCACACCAAAGTGCCACGGCACCCTGTTTGAGAATCACTGGTCTAGACGAACCAACGAGGGGGTATAGTGGAAAGTGTCTGAAAAAGGAACCCAAGTGATCTCTCACTTGCACAAACATAGTCTGGACTGTTAGACTCTGAAGTCCATCAGTTAAGTGAACGTCTTCTAAGACCAACACTAAGGATCTATGGAGGATGTGCACTCATCCCGCATAGTGTGTTACTAATATCCACAAACTTCTGTGTTACGTTCCAGCTTGATTCACAAAGTAAATGTGACAGAAATCTTATAAAAATTCCTTGTGTAATGGTACTTTTAGTGTACTAAAAGATTGAGAATAAAGCCTAACCTTTATTGGGTTAAGTAAAAAATGATTAAAAAACAAATAAAAAATCCTTAAAATCAAAGATATCTTTGCTTGAGTTAAGTAAAGTCTCTATCACAACCTCTTTGTAGGATAGCGTTTTCTTGTAACACCAATATAATCTCAATTACTATATGAATAAAATAGTGTAAATCATATAGGCCTTGGTTCAAGAATCTTTGCCTAATAGCTTGTAGTTTTGCAGTCAGATGACAGCAGGGGTGGTGGTCAGTTTTCTGACCCCACCAAATGACTGACATAAACTGTTTTGGGGCTGCATAAACCAGCCTGGCAATTTATTAGGTGTACTGCCATAACAGGGTAACATAATTACCCTTTCATTGTCTAAAATTTAGACCGTTTTCCCATATTGTTAGCCCATTTCTAAATGTCTTTTTAAAGATATGGCAGCCAGACCATCCTCATATAAGGTTTGACCAGAAATTGGTAAAGTGGTTTAGCTCCCTTTTTCATTTTGCTGCGAACTGCTCTTTTTATTCATCCTAGTGTACTGCTGGCTTTTCCCCTGCTTTGCAACTTTACTTGCCTACCATTAAGTACGCTTGAATAATAATTGTAGGTTATTTTCCTCTGCAGTTATTGTCAGTAAAATGCATCAAATTCGGTATGTAGGAAATATTTTGCAATAAAGACAATCTGTTTTTGATCCCATACCCTTGATGATACCTGTAATTTTGGGTTACCTTTTAAAGGGATAGTAATGTTTCATAATAAAAGCGGCTCCAATTAATCATCATAGTATTTGGACTTTGGAGAGTGTTATTTCAATTCTGTCAGAGTTGTAGTTCAGGAGTAATTCAATGACAAAGTATCCCCCTCCCGCCCCTTTTACTGATGTAACACTGCTCATTCCACATCTGAGAGGAGATGACTTACACTAAGTAAAAGGGGCGGGAGGGGAAACTTTGCTTGTGAATATCTCTCAAACCATAAAGGTTTGAGAGATAAGACTTATATCGTTCATGTTTTTTTTTTAATGCCTACAAAATAAAATAAAGATAAAACGAAGTATTACTACCCCTTTAAGACTATGACATGAATAAAAGAGATCCCAGTATTTATCCTTGAAATACTCCACTGGTAACCTATCATTTATCTGAGAGTACCTCATTGACTTTGACATTGTTGGCCAAGATATTATCTAGATAAATTACTGGAGTCTAGTTCTAAACATGGCAATTTATCATGAACCATATTTGTTGCTCCATTGTAGTCATTTTTAACATTAACACATCCGTATAATAATTCTTCCCTTACCTTAATGTGGTAAGAAAGTCCTAATGGCCCTTGTGATTTTTTTCCTTGCTCTGTGGTACAAGAGATAACATGTTCAATAAGTCCTGGATGTCATGTCATGTGGATATAACAGTTACAGGAAGGACCTTAGAACCTCAAACCCTGCTCAGTGCACATTGTAATATTAACCTATTAAGGACCATAAGGTTGTGGAATGCATTGCTTCTTTATGTACTGCACACCCCATTGGCCCCTAAAGGATTAATTAGGCTTTTATATCTGCCTGCTTCAATTTGGAAAAATCTGCCAGCATCTGTCATGTTTGCCTCCCATGAACATGACATCTAGGACTGCCTGAAGAGGCAAAATTCATAAGGGCCATTATGATTCTCTTTCCATAGTAAGGAGGAAGGTTATTATTAGGAGGTAGTAGTTCTACATTAATGAAGGGAGCATTAAACCTTTTTTTATGAAAACTTTTTGTTATAGAGCTTTTTCTGCTGAGTAAAACAAAGACACTCCCACCGATATCAGTTGTTCTATTCAAATGTTATAGCAATTCACATACTCAGGAAGTTAATTTAATGTGTTTACTTCCTGAAAGTTCTAACTGACAGGAAGTGACTCTGCAGTTTCTATCACATTCTGTCGAGAACTGTAAGGCACTGACCTTCCTTTCCATTAAAATGGAACAGAATAACTAATTGGAATTTGACCACTAGAGAGCAATGCTAATGAAAAAAAACAGCGTTTCTTTTAAACTAAAAGAAATGCTGGAAATATAACAATATATATTTTTTCATAAAAAAAGTTTACTGCTCCTTTAAGCTGACAAAAAGTCAAGTATGATGTGATATTCTTACAGTGAATCCATGCTGCCTTAAATTATTTAATCCTGCAGATTTGTTTATTAACATTCCCACTACAGATGTCACACACAGGCAATAGTTGCCTAATTTTTATGTTATAATTCATTTTGTGTAGAGCTTAAAGCAAAAAAGTAATTTCTACAAATATCAGCATTTTTTTAAAACTCTTACTCTAAATGTCACTTATCTAAACTTTTTTTTCTTACAACTCTGATTTTAAACAATTTAAAATAAAAATAATCAACATAATGTTTTATTAACAGATCTTCTAAAACTAAAATTGGAGCAGAAAGAAGAAGTGGTAGATTGTGAAAAATGTGAACAAGTTGTTAATAAGGTGGAAAGCATAATCAAAACCTCCACAGGTGGGTGATAAGAATTGATTTTCTACTGCAGTGGTTCTCAGATTATTCCAAAGGGATCAGTAATAGGCTACAACTAAAGGGTTTCCTTGCTTGAACACAAGCTAGATTATTGTGTCTCACATGTATTAGAAAAGGCATCTCCTTAACCCTAGTTTATTCTGTGAATATAGATTTGAAAATCTCTGTACAGCCAATTCAGACAATCAATTAATCTATCAATCAACACTTAGTGTCAGCAATGACTATGATCTTCAGAAAAAAGGAAGGAAGGTAGATTAATATAAATATATATAAATATAAAAATGAAAGGTCTTTTCAAGAGAACTGAGTCACATTTTTTTAAAATCAATAATTGTATCTCTAAGTTTTATAAAGTGAGATAATGGACACTTTGTCATCATAGTAACATAACATAGTTGATAAGGCTGAAAAAAAGACGTGCCCATCAAGTCCAGCCCATGCCAAAAACAACCCTGTTGATCCAGAGGAAGGCAAAAAAAAACCCTCTGGAGCAATTTCTAATTTAGCCCCAAGTGAGTAAAAAAATTCCTTCCTGACTCCAAATGGCAGTCAGATATTTCCCTGAATCAACATCCTATCTGCTTTGAAGCCATCTGTCATCATTTTCAATATTGTTCTGTGCTAGATAGGCATCCAGTGCTTTTTTGAAAGCAGTTGCATTATCTGTGACTTAAAATTAATAACATGCAAAGTGAATTCTGTTATGTTAATGTTAAAGGAATAGTACACCCCCAAAATATAACTTAACTAAAATATTAGCCAAATATCCCTGACTTAAACTATCATGATCTGGATTTGCAGTGGTTAATACTTAACCAGTCGCTTGGCCAATCACATGGTGTAAAACAAGCGGTAGGGAGAAACAGCCTCCAGATCTGGCACTGATCAGTGACTGGTGCTATGGGAGCTGGGACTGACGTCTCAAGCTCCTCTAGAATCACTGTTTTCTAATATACTGCAACTCGCACAAAGCAGAAAACAGGCCACCTTATGTGTCAAATATTCTCTCGATCAGAGCAGACTTATCCTGGTGTATAGCAGTAGGTCCTTAGTTTTCAAATCCTGATAATATATGTTACAAGCAAAACTAGGCAAAGTCAGGGCACAAATCTATCTCCATATATTTCAAGGTAAAAGTGAAGTACTTCTTGGCAAAACAGATGTACCTTATGAGCCTTATTCAGAAAAAAAAGATGAACCATTCTACATAGTAACACAGTAAATTCGGTCAAAAAAAGACACACGTCCATCAAGTTCTGGAACATCCCTACTGCAACAAGGGGCAAATAACAGTTCCCAAAATTCCCTTTGATTTAGTAAGGTTTCTATCCCTTTTAATGTCTTAGAGATCACCAAAACATTGCTTCACAATGGATCAATGGGAATTTTAATTTCACTGTCGTCCAATACAGGTCACTGGTACCATGGGATGTGTAGTCCCCTTTAATAGGCAGGAACAATTATGCAAATAATTTGCAAGGGGCGGAGCCTCCCCTCTTACTTAAGCCACCTTCTGGCCAGAGCCACCCATATTGATTTGTTCCTGGTGTGCTTGCACACCAGGCAGAGAACAGCTATGCTTCTTAGAGTTTTATTATTTTTTTATTCAAATATGGAATACCACCATTAGGAGGGTGACCATGGCTGTGAATTGCCCTCTTCAAAGTGGCTGGTGCAGCTTCCAGGGATTTCTGTGGACCTATACCTGAAGAGGGGACAGCTTGTGTTAAGCAGCTCCCCTGTTGGGGAAATTACCTCTGGTTCTTTCCCTCCCTATCATGGTCACCTGAAGACAGAAGTCTGCGAGAAAGGTGAGTCACCCATTGAGTGCTGAAGGTCCACTTGTCCCCACAGTGTCCCTTTGATGGGCTTGTATTTGGGAGTTTTAATACACTCCAGCACTCATAGGGTGTTTTTATTGCATTATCACTATTTATGCAATTTCTGTGTTATTCTCTGAGTTTTGGAGCATTGGGTATTCATTTATTTATGTTTCTCATGTATTTCATGCTTGTTTGGGCACTTTTTAATGTTTTACTAAACTTTATTAAAAATGGTGTTCCGCGCCTTTAAGCGCGGCTTTTTCCCGCTCAGCAGCAGAGCTCCTTTACTCTCTATGGGAATTCACAGTTTGGGACATATCTCTGAAACCGCTTGTCACAGCAACTTCAGAGTGGGCTCATTTTATTGCTAGGCTCCTGCTCTATCATCCGGTTGGTGTTTTATTAATGTAGGGGGTTCAGGGGGGCTTCGGGCACTGTTTGGGGTACTTGCATAGGGAAAACTACATTTCCCATGAGCGCTTAGCTCGCGCTCGTTTCTGATTGGCTGTCATGACGGCCGCCATTTTGTGGTACTTTTCCAAGGCGAGTACACTACGCAGGGACCGAGCCTTCTCTCTCCTCACCAGATTAACCCTTCGCTGGCCAGATAAGTCCGTTTTTAGACCTTTTCTGGGGTGAAACTTTAATCTTTAACACTTTTCTGGGTGATAGTGTTTTTTGTGGGGTATATTGACGCTGTGAGCATGTCTACTTCACTGGAGCTAGGGGCTAGACCCAAGACTAAGGAGGCTGGGGGGTCTTCTACCCCCATGGCGTTTTGCTCCTCTTGCCACATTGGGCTGGATTGCGATAATGTGGGGGATCTATGCCCTAATTGTACTGATAAAGATAGCAACCCTGGGCTTCCCAGCCACGCTATTGAGCCATCTTGGGTGAGGGAGTTTAAAGCTGCCACTAGGGATCTCAGATCCACGCTTCAACTCTTTCCCTCTCAGGTACAGGGGGCTCTCCAGGTCTGGCAGACCCCCTCTACTATCAGGACCTCCCTGCCTAAGCCACAGGGAGCTCCTGATATCACTGATTCTTCTGAAGAAGAACTTTTACAGGATTCTGATGCTGAGGAACGTACTGTTATTGAATCTAACAGGTCCATTGGGGACCCCTATGAGTGTGACCCTGAAGTTTCGGCTGAGGGTCTGATCAGAGCGGTTCTGAATACGCTCAACCTTCCTCTGACTCAGGAATCCACTTATGATCCTACTGATGTTTTTCAGAAAAAGCCATCTAAACCTGTTGTTTGTTTTCCAACTAACCCTACTCTTGCCCGTCTGGTTTCTGAGGCATGGAAGAATCCTGATAGATCTTCCTCTGTCTCCAAAAAGTTTGCCAAACTTTACCCTTTTCCCGAAGCGGAGCTGGCAAAATGGGTTCATCCTCCCAAGGTGGATGCTCCTGTGTCTAGACTATCCAAATCTACTGCTTTGGCTGTCTCAGATGCCTCTGCCTTGCAGGACTGGACGGATAAGAAATTAGAGCTCTCTCTTAAATCTATTTTTGCCTCTATTGGCACTGCCATGCGCCCCACCTTTGCTGTGGCATGGGTTAATAGGGCTATTGCAGCCTGGACTGAACGACTGACTGAAGCGGTTCGCCAGGATGCGCCTGTATCTGAACAGTTGCAGCTTCTTGCTAATATCACTGAAGCTCAGAACTATGTTGCTGATGCTGCTTTTGATGCTGTGCGCATGATGGCGAGGGCCTCCACTTCTTCTGTGGTGGCTAGACGCGCTCTTTGGCTGAAAATTTGGTCTGCTGATACAGCCTCTAAGAAAGCCTTGCTTTCCTTGCCCTTTCAGGGGAATTTGCTCTTTGGCTCTGAGCTCAAAGAAATGATCAGTGAGGCTACTGGCGGTAAAAGTACTCTTCTACCCTCAGTCTTTAAGAAAAAGTTTCCAGCCAAACGCAATCGGTCCTTTCGTTCCTTTCAGACTGAGACACGCTCCTCGGCCCAAACGGGTCCTCCCACTACGCGCTCCTCCTCCAAGCCCAAACAGTCCTGGAGGCCCAAAGTTGCCTCCAAGGCCAAGACCTCCAAGACTGCTTCGGCATGACTCGCCGAACCCGGGTCCGCATCCGGCTGTAGGCGGTCGTCTCCGCATCTTTCGCCGGTCTTGGGAGGAGTCAGTGGCGGACCCATGGGTTCTTCAGGTGGTGTCAGAGGGATACAGGATCCCTTTCTCTTCCCTTCCTCCTTTTCGGTTCCATTTTACTCGTCCTTCTCAGGAACCCTCAAAAAGGCGTCTGTTCGACGACGCTATTCAGGATCTCTTGGACAAAGAGGTCCTGGAGGCGGTTCCGCAGGGGGACACAGGTTCAGGATTTTATTCCAACCTGTTTGTGGTAGCCAAAAAGGACGGAGGAGCCCGTCCCATCTTGGATCTCAAAGATCTCAATGCCTATGTGGTGACTTCCCACTTCCGCCAGGAGTCCCTGCGCTCTGTGATTGCAGCAATGTCTCCAGGGGAGTTTCTTGCCTCCCTGGACCTTCAGGATGCTTATCTTCACATCCCTATTCATCCAGAGAGCAGGAAGTATCTCAGGATTGCCTGCCACAGGGGACACTTTCAATTTACAGCGCTCCCCTTTGGACTGACTACAGCTCCTCAAGTCTTCCAGCGGGTGCTGGGCTCCTTGATAGCGGTGCTCCATCAGGATGGGATCAGAGTGACACCCTACATGGACGATCTCCTACTGAAGGCCTCCTCAGCGGAGCTTCTCCACCAGCAGTTGCAGAGGTGCATGCACACCCTGAACCGTCACGGATGGATCCTGAATCTGGACAAGTCGGACTTGATTCCTTCTCAGAGGCTTCTGTTCCTGGGTCTCCTGTTCGACACTCGCCAATGCATGGTGTTTCTTCCAGAGGACGTGGCTCACCAGATAGCCGTCAGAGTGGCTGGGATTCTGGACATGGACGAAATTCCAGTTCCGAAGTTGTCGTCCTTAGTGGGGAAGTTCATTTCCACGATCGAAGCAGTACCATTTGCCATGGCCCACTCCAGGGATCTTCAGAGATTTGTGATCCAGACGTGCAGGAATCATCCAGATCATCAACATCTGTCTGTTTCTCTTCCTCCTCATGTCGAGTCGAGTCTGCACTGGTGGTTAGATCTCTCTCATCTCTTGAAAGGGAAATCCTTTCTAGTTCCTCATTGGACCACAGTCACAACGGATGCCAGCCTTCGGGGCTGGGGTGCAGTCTGGGGTCGCTTCAGTGCTCAGGGGAAATGGGGTCTGGAGGAATCCATGCTCTCCATCAATGTTCTGGAACTTCGAGCTGTCCGGCTGGCCCTGAGGCACTGGGAGTCTCAATTGACCGGTCTTCCAGTCAGAGTAGAGTCCGACAACGCCACGGCGGTGGCTTACATCAACAGACAAGGCGGCACAAGAAGCGGTTCCGCCTGGTGGGAAGTCAAGGATATTTTGTCTTGGGCAGAAGATCACGTGCCTGTCATCTCTGCAGTTCACATTCCAGGCGTGGACAACGTCATGGCAGACTTCCTCAGTCGTCACACCGTCGACAGCGGAGAATGGGCTCTTCACCCAGAGGTGTTTCACATGCTCACTCAACGGTGGGGGATGCCAGTGGTGGATCTGATGGCTACCAGACACAACAGGAAGGTTCCGGTGTTTTGCTCCCGGTTGAGGGACTCCCTTGCTCTAGCAGTGGATGCCTTGTCGATCCCTTGGGACTTCCCCCTGGCTTACATCTTCCCCCCTCTTCCTCTATTGATCAGAGTTATTCAGAAGTTGAAGAGAGAACGTTGTCCTGTCATCCTGATTGCTCCAAACTGGCCTCGCCAGTCCTGGTTTCCGGAATTGATGGCCATGTCAGTGAAGGATCCAATCCCACTTCCAGCCCGTCCGGACCTGCTTCTTCAGGGGTATCTGTGGAAAGAGGATGTTCACTCTCTCCGTTTGATGGCATGGCGGTTGAATCCTCGATTCTAGCTAAGAAAGGCTTTTCTCCTTCTGTGGTGTCGACGATGCTCAGTGCTCGTAAGCCTGTGTCTTCCAAGATCTATCATCGCATTTGGTCAACTTTCGTGACATGGTGCTCTGTCAAGCAGTTGTCTCTTGACTTCCATCTTCCCACTGTCCTGGCCTTCTTGCAGGACGGTGTGGACAAGGGGCTCAGTCTGAGTTCCCTCAAAGTTCAGACCTCTGCCTTGTCTGTGTTTTTCCAGGAACGGATTGCCATCCTTCCTGATGTGAAAGTCTTCTTCCAAGGTGTGACTCATGTTCGACCTGCCTTCAAGAGTCCTGCTCCCCAGTGGGATCTCAATTTGGTGCTGGGAGTTCTTCAGCGACCACCGTTTGAATCCTTGGCTTCCATTCCATTACGTCTTGTGACTTGGAAGATGGCCTTCCTTTTGGCTATTGTGTCAGTACGCCGGGTGGCAGAGTTACAGGCATTGTCTTGTAAACCTCCTTACCTGGTGTTCCACAAGGATAAGGCTGTGCTTCGCACTACCAAGGAATTCTTACCCAAGGTTGTGTCTGAGTTTCACATCAATCAGGAGATTGTGGTTCCCTCTTTCTGCCCTAATCCTTCATCTGACAAGGAAAGAGATCTCCATTTGTTGGATGTGGTGCGTTGCCTCAAGTTTTATGTTCACCGCACCGAATCTATCAGGAAGTCTGACGCTCTATTCGTCATTCCTGAGGGGCCTAGGGCAGGAAGACCGGCTTCCAAAGTTACCATTGCCTCTTGGATTAAGGCTACCATCCGTGAAGCCTATAAGTTGAGGAATAAGCATGTTCCCTTCAGGGTGACTGCCCATTCCACCAGATCTATTGGGGCCTCCTGGGCCTACAAGAATCAAGCTTCTGCTGATCAACTGTGCAGAGCGGCCACTTGGTCCTCTGTGCACACTTTTTCTAAGCACTACCGAGTTGATGTACTGGCATCGGCTGATGCCAGCTTTGGAAGGAAGGTCCTGGAGGCAGTCTTGCCTGTGTAGGTCTTCCGCTCTGTGATCCTTAGTGCTTCCTTACTGTTGAGCCCGGTTGGCTCGTGTTCCGTGTGCTGTGTTAAGTTCAGGGATTGTTCCCTTGATTGGTGTCCGTTGACACTTACAGTTTGGGCTATGTTATCAACTGGTTAACAGTTCTAGTGACTTGGGCCTTGCGCCTGGTCCTTGCCTTACTTCCCGCCTCTGGATCAGCTCAATGTTTGTACATCCCATGGTACCAGTGACCTGTATTGGACGACAGTGAAAATAGGATTTTAGTCTTACCTGTTAAATCCTTTTCACTTAGTCCATACAGGTCACTGGTCTCCCACCCTGTCAAGGGACCAGTCTTGGCTCTCCTGTGGCATTCAGTGGGAGACCGTTCGGGCATGCTCACAGGAGTCTTTCTTTTTTGCTTACCTGGGGTCAGTTTAGGGTCTCAAATCAATATGGGTGGCTCTGGCCAGAAGGTGGCTTAAGTAAGAGGGGAGGCTCCGCCCCTTGCAAATTATTTGCATAATTGTTCCTGCCTATTAAAGGGGACTACACATCCCATGGTACCAGTGACCTGTATGGACTAAGTGAAAAGGATTTAACAGGTAAGACTAAAATCCTATTTTCGCCCCATGGTTCAGTTGTTATGCTTCAGAATTGCTCATATTTTGCTTCTCTGAATAAGGCCCTGTGTTCTAGAAGAATAGAAGTAAAACCAGTTTGCCCCTAATGAAAGTTCAGTTTGTTTTTACATTGAATTAAAGGGATAGTATTACTTCAAAATTACTATCCCTCATATTGTAGCCCTTAATAAACTGAGTTAAATGGCACCAGCGGCATCTCTCAAACCTTTATGGTTTAAGAGATAGCCGCTTTCAAAGTTTTCTCTCCCCTGCTGTCAGCATTCTGCTGCCAGCAGGGGAATCCGGTCCCGGAACAGGCGGAGGCTCTTAAACAGAGCCGATATCTCATTATGGAAGGAAAAATGATTCATTGAAACAGTCTTCTACGTGTGCTTGGTTACCAAACACACGTAGAAGACTGTTTCAATTAATAATTTTTCCTTCTATAACGAGATATCGGCTCTGCTGAAGAGCCTCCACTTGATTCAGAGACCGGATTCTCCTGCTGGCAGCAGAACGATGACGTCAAGGGAGAGGAAACTTTGAAAGCGGCTATCTCTTAAACCATAAAGGTTTGAGAGATGCTGCTGGTGTCATTTAACTCAGTTTATTAAGGGCTACAATATGAGGGATAGTAATTTTGAAGTAATACTATGGCTTTAAGATTGGTTTATATGTTTCACTAGCCGGTGCCACCAACTAATAAAGTTTCATTTCTCCAAAACTATTTAGATTCTAAACTATTAGCATATAGAGAGAGAGTTTTTGCTTTAAAACATGACTAAACTTATCTTAAGGTGACAGTTGCACTTTAATAGCATTTTTTTCTTTTATACTGTTATTTTCTCCAGTTGTAGACCCAGGACACTCTTACATGGTGGCTTTTACATTTTTGTAAACCTTAGATTTTGTTCTCACAGATGGAACTGAAGAGAAAAATAATCAGGAACTACATCAATCACCGCTCCACTTAACAAGCTGTACAATAAAAAATCACAGACTTACTCCGGTGTATCATGGGAAAAAAACCTGGAGCTCAGCTAAATCGAAACGGAAACCACTACGCCTTGCAGAAAGCTCATCAGTGGAAATGATTACAAGCGACAATCAAAATCACCCATATGTTTATTGGGAAAATTTGTCAGATGCATCCGTTTTCTCAGATCAGTGCATAAAACAGAGCATGAACATAGTGAAAAGTCACAAGGGGCTTCAAGTAAATAATTATAACAACAGGGAGTTTGGTACAATGACAAAAAAATTTGATGAAACCATTGTAAGCCAAATTCCAGATACATATATAGGACACAAAAATACCTTTACTGGCTTGAACAGCAGTCAAAGTACCCTAATGGATGAAAGGCCATTTGGATTTCCTGATTATGGGGAAAGTTTTAGTAGTATATCTCATTTAGCTAAGATTAGTCCTGGAAAACTTTCTCCAGTCTATGACATCAAGAGAGACCCTGATTTAGTCGAACATAAAGGAAACCCCAGTAAAGAAGTTCCATATGCTGTTACTGAAAGTGGAAGAAGTTTTGTGATCAGTTCTAATGTAATGAAGACTCAAACATCCCACAGTGGAGAGAAGTCCCATATCTGCAGTGAGTGCGGAAGTGGGTTTGTCAGTAGCTCTAGTCTTCTTAAACACCAAATAATCCACACAGGAGAGAAGCCGTACACTTGCAAAGACTGTGGTAAAAGTTTTAGCTTTAGTTCAAGCCTTATTAGGCACCAGAGAGTTCACACAGGAGAGAAGCCTTATGTTTGCAAAGAGTGTGGTAAAAGCTTTAGTATCAGTACAACACTTGTAAGACACAGGAGGGTCCACACAGGAGAGAGACCGTATGCCTGTAAAGACTGTGGGAAGAGGTTTACTTGTAATTCACACCTTGTTATCCATCAGAGACTTCATACCGGAGAAAGACCCTATACTTGTGTTGAATGCGGCAACTGTTTTAGTAATGGATCTGACCTTGTTAAGCATCAGAGAACACACACTGGTGAGAGGCCTTATTCTTGTAATGAGTGTGGAAAATGCTTTAGTATCATTTCCAACCTCATAACACATCAGAAAGGGCACAAGGGGAAAGGTCACTGCAAAAAGAGCCTTGTAAAAAGTGATCACTAACAAAGAGCACAGAGTAGATGCACATACCCTTGACACTGATAACGTGACAAGCAGACCAACAGAAAATGCACTTTTCTCAACTAAAGGCCTATATTTCAGAATGCTTTATAATTTATTTATAGATAGAATACAGTTGTTTTTCTCAAAGTTTATTATTTATATCATGGGTTATTTAACGAAAGGGCAACCTTTTATTTTGACTTTACATATTCTGCAAGAGTATAAGTCAAATTGCGTATAACAGGGTTTTTTTCTTTTCATCTTCACCTTTTTGGGCTTTTCTACATTGTTTCACTGTGTTTTGTTTTACATTGTTATACTCAGTCTACGTTCATAGCACCACATAGAATGCGTTCTGAAAAAAAAACATTCAAATAGCTCTGTGTCAGTGAAAACCAGGTGAAAAATATATGCAATTTGGCTTAAATATCATGCACTTGCAGAGTTTGTAAAACCAAAATAAAGGGTTGCTGTTCTTTTAAGGACTTTAAATGAAAACAAATACCGGGGTTTTCCATAAAGTTGCCCACCCGATAAGCCTCCCATGGGCGCTTATTTTAGGTGGGAGGCTATATGGGCTCAGATCTTTGCAAAAAATTGTTTCAGCGCTCAATATTCACCTGAACTTTCTGTTCCTCCTCTCCTCACAATTTGTTTTTTTAAACCCTGTCAGATAACTTTCCTCCCTCCCCCCAGTGCTATCCGATGTCATAATAATCCTCACTTGCTTCAATTTAAGTCCCCATGCTATCCTATTAAAAATAATTCTTACTTGCTTCAATTTGAAGTCCCCATGTTTCCAGATGGGAGCAGGCAAAATATAAACTATGCAAGTCTTCCCCTGCGGGCGTCATGTTTTCATTTGCCACCCGCTACTTTCAGTGCTCTCTCACGATCTTCCGGCTATGGTTTTGCCCTGTGAGGACTTTGAGATCCTCATAGGGCATAACCATTGGCTGGAGGCGGAAGGTCCTGGAAGCCCATTGAAGGAAGCGGGCAGTAAATGGAAGCATGCTGCCGGCAGGGGAAGACTTGCATAATTTATATTTTCAGAAAAGACAACTTCCAGCGCTAACTCACCTAAATGTGTAAAAAATATATATGTGTATATATATATATATGTGTGTATATTACCTTATAATACAATTAATTATATTAAAGTGTCCATTAAGGAATAAATAGAGATACCTGAAGTGTGCAGCAAGGAATACAGGGGCTCTCCAACCCCCCAAAGAAGTGTAAAACTAGAACAGACCATAAACCTGCGCTCCTCCAGAATAATAGTGATTAGTGCACCCTATATAGGGCATATGTAATAACACTGTATAAGAATGAGGCATTAGTGTCAACCTTTTTAGGCTCTTTTTTGGGCCTAAAAAGGTTGGCACTAATGCCTCATTCTTATACAGTGTTATTACATATGCCCTATATAGGGTGCACTAATCACTATTATTCTGGAGGAGCGCAGGTTTATGGTCTGTTCTAATTTATATTTTGCCTGCTCTCATCTGGAAACATGGGGACTTCAGTAGGGACTTGAAATTGAAGCTAGTAAGAATTATTTTGAATAGGATTGCATGGGGACTTAACTTGAAGCAAGTGTGGATTATTATGACATCGGATAGCGCCGAGGGGAGGGAAGTTATCTGACAGGGTTACATTTTTTTTAAACAAAAAATCTCTTGGGTATAATATGCACCCCCCATTTAACATAAGGTGAAGTGGAGTAAAGTTGTGCGTATTATACCCAAGATTTTACGGTATATATGGAGGGATACTTGGCCAGTACTTATAATGGACTGTCTGGCAGGGGACTCAGGGCACTAAGCGAAGCACTAAGTGAAGTGCAGAAAAGCTAGAATACAGCCAAACTCTATGGGCTCAGATACTAGTACCGGTACAAAATGTCGCCATGATCAAAATGGCGGCATGAGAATCTCGCACTGCATGACAGCGTGATTGTCATGTCACCTACTGAATGGTCTCACACTTTATACATTTAACCCGGTCGCTTGTTCACCTTTATTTTATTAATGCAACTTGTTTTCCCATTATCTCATTTCAGCTCATAACACAACAGACAGGGTTTTTTTCACTGTAATATTTCTGCGAAGTCCTAATTAGGTTATATCAGTCCCCGGTCTCTCACTCCCCTTCAGATATAAGATATGAGGGCTTCACAGCATCCTACAGAGTGATATAAGTGACTACGGTATTACAGCCCTGGGCTGTTATTCGGTCCAAGAATAAAGACCAAAAAAACAGGCTTTTCCGTTTAACGGCCCTGGGCGACTTTACGGAAAACCCCAGTACCAAACTGCTGGGATTTTGAATTAATGAGCCGTGTTTTATAAAGAGCTGTCCCTTAACCAGAATAATTTTATGCTGGTGACTTGAAGACTGATGAACCATTGAGCATGATGTGGTGTTGGATATTCTGCACTCTCAGACATGAGCAAAATCTGTCCCGCTGAATGATTTTTTTTTTTCTGGCCCTCTGATGTATATGGCGGTTACACTTACTGCTGTGTTGTTGCAAAAGACAAAGACCACAAATAGTACATTACAGCATCTTTGTGCACATAAGTCAAAGCTGATACAATGGATCATTCTTCCGGTGCAGAGAGCCCAATGTGATGGGGTTTGTGTATGATTGATCAGGTTTGTATATGTTCCTCCTGTGTGCAGCAACACATGACTTTTGTTATTTCTATCACAACTTGTATCTCTCAAGTATTATTAAGGAATTTGAATAATTCTGGAACAAACCAATTGTACCATAGGGTACAAATTAAAATTCCCCAAATTGCCATTGAGTAAAATGTGAGTTTTAGCCACTTAAACTCTAGCACCTCATAATATGTTCACCTTTAACCCTTTGAGTGCAAGTGGTATGCAATGCATTGCATAGCAATGAGTTGCATACCCCTCTGACACTCAAAGGGTTACATCAACGGGAATTTGTATTTGTCCCACATTGTGTAGTTGGTGTGCTCCATAATGACTCTGTCTTTCTCTGTAACACACACACTTTCTCTCACAAACAAGAACATGTCTATACATGTCTTTTTGTCTCACTCTCACAAACTCACACCTATATATCTCTCACATACACAAACACAATGGGGGTTATTCAGCAAGGCATGATTAAGACGTTATAAAATGGAAATGATTTCTCCGTTGCTATCACTTCTCCGGTTCCTATGTTATTCTATGGAGCCTATGCACTAAGATCTCCAAAACCTAAGAAATGTTAGTGAATTGGCTCCATAGAATAACATAGGAATTGGAGAAGTGATATCACTGGAGAAGTCATCTCCACTTTATCAAAACTTAGTGAATAACCCTTATGTTTCACAAACACACACCTCTGTGTCTATCACATACACAATATATAGTAATACTTTGTTTTAACTTTATTTTATTTTATAGGCATTGAAAAAACATGAAGAACGATATAAGTCTTATCTCTCAAACCTTTATGGTTTAAGAGATATTCACAAGCAAAGTTTCCCCTCACCGCCCCTTTTACTTAGTGTAAGCCATCTCTTCTCAGATGTGAATCTGGTTGTAAGACCAGACAGATAACAGCAGGGGACAATCTTCTTTATATGAAAACAATGAAAGCCCTACCCCCCTTGACAAGCTTTTCAGGTTTTTCCCTTATCTTAATTGAAGATTGTCCCTCTGTGCAATCTACCTGGGCACCTCCTTTCTGCTTTGGCTGAGCAGTGTTACATCAGTAAAAGGGGCGGGAGGGGGACACTTTGTCATTGAATTACTCCTGAACTACAGCTCTGACAGAACTGAAATAACACTCTCCAAAGTCCAAATACTATGATGATTAATTAGAGCTGTTTTTATTATGAAACATTACTATCCCTTTAATAATACTAGTTAGATAAGAGTATTACTAGTAGTGCAGGGATATCGTTAGTCAGTCAGGGGTTGTGAGCAAATTAATGGATAACGTATTTAAAGAACAACTTGAATTATTTAAGTATGTACTGGTTTGTACTTTACTTGCCCTGTGAATATTTTTAATCCAGATTTGACTGTCAAGCCACACTAACTGATTACTGCTGCTAGATAATGTAGTCATATATATATATATATATATATATATATATATATATATATATATAGGAACCTATGAATAAAGTACACGTCTGTTTAAAAAAATCTCACTATTCCCAGATGAGATAGATACATATAACCCATGTATTATTGCTGTCAATGTGCGACAGACACATAAAAGGAATTGCAGACAAAGGCAAGAAGCAAATTGATTACTCCAGAAATATTGTAAGTAACACAGGAGACCAGCAAAACATTAATTAAATCTTAGGGTATCCATTGGATTCGCTTAATGCTATATACCAAGGTTCCTACATGTAATGGTGACATGAAGCAATTCATATGCAAAACCAACTGCAACTCACTGACAAATAAAATGACCCTCAATTGAATTGGAGTTTTTAACCATTTCCTGGCTTTCAGGTGGCTAAAAGCCCCATTTAAATCAAGAAGAATTTGGGGAAGTTTTATTTGTTCAATACCGTGTTGTTGGCTTCCCACAGAAATGCTATTTTCTTTATTCATGAGGCTGTTAATTTGCCAGCTGTTGTAACCCACATTAACAGTAAATGAAAACTAAAGTGAAAAGTAGAGCGGATAGAGTGGGCCTTTCTTACACTCCTATGTACAAGAAAATTCTATACTTTACTGTAATTGTATATTGTATAGATTGAAAAAAATGTCTGCTGAGCACTGTACCTTAAGTGAATGTAAACTGTAAATATATTGCATGTTAGAAATGCACGGCATTATAATACTAATTAAATCGGAATTTGATTTCTCTTGTTTCATACCTGGGGAAAATCACCTCATAAGGATGGTGGATGGTAAGCAGGTGATGGTGAGCAAATGATGGAGGAAAGAGCAAGTGAAAGGAGTAGTTGTAAAATGAAGTGAACATGGAGGAGGCTGAAGGAACAGAAGTTTAAGACGGGTCAAGGAAGTGGCATGAGGCAACATATCTTGGGCCTAAAATAATTTCACAGATGCAAAACTACAAGCTATTGGACCCTTGGATGCTGAGCCATGCACACTCTGCACTACCTATAGTTATGTCCCTGGCATGAGGAAAGGGGCGAGAGAGAAAGGGTGGGCAATAGGAGAGCATATGGAGACAAAAGACACAAGGGATTAATAAGTGAGAAAGAGGAAGACAGAAAGGGGTGAGGGCATGTGTCCTGATAAGGATTATGTGACTGAATGCGTAGAGTATACAAGGAATGGCATCCCTTTGTAGTGGCGTGCCGAACACTGTAATGGAATTTATGAACTGGGCAGAAATAAGAATAGTAAGATCATTAAATTAGTTTGAGAGTTAAATAATAATAGTAATTGAGATCACATAATAAGCAAATACAGACTCTACAATCATATAGTTAAGATATATGCAAGGGTATATTGCTGGGGGGTGCGTATCACTGATTGATTTAGCCAGCAGACAGAAGTCAGTCTCTGGCGAACTGGATACATTTCTGAAAGAGAAGATGGAAATGTGGGTATGGCTGATGTATTAAGGCGATTTCACTGTCGTCCAATACAGGTCACTGGTACTCTGTACTCTGGGAGGCGTAAGTCCCCTTTAATAGGCAGGAACAACTATGCAAATGATTTGCAAGGGGCGGAGCCTCCCCTCTTACTTAAGCCACCTTCTGGCCAGAGCCACTTAGATTGATTTGTTCCTGGAGTGCTTTGCACACCAGGTAGAGAACATCTATGCATCTTAGTGTTTTATTATTTTTTATTCAAATATGGAATACCACCATTAGGAGGGTGACCATGGTTGTGAATTGCCCTCTTTAAAGTGGCTGGTGCAGCTTCCAGGGATTTTCTGTGGACCTTATGCCCTGAAGAGGGGACAGCTTGTGTTAAGCAGCTTCCCTACTGGGGAATTTACCTCTGGTTCTTTCCCACTTCATCATGGTCACCTGAAGACAGAAGTCCTGCAGGAAAGGTGAGTCACCCACTGAGTGCTGAAGGTCCACTTGTCCCCACAGTGTCCCTTTGATGGGCTTGTATTTGGGAGTTTTAATACACTCCAACACTCATAGGGTGTTTTTATTGCATTATTAACTGTTTTATGCAATTTCTGTGGTATTCTCTGGGTTTTGGAGCTTTGGGTATTCATTTATTTATGTTTCTCATGTGTTTCATGCTTGTTTGGGCACTTTTTAATGTTTTCTTAAACTTTATTAAAAATGGTGTTCCGCACCTTTAAGCGCGGCTTTTTCCCGCTCAGACGCAAGGGCTCCTTTACTCTCTATGAGAATTCACAGTGTGGGACATATCTCTGGAACCGCTTGTCACAGCAACTTCAGAGAGGGCTCATTTTAATGCTAGGCTCCTGCTCTATCATCCGGAATGTGTTTTATTTATGTGGGGTGTTCAGGGGGGCTTCGGGCACTGTTTGGGGTACTTGTAAGGGAAAACTACATTTCCCATGAGCGCTTGGTTCACACTCGTTTCTGATTGGCTGTCATGACGGCCGCCATTTTGTGGTACTTTTCCTAAGCGAGTACACTACGCAGGGACCGAGCCTTCTCTCTCCTCAACAGATTAACCCTTCGCTGGCCAGATAAGTCTGAATTTAGACATTTCTGGGGTGAAACTTTAATCATTTACACTTTTTCTGGGTGATAGTGTTATTAGTGGGGTATATTGACGCTGTGAGCATGTCTACTTCACTGGAGCTAGGGGCTAGACCCAAGTCTAAGGAGGATGGGGGGTCTGCTACCCCCATGGCGTTTTGCTCCTCTTGCCACATTGGGCTGGCTAGCGATAATGTGGGGGATCTATGCCCTAATTGTACTGGTCAAGATAGCAACCCTGGGCTTCCCTGCCATGCTATTGAGCCATCTTGGGTGAGGGAGTTTAAAGCTGCCACTAGGGATCTCAGATCCACGCTTCAACTCTTTTCCTCTCAGATTCAGGGGGCTCTCCAGGTCTGGCAGACCCCCTCTACCATCAGGACCTCCCTGCCTAAGCCACAGGGAGCTCCTGATGTCACTGATTCTTCTGAAGAAGAACTCTTACAGGATTCTGATGCTGAGGAACGTACTGTTATTGAATCTAACAGGTCCATTGGGGACCCCTATGAGTGTGACCCTGAAGTCTGGGCTGAGGGTCTGATCAGAGCGGTTCTGAATACGCTCAACCTTCCTCTGACTCAGGAATCCACTTATGATCCTACTGATGTTTTTCAGAAAAAGCCATCTAAGCCAGTTGTTTGTTTTCCAACTAACCCTACTCTTGCCCGTCTGGTCTCTGAGGCATGGAAGAATCCTGATAGATCTTCCTCTGTCTCTAAAAAGTTTGCTAAACTTTACCCCTTTCCTGAGGCTGAGTTGGCAAAATGGGTTCATCCTCCCAAGGTGGATGCTCCTGTTTCTAGACTATCCAAGTCTACCGCTTTCGCTGTCTCTGATGCCTCTGCCCTGCAGGATTGGACGGATAAAAAGCTGGAGCTTTCTCTTAAATCTATTTTTGCCTCCATTGGCACTGCCATGCGCCCAACCTTTGCTGTGGCATGGGTTAACAGAGCCATTGCGGCCTGGACTGAACGACTGACTGAAGCAGTTCGCCAGGATGCGCCAGTATCTGAACAGTTGCAGCTACTTGCTAATATCACTGAAGCTCAGAACTATGTTGCTGGCGCTGCTTTTGATGCTGTGCGCATGATGGCGAGGGCCTCCACTTCTTCTGTGGTGGCTAGACGCGCTCTTTGGCTGAAAATTTGGTCTGCTGATACAGCCTCTAAGAAAGCCTTGCTTTCCTTGCCCTTTCAGGGGAATTTGCTTTTTGGGTCTGAACTCAAAGAAATGATCAGTGAGGCTACTGGCGGTAAAAGTACTCTTCTACCCTCAGTCTTTAAGAAAAAGTTTCCAGCCAAACGCAATCGGTCCTTTCGTTCCTGTCAGACTGAGACACGCTCCTCGGCCCAAACGGGTCCTCCCACTACGCGCTCCTCCTCCAAGCCCAAACAGTCCTGGAAGCCCAAAGTTGCCCCCAAGGCCAAGACCTCCAAGACTGCTTCGGCATGACTCGCCGAACCCGGGTCCGCATCCGGCTGTAGGCGGTCGTCTCCGCATCTTTCGCCGGACTTGGGAGGAGTCAGTGGCGGACCCATGGGTTCTTCAGGTGGTGTCAGAGGGATACAGGATCCCTTTCTCTTCCCTTCCTCCTTTTCGGTTCCATTTTACTCGTCCTTCTCAGGAACCCCCAAAAAGGCGTCTGTTCGACGACGCTATTCAGGATCTCTTGGACAAAGAGGTCCTGGAGGCGGTTCCTCAAGGGGACACAGGTTCAGGATTTTATTCCAACCTGTTTGTGGTAGCCAAAAAGGACGGAGGAGCTCGTCCCATTTTGGATCTCAAAGATCTCAATGCCTATGTGGTGACTTCCCACTTCCGCCAGGAGTCCGTGCGTTCTGTGATTGCAGCAATGTCTCCAGGGGAGTTTCTTGCCTCCCTGGACCTTCAGGATGCTTATCTTCACATCCCTATTCATCCAGAGAGCAGGCGGTATCTCAGGATTGCCTGCCACAGGGGACACTTTCAGTTTGCAGCGCTCCCCTTTGGGCTGACTTCAGCCCCTCAGGTCTTCCAGAGGGTGTTAGGCTCCTTGATAGCGGTGCTCCATCAAGATGGGATCAGAGTGACCCCCTACATGGACGATCTCCTACTGAAGGCCTCCTCAGCGGAGCTTCTCCGTCTGCAATTACAGAAGTGCATGCACACCCTGAACCGTCATGGCTGGATCCTGAATCTGGACAAGTCTGACTTGATTCCATCTCAGAGGCTTCTGTTCCTGGGTCTCCTGTTCGACACTCGCCAATGCATGGTGTTTCTTCCAGAGGACGTGGCTCATCAGATAGACGTCAGAGTGGCTGGGATTCTGGACATGGACGAAATTCCAGTACCGAAGTTGTCGTCTTTAGTGGGGAAGTTCATTTCCACGATCGAAGCAGTCCCATTTGCCATGGCCCACTCCAGGGAACTTCAGAGATTTGTGATCCAGACGTGCAAGAATCATCCAGATCATCAACATCTGTCTGTTTCTCTTCCTCCTCATGTCGAGTCGAGTCTGCACTGGTGGTTAGATCTCTCTCATCTCCTGAAAGGGAGATCCTTTCTAGTTCCTCATTGGACCACAGTCACAACGGATGCCAGTCTTCGGGGCTGGGGTGCAGTCTGGGGTCGCTTCAGTGCTCAGGGAAAATGGGGTCTGGAGGAATCCATGCTCTCCATCAATGTTCTGGAACTTCGAGCTGTTCGGCTTGCCCTGAGGCACTGGGAGTCTCAATTGACCGGTCTTCCGATCAGAGTGGAGTCCGACAACGCCACGGCGGTGGCTTACATCAACAGGCAAGGCGGCACAAGAAGTGGTTCTGCCTGGTGGGAGGTCAAGGATATTTTGTCTTGGGCAGAAGATCACGTGCCTGTCATCTCTGCAGTTCATATTCCAGGCGTGGACAACGTCATGGCAGACTTCCTCAGTCGTCACACCGTCGACAGCGGAGAATGGGCTCTTCATCCAGAGGTGTTTCACATGCTCACTCAACGGTGGGGGATGCCTGTGGTGGACCTGATGGCTACCAGACACAACAGGAAGGTTCCGGTGTTTTGCTCCCGGTTGAGGGACTCCCTTGCTCTAGCAGTGGATGCCTTGTCGATCCCTTGGGACTTCTCCCTGGCTTACATCTTCCCTCCTCTTCCTCTATTGATCAGAGTTATCCAGAAGTTGAAGAGGGAGCGTTGTCCTGTCATCCTGATCGCTCCAAACTGGCCTCGCCAGTCCTGGTATCCGGAGTTGATGGCCATGTCAGTGACGGATCCGATCCCGCTTCCTGCCCGTCCGGACCTACTTCTTCAGGGGTATCTGTGGAAGGAGGATGTTCACTCTCTCCATTTGATGGCATGGCGGTTGAATCCTCGATTCTAGCAAAGAAAGGATTTTCTCCTTCTGTGGTGTCGACTATGCTCAGTGCTCGTAAGCCTGTGTCTTCCAAGATCTATCATCGCATATGGTCAACTTTTGTGACATGGTGTTCTGATAAGAAGTTATCCCTTGAATTCCATCTTCCCACTGTCCTGGCCTTCTTGCAGGACGGTGTGGATAAGGGGCTCAGTCTGAGTTCCCTCAAAGTTCAGACTTCTGCCTTGTCTGTGTTTTTCCAGGAAAGGATTGCTATCCTTCCTGATGTGAAAGTTTTCTTCCAAGGTGTGACTCATGTTCGGCCTGCCTTCAAGAGTCCTGCTCCCCAGTGGGACCTCAATTTGGTGCTGGGAGTTCTCCAGCGACCACCGTTTGAATCCTTGGCTTCCATTCCATTACGTCTCTTGACTTGGAAGATGGCCTTCCTTTTGGCTGTTGTTTCAGTGCGCCGGGTAGCAGAGTTACAGGCCTTGTCTTGTAAACCTCCTTACCTGGTGTTCCACAAGGATAAGGCTGTGCTTCGCACTACCAAGGAATTCTTACCCAAGGTTGTGTCCGAGTTTCACATCAATCAGGAGATTGTGGTTCCCTCTTTCTGCCCTAATCCTTCATCTGACAAGGAAAGAGATCTCCATCTGTTGGATGTGGTGCGTTGCCTCAAGTTTTATGTTCATCGCACCGAGTCTATCAGGAAGTCTGACGCTCTATTCGTCATTCCTGAGGGGCCTAGGGCAGGGAGACCGGCTTCCAAAGTTACCATTGCCTCTTGGATTAAGGCTACTATCCGTGAAGCCTATAAGTTGAGGAATAAGCATGTTCCCTTCCGGGTGACTGCCCATTCCACCAGATCTATTGGGGCCTCTTGGGCCTACAAGAATCAAGCTTCTGCTGATCAACTGTGCAGAGCGGCCACTTGGTCCTCTGTGCACACTTTTTCTAAGCACTATCGAGTTGATGTAGTGGCTTCGGCTGATGCCAGTTTTGGAAGGAAGGTCCTGGAGGCAGTCTTGCCTGTGTAGGTCTTCCGCTCTGTGATCCTTAGTGCTTCATTACTGTTGAGCCCTGTTGGCTCTGGTTTCGTGTGCTGTGTTAGTTCAGGGATTGTTCCCTTGGTTGGTGTCCGTTGACACTTACAGTTTGGGCTATGTTATTAACTGGTCATAGCAGTTCTAGTGACTTGGGCCTTGCGCCTGGTCCTTGCCTTACTTCCCGCCTCTGGATCAGCTCAATGTTTGTACATCCCAGAGTACCAGTGACCTGTATTGGACGACAGTGAAAATAGGATTTTAGTCTTACCTGTTAAATCCTTTTCACTTAGTCCATACAGGTCACTGGTCTCCCACCCTGTCAAGGGACCAGTCTTGGCTCTCCTGTGGCATCCAGTGGGAGACCGTTCGGGCATGCTCACAGGAGTCTTTCTTTTTGCTTACCTGAGGTCAGTTTTTAGGGTCTCAAATCAATCTAAGTGGCTCTGGCCAGAAGGTGGCTTAAGTAAGAGGGGAGGCTCCGCCCCTTGCAAATCATTTGCATAGTTGTTCCTGCCTATTAAAGGGGACTTACGCCTCCCAGAGTACAGAGTACCAGTGACCTGTATGGACTAAGTGAAAAGGATTTAACAGGTAAGACTAAAATCCTATTTTGAAGCACATCAACTACCCCACAAGGAACAAATAGAAATTCACAATGAGTTAAATGGGACATTAAATGCTTGAGAGATCTCTAAAGCATTGCTTCACAATGAGTTGAAGACCTCTGTAGCATTCAAAGGGTTGAAAGCCTCATTTAAAGGGACAGTAATGTTTCACAAAAAAAAGTGGCTCTGATCAACCTTCATAGTATTTGAACCATGGAGAAAGTTATTTCAGTACTGTCTGAGATGTAGTTCAAGAGTAATTGAATAATAAAGTATCCCACTCCCGCCCCTTTTACTGATGTAACACTGCTCACCTCAGAGCAGCAAGACTGTCCGAATGGACCGCAGAGAGGGACAATCTTCAATGAGGCAGAAAGAAAAACCTGCCAAGGGTTTTCCTTATGTTCACAGTAAGAAGATTGTCCCCTGCTGTGACCTGCCCGGTCAAGAGACCACATTCCATATCCGAGGTGAGGCAGCTTTCACTAGGTAAAAGGGGCGGGAGGGGGGATGCTTTATAATTCAATTACTCTTGAACTCAAGCTCTGACAGTATTGAAATAACACTCTCCACGGTCCAAATACTATGGAGATTAATCAGAGCTGCTTTTTTTTGTGAAACATTACTATCACTTTAAAGTATGAATACATTTTTTAATGAAAAGAGTAGTATAAGACTTTAACATGAGTAAAAATGGATACTCCCACTGCTAGGAGATTTTTCATTTAAATATTATTAAAGCTCAGTTACTTTTTTATATCAAACAGCAACAACTTGTGTCCATAAGGTACTTTTTTTTCATAATGTATTCAAAGAGAGCGCTTTACTTTGGCTCTATATGGTAAGTTATAGGAACAGCACCAACTAGAGACCACAACGGAAAATTAGAGAGACATATAAGCTATAATAACATTTGAATTAAAAAAAAAAAAAAGCTTCCACCACTTTTCATTTGTACATCATTGTCTTTTCAAATTAACACCATTATCTTATGGTTCGCATGGGGGGGTTAGCATTTGTGCCCCTCTTCCTAAGTGTCCATCTTCTAAAGTGTCTCCAAGAGTTTAACAACGGAGTTCAACAACGAGGACAACACACAAGGCACCAGAACTCCTTCATTACCTGCAAAGAGCACCTGTAGGAAGATAATCAGCAAAGACATTTCTTCTCTGGCATCAAATTTGGACTTGCCATGTTTACATCTGCTATTTTGTTGTTATATGTTTAGCTCTCCCCCTGACTTTACAAACTACATCCACATCTCCTCCCCTTCACACCTGTCTGCTCTTACACACTGCTCCAGATTTTAACCCCTTCTCCCTCTGTATTCCCTATTCCAAAGCACCAATACAAATCCCACTCCCACATCTCTGCCCTTTGTCTTATCCTTCTGCTTGCCGCAGGGGATATTGCTCCCAATCCCGGCCCAAACCCCATACCCACCTGCTATCAGCCACGGCCCACCTTTTCCTCCCACCGCAACTTGGGGGGTTCTAACCCCTCAAATCCCATAAACATTCCTCTTTGTTCACCCTCCTTTCTCCCCTTTTCCTGTGCTCTGTTGAACACCCACTCCATTGTTAACAAGACAACCCCCATTCATGATTGTTTCTATCAGCAATCACTGCAGTTGTTTGCTTTCACAGAAACTTGGTTATCTGCACAGGACACAGCTGTGGAGGCTGCACTCTCTTATGGAGGGTTCTGCTTCTCACACACCCCTCATTCCACTGGTCGAGGTGGGCGGGTAGGTCTCCTTCTCTCCTCCTGCTGCCGCTTCCAGACCCTCTCAATCCCACCATCTGTGCACTTTTCTTCATTTGAAGTACACGCAATCCCGCTCTATTACCCTCTGTCTATGCGCGTGGCTGTAATATACAGGCCACCTACTAACTCCTCTTCTCCTTCAAACTTTCTCTCAGATTTTGAATCCTGGCTCTCCTTCTTTCTCTCCACTGATAATCCTGTCCTTATTCTAGGTGATTTTAACTGTCATATTGATGACCCCTCTGTCCCCTGGGCTTCCCGTCTTCTAGACCTAACTTCTTCCCTTGATCTCCAGTGGTGGGCTGACTGTGCCACTCACAAAGGTGGTCACTGCCTCAATCTTGTTTTAACTAAGGGTCTGGACCTTTCCTCTCTCACAGTTTCCCCATTCCCTCTATCAGACCACCATCTTATATCCTTCTCTCTCTCTCACTCTGCCCCTTCCCCCATCCCTCCCCCCAAAAGATTTAAAGGGATACCCACTCACTTGATCTCGCTGGGATGAGCACCTCACTTAACTCCAATCTTTCCTCTATCTTAGCCATCTCTGACACAGACGTTCTTGTTAACTTCTACAACTTAATCCTATCCTCTGCTATTGATTCCTTTGCCCCACTGCAACCTCAATGGAGTCGTCAAGTCAATCCACGACCCTGGCTCAACTCCCACACCCACTTCCTACGTTCTTGCGCTCGTTCTGCTGAACGCCTTTGGAGGAAATCTCGCTCGCATGCAGATTTCATCCACTTTAAATTTATGCTGTCCTGCCTGCATTCTGCTTTATCAAAAGCTAAACAAGAATACTACACCATACTAATCCACAACAATAAATCTAACCCGCGCCGTCTCTTTGCAGTCTTTGACTCCTTGCTCCATCCTTCCACTGCTTCCTCTCACCCCATACTTTCACCTCAAGCTTTTGCAGAGCACTTCAAGCACAAGGTGGGATGTATTCAAAAACAGATTCCTACTTTTCCATCTGCCTCCGAACTCTCTCTCCCCAAACCTCCCTCATCATACTTCGATAGTTTTACCCCGATAACAGAGGAAGGAGTTTCTCAGCTTCTCCTATCTACCCACCTCACTTCATTCCAAAACTAAGATAAACATGGCCAAAACCGAACTGCTAATCTTCCCAACAACACTTTGCCCAACACCTAGCTTCACCATTACAGTTGATGGAATTGATATTGATCCGGTCAGCTCAGCAAGCTGCCTTGGAGCCATATTTGATTCCTCTCTTTCCTTCTACCCTCACATTAACTCCGTGGCTAGATCATCTCGCTTCTTTCTCCGCAACATTGCTAAAATCCGCCCGTTCCTCTCCCAACAAACTACTAAAACTCTTATACATGCCCTCATTCTGTCCCGCTTAGACTATTGCAATATCCTACTAACTGGCCTCCTTGCTACTCGTCTTTCACCTATGCAATCTGTTTTAAACTCAGCTGCACAAATCACCACACTCTCCCCAAAAACTGAACCTGCCCATATAATTCTCAGACATCTGTCATGGCTCCCGATTCAGCAGCGCATCAATTACAAAGTCCTTACTCTTACCTTTAATGCTCTCCACACTGCTACCCTTCCTTACATCTCTTCCCTCATCTCCTCTTATGTTCCTGACCGCCTCCTTCGCTCAGCACACAACGCACTTCTTGTTGCACCATACACACCCTCTGCCCTCTCCCGTCTCAAACCTTTCTCGCTTTCTGCTCCATACCTATGGAACGCCATACCCCTCTCCCTATGTCTTGAAAAATCCCACTCTGTCTTTAAGTCTAACCTGATATCTTATCTTCTGGAGCACTAGGACCATACATTGCCTTTGGCCAAACTTAGCACTTGTATTCTCAGCACTTAACATCCTCTTACCCCACTGTCTGTCTCCTTTTAACAATTTAGACTGTAAGCTCCTTGGGGCAGGGACCTCTCTCCCATTGTTTCTATGAATGTCGCACTTATTTCAACCCCTCTTATTTATTGTAACATATGTCTATTGTAAGGCGCTGTGTACACTGTGTGGCTCCATATAAATAAAGATATACATACATACATACATGGTTCTTCCTGGCAGGTATATTCAGATTCTCACCAGTGTTCTGTGTTGAACCATCTTGGAGGGGATGTGGATCTGCAAGTTTCCTTTATACAAGTTAAAGGAATATTAAACTTTTCTTTTTAATGAAAACCTGAATGTTATAAGACTTTTCCTGCTGAGTAAATCAAGGGCACTCCCACCAGTTTTTCTATTCAAATGTTTTAACAGTTCAAATTGTCAGGAAGTGAGTTTACAGTGCATTTACTGCCTGAAAGTTCAAACTGAGAGGAAGTGATTTAGCAGTTTCTATTCCATTCTAGGGAGAACTGATTTTGTCAGGGACTCATCTCTACCAGAAAATGCAACAGAATAACAAATTGGAATCTGATCACTAGAGGTCACTGTTAATGAAAAAAAAAGTTTAAACGGTAATAACTCTGGAAATATTAATCCCTCAGTAGTGGGAGTACCCTTGTTTTACTAAGCAGAAAAAGTCCTACAATATATATTTTGCAATAAAAGGTACAGGTACTAAGGAACTTTGAAAAATAAACCCATATAATATAGACTCTGAATAAATTAATTACTAGCAAATTGGACACGCCGTTGCCCATGTATAAGTGGAGACATCATTAGAATCCTGTTATTTTAGTTAATGTGGTTGGTGACATGGAGGCGCGAATAAGAGGAGAGGGTAAGGCATGCGTGTATACAGTTATGTGCAAAAGTTTTAGGCAGGTGTGAAAAATGCTGCAAAGTAAGAATTCTTTCAAAATTAGACATGTAAATAGTTGATATTTATCAGTTGACAAAATGCATAGTGAGTGAACACAAGAAAAATCTAAATCAGATCAATATTTGATGCGACCACCCTTTTCCTTCAAAGCAGCATCAATTCTTCTAGTTATACTTGCACACAGTTTTTTAAGGAACTCAGCAGGTAGGTTGTTCCAAACATCTTGGAGAACTAACCACAGTTGTTCTGTAGATTTAGGCAGCCTCAGTTGCTTCTCTTTCTTCATATAATCTTAGACAGACTTGATGATGTTGGGGCTATACCATCACTTCCAGGACTCCTTGTTCTTCTTTATGCTGAAGCACCGCAGCACGAGCAGTCAGTACTGCGCATGACTGCAGCGCAGCCAGTATTAGTGCTTTAAAACTAGTATAATATACTTGTTCAAAAAGAAAACTGGATGCATTTTGAACAAAGGACAAAATATAGAGGCTTATGTCACAGGTAACTATTGCTACAGGGAGAAATTCCACAACCAATTTCAGGACAAGAAGGAAAATAATCTATTTTTTTCATTCCTCTGGGTCAGCAATAGCAAAGGATGAACTTAATGGACTTGTGTCTATTTTTTAACCTCACCAACTATATAACTGTGTTAGTTATGAGTGCCCTGTTCACTGGATCCATATACAGATAGCTTAGGATTGCAATCAGTCACCTGCCTAGAGAATATGACTTTCAATCAACATTCTTTGATTAAAGTGCTGCAACTGCCATTATTTTAACAACCAATAAAAATTACCTTGAAAACCTACATAAGACCACCTAATCCTTAATATATAACACATTTTGTTATTGTATCTAATGTCCATCAGTGTTTGTATAGAATATATCTAGAGCTACGATACTGAAAATTATACATACCCTACAAACAGCAGCACACAAAGAACATCAAAATTAATTTGAGTTGGAGTTATTTATACCTGATAATCAGAGGCGTAACTAGAAGCCTTTGGGCCCTGGTACAAGAAGTGCCACGGGCCCCCCACCACCACATTGGCCCCCCTGGCCACATTGACACCCTCCACAATGCCCCCATCTCCTACCTGGAGCTCCCGCGAGGTCCTCTTAGTAATGCAAAGTGCTGGGAGATTATGTCATCTCCCAGCGCTCTGCATTACTAGAGCGCCGGCGGGAGATTGCGGGCGCCAGGCAGAGGGTTTGCAGGGGGAGGCTTGGCCCCTGAAGTGCACGGGCCCGGTCGCAGGTGCGACCCCTATAGTTACGCCACTGCTGTTTATGCTGTAATGCTGAATCACTTACTTAAAATGTCATGTAATTTTTTCTGTAGCTTACTGTTTCCTCTCATTAAAACTAGAAAGTTAAAGTACTAGAGACATTTGTGAAACCCCTCTAATGGGAAAAGTAAAAATAAATTGTTTGGCAATTCAAAAAGCCTAGGGAATATAAAAGTAGTGGGGAAGGTGTGGTAGTCTGTTATCATCAGCACCATCACTGCTTCCACGTCCAACCCCCACCCAGCACACAGATCATCAACATCCACAACCCTAGTTACAATGAGCTCTTCGGCTACTGTTGTAAGTGCAGCACCTTAGAAACCAACTAGTAAAATTGCAACATTTAGCCTCAGTTGTATTAGCCCCTCAAGAACCTCTCAGTCTATGAAGTCTACAGTATGGAGATACATTACTCAATATCCAAAAGCTAAACAGGTTGGTATCTGTTTAAAGGGATAGTAATACTTAAAATGTAAAAAAAAATATGTTGTAGGGTTTATCCCCCTGAGTAAAACAAGGGTACTCCCACTGCTGAAAGGTGTTTCATTCAAAAGTTATTAATTTACAAAGTTGAATTTTTTAGGTGCAATATCACAGTGGCCTGAAATTGTACAGTGGCGCTGTTGCTACACGATCCTATGGACAGCTCTGGTCAGTTGACCATAAATCTCCATAGGATGGTGTAGCAACAGCGCCACTGTACAATTTCAGGCCACTGTGATATTGCACCTAAAAAATTCAACTTTGAAAATTAATAACTTTTGAATGAAACACCTTTCAGCAGTGGGAGTGCCCTTGTTTTACTGAGGGGGATAAACTCTACAACATATTTTTTTTTACATTTTAAGTATTACTATCCCTTTAATAAGCATGTGGTGCATGGGAAGAGCAGAATCCTCACTGAAATCCCACCTGAAGTATAACCATAAGTCTGACTGGGAGACAAACCATCTCCTGCATAAAAATAATGCAAAAGTACGACTATATAATTGTAAACTTGTCAGTTTGTTGGCGGTTTACATGCTGTCCTTTTCTTTTGTTAACCCTTTCAGTGCCGGAGGCTTGGGCCATTTCCTGTACCCTGCAGGCCAGACACATTTTCAGCATTTTTGCTATCCTTCTGTTTACGCTTGATTTCCTCTGGGGATTTTTAGTTAAATATGGAAAACTATATATTGTTTTTTTCAGAACGAATTGAGCTTTCTCATGGTACCTTACATGAACAGAATTTTGCATCGTGCAAAAATCTATGATGTCATAATGACAAAAAAAGTGAAAATTTACTAATTTTGCTAAAATCACATACTATGTATCAAAAACATTTACCTTGATTGAAAAAGCCCTGAGTCCCCCGAGTAAAAAAATATCAAAATTGTATAGTTTTACCTACGTCCATGGCTAGCGTACAGCCCTTGTCACCAGCAGCGCAAAATGACATTTTCAACTTTAGAAACTAAAATGCGCATTCTAGGGTTTTTGTGGTAAAACTACCCTAAAACAGTGGAATAACTATATAAAACTATATATTTCTGAAAAGTAGACAACCTGCCGCATCTAATGAGGGGTAACTTACCTTCTTGCCCCAAGCCTGTTGTGCACAAATGCTTCCAGAAGGTGGCACTATAGGAAAAAAATGGCATTTTCTTACGTTTCTGCCCCTTCATCTGTATGGAAATCTGTGAAAACCATGGAATTTCCAACTGTATCCATTAGCTAGTGCTCTTAGGAGAAAAATGACACCCCATTGGCATGAGTTGACCTACCTCAGGGGGCGCTATAAGTGTAAAACGACACCTACTACAACTTCTAATTTTTCTAACATTTTCTCAAACATTACTTGTCTATACAAAAATGGTTATAACAACTACAGAAGTGAAGAAAGGGTACACAAACCATACCATTTTGGAAAGAAGACAACCTACCGCATCTAATGAGGGGTGACTTGCCTTCTTACCCCAAGTCTGGTGTGCACAAATGCCTCCAGAAGGTGGCGCTAATGAAAAAAAAAGGCATTTTCTTACATTTCTGCCCCTTCAAATGTACTGAAATCTGTAAAAATCATGGAATTTCCAGCAGTATCCATTGGCTAGTGCTCTTAGGAGAAAAATGACACTCCATTGGCATGAGTTGACCTACCTCAGGGGGCGCTAGAAGTGCAAAACGACACCTAACGGCACCTAAGTGCCCCTCTTCTAAAGTGTCTCCAAGAGTTTAACAACTGAGTTATTGGGTGCAAAACGGCACCTAAGTGCCCCTCTTCTAAAGTGTCTCCAAGAGTTTAACAACTGAGTTATTGGGTGACCCATTCTCTTCTCTTCTCATCCACAGGTATGAACAGTGTATCATCTGCCTTGTTGACATATTAACCCCTTGTGTGCCTGGTGCGTCTGGAGCTATATTTGTCTGGGTATGAACAGTGTATCATCTGCCTTGTTGACATATTAACCCCTTGTGTGCCTGGTGCGTCTGGAGCTATATTTGTCTGGGTATGAACAGATATTAACATCTTGTGTATCTAATTTATCAACCCTGCTAGCTCATAGACTGTGTGTCTGCATTCCCTTGGAGAGTTAATTTCCCTCTCACACCTTCCATTTCCCTCAGCCTTTTGCTCCATCCTTTGATATGTTGATAGTTTGATTGCTAATCAATAGTTTGTGGCCTATATATCTGGACACACATTGGGGGAAAGCATTTGCTGGGGGCAGAGCATTTGTACCCCTCTTCCTAAGTGCCCCTCTTCTAAAGTGTCTCCAAGAGTTTAACAACTGAGTTATTGGGTGCAAAACGGCACCTAAGTGCCCCTCTTCTAAAGTGTCTCCAAGAGTTTAACAACTGAGTTATTGGGTGACCCATTCTCTTCTCTTCTCATCCACAGGTATGAACAGTGTATCATCTGCCTTGTTGACATATTAACCCCTTGTGTGCCTGGTGCGTCTGGAGCTATATTTGTCTGGGTATGAACAGTGTATCATCTGCCTTGTTGACATATTAACCCCTTGTGTGCCTGGTGCGTCTGGAGCTATATTTGTCTGGGTATGAACAGATATTAACATCTTGTGTATCTAATTTATCAACCCTGCTAGCTCATAGACTGTGTGTCTGCATTCCCTTGGAGAGTTAATTTCCCTCTCACACCTTCCATTTCCCTCCTTTGATATGTTGATAGTTTGATTGCTAATCAATAGTTTGTGGCCTATATATCTGGACACACATTGGGGGAAAGCATTTGCTGGGGGCAGAGCATTTGTACCCCTCTTCCTAAGTGCCCCTCTTCTAAAGTGTCTCCAAGAGTTTAACAACTGAGTTATTGGGTGCAAAACGGCACCTAAGTGCCCCTCTTCTAAAGTGTCTCCAAGAGTTTAACAACGAGGACAACACACAAGGCAAAATACAAGGCACCAGAAATCCTGCATTACCTGTAAGGAGCACCTGTAAGAAGATAATCAGCAAAGACATTTCTTCTCTGGCATCAGATTTGGACTTGAAATGTTTACATCTGCTATTTATTTTGTTGTTATATGTTCAGTGCTCCCCAGGATTCTTGTCAGCCTCAGCTCTCCCCCTGACTTTACAAACTACATACACATCTCTCCCTCTCTCCTCCCCTTCACACCTGTCTGCTCCTACACACTTCTCCAGATTTTAACCCCTTCTACCTCTGCAGTCCCTATTCCTAAGCACCAATACAAATCCCACTCCCACATCTCTGCCCTTTGTCTTATCCTTCTGCTTGCTGCAGGGGATATTGCTCCCAATCCCGGCCCAAACCCCATACCCACCTGCTATCAGCCACGGCCCACCATTTCCTCCCACCGCAACTTGGAGGGTTCTAACCCCTCAAATCTCATAAACATTCCTTTGTTCACCCTCCTTTCTCCCCTTCTCCTGTGCTCTGTTGAACACCCGCTCCATAGTTAATAAGACAACCCCCATTCATGATTGTTTCTGTGAGCAATCACTGCAGTTGTTTGCCTTCACAGAAACTTGGTTATCTGCACAGGACACAGCTGTGGAGGCTGCACTCTCTCATGGAGGGTTCTGCTTCTCACACACCCCTCGATCCACTGGTCGAGGTGGGGGGGTAGGTCTCCTTCTCTCCTCCCGCTGCCGCTTCCAGACCCTCTCAATCCCACCATGTGTGCACTTTTCTTCATTTGAAGTACACGCAATCCAGCTCTATTACCCCCTGTCTATGCGCGTGGCTGTAATATACAGGCCACCTACTAACTCCTCTTCTCCTTCAAACTTTCTCTCAGATTTTGAATCCTGGCTCTCCTTCTTTCTCTCCACTGACAATCCTGTCCTTATTCTGGGTGATTTTAACTGTCATATTGACAACCCCTCTGTCCCCTGGGCTTCCCGTCTTCTAGATCTAACCGCTTCCCTTGATCTCCAGCAGTGGACCGACAGTGCCACTCACAAAGCTGGTCACTGCCTCGATCTTGTTTTTACTAAGGGTCTGGACCTTTCCTCTCTCACAGTTTCCCCATTCCCTCTATCAGACCACCATCTTATATCCTTCTCTCTTTCTCACACTGCCCCTTCCCCCATCCCTCCCACCAACAGATTTATAAGGGATACCCGCTCACTTGATCTTGCTGGGATGAGCGCCTCACTTAACTCTAATCTTTCTTCTTTGCTAGCCATCTCTGACACAGACATTCTAGTTAACTCCTACAACTCCATTCTATCCTCTGCTATTGATTCCTTTGCCCCACTGAAACCACAACGGAGCCGTCAAGTCAATCCACGACCCTGGCTCAACTCCCACACCCGCTTCCTACGCTCCTGCACTCGTTCTGCTGAACGCCTTTGGAGGAAATCTCGCTCACATGCAGATTTCATCCACTTCAAATTTATGCTGTCCTGCCTGCATTCTGCTTTATCAAAAGCTAAACAAGAATACTACACCATACTAATCCACAACAATAAATCAAACCCGCGCCGTCTCTTTGCGGTCTTTGACTCCTTGCTCCATCCTTCCACTGCTTCCTCTCACCCCATACATTCACCTCAAGCTTTTGCAGATCACTTCAAGCACAAGGTGGAATCTATTCAAAAACAGATCCCTACTATTCCATCTGCCTCCGAACTCTCTCTCCCCAAACCCCCCTCATCATACTTTGATAGTTTTACCCCAATAACAGAGGAAGAAGTTTCTCAACTTCTCCTATCTACCCACCTCACTACCTGCTCCTTGGACCCTTTGCCCTCCCACTTACTCAAACCACTTGCACCAGTCCTTACACCTATATTAACACACATCTTCAACACTTCTCTCTCCACAGGCACCTTCCCTTCTTCCTTCAAACAGGCCCAAATTAAACCCCTGCTCAAAAAGACTAACCTCGACCCCTCCTGTCTCTCTAACTATCGACCTGTCTCCCTCCTGCCACTTACCTCAAAACTCCTAGAACGCCTGGTCTTCTCCCAAATAACCAAATTCCTCAACTCTAACTGTCTTTTGGATCCGATGCAGTCTGGTTTCCGGTGCGGTCATTCAACTGAGACCGCTCTCTGCAGGGTGGCTAATGATCTCCAGACTGCAAAAGCCAAAGGACAGTTTTCAATACTTATACTACTTGATTTATCCTCTGCCTTTGACACAGTTAACCATTCTCTGCTTGCTCAAATTCTCCACAGTCTTGGTTTCCGAAATCAAGCTGCTTCATGGCTCTCCTCCTATCTCTCACAACGTTCCTTTTTTGTGTCCTCTAACAATAACACCTCCTCCATGGTCCCTCTGTCTGTGGGGGTGCCTCAAGGCTCCGTTCTGGGTCCTCTGCTTTTCTCACTGTACACTCTTTCATTGGGTGAACTTATTAGTTCATTTGGCTTTAAATACCATCTATATGCTGACGATACCCAAATTTACATCTCCACTCCTGATCTTTCACCACAAATCCAGCTGCAAATTTCAGACTGCCTCTTGGCCATTTCCTCCTGGATGGCACAGCGTCAGCTGAAGATTAACATGGCCAAAACCGAACTGCTAATCTTCCCACCAAGACCTTGCCGAACCCCTAGCTTCACCATTACAGTTGATGGAATTGATATTGATCCGGTCAGCTCAGCACGCTGCCTTGGGGCCATATTTGATTCCTCTCTTTCCTTCTCCCCTCACATTAACTCTGTGGCTAGATCATCTCGCTTCTTTCTCCGTAACATTGCTAAAATCCGCCCGTTCCTCTCCCAACAAACTACTAAAACTCTTATACGTGCCCTCATTCTGTCCCGCTTAGACTATTGCAATATCCTACTAACTGGCCTCCCTGCTACTCATCTTTCACCTATGCAATCTGTTTTAAACTCAGCTGCACGAATCACCACACTCTCCCCAAAAACTGAACCTGCCCAAATAATTCTCAGACATCTGTCATGGCTCCCAGTTCAGCAGCACATCAATTACAAAGTCCTTCTTCTCACCTTTAACGCTCTCCACACTGCTACCCCTCCTTACATCTCTTCCCTCATCTCCTATTATGTTCCTGGCCGCCTCCTTCGCTCAGCACACAATGCACTTCTTGTTGCACCATCCACACCCTCTGCCCTCTCCCGTCTCAAACCTTTCTCGCTTTCTGCTCCATACCTAAGGAACTCCATACCCCTCTCCTTACGCCTAGAAAAATCCCCCTCTGTCTTTAAGTCTACCCTGAAGTCTTATCTTCTGGAGCACTAGGACCATGCACTGCCTTTGGCCAAACTCAGCACTTGTAATCTCAGCAGTTAACACCCTCTTACCCCATTGTATGTCTCCCTTTATCCATTTAGACTGTAAGCTCCTTGGGGCAGGGAATTCTCTCCCATTGTTTCTATGAATGTTGCACTTATTTCATCCCCTCTTATTTATTGTAACATATGTCTATTGTAAGGCGCTGCGTACACTGTGTGGCGCCATATAAATAAAGATACATACATACATACATACCTACTACAACTTCTAATTTTTCTAACATTTTCTCAAACATTACTTGTCTATTCAAAAATGGTTATAACAACTACAGAAGTGAAGAAATGGTACACAAACCATACCATTTTGGAAAGAAGACAACCTACCGCATCTAATGAGGGGTGACTTGCCTTCTTACCCCATGCATGGTGTGCACAAATGCCTCCAGAAGGTGGCGCTAAAGAAAAAAAAAAGGCATTTTCTTACATTTTTGCCCCTTCAAATATACTGAAATCTGTGAAAACCATTGATTTTTCAAATGTATTCTTTAGCTATGGCTCTTAGGAGAAAAGTGACACCTCATTCGTATAAGTTCACATACCTTAGGGGGCGCTACAAGTACAAAACTACACCAACCTCTAATTTTTCTAACATTTTCTCAAACATTACTTCTCTATACAAAAATGGTTATAACAACTAGAGAAGTGAAGAAAGGGTACACAAACGATACCATTTTGGAAAGAAGACAACCTGCCGCATCTAGTGAGGGGTGACTTGCCTTCTTACCCCAAGCCTGGAGTGCACAAATGCCTCCAGAAGGTGGTGCTAATGAAAAAAAGGCATTTTCTTACATTTCTGCCCCTTCAAATGTACTGAAATCTGTAAAAACCATGGAATTTCCAACTGTATCCATTAGCTATTGCTCTTAGGAGAAAAATGACACCCCATTGGTATGAACTGACCTACCTTAGGGGGCGCTACAAGTACAAAACTACTACTGCTATAACCTCCTGATTTCTCTAACATTTTCTCAAACATTCTTGCGTGTATGAAAATGCTTATAACAGCTATAGAAGTGAAGAAAATGTAAAGAAACCATACAATTTTGGAAAGAAGATAACCTGCCGCATCTAATGAGGGGTCACTTGCCTTTCTACCCCTAAGTTAGTGTGCACAACTATTTCCAGAATGTGGTGCTACAGAAAAAAAAAAAATTTTTTTTTTTTTTTACAAATCAGTCACTTCAAAGATACGAAAATGGTTCAACACCATGGGATTTCCTAGGAGGACCTCCTGCCAGCCTACGATAAATGGTACCCCACTGCTGTGGGATGACATACCATATTGGGTGCCAGGAGTGTAGCTACCAGTTGAACAAGGATGGGGAAGCAAACAGTGTATGTATGATTCTATATCAGTGGTCAGTCAGTGTACGTGAGGACCTGTGACTGCCAGTGAAACCAGGTGGGGGGAGGGACGAGGGGTCAGGCAGTGTATGTGGGTATATCTACCAGTGGGCAGAGCGCAAGTATGGCAGTGGTGGTGGTGGAGGTAAGGTAGTACATATGGGGGATCTGTGACTACCACTGTGCACTGTAAGTCCCCCACATACACTGTTTGATTTCCAGCCTGAATCCAGTGCGTATTGGCACTTGAGTCTACCAGTAGGCAGTGGAACCAGGCTGGGGGGGTCAAACTGTGGGAATGGGACTGCCAGTAGGCTGTGGAACTGGGCTGGTGGGTAGGGTACGGGGGGGATTGAGTCATTTTGTGTGCATGCCACAGGGATGTCCAATGCATTGCAAAGCAATGCAATTGACCCCCTGTGGCACACAGAGGGTTCTTTTTTTTTAAAAAAAATTCTTCTTTATTCATAGCTTGTTGGGTGGCCTTAGGGCCCCCCAACAAGCTTTGAATGTAAAGCAATAGTAAAAAAAAAGTCCTGTGTGTGCCACAGGAGGGGGTCTAAAATGAACCCCCTCCCCTGTGGCACACACAGGGTTAATTTTTTTTTGTTCATTTTTTTTATAGACCTCAATGGGGGGCTTCAGGACCCTTCCTGATGTCCCCCAATGAAGTCTTATTAAAAAAAAATGTCCCAAAAGAATTGACCCTGTGAGTGTCACAGGGGTCTCCAGCTCAGTGCAAAGAGGGGGGGTCTGCAAAGAATTCCCTCCCCTGTGGCACACACAGGGTTAATTTTTTTTTTCTTCATTTTTTTTTTTAAACCTCATTGGGGGGCTTCAGGACCCTTCCTGATGTCCCCCAATGAGGTCTTAGTAAAAAAAAAAATATGGGCTAAAAGAACTGACCCTGTGAGTGCCAAAGGGTTCTTCGGCACATTGCAAAGCAATGCGCTGGGGACCCCTGCGGCACTCACAGAGTTATTTTTTTTTATTTTTTCTTGATTTTTTTTTTTTAATTATTATCAGACCTTGTAGGGGGACATCAGGAATTCTCCTGATGTCCCCCCAACAATCTCTGATTATAAAATACTAAAAATATTCCTATGTCTGCCACAGGAGGGGGGCTCTGCAATGAACCCCCTCCCCTGTGGCACACAGAGGGTTAATTTTTTTTTTTTGGTCTATTTTTTATAGACCTCATTGGGGGGCTTCAGGACCCTTCCTTATGTCCCCCAATGAGGTCTTAGTAAAAAAAATATGGGCTAAAAGAATTGGCCCTGTGAGTGCCACAGGGTTCTCCAGCACATTGCAAAGCAATGTGCTGGGGACCCCTGTGGCACTCACAGAGTTATTTTTTTTTTTTTTTAATTATTTTCAGACCTTGTGGGGGGACATCAGGAATTCTCCTGATGTCCCCCCAACAATCTCTGATTATAAAATACTAAAAAATATTCCTATGTCTGCCACAGGAGGGGGGCTCTGCAATGAACCCCCTCCCCTGTGGCACACACAGGGTTAATTTTTTTTTTTTGTCTATTTTTTATAGACCTCATTGGGGGGCTTCAGGACCCTTTCTGATGTTCCCCAATGAGGTCTCTTTAATAAACATATGGGCTTTATCAATTGACCCTGTGAGTGTCACAGGGGTCTCCAGCGCATTGCAAAACAATGCGCTGGGGAACCCTGCAGCACTCACAGGGTTAATTTTTTTATTTGTCTTTTTTCTTTTTTTTTTATTTTTTTTTATTAGACCTCGCTGGGGCACATCAGGACCCCTCCTGATGTGCCCACAGTTATTGATCTCCCAGCCGATTGTGCTGGGAGATCAATATGGCGACTGAAGGAGAGCTAAAGCTCTCCTTCCATTCACTCCTACCTCCAGTAGGAGTGAATGCGATCGGGCTAAGCCTATTAACGTCATCGGTGAACATGTCACCGATGACGTTAGGAGGCTTCCCCCGGTCCCGCCCACTCCTACCCGGATGTTCGGGTAGGAGAGGGGGGATAGGAGAAGCTGCTCTTCTCCTTAGTAAATATTGATCTCCCAGCGTGATCGGCTGGGAGATCAATACCTGGGGGGACATGAGGAGTAATCCTCATGTCCCCCGACGAGTGCCAGGCAATTTTTTTTTTTTAAATGCGGCCACTGCATGCCGGTTATACCGGCCTATGCAGTCCGCATTTAAACTGTACAACGTGCGAGCTTGGCACAGCAGGTACAGCTGTCCTCACTCGTACGTTGTACCCACTTGGCACTCTAGGGGTTAAAAACAGAAGCTTTAAAGAATTAATGTCATGTTGCACAATGCTGAAATATCCAAAGCAGCATTCATTTTTCAAGGGTGCCAATATTGCTGAAGCAGAAAGTTAGTGTTGTGTACAAAGGACAAAGGCACTCAGCCTGCTAACAATCCTTTCAAAGCATATGTTGCTGTAGGAATGTTTATTTCTCCACTTGAGCCCTCAGAATAAGTAATATTAAGGTGGGAAATGTTGCAGTCATAGAAAACAGAGGCGAAACGGAGGAGAAAAAATGGCAACGTTCTCTTGGGAAAGGTATTGGCAGTGGCAAAAGGCTGAAATTTTATGTATTGTGTATGGGTGGGAATTTAGGTAGAAAAAACAGGAAATGTATGGTTTTCTATGAAAATTCCCAGGGGAACATCAAGTCCTGCCCATGCGAAATGCACCCCTGATGATCCAGAGGAAGGCAAAAAGAATCCCTCTGGAGCCATTTCCAATCTAGCCCCAAGTGGAAGAAAAACAAACATTCCTTCCTGATTCCAAATGGCAGTCAGATGGTTCCCCGGATCAACATCCTATCTGCTTTGAAGCCATCTGTCATCATTTTCAATATTGTTCTGTGTTAGATATGCATCCATTGCTTTTTTGAAAGCAGCTGCATTATGGGCAAGCACAACATGCTGAGGCAAAGAATTCCATAGCTTTACTGCCCTTACTGTAAAGAACCCCTGCCTTTGTTTTAGTCTAAAGCACCTTTCCTCTAGTCTTAATGGATGACCTCTTGTTCTTAGCTCAGCTCTTTGTGTAAATAAATCATTAGATAGTTATTTGTATTGACCTTGAATGGATTTGTAAATGGTAATCATATCACCCCTTAGACGTCTCTTCTCTAATGTAAACTAACCTAGTTTGGCTAGCTCTCTTTATAACTCAAATCTTCCAATCCCCTTATCAGTTTTGTTGCACGTCTCTGCACCTTTTTATGATTTTTTTTGCCCATCCCTACTATACAATAGTGGTAGGCAGAGGATTAGGTCTTACTGGCCCTCATGGTCACCTGAGTCACCACCAATGATGTTCCAGCCAATTTTGATAGCTGGTGTTGATGCAATCATAAAAAATACTACTTCTTAATTAGACCTCAAAAAACCCTCAACAAGAGACAAAAACTGATTTTGGTACAATTGTCCAATGTCTCGGCACTGCAGGCCCAGTCTCATGTCTCATGTGAAGTAATTGTGGGGCAAACCATTTCTATTAAATGGAACAAAAAATACTATTGATTTAAATGGGGCTTCTAACTTCTGTAATGCATTGCTCTAGATTTGCTCAACTCTTGTTTTTGTGAATATGGCCCTGTGAGTGCTATTTGCTTCACAATACTTGGAGACCACTCTCTTACATTCAAGGGGTTAAAAGCTTCATTTAAATCATAGGATGTTTTATTTATAGCCATTGGTACAAATGATTTGGGACTTTTAAGTAGTGATGTAAATGCTAGTGATATCTCCAATGGAGATCTCTCTAGCATTCAAGGAGTTTAAAAAACCCTTTTAAATCCATGAAAATGTGGAGAATTTGTGTTTGTCCCCTATGGAGCAGTTGGTTTGTTCTAGAATTACTACAATTTGGCTTAATACTTCTGCCCCATTGTCTACCTGCTGCTCTGTGTTAACTCAGCTTCATGTTCACCTTATATCCAAGAAACCTAAATAAAAACATAAGATCCAATAATAGATGAGAACCAACTGGCCAATTCATTCTGACCATTTTCTTAAAGAGATAGTCAAATTTTCAATATTTTTTTATTTTTTGTTTTAATCTTAACATGTTTTTTTTATATACTTTTATGTCCCTGACATTGAACCACCTGGATCTGTGTTTGCAGACAGCTTCCTTTCGGGAACAGTGAAAACAGATATATGTATACTGTACAATAATGTAGTCTCGCTGCGTCACTGAGTGTTGTGTATACTGGCTTTTTCTAAATTGTTTGACTGCCTTTCTTAGATTGCCTGCCTGTCAGTGGCACAGTTGTGCAAAAACAAAGAAGAAAAAGTGTAGGCAAAAAGACTTTACATATTTGTGATCTTGCACAGTACGTTAAGCACTGCATGGATAACGTGAAAACATGCACTCTTGGTGTGTCCTGAGCATACCTGGGAACTTCCAGTGGAGGGCTACCCGGAGGGTAGTCCTCTGTTCACCAGGGGGTGACAAAATGACGCTAATCGCGTCAAAAAGGGGCGGGGCTTGTCGCGAGTGGGGGGGGGGGGGTTTAACCCTTTGAGTGCCAGAGTGGTACGGAATGCATTGCAAAGCAATGCATTCCTTACCACTCTGGCACTCAGAGGGCTGGGGACTGAGTATCAGCAAGAGAAAAAGCGGATGTGGCAGAGTTTCAATAGAAACTCTCCACATCCGGAGTAATCAGCCTCTGCCCCGGAGACCCGGTAAAGCTCTGTCAGAACCGGAGTCTCCGGGGCAAATCCGGAGAGTTCCCAGGTATGGTCCTGAGGACTAATACTGAGAATAGGCACCAAACAATGTAATTGTTCAGGTGTTCTTCTGGAAGGCAAAAAAAATCGTCTGCATTCCTAGCACTATGTAGGCTCATTGGACTGTATTCCAAAAAAAGAGGTGTAATTTTAAAGCAATAAAGAAGACACATGCACACTCATAGCAATTGAAAGAAATTATCTTTAGTGCTAAAATAAATTCACAACCAACATTTCTGCCCCAAAATTGTTTGTGAATTAGTACTAAAGATCCTTTTATTCACCTAATCTGAGTGTGCCTATGCCTTTTTTACATACTAATCACAGTGTGCCTGTCCCTTCCATGAATACTAATCGCAGTGTGCCTGTGCTTTCCTTACACACTAATCACAGTATGCTTGTGCTTTCCTTACACACTAATCACAGTGTGCTTGTCCATTCCTTACATACTAATCACAGTGTGCTTGTGCCTTCCTTACATACTAATCACAGTATGCTTGTGCCTTCCTTACATACTAATCACAGTGTGCCCGTCCCTTCCTTACATACTAATCACAGTGTGCCCGTCCCTTCCTTACATGCTAATCACAGTATGCTTGTGCCTTCCTTACATACTAATCACAGTGTGCCTGTCCCTTCCTTACATACTAATCACAGTGTGCCTGTCCCTTCCTTACATGCTAATCACAGTGTGCTTGTGCCTTCCTTACATACTAATCACAGTGTGCTTGTGCCTTCCTTACATACTAATCACAGTGTGCCTGTGCCTTCCTTACATACTAATCACAGTATGCTTGTGCTATCCTTACACACTAAGCACAGTGTGCTTGTCCTTTCCTTACATACTAATCACAGTGTGCTTGTGCCTTCCTTACATGCCAATCACAGTGTGCCTGTGCCTTCCTTACATGCCAATCACAGTGTGCCTGTGCCTTCCTTACATACTAATCACAGTGTGCTTGTGTCTTCCTTACATGCTAATCACAGTGTGCTTGTGCCTTCCTTACATGCTAATTACAGTGTGCCTGTTCCTTCCTTACATACTAATCACAGTGTGCTTGTGCCTTCCTTACATACTAATCACAGTGTGCTTGTGTCTTCCTTACATGCTAATCACAGTGTGCTTGTGCCTTCCTTACATGCTAATTACAGTGTGCTTGTCCCTTCCTTACATACTAATCACAGTGTGCTAGTGCCTTCCTTACATACTAATCACAGTGTGCCCGTCCCTTCCTTACATACTAATCACAGTGTGCCCGTCCCTTCCTTACATGCTAATCACAGTATGCTTGTGCCTTCCTTACATACTAATCACAGTGTGCCTGTCCCTTCCTTACATACTAATCACAGTGTGCCTGTCCCTTCCTTACATGCTAATCACAGTGTGCTTGTGCCTTCCTTACATACTAATCACAGTGTGCTTGTGCCTTCCTTACATACTAATCACAGCGTGCCTGTCCCTTCCTTACATACTAATCACAGCGTGCCTGTCCCTTCCTTACATACTAATCACAGTGTGCTTGAGCCTTCCTTAAATACTAATCACAGTGTGCCTGTCCCTTCCTTACATACTAATCACAGTGTGCCTGTCCTTTCCTTACATACTAATCACAGTGTGTTACAAGAGAAAACAAAGAAAAAATAAAATAAAATATAAAGTAAACTTTATGAAAGCACATAATGACAATGCATATTTACTAAGTGTATTCATGTGTAACAAATCGGGAGAAAGTATATTAATACTTAACTTTTATTAAGAATAAAACATAAAAATCGAAATTGGTCTCATTCAGTGTGTATCACAAACGGTATATCATTAATCTCTGAGCATAGTGCTACATATATGAGTAGATATAAGTAGAGTGAGAGCGAATCTAATCAATTTATTGGGCTAATATCACATGTGTAATTCAGGCTATTATATATATATCAGCTCCTCCAGACATGAACACCTAAATCACTGAAGGAACATGTAACAATGCTACGTGCTATCAATGGCAGCAAGTTATGCTGATATTGCAACAACAGTAATTGTTGGTAGATTTCACAATCTCCAATATTGAAAGAATACAACCAGAATAGTAATACCAGGTGTATGTTTTTTGTGGGGGTTTTTTTTGTTGCTATCAGGGGCGGGCTGGCCTGGGGGGCAGGCCGCGGGGATAATAAGAGTTATGGGCCAGTGTTTTGCTGCACACTGCAGTTTTGGCCTGTGTCTGTGGGCTGTAATTTCTGCTGGCAGGGACGGGCTGGCCTGGGGGGCAATTGCCCCCTGGGCCACGGGGATAATAACAGTCATGGGCCAGTGTTTTGCTGCACACTGCAGTTTTGGCCTGTGTCTGTGGGCTGTAAATTCTGCTGGTGCAACTACACAGTACACTACAGAACTGGCTCTCATCTTTCTTTAACCTCTTAGGACCAGTGGTTTCCACATTGTGGCGCAATGCCTTGCCCGCACTTCTGGTGCGCAAAGTTTTAAAAGACCTTGCTCAAGAAAAGACAAGCTAAGCACTGACTCATTCTTGAAATGAAACAACACCAGCCACTACCTCTAGGGGGAGGCAGCCTGTTGTTTAATTGGATAAATTAATTACACTGTCCTTGTGGGTGAAGAGCTGAGCGTCTGTTTAAATTTTACTGCCTGCTGCTGCCAAGCCTGTCCAACTTCAGCCCGGTAAGCAAACCTCCCAGGCCAAAATACGTTATTCTAAATGGTCTAAATGTCTTTCTTTCCTATGATGTCTGCCTCTGGTTTAAACTGTTATTTCTCTCTAGATATGGGGGATAGAGAGAGGGAGGCATGGGGAGAGGAGAGAGACATGGAAAAGAACCATGGGGACATTGGGGGAAATCAAATGAGACATGGGGCAGATAAATGAGTGGAAGCTGAAGCAACTCATATATATTTATAGATTATTTACATAATTATGTGTGTCTGTGTGATGGGACAGCGACATACTATATTTCATCTTTTCTGTTGGTAGTAAGAAGAACAGTGCTCTCATGCGGCCCTTCATTAGAAGCAGCACAGTGGAGTGGTTCCTTCACATGCTCCCTTATTACAGGTACTTCTTGGTTGCAACACAGAAGTACTTTGTAAGGAAGGGGGCATCTGTGGAACCACTTCACTGTGTTTTTCCAAACTGAGGGCAAAGTGGATGCTGTGCTCTTATACCTACCTACAGAAAACAGGAGGTAAGGGGCCGGGCCACTAAAAGATGGTGGAAGGGACAGGGTGCATACTGGTCCAGGGACAGAAGGGGGGCCCATGCCCAGCTGGGTGATTTCATTCAGTAAAAAATGCTGCTTTCAGAGATCAGTTAGGAATGTAGCATTTATGTGAGTGTATTTGAGCTTGTAAAGTTGTATAAATGCATGTGTAACTGTATGCATGTATATTGCCAAGGTGTGATGGGTGTGCATGTGTGTGTGCTAATCTGTGACAGGGTGTGTATGTGTGAGCTAGTGTGTGCCACGTTGTGTCTTTGTGTGCTAATGTGTGACAGTGTGTGAGTGTAAGTCAGCTGATGCCCGGGTGTATATGTGTGTGCTAATGCTTGACATGGTGTATATGTGTGTGTGTACTGGTGTGTGCCAGGGTGTGGATTTTTGTGCTAATGTGTGACAAGGTGTATATGTGTGGGGCAGGGTGTGTATGTGTGTGCTGTGGTACTCCAGAGTATGTATGTTTGCTGCCAGGGTGTGATTGTGTTTGTGCATGCTAGTGTGTATTGGGGTGGGGTTCTTAAAGTGAAGTTCTTGCGTATGTACCATCTGTGAATGAGTGTGAATTGGAGGCAGATATTGTTTGGAAAATCACTTAACATATTAGGACTGTGGCCCTGTATACAGTAAACATTAGCATCAGTCTACATTGGGGGCACTGAACAAAAATGGGAATTTATATATTTTATTTATTTATATATATATTTATTTTAGGGAAAAAAACAACTTAAAATAGTCTTGTAAATCCTTCATCTCTCCACCTGCTGTGTAGCAGTGGCTCTACCATTAAATCTTGTCCCAGGCTTCATGATTTTTGATGGTTCCCCTGGTGAGGTGGGGGGTGCGCAGAAAACATTTATACATTTCTATGGTCAAGCACTAATGCTCTATTCACTAATCCTGGTTAACACATTTCATATAACCACAAGAAAGATCCCAAGATCATTTGATTAATGTGATCAAATTAATTTGATATTCACAAAAAAATCCCTTAAAATGTTGTATATACAAGCACTGCACATAAATTGTTAAAAATATATGAGCTAAAACTGCTTGCAAGATGGTGACAAACAGTCCAAGCCTCTATGGTACAGTAATCAGAGATATGGGGCTGGAAATAAACATAAAATGGTCCGTGTGGGTGGGAAGGCATTAATGCATGGTTGTCATAGAAAGTTAGAAGGCTATTTGAGCGCTCTTCTTCAGTTGTGTTTACTTGACTTCTAATTCAGGATAGACCCTATAAGATCAATAAGACCACTGAGTATAAGAGTCTCCAAGCCCCCTTCCTTCTTTGTGCTTGTGTGTGTTTAAAATGCAAGTATATCACTTTGACAGGTCTCCTACGTCGGTCTGTATATCCTTCATGGTTTCCCATTTCTTTTTGGCATTCCGCATGGTGCAGTTTTGGCCTTTACTGTCGGGTGCCTTAATTAATCCATTTAGGATCAGTAGGGAGGATGGCTAGAGTGTCAGACAATACATGTGTGATTCTGAGACTACCAGTGGACAGTGGAACAAGGCTGAGGTTTCAGAAGGTGTATGTGAGGCTCAGTTCTTTACCAGTGGAAAGTAGAACAAGGCTGGGGTGGCGGACTGTATGAAATTTTGCGACTACCAGTGGGCCCTGGACTGCCAGACTGGAGATAAGCAACAAAATGGAAATGGTGCTACACCCAGTGATACCATAAAGCTTACAACTGAAATGATATTGCACTAACAGTATAGCTGTATTTCAATTCTAACCTCTTTGGTATCACTAACCGTATAGCCCCATTTCAGCTGTGGTAACACTAGTGTATCTCAATATCAATTGTAAGCTCTGTGGTATTACTGTTGTAGATCCATGTCATTTGTAAACTTTGTGTTGTTACTAGTGCAGCACCATTTCAATTGTACTCTCCGTGGTAGCACTTGCCATACTTCACAACTTTAAAAGCAATTAGAAAATTAACAAATGGGAGTGCTCTGGAACCGTGGACTGGAGCTATAGTAGAATTGGGCCACTTCATTGTACTTGCCTCCCAGGCCAAACATTGCCAGTCCTTCCCTGGTTGCTATAGAGTTACTAATCACAGTGTGCCTGTGTCTTCCTTGCATACTAATCACAGTGTGCCTGTGCCTTCCTTACATACTAATCACAATGTGCCTGTGCCTTCCTTACATACCAATCACAATGTGCCTGTGCCTTCCTTACATACCAATCACAGTGTACTTGTGCCTTCCTTACACAATAATCACAGCGTGCTTGTGCCTTCCTTACATACCAATCACAGTGTGCTTTTGCCTTCCTTACATACTATTCTAAGTGTGCCTGTGACCTCCATACTTATTACTCTCAGTGTGCATTTGTCTTCCTTACTTGCTATTCAGTGTGCCTGTGCCTTCCTTACATACAAATCTGAGTGTGCCTGTGCCTTCCTTATATACTAATCTGAGTGCGCCTGTGCCTTCCTTACATACTAATCAGAGTGTGCATTCCTTACATACTAATCAGTGTTTGCCTGAGCCTTCCTTACTTATTACGCTTAGCGTTCATGTGTCTTCTTTACTTGCTAATCCGAGTGTGCCTGTGCCTTCCTTACATATAAATCAAAGTGTGCCTGTGTCTTCCTTACTTGCTAATCTGAGTGTGTCCATGCAATCCTTACATACAAATATGAGTGTGCATGTGCCTTCCTTACATACTAATCTGAGTGTGCCTGTGCCTTCCTTATAAACAAATCTGAGTGTGCCTGAGCCTTTCTTACATACTAATATGAGTGTGCCTATACCTTCATTACTTACTGACCTATGAGTGCCCATGTGTTCCTTATATATATATCAGTGTGCCTGTGCTTCCCTTACTTATTAATCTGAGTGTGCATGTGTCTTCCTTACTTGCTAATCTGAGTGTGTCCATGCGATCCTTACATACAAATCTGAGTGTGCCTGTGCATTCCTTACATAATAATCTGAGTGTGCCTGTGCCTTCCTTAGTGACCTGAGTGTGCTTGTGTCTTCCTTACTTACTGATCTGAGTGTGCCTGTATCTTCCTTACTTGCTAATCTGAGTGTGCCTGTGCCTACCTTACATATGAATCAGAGTGTGCCTGTGCCTTCCTTACTTATTAATCTGAGTGTGCATGTGTCTTTCTTACTTATTAATCTGTGTGCCTTCCTTACTTGCTACTCTGAGTGTGTCTGTGCCTCCCTTACATACTAATCAGTGTGCTTGTACCTTCCTTACTTATTAATCTGAGTGTGCATGTGTCTTTCTTACTTACTGATCTGAGAGTGCCTGTGTCTTCCTCTCATGGTACAGATGCTATCTATACTGGGACATGCACAGGCAATAGACAAGATTGGACATAACTAATAAGAAGCAGCACAGATTTTGCAGGGTACATATAAACAAAGCACAGAAATAACAGAGAAAAGACATAAAAACAGGACACAGGAGTAAGGCCATGAGATAAGGTAATCATTATAGATTAACAGGCATAAAACAAAGCCCATTAAATAGGAGGTTTAAAAAGGCAAGCAGAACACCAAATTGGCCACAGATGACTGACAATTATTTATACAAAAAACTGCAGGCAAACAGATCTAGGTTCTAAGGCTAATTTGCCTGCTAGACCTATATGACCACACAAATAGCAGGTAACTGAATCTTCCCAGCATATAGCTGCTCCTGAGGTTTACAGATAATGCTGGAGAGCTGGGTATAGCTGAAGGGTAATACCCCACATTTTCTTGCTATCATTGGGCTACAGACCCTTAGGACCAGCTGATACAGACAAAGCAAAGGTGTTCCTCATTGTTTAAAGCCAGACAATGCAATGGTAGAGTGGAGATCATATCTTGCTGCGATTATCTCTCAAACCATAAAGGTCTGAGAGATAGGACTGGGGACATTTAGATTTGTTTTTTGATAGCTACAATATTTTGTGTTAATATTCTCTCACAATACTATCCCTTTAATGATGGGATCACTGCTAATGTAGAAGGATTGTGAGTTGAAATTTACGGTGGAGGCATATTAAAACATTCTGATTGTGATTTACTAGATGCCTCCTAAATATTGGTGAATTTGAAAAAAACAAAGCATTACTGCAAATGGAAAAGACTTCTGAGTTAGAATTTGGCTATTTTACATTATTTAAGTCAGAAGGGACAGAAAAAAATGTAGGTCACAAATTTTAAATAAAAAGTGATTGTAAAAGAGAGTAAGACAAATGTTAAGAAAGTATATAAAAGGTAAATGAAAGTACTGCCCTAACAAACAGTAGATTAGTAAGACAGTTAATGAAGATAAGCAAACAGGAGACACATGAGACACATTTTCTTCATTTTTGAATAGATTTAGCAAAGTTCAGGAGGGATGCACATTTGAAAGGTGTAGAAATGTTAGGACAAGAGGTCATAGTCTAAAACTAGAGGGTCAGAGTCTTAGACATAATGTAAGAAAGTTTTACTTCTCTGAGAGGATGGTAGATAACTGGAATAGCATAAGTGGTAGAGGTGAAGGTAATTTAAGCATGCATGAGAAAGGCATAAGGCTAGCCTAAATATAAAGACAAGACCAAGGACAAGATAACGTTTAAGGTTTTTACAAAAGGAAACATGGGCAGACTAGATAGTCCAAATGGTTCTTATCAGCCATCACAGTCTATGTTTCTATATTACTATGCAAACGTTTTTTTATAAGAGTCCTCACGACTTTCGTGTCGCAGAAATGAGAAGAAATAGGAAACAAGGGAGTCATGTTATGGGCTCCTGTTCACACACATGAGCCATATTCTGCTAATATGGTGCATGATTTGCCGCTGAATGGAAAGCCACAGAATGCACCTAGGGCTCAATTCTATTACTGCCACTATTTTTTTAAACCAGCAGTGGTGGTTTTGACAGCACAGTTTGCTATACTATTAACTGCAATGTCAACAAGCACCACCACGCAAAAATGTCCAAAGGGTGCAGAATATGCACCCACTGGAAAATATCACGTAAAATAAGTTGAATTTGCTATCCTGTTCCATGCGGTGGCTTCACTACACGTTAAGGACCTCACTTTTCATGGCTAAAATACTGCACCATGAAAAGGAGGTGCAGAGTCCCTAACATGTGGTGAAAAACACCGGTGTGTGTTCCCAACACATACTTGTGGATATAAAAAAAATTAAATAAAAAAAAAAAAAAAAGATTAACCCTATGAGAGCCAGTGGGGTATGCAACGCATTGTGCAGCATTGCATACCCCACTGGCACTCATAAGGTTTATCTCCCAAGAGTTAACACATAAATTAATAAACACTTACCTGTAATCCTGATCTCCAGTGGGGTCCTAAGCACATTCTGACCATCTTATGACTTCTTTCGAATCTTTAAAAAATAAAAAATCAGTGATTATTTATGTTTAATAAAAAGAATCTAGCCCCCTAAAGATGCCACAGTCAACCCTTTGACTGTTGGATGGGTACCCCAATCAGCTTCTGGCAGGTTTCATCATCTCCTAGAAGCTGATAAACACACATCCCAGCAAATTAGAGGCTGCCAATTATTTTGAACAGACACTGGCATATAAAAGCCAAGGTCAGAACCAGTCAAGCAAAGCAGTACAAAATCAGTTGAAGAAACAAGCCTAAGTCAAACCAGAACAGGATAAAAAAAAAAGTCAAATCAGGAGACGAGAATAAAGTTGAGGGAAACAATGGAATCACTTGAAATACAAGAACTCAAGGAACTAAGTCACAACAGGAATGCTTTGATCGCGCACCGACACAAGGTGCCGGCGCTTGATAAAGGCTCAGCAACAGCGTCATACAACAAGGTGAGGTGAAATATACAAGGGAAAAACAGAATATCTGGCAAGAAATGCCAGCAAAACCTGGAAGGACATGTAGGGTAAGACTGTATCAATAATAAATATCAATGTCTCCAACACGTTTCATACTCAACGTATTTTTCGGGGAGTTCAATGTTTTCAATCTATGTCGGTTACTTCTCGAATTTAAATGCTCATACTTACTAAAATAACCTTCAATCACCAAATTAACTCCTGGTTAACCACCAAAATCCCTATTTCGAGTATTCATCTAGCAGCCATAGAGACTCAGCAACATCATAATACTAAATAACATTCACCTCTGTTCCAATATATATTACTTAAAGGGATAGTAATGTTTCATGATAAAAGCAGCTCTAATTAATCATCATAGTATTTGGACTTTGGAGAGTGTTATTTCAATTCTGTCAGAGTTGTAATTCCGTAATTCAATGACAAAGTATCCCCCTCCCGCCCCTTTTACTGATATCACACTGTTCAGCCAGATCAGAAGGGAGGTGCCCAGGTAGACTGCAGAGAGGGACAATCTTCAATTAAGATAAGGGAAAAACCTGAAAAACTTGTCAAGGGGGGCAGGGATTTCATTGTTTTCATAGGAATAAGAGTGTCCCCTTCTGTTATCTGTCTGGTCTATAGACTGCATTCCACATCTGAGAAGAGATTGCTTACACTTGGTAAAAGGGGCGGGAGGGGAAACTTTGCTTGTGAATATCTCATAAACCATAAAGGTTTGAGCGATAAGACTTATATCGTTCTTCATGTTTTTTTAATGCCTACAAAATAAAGTTAAAACGAAGTATTACTATCCCTTTAAAATACCACCAAAGTAGGATAAAACTATAAAAAAAAATATATATATATATATATATATATATATATATATATATATATATACACACACACATATATAAACTATGAATTTTGACTATAGTAACCCCTGCTAGTATCAGGGGCTACTAGAAGAGTAATATGATTCCCGGAACCAGCATAAGCTATTACCAAACCACACACTTTAACCCCCAAAGTGCCAGAGGGGCAAGAAATGCACCACACAGCAATGCGCCCGGTACCCCTCCAGCACTCAAAGGGCCAATGTACCTTTATAATAAAATGCATTTCGATATATAAAATATAAAAAATAAGCAATATCATCTACAACACCAAACATTAACCACCATTCCGTTGTAATGTATGCCAAGTTTCAAAATACAATCATCCCATATTCCTGTGACTATAGTTCCAAAGTATATATGTATGAATTACACTGAGTCCAACAAGCCTTCAAACAAGTTCTAACACTGTCTTGTACCTGTAGGGAATTGCCCCGGATATAATAATGTCACATTATATCTTATCTGACATTTTTCTCCAAAAAGGGGTTAATTAATACAGTATACCCATAATATCAAGGTAAATGGCAATGAAGGACTAACAAAATAAAAAGGGGAATTGCAGAGAATCTCTCTTCCCACATAAACATTTCCCATATCCAAGGGTAAAATATGCATTCCCATGATACCATACCTCAAGATAAGGCTCCCTCTGTTGAGCTAAAAACACATTGCAACCCCACAGACCCATACCTCTCTGTTTTAGGCACCAGGCACCTATACTGTAACCACACTTCCAGGTGCCCCATGTCCATAGGTATGAAACAAAACCACCACCAAGGGGCCAAATGACTAACTAACTAACTAACTATTTTGCAAATATTAATCACAATTAAACAAGAAAAATTCACATAAGACCCAAAACATGTATGTCGCATGACACAGAAAGTTTCCTATATTCATAAAAAAACCAAAGATCCCCAATTCAGCATTTAACCCCCAAGGTTGTAAAGTCTGCATCTCATATATCCATTTGGATTCTATTTTAAACATATTTTTGAACAAAATTATATCCCCTGCAAATTTCTAGACTATTTCCCTGCCATAGAATGTCATCTCCTCCAATTTAAAGGGATGACACTCCATGGCATGTACTGATAAACTATGTTTTACAAATTTATGTTTAATGTTTTATATATATATATATATATATATATATATATATATATATATATATATATATATTCTCTAACTCTATATTTCATGCATCTTCATTGTATCCCATAAATTACCCCTTTCGTGTTGCATGTAATAACAGTCCTAATTTCAAATAGTTCTTTAGTTTTAAATTAACAAAATTCCTTTCTGTTTTTGTTTTTATAACATGTTTTACAGCCAACACAGCTGCCAAACTTAAAGAAACCTTTCTGTGTATATAATGTAACGAGTGCCAGAAGCACTAAACCATGTATATTACTTTATATTTTTTTAAATTACCTTCCTGTATTAAAATGCTCATAACAGTTACATCCTATCCTATATAATAACTTGCTAAACAGTTTGTAACGACTCAATCATGCACAGTAGAGACTGCCCGTAACACGGCTGATATGGAGTGGGGAGCTCCAAAGTATCAGCCGTGGCTCGGGCAGTCTCTACTCTGCATGACTGCCCCGCAACTGGCTGGCACTGTATCAGCCGCGGCACAGGCAGTCTCTATTGTGTATGACTGCCCCGCGACTGGCTGGCACTGTGGCCCATGTACACGGGCTCTTCAACTAGCATTTGATAAAAAGGTAGACAAAGCATATCACATCAAGAGAGAGGTAGTTTGCCTTTTTACTCCTAGACTAGTGTCCACATATGTTTCCAGAAGGTGGTGATAGAGGAAAAAATGTAATATTTTTCTGATAAATCTTTTTCTCTTAATCCATTGTGGGACAGTGGGACCATGAGCATATTTTACCCCACGGTCCCTGTGTCCCCCAATGGACTAAAAGAAAAGGATTTATTGGTAAGGAGACACAGAGACCATGGAGTAAAATATTCTCCACCAGGAGGAAAGATATTTATTGAACTTTAAATTATTAAGATTACCATGTGCATTGAATAGCGTTTGAGATCCTGTAGTCCTGCTAGCAATTATCATGTCAGATTTCATGGACACAAGATCGAGGACTCAATGAAAATGTTATCCTTTGAACAAAGGCAAAATGGAAGAATCCATAGGGGCCATCCAGATGATGCTGTTGATAGTCAATGCTGCAAAGTAGCACTCACTATCTTTACATGCCTTGAACATCACAGCTGCTGGCCTGTATTACTATAATATCACACATTTGACCCTATTTTGCTACAGTTCAGATCTGGCTGTACCAGGTAAAATTGAATTGCCCCAACCTCCAGATGATGTCATTGAAGAAAGCAGTACCATACCAGCCAACCAGCCAACCCCCTTGACCCTCCACACGTGATGTCTCTATTTCCTGCATGAGGGCCAGTGGAGAAACAGAGAGAGGATATTTTCATGAATTTGATGCACTGCTATGACATGTATTAAGAGAAATGAGTCTTTGGGGGTTGTGGGCTGTGATTGTGGTTCATGGGAGGGTTTCAGAGTAATCTGATGATGGTAATGGTTGAAGACCCTGTTGATGAAGAGCTGAGGGCCCAGATGATGATGAGGGCTCATTTAGTAGTGATGAGGATTGAGTCCTCTGATTTTGCTATGGTGGTAATTATAGGGGCTGAAGTAGAGGGCTGATGGTTTGGGGGAGCTGTAGACTATGATTGTATGTGGGTGGGGAGCCATATTTGCTAAGGGCCCTGATTGTGGTGATCCACGTTGGGGGAACTGATGGTGGCTGAAGGCTCTGATGATGCTGATGGAGGCTGTGTGCAATGATGGTGTTAAAAAGACAGAGTAGTTAAACTTCAGTCTTATACTACTTAATATCTTTTATTTTTCTTAGCAATTTCAACAGTTTGGAGGTATGTGTGGAATCTAAAGTATGTCACAGGTTGGACTAGTAACTTTTTCTCTATGACTAGCAACTCTCAGTAATAATTCTCCAAGTCTGACCATTGTTATGCAATGTCCTGAACACTTCTGTCCATCGTTAATGGTTAAATACATTGATTTATATATTCTAGAGTGTAACACTATTTGACACACTCACACACACACCTACATTGGAAATTGCTCCAGAGGGCCTTTTTGTTGCCTTCCTCTGGATCAACAGGGGTGTTATTGGCATGGGCTGGACTTGATGGACGCATGTCTTTTTTCAGCCTTATCTACTATGTTACTATGTTACTATGTTACTATGTTACTATCAAAACAATGGGTTGACTTCAGTTCTGCAACTCATATTGTTAAAACAGTTTTTTTTATATATATGTTTTCTTAGGAATAACAATAACATAGTTATATCACAAAAAAAAATCTTTCACAGAAAAAAAGCATTCGTTCTCACACTTTTTATGTGAAGTGGCAAATTTTATGTTAAAACTTCATTTCACATTAAAGGCAAACTTGTGGGAAAGTTGTTTCTGGCCTAGCAAACAGTACTTTGCCTTCATTCCATACAACAGGTTTAAAATGATAACAAACCTTCTTCCTGACTACGACTACTTATTCTGCCAGTGTATAATATGCAAGCCTATTTGTCTCTACCAGTGATTCTCAACCAAGGTGTTGTAGCACATTGAAGTGCCACGAACATCCACTTAGGGTGCTGCTTGTTTTCTATTTTCTGTAAAGATTTTGATAATTAAAAAGTCTTGATGAAAATGTGAATATTGAGTTTAAAATGTATATTTGTGGACATTTTTGTGCAAAATATGTTTGTTTATGTTATTTTGATTGTGAGACATAAGAATGGCTATATATATAACATGCTTGTATCTTTCATTGTGACTTTTAAAATTGACATATACAATTTTAAGGGATACCTTGAACTAAAAAAAATTTGAGGACCACTGGTCTATACTTTATGTTTTACATCTTCACCTTGTCACACTGGCTAAAAGGACAGAAGGTGAACCCTCAGGGCAGAGGGGGGGATTACTAGGCAAAACAGATACAACAACCAGCAGCAGTCACTGAGACCTTAGAAGCAGAGAATGAGAATTACAACTCACTTCTAGAAAAAAGCTTTATGATGGGTGGCCACTGGCTGGCAGACAAAACTAACTCACTCACGGCTGCTACTGCTGAGAGCTACTTGAGAATGAAGCTAGGGTGCTAAGCTTGTGAGCGGTGTCTAGAACAAACACATGGAGCGCTGGAACTCCAGAAGATATCCCTAAATAGCAATATAGAAGATCTACATGCCAATATTTTATCAAATCAAAAGGGCAATAAATATATACAAAATCTAAAGAATCAATAAATGTCAAATCTCGTAAAATGTCTCCGACATAGTTTAATTCAAGTACTAAGAGGCAGTCTATTGAATAATTTAATCATCAGCATAAAACAAGTTCACATTCAGAGAATGAGATGAAATGATGAATACTGATGCCCCAAATGAGAACTGGATAATGGGATAAAGTATATGAATCACAGTGTGTGAATCTCCAAATTCCTCCTCTTCTCTCCTCTGGATGCAGCTCTCACCCAGAGGTCCTATGCCACCCACAACACTACATTATCTCCAATTTAGGGAAGCACAAAGCCATGGGAAAGATGGCAGGAAAGATCTCTATAAGTGTAGTGCTTATACAACACACATTAAACCATACAGCACTCAGTCTATTCACATTGCTCTCCTCTTGGGCATAATGTATCTCATAAGTCCTTGTCTGAACCATACTGCTCTTCCAAGCCCCTCCAGATCCGTTAATCAGCCCTGATCTAAATCATCATGCAACCCTAACAGGATTACCCTGATTCAGACAAAGACTTGCGAGACACATTATGCCCAAGAGGAGGGCAATATGAGTAGATGGAGTGATATATGTTTTAATAAACTCTACACTTACAGATATCTTTCCCGTCTTCTTTCCTATGACTGTGCTTCCCTACATTGGAGAGAATGTAGTGGGTAGTGTCAAACGCATGAAGCTCACACAGATGAATTAATGGACTAGGAGCTCGCAGACAATCAAGGTAACAAAATCCAAATCCGCAAACAGTACCAGGTCTGGAACAAAGCAGAAGTCATACTTGGGATATTTAGCAACGATGTTTTGTCATAATGTGTCCCACAAAACCTCATTTTTGACTTTTCATAATTTGCAGTTGCAAAACATGTAAAAGGCAAATTGTCTGTACTTTTTCTTTTTTCACTTTCATCTTTTGGGTTTACTGTTTTATTTATTTATTTATTTATTTATTTATTTATTTATGTAAGTAACCTCCCAGAATCTCTCTTTCCAAAGATCTTTCTGTTGAGGACTGTGAAAGGAGTATAGTGATAGAATGTAAAATGGTACCTGCATCAGCAAAATCTGCCTCCAGTCTAATAAATACACCATACAGAACACTGACTGCTGCAGGCATAATTTTACATTCTATCACTATACTGCTTTCACAGTCCCTGACATTATATATACATAGAATGCCATGATGAAAAACAGCACTCACAGGATTTTTCAGTGGTGAGAAATAGTTGCAAGTTTAGTAATCTGATGTAGCGGCCCTGCCTAGGGTCTTTATGAAAATAGAGCCAAAATGTTGCTTTAACAAACATGCACCTATTTTGCAGAAACTCCTGTGAGTGTTGTTCTTCATCATGGAACTGTATGTAATAATTCTATTTATAAGACTAACACCAAGGCAGTTGTTTTGTTGAATTAGTGGGTGCACAGATTGTAGAATGTATATATAAACACAAAGAAAGATAAATAAAAGGCAATCTGATTTATCGTATTATGTAGTTGAAGACATTAAATGAATAAAAAGGTGACCTCTCTAGCATTCTGTGCTTACCTTAAATATCCTATGATATAAAGTCCTAGAATGCGTCGCTCACTGTGTGCATAACCGCACATGCGCAGTAGGGACTTGTAGAATTGGCTGATCTGGAGCGGAGAGCTCCGGAAGGCTGACAACCTGCCTGTGCTCCCGGCTCCAGGGCAGCAGCAGAGGTGGCTGGGTGACAAACTGGCACGCAGCTGCCTCTGCTGCTTCCCCGGAGCCAGGCGCACAGACAGGCTATGAGCCATCCAGAGCTCCCCACTCCGGATCAGCCCGTGTATACGGGCTTTGTAACTAGTGGTAAAATAAAACCATAGGAAAAGATATTCCAGTTATCATGTATCATGGATTAAAGGGATAGTAATACTTAAAATGTAAAAAAAAATATGTCGTAGGGTTTATCCCCCTGAGTAAAACAAGAGTACTCCCACTGCTGAAAGGTGTTTCATTCAAAAGTTATTAATTTTCAAAGTTTAATTTTTTAGGTGCAATATCACAGTGGCCTGAAATTGTACAGTGGCGCTGTTGCTACACGATCCTATGGACAGCTCTGGTCAATTGACCATAAATCTCCATAGGATGGTGTAGCAACAGCGCCACTGTACAATTTCAGGCCACTTGACATTGCACCTAAAAAATTAAACTTTGAAAATTAATAACTTTTGAATGAAACACCTTTCAGCAGTGGGAGTACTCTTGTTTTACTCAGGGGGATAAACCCTACGACATATTTTTTTTTACATTTTAAGTATTACTATCCCTTTAAATGCAGATCATTTAAAGAGGACCTAACAGCTCATAATAATAACCTTCCATTTACCATATTACAGCCAGAAAATCCCAGCTGTCTATATATTTTCCCTTGTTCCTTTGTTCAAGAGATAATATCTTCAGTCAATCCTAGGTGCCATGTCTGTGGAGGGAGACATAATCTGGCAGTTGTGTTTTTGCTTTTTTTTTTAATTGATACAAGCAGAGTGCGTGATTCTAGATAAGGACCAGATGAGTATGCAATGCATTGTGAACTGTTGTCTTGCACACCTTTAAGGTCGGTAATTTATGACGAGTTGCATACCTCTCTGGCATTCAAAGGGTTAAGATTACCACATACAGTGAGTACAGTTTGAGGTCCTGTGGTCCTTCTAGAAACTGTCACTCAAATGTCAGCTATATGCAAATATTTCTTTAGGCGGTTGCTTGGAATAATAACTCTCATACACAGATTGTAATACTTAAAAGGCAATTGCGCTAAAAAACATAGCTACTGATTACCACTGCAACTTACTGTAGAACTTGGGATAAAAATGCGCATATAGCTGACATTTGTACTTGGATTGTGCCATATATTTTCCAGTTCCTTAAGGGGTTATGGACCCATGACGGTCCTGGCATGTCATGGGTTGGACGTGCAATAAGGATAGGGAGCCCTGATTTGGATAGGAAGAATAAGAAAAAAAAATTATCCGTGGCCCCTAACTGCCAACCAAGGGGTTAAGTATGTATTTGATGACTAATGTTATTATTTATCATACACTAGTAGTTTCATCTGATTGGAGTATATATTCACTTGTCTATATAGTTTTCTTAGCGGATTAGGGATATACGTGCCATCCTTTAACAGTGGTTTCATTTGTGTGTCAAACTATTTTTATTTTCACTAATGTCTACATTCAGCAAATGAATTATTATGTCACGCTATAACTGGTGGATGTTGGAGCTTCAAACATTATATATATATTTATTTTAAAACCCTTAAGGACCTATGACGTGCCAGGACCATCATGGGAAAACTTGCGTTAAGGACCCATGACGGTCCTGGCACGTCATGGAATTCAGGGACCCCTGAATCCATTAGGGAAAAGACAAAAATTGCCCTATGATCCTTAACTGCTATTCATAAGGGGTTAAACATAGATCATTCTTTGTGGATAGGAAGGTGCAAGAAACAGGAGTGATTAACTGTTTTATACATATAACAGCTGTGACTCACTTATACACTTTTTCTTGCTTGACTCACATTAACTGAAAAAATGACCCTACTATAAATAAGGCTAGAAAGATATTGTGTTTAACTAATAGCCTACAGAACGGTAAGCCAAGAAACATTATTTGGAGGTGGAAAGAAATGTAAACATAAACAATATGATTCGGCTCAGCAGCAGCACATTCGCTGAAATTAATAAAAATAATTCATCATCCCTGCTAACAGACACTCTTATACTACAGGATGCATGGTTCTTAGGTGTTCTGTGTTATCCTGCATCTTGTTTGTCTCTGCCACATTATCACAAAGGTTGCAATGTGTGTACATGTATTGCCATATTTGTACCTGCACAGAATTGCTGTTTGGAGGGGTTAATTGCACACTTTGGATGGGTGTGGACATTAGGAGGGGAGCTGGTGGTGATGGCAATGGTGAAGGGGGCTGCAAGGGCTGATGGGGGAATGCTGCAGATAATTTGGTCATCTTAGAAGTTTTTTTGTGTGCATATTGTTTACAAGGGATAGTAGCAGGGACAACAGCAGAGAAATGGTATTGGGACCTTTTACTTTTTCCCCCACATACATGTCAGCATGCCTATGCTGTATATAATGCAGATGTGCCAAGGCGGGGTCTCTGTTTTCCCCTCTTTACTGTTCATTCACACAGGGTGAATAGGGAATTTGCAGTTTTCTGTACTGTTCCTGACCCCAGCGAGAAATATTCCCACACCCACAACTTCAGTGCACAAGGAAGAGTCAATGAAATACCTGCTGGAGATGCAGACTTATGTCTGACACCGCTCCTGATAAAAAGTGGGCTCTGCCTTTTACTCATAGGAACCTCCACTATATCCTCCTGCTGCCCACTCACAAGAGGATCTTTCTGCCTAGTTTACTATTGAAATGTTGTTGCCTACATGGAGACCCACAAAACGGCAACATCAGAATGTCGCCTGCATCAAAAGGGAGACATCAGAATGTCACCCTCTTAATATGCAGCATCAGAATGTCGCCTGATTAAAGGTCGCCATGTAGGCACTCTGTCAACAGAGATATGCAGCATTTTATATACTTTGAGCGCCTACATGACTGTCCCAACATTTTTTAGATTTTTGCACACAATCTTCAATATTACATTATATGAGGCCACACAAAAGTTGGGGCATTTCTCTTTGCGTTTTGTGGTGTGCTGCGATGTGAAGGAGACACACTGTCTCCTTACACTACAGCCCACTCCGAAAGTATTTGATTTTGTCCCTACTGGGGCATCAAGTCCTGATCATAGCAGACTTTTGTTCCACAGATCAGTACTCACACGATCTGTTGCAGATGCAGGGGAAAATATTTTAAGAGGACTGGTTGTGTTGTGATCCTTGTGATTCCTGGTTCCCTTACACACTGTGACTGGCACCTGCTGGCTAATGAGTGAATCCTTACTTCGGTGGGGGGGGGGGGGTCATGTTTTTAATGTATTTGGCCTACTGATGCTTTTCCTTAGAAGAATCTTTTTATAATGTAGACATTTTTAATGCCATATGTATAAGTTAGGTTTAGGCGGGGTGAGCAATTTTAAACATATATTGGCCAAAATATGCAACTAAAACCCTAATTATTATTTTTAGTAACATTATTGCATACTTATGATATAGGCTCATTACAGGGTTTATAATTTATATCACCAGTATGGATCAGCACAGGTTTGTTTTTATTTTTCAGGGACAAATATAGTCAGTCAGCAAAGAGAGCGGTGAAGCAGCTGTACAGTTCTTGCACTCTTTGGTGAAAGTGACAATATTCCTCCCTCCATCTGCGCCGGATCGGGTGAGAAAACCATGCGGCAGCCTTACACTGGCAGAAATCACTACAGCCGCAGCGGGCTGTAGTGTAAGGAGACAGTGGGTCTCCCTCACATATCAGTGCACCCCAAGATTCAAAGAGAGATGCTCTGACTGTTGTGTGGACTCATATAAAGTAATATTGAAGATTGTGTACATTAATCTAAAAAATGTTGGGACAGAGCTTTTATTTAAATGTGTATCCATGTAGGCACAAAAAAGTACTTAAAATGCCACATCTCTCTGTTGACAGGGCACCTACATGGCGACCTTTAAATGGGCGACATTCTGATGTCACCCTTTTGAGGGTCACCATATAGGCAATGACATTTCAATAGGATACCTTTCTGCCCTACTACACCTGCCTCTGATTGTAGTATGTCTTTTTCCACATTATCACTCCCCTCCAATCTAGCCCCTCTGTGCCACTCCATGCTTGTCTGATGAAGGAATCTTTAGAGTATACAGAAAGACTCAAAGGAATCACCCCTATCTAAATAGTTTGATGAGAAGGGTGGTGCACCTGGTTCCATCCCTTTGAACTAGGCGATCAAGTTGTCACAAGTAGCCTCACAAGGACATCAGCTCTGCCACCAAAGTGGAGTGGCCCATTCCAAAGCCTTTGGACAGTACTACAGTAAAAACTGAAGGAAAACACACCTGGATCCATGCTTCCCACTGCAAGCTGGTCACCCAAAGGAAGCCCTTAAGTTACATAAATGAAGTACATATGTATGCATACATTTTAATATAACTCTACATTCAGGTATTCTGAAAAGTTCTTGTATATTATCTATTAATGTAAGATATTTAAAGAGATAGTAATGTCATAATAAACATACATGGGATTGTTCAATGTACTTTTATATAACCCATAGTATCTTTGCACTGTTCTTAAAAAAAAGTTTCCTCCCCACCCCTTTCCATTACATCAATCACAGTTCACCGAGATCTGAAAGCTGGTCGCTTGACCGGACGGATCACAATGAGGGATAATATTGTGTGGTTCAGTATAAGGAAAACCCTGCTCCCCTTTGCGATTCGTCTGGTCCGGCTATCAGATTTCAGTTAATGGAGAATGACCTGATGGAAAGCGGAGGAAAAGGGAAACTTCTGGCTCTATTTTCAAGAACAATACAAAGATACAGACAGTAGAGAATATACTATGGATTATATAAAAGTCACACAGAAATATAGTAAATTAGATTGAAAAAACACAGGTCCATCGAGTTTAACCTTTGCCTCATAACCTATAGCTTTCCTGCTGCCAATTAAGTTAGTCTTTATCAGTTCTCGTTTTGCCTACTAATACACAGTATAACCCTATATGGCCCCCTTTGAAATAAATGTATCTAATTGTCTCTTCAAAGTATCCATTTTGGCTGCCATTACCAAATCCTTGGACAAGAACTTCCACAATTTAACAGACCTTACTGTAAAGTAAACCTTCCTCTGCTTAAGTTGAAACCTCCTTTCTTCTAATCTCAAGAGGTGCCCCCTGTTATTTGATCAGGCCTTGGAATGGATGGCTTAACAGAGATATAATTGGATTGACCTCTCATATAATTTTTGACAAGGTCTCTTAGTCTTTTCTCTAGAGTAAATAAACCAAGTTTGTCTATTAGTTCCTCATATGTCAAGTCCTTTCCCTTAATTCATTTTATTGCTCTTTGCTGTACTCTCTCAAGTTCTAGAATATTCTTTTTCAGAACTGGTGCCCTAAACTGCACTGCATATTTGAGGGGAGGTCTTACCAAGGATTTGTACAATAGCAAAATGATGTTATCCACTCTTGCTTCAATGACCATTTTTATGCAACACTGGATTTTTCTTGCTTTTGCTACTGCTATTTGACACTGGTCACTGTGTCCAAGTTTGTAGTTTACATGGATTCCCAGGTTTTTCTCTAGCAATGAGTCCCCTAAAATGATTCCATTAAGTTCATATGTAGCATTGGGATTTTTTCTTCCCAAATGCATGAATTTACACTTTCCCACATTAAACTTCATATTCCATTTGGTTGCCCAACCTGCTATTTTATGTAAATCCCTCTGCAGAGAACAAAAATGGTCTGAATTTCTTACCCTGCATAATTTAGTGTCATCTGCAAATATTAATATTTTGCTTTCTATATCTATTTCCAGGTCATTTATAAACATGTTAAAAAGCAGTGGACCAAGTACTGAACACTGAAAGTGCATTGAACAATCCCACGTATGTTTATATCAGGGATTATAATTTTAAGTCCTTTGCTACTAGCCAGACCTGAAAAGTTACTCGCCACTGCAAGCCAAAACATACCCACCAGGGCTGAATTTCTACTCGCCAGGGCTAAATTTTCAATCGCCATTGGCTAGTGGAAATTTTGAGCCCTGTTTACATTATGACATTACTATATTGTTGCTAGAGGATTACAGGACTGCCTAGGACAGTGGAGAACCGGGCTTATTTAGCTGCACTCCCACCAGTACCAATCCAAAAAATTAATCATAATTTTGGGAATTTCTTTTTTCCCTGGGGCCTCACCTCGCCCCATTTTGGTGGTTCCTGTGAGACTGTAACAGCAGAATTTAGAACTACAGGCTTTCCTTTGCATTCTCCTGCCTTACCTTTGTTCTACTTCTTTGAACTATGACAAAAATACCTATTTGCAAATGACACTTACTTATGCTATATTAACCAAACATAATTGCTATATCAGTGCCCTCTCCCTATTAATGCGGAAATAGGTATCTTTTTTTTGTCTCATTCTTTAAGACCAGAATCTGTGTGAGGAATTTACAGATCAGCAGATAGCTAGGAACCTGACTGAATCCAGTCACACAAAAAATAAGGTCTTCTTTTTCAACCTTCATTAAGAATCTCCCATATGCTTGCAAAAGGTTATTACTCACGCCTACTGGGAATACAATAATTTTTTTTTTTTTTTTTTTTTTTTTTTTTTTTTTTTTGTGAAAGTATTTTACCAGGAAGAATACATTGAGATTGTCTCTCGTTTTCAAGTATGTCCTGGACTCATTTTATCTACCTTAGAAAGGTGAAAGGCTGAGCTGACCTTGCCGGGACTAGAACCTGCAACCTCATGGTCTGAGCAGATTCTACAGCTGGTGCCTTAACCAACTGAGCCATCTCTCCGGCTAATTATGTTCCCTTAAAAAAAAAAATTCTTTCCTTAGAGTCCTATCCTTAAAATACCTCAGGATTCAGTGAAATAACTGAAGGTATTCAAGTGGGAAATAGTAAATATAACTAACTATAGTACCACTGTACCCTCCCGCATATTTGATCTCTCATTTCAAATACTCTCCCTCTCGCCTTCTTTGCTCTGCACAGGACCTTCTTCTCACTGCAGTTCTTATTACATCCTCCCATTCCAGTCTACAGGATTCTCCTGTGCTGCCCGAGTTCTGTAATTCCCTCCATTGTCCCATCAGACTCTCCCTCCAGACTTTATATGCTCCCTGAAAGCTCACCTCTTCTGGGAAGCCTATCAACTACCTCCATAATCATTATGAGCAAGGACAGACCAACATCCTGTCCAACAACTTCTCACATGCATCTCTCACCTACAACCCCATCTTGACCTCTTTGTTTACAGTCTTTTTCTCCCAAACAGAACCCCTGCTTGCCTGGACCACTGCACTCAAAAGCACTTCTTTCTTCCACCCACTGATCAGCAGGTCATGTGGCAGAAGGCACTTACACCTCATAGCACTTACTCCTTTTGTGTCCCCCACCTACCTTCATCTAGACTGTAATCTCTCACGGGCCCTCTGATCCTTTTGTTTCCCATGCTCCATTTATACTACTTAATAACTCTGTATGTCTAGTACTTTATCTAGTATTATACAGCACTGCAGAAGAAGTTGGTGCTATACAAAGAAGAATAATAAAAATACCATATCCTACCAACATTATAATATTACCCCCCAAAAAAGGATATCACTACTATAAATAATGGCCACAGAGGTGGTAAAGGACAGGTACTAGCCAAACTACTCCAAGTTTTAGCCCAAAACTTGTCTAATATCTCAAAAAATCTAACTGTGACTAAGTATTATGACTATTGGAAGGGCATGTGGTTCTGATATAAGAGGATTTTATTCTTACCTGTTAAATCCTTTTCTCTTACTCCATACAGGTTACTTTTAAGTAGGCAGGAACTATTCTAGAAGTGGATGCAGGGGGTGAAGCCTACCTTCCCTCCTTGGCTGCAGCTAACCAATCAGCTCCAGTAAGATTTGAGACACTAACTATTGACTAGATAGTAGAAGGGAAAGAAGACACCTGTGAGCATGACCCCGAAGGACCCCCACAGTCTGCCACTGGAAAGCCAAGCATGGTCCCTTGTTAGGGTGGGAGACCAGTAACCTGTGTGGACTAAGAGAAAAGGATTTAATAGGTAAGACTAAAATAAAATCCTCTTTTCTCTGTCGTCCAATACAGGTTACTGGTAACTTTGGGATGTCCAACCATTGAGTTTCCCAGAGGCAGGAAGTAAGGCAAGGACCAGGCACAAAGCCCCCAAAGTCACCAGAGCAGATATGAACTATCAGATCAGAGATAGCCCAACAAAACAAATGAAGTGTCAGCGGACACTGAACAGGGGTAACAACACCCCATGAACTGTTACACAGCACACTGAACTAGAGCCAACAGGGCTCAAAAGTGAAGGAAGCACCAAAGAACCGAAGATCCTAGACAGGCAAGACTGCCTCCAGGATCTTCCTCCAAAAATTGGCATCAGCCGAAGCCAGCACTTCAACACGGTAGTGCTTCAAAAAGGTGTGCACAGATAACCCAGTGGCAGCCTTGCACAACTGATCAGCGGAGGCCTGATTCTTATAAGCCCAAGAAGCCCCAATAGATCTAGTAGAATGAGCTGTGACACGAAAGGGAACAGGCTTCTTCCTTAGCTCATAAGCCTTACAAATAGTGGACTTGATCCAAGACACAATAGTCACTTTGGATGCAGGTCTCCCTGCACTGGGGCCCTCAGGAATAACGAACAGCGCGTCATACTGTCTAATGGACTCAGCACAATGTACATAAAACTTGAGACAACGCACCACATCTAACAAGTTGAGATCCCTCTCCTTGTCAGAGGTAGGGTCAGGGCAGAAAGAAAGCACCACAATCTCCTGATTAATGTGGAACTCAGAGACCACCTTCGGGAGAAACTCCTGTAAAGTACCGCCTTGTCTTTGTGAAACACCAAAATGGGCGGTCTACAAGACAGAGCATGCAACTCCGTGACACGGCGAACAGACAAGATCGCCAGGAGAAAGCCCATTTTTTACTTCAGCAGGCGTAGAGGAATAGTATCCAAGGACTCAAAGAAAGGGAGCTGAAGGACGCCCAAAACCAAGTTAAGATCCCACTGAGAAGCGGGGGTCTTGAAAACAGGACGAGTATGAGAAGAAAACCTTGACATCAGGAAGAATAGCAATGCGCCTCTGAAAGAAAACAGAGAGAGCAGAAGTCTGAACCTTAAGGGAACTCAAACTGAGGCCCTTATCCACACAATCCTGCAAGAAAGCCAGGACTGTAGGCAGATCAAAGTCCTGAGAAAGGTCCCTATCAGCACACCAAGAGAGAAAGGTAAACCAGACACAATGGCAGGCCTTAGAAGAAACAGGTTTGCGGGCATTAAGCATAGTAGCCACCACACCAGAAGAAAAACCTCTTCTTCTTCAGTACTGAGGATTCAATTTCCAAGCAGTCAAAGCTAGACGATGAACATCGTCCTTCCACAGGTAACCCTGTAGAAGAAGATCCGGACGGCAAGGGAACCTGAATGGCTCCGCCACCGACAGATCCAGAGGTTCCGGAAACCAAGCCTATCGAGGCCAGTATGGAGCAATCAGAATGACTGGTCAGCGCTCCAGTCTCAATTTCCGTAACACCCTGCGACATGGGGGGGGGGGGGAATGTAAGCTAGAGGAAATAACCAAGGAATGGACATGGCATCCACCACCAGAGCTAAAGGATCCCTCCAGCAAGAGCAGAACATCGAAACCTTCCGGTTGTTCTTGTCGCCATCAGGACGATGCAAGGAAGACCCCACTTCTGAACAATGAGGGTGAACAGCTCTGGGTGCAGTTCCCACTCTTTGCTGTCCACAGTGTGTCGACTGAGGAAGTCTGCCATCACTTTGTCTATGCCAGGAATGTGCACTGCGGATATGGCAGGAACATGTTCTTCTGCCCAGGACAAAATAGCCTTGACCTCTAACCAAGCGGCGAGACTTCTTGTTCCTTCCTGCTTGTTGATGTAAGCCACGACCATGGCGTTGTCGGACTGGACCCGGACTGGGCATTCTTCCAGCTGGGGTGTCCAATGGCGAAGGGCATGAAATATCGCCCGAAGCTCCAACACATTGATGGGAAGGAGAGATTCCTCCAGAGACCACCGACCCTGAGCACTCAGGTGACCCAAGACAGCTCCCCAGCCGGAGAGGCTGGCATCCGTTGTCACAGTGGTCCAGAAGGATACCAGGAAGGATCTGCCCTTCAGCAGATTGGAGAGGTCGAGCCACCACGACAAACTCCGTTCCACATGAAGAGGGAGGGATACTGACATCTTCAGAAGGTCCGGCTGACCCCTGCACACCTGGATCACAAACCTCTGGAGTTCCCTGGTGTGAGCCATGGCAAATGGGACCGCTTTTACGGTGGAGATGAATTTCCCCACTAGAGAGGACAGCTTCTTGGCTGGAACTGGATTGTGAGCCAGAACAGCAGAAATCCTGTGGGTGATCTGGTGAGCCACCTCGTCCGTGAGAAACACTGTGCTCTCCTGAGTGTCGAAGAGAAGGCCCAGGAAGACCAGACGCTGGGATGGGACAAGATCTGACTTGTCCATGTTGATGGGTGAGAGCATGAATGTAGTCCTGAATTTGCTGATGAAGAAGTTCCGCAGAAGGGGCTTTTAGAAGCAGGTCGTCCATGTATGGAGTAATTCTGATGCCATCCCGATGGAGGACGGATACTAAACCTCCCAGGACACAGATGAAGACTTGAGGAGCTGTAGTCAGACCAAAGGGAAGAGCTGAAAACTGAAAGTGCCCTTGGTCGCAGGCAAATCTGAGATACTGCCGACTCTCTGGATGAATGGAGATGTGTAGATATGCGTCCTGAAGATCCAGAGAGACAAGGAATTCCCCTGGGGACATAGCAGCAATCACCGTCCTTAGGAACTCCTGGTGATAATGAGTCTTGACCACAAATGAATTGAGGTCCTTCAAATCCAAAATGGGACGACAGCCACATACTTCTTGGAAACCACAAAGAGGTTTGAGTAAAACCCATACCTCTGTCCCGAACTGGAACAGGTTCCAGAACATCCTTGTCCAGAAGGTCCTGGATAGCGCCACTGAACAGAGCAGATGCATCAGGCACAGGCAAGGCAGTGGACTTAGAAAGCCTAGAGACAGGGGCATCCACTTTGGAAGGATGAACCCACTGAGCTAGGGCCACTTCAGAGAATAGATAAAGTTTAGCAAATTTCCTAGAGACAGACTGTTTCCTGTCTGGAAACTTCCACTCCTCAGACACTAAGCGGTCAAGGGTGGGGTTAGGTGGAAAACAAGTATGGGGCCTAAAAGGCTCCTGGAACACATCAGAGGGATCAGAAGAAACCTCCTGCACCAAGGGAATGTTCAGGGTGTTCAACACAGCCCTGATCAGGCCCTCAGCCAAGGGGACAGGATCAGCCTCAAAGGGATCCCCAAAAAACTGAGAGGAAGGGACAGAAGAGCAGTCATCATCATCAGAATTCACCAATAATTCCTCTTCAGAGGAACAAAAACACATCAGATACACCCGGCGGTTTAGGCAGGGAAGATCTGACAGGGGTGGGGGCCTGCCACGAGTGGAAGACCCCCCTGCAAGGTGGATGGAAGGAGTTGTAAGGTGGACCGGAGGTCCCTGGTAGTAGCCTTAAACTCTTGCATCCAAACTGGCTCTAGTGCATGGCTGGAGGCCCCTGCAGGGGATTCGGGGACAGCAGTGCATGCTGGGCAAACATGACCTGAGTATTCTCTAGGTAACCCTGAGTGACATGAGGAGCAATGAGCAATGGGGGACACAGACACCCCAGTATATCTTAGGTTTAGCCCCAAGATCTAACGGAGTAGACATTCTCTCAGAGTCAAAAAGGTCAAAGTATCAGAAACACTAACAAAATAGCATGCATGATAAATAAAATCACCCCAGAAATGTTAAATTAGACTTATCTGGTAGGCAAAGAGTTAAACTGTTGAGGAGAGAAGGAGAGTCCAAGTCCTGTGTAGGATTCTCGATCAGCGAAAGCACAAAATGGCTGCAGCGGCCGAAGCCAATCAGAAACGAGCACGTGAAGCAATCGCTCATGGGAATTTTAGTTTCACTCAAAAAGTACACCAACAGAGCCCAACGCCCCCTGAGCCCCCCAACATGCCCAGAACATTGACCGGATAACAGAGCATGGGCAGACCAACCAAATGAGCCATCTCTGACCTCGCTACGTGGAGTGGTTGCAGAGATATGTCCCAAACTGTAAAGTCCCATAGAAGTGAATGGAGCAATGGTGTCTATGCGGTAAACGAGCGCCTTAAAGGCTCGGAACACAAAGTTAACAAGGTGAATTCCAAAATGTAAAATCACTCAAAAGCCCACTAGAAGAAGTCAGCAGACCCAATAAACTCTAGTCCCAGTAGGGAAAGTGCCCACAACGCCCCAAAAGATGCAAACCAGCAGCAAAAGGGTTAAGTTACCACAGAAAATTGCTCCAAACACCCCACAGACATACAGATAAACCCAATGAGTGCATAAGTATGAAATAGGAACTCAAAATGAGACCCCTGCGCAGAGGGGAAGCATGGGACATGTAGACTTCAGCAATCAAAGGGTGCTCACCTTTTTCAGCAGATCTTCTGTCTTCAGATTACCATATATCAAGAAGCAGCCACAGTGGGCAACTCCTGGGGAAAGAACTTGCAGCCAAGATCCCCCCCCCCAGGGCTTTGGTCCACAAAAGCACCTGGTAAACTGAGTGAGCTATCAACATTTGGGTGATGGGAATTGTCAGTGATGGTAATCCACCTAATGGCGGTATCCCATTTCTAACAGAAAATAATAATAAACTAAAACTACAGCAGAACTATTCTCTTGCCTTGTGTCTTGACCAAGGAACAAATCTTACAGTATGGGGATTGGCTAGCTGCAAGCTAAGGAGAGGAGTTATGCTCCACCCAGCAGTCACTTCTCAGAATTGTTCCTGCCTACTTAAAGGGGCTGATCAGCTACCCAAAGTTACCAGTAACCTGTATTGGACGACAGAGAAAATTACTATAGTTCCCCTTTACCTACAATGCAAGGTATTAACTGGATCTGTGTAATAAAAAAATATGTATATATCTCAGATCAACCACTGATAAATCACTAGTTCTCCTACAGTGCGCCTCTCAAACTGTCCTATCTTTAAATCCCGAAAAAAAAAAAAAAAAAAAGAGAAACTGGGGAAAAAACAGAAACAAGAAAAATATATGACTAGTCACTATCAGTAGTCCCATTTATATGGAGTCTTTATATATCCAACACACTTTAGTATTCTTTGCTGCTCTGGCGCAGGCTGGACTTCACACACGTCACCATCTGCAGTAAAGAACAAAGAACAAAAAGCCAGTGCAGATATCTCTAAGTGCAATATCAGAATAACTTATGGGACTTCCACCTCTGTGTTCTCACTTGACTTTACTCATATGCTTATTTAAAAAAAATAAAAATTATGACAAAAAAAAAAAAAAAGGGTGTTGTTAGCAACAAAGTAATGGTTGAGGTTTGACAATTTCTGCCATCAAAACAATTATCTTTTTTAATGCTTCAGGAATGTGGGGTTTAGCACCCTACAGGCATGGATTTTAATCACAGACATCTTGACATCTTTTAAGAAACACACCACTGTATATTTCTTATGAGATGCACTACATTCCAGTAACACTTTAAAAGGATAATAATGTCAAAACAAACAAAAATAATTATATAGCATATTTTTAAATATCTTTACCTTCTTGAAAATCAAGTTAAACGTCACGTTTCACATCATACAGAGTCCCCACAGATCCGAAAGCCAGTCGCTTGACAAGATGGATTACAATCAGGAAAAATATTACGTGTGTGTCTGTATGAGGAAAACCCTACACCCCCTACCTTGACAAAAGGGAGCATGATTTCCCTTATAACAACACAGTAGTGTCCCTCATCGCTATCCATGCGGACCAGCTTTCAGATCTGAGGGAACCCTGCATAAATTGATGGAAAGGGGCAGGAGGGGGAAACTCAATTTTCAAGCAGAATATGAAGGTAAAGAGATTTAAAAAGCTGTTATACATTATACAAAAAATAATCCTATTTACTCTCCCTTTAATCACTTAACTCAGTGATTCTCAACCAGGGTGCCATGGCACTTTGATATGCTGTGGACATCCACATAAGGTGCCCCTTGATTTCTATACAGACAAACAAAAATGTTAATGTTGATTTTCAAATATCTCTTTATGGAAATTGTTATACACAATATGCTTGTTTTTGTTATTTTGTGAGACTTAGAAATAACTGTATATTTATATATTTGTACCCGTCAATACTCCTTCACAAATGACCTAAAAAAATATTAGGTCTACCAAAAAATTCCAGACCGCATGTTAAGGGTTCCTTGAGTAGAAAAAGATTGAGAACCACTGACTTAACTGGTCTACGTGGGTGTAAATGGGCATAGACTGATTTTATGACATTATTTCTTGTACCAAAAGTAGTTTTAGTTTTTGCAAAAGGTATTACAGAAAGTTAATCTACAGTGCCACCTGGTGTCCAGACAATTTTTCTGTTGAATTCCACAGGAAAAGTGAAGAATCCTATATAATAATTTGCTATGTATGTTTGTCAGAAGCTGTCATGCGCAGTAGCGACGGCTGCACGGGCTGCAGTCATGCGCAGTACAGACTGCTCGCGCCGTGGCTGATAACGGAGCTGAGCGCTCCAAATTTACACCGTAGTGCTGCCTGGCACTGTGGCCCGTGTACACGGGCTGTTCAACTAGTGGGATCAGAAAAGCTCCACCATATTTTGACAGTTAACTTTTGAATATAGGAGAACCCTTGTTTTACTTGGCAGAAAAAGCCCCACAACATATTTATTTTTCCAAAACAAAAAAAACTTTACTGATCGTTTAACTCTTTGATTGGTAGGCAGAAACCAATGCATTTCATTGCAATGCGTTAGAAAAGTCTCTGACACTCAAACAGTTAAGCCTGCTAGTTGCCCCTGAGGAATGTGTTAGACCACATCAAATTATCAATTTTGAAAACAGAGCTGAATACAAAACTGTATTTTTATATTTTGTATGTTTGTCCCCATTATTAAGATTATTTTAAATGCTCAAAGCCTTTAGCAGAGTTTTCATATTCCAACACCCGATGATACTGTGTCTTTTCACAAAGCAGCCATTTCCCCTGTATAATACAGAATGCTACCATTCTAAATTTAATAAAATATTCATATCATTTTGAGATAAGGTTATTTGAAAACTAGCACAAATGTTTTTGGGTTCTGCATCATTATTTGGTATTTATTTTTGTTCATTTAAAATGTTCACTCTATTACAGAGGATTTGAAGAGATTACCCCTTTTAAAGTTATAGTATAAAAAAGTCATTAAAAAGGTCTATGCACAATTATTTAAAATTGTAATCAAGATATTTATGAACAATAAAATAATCTTAGCAACAAAAATTTATGCAACAGATCAAGGTATAAAGGGGACCAGTGTATAAAAATAGAGACATTTATTTTCTTCTCTTATTGGAAATGGGTCCTCTGTGAATAACAAGCTTTCTCCTACGGTTTAATACAGGGTGTCGAGAGTCTTCTGCTAACTGGCGAGATGGGTAACGTGGTGGAATTTGAGAAGCAGTACCAGTCCTGTTGGAAGAATTTTCACCTGTGCTTGTAGAAGTTGCTGCTAAAATAGGCTGTGCATATTGCCCATCTTTGTAAGAATCTCCAGTGTTTAGTTTAGATGCCAAGTTATTCACTGTGCTGACTAACTGAGACAGAATCTGATTTCTCTGTTCTTCCACTATTATGTGTTCACGATGAAGGGTAATCAACAAATCCATCCTCTCTGTATGATCTCTTCTAAATTCCCTCAGTTCTTGTTGTACAGCATGTAACTGTCGTCTTAGGGTTCGTCTAAATGCCTCCTGGCTCTGATAGAGAACTTGGTCCATCTCAGGAAGAAGGTGTTCTTCAGGTCTTTCCTCCCACTGTTGAGAATCAGCAAATTTCCCTTGATGCTCATCATTATCTTCCACTTCTGACATCTGTAATGCGCTTATTCCGCCTTCCTCTTTTACATTAATTGGTGCCTGCTCTCGGAAGATAGGCCAATCTCCACCAGCAGTCTGTGGTTTTGGTTCGGTCAGTATCTGATCATCAGGGTAAAATTGTGCATCAGGGGTAATATTGTCCTCAGGTGACAGCTGACCTTCTGGTGAAACATTTTCAAGAGGAGACCAATGACCTACAAATCGTAAAAAAGATATAGATTATTTCAGGTGTCCACTTTTTTTTCTAATGTTTTATGATACTTATATATTCATTAAAATACTCTTAGACAAAGTGTTCATTTATTAACAGTGCAAACTAGATCTTAGTAAGGTACTATTGTTTAGATAATTTTATATTTAAGAGTTTTCTGAGGTTATAGTGCTTCACTAGCTACTTGTATTACACACACAATATACACATATAGCAAACAACATTTTCTTCCCAGGTAATACAATACATTGCACTGAAGGTTGTAATACTCAGATCTATTTTCAATGACCATATCATCTAATGTTTTAAAGCAGAGGAGGACAAACCCCAGGAGTTCCTAAAATTTTCATTCTTGCATCTACATGTGGAGTGTATTTTGTATTAATCTATACATTCACACCCTCCATAGCATCTAAAACCACTAGTTGATTCCTAAAAATAAATGTCTCCAAACCTTTTCATAGTTAGTTTAAAGAGTTATTAAAACCTAGTAAATATAACTGTACATATTAAAGTGCATCTGGCCCTATTTAAAGCTACCTAGAAATTAAGTAAAAAAATACTACTTGCCCAAGGATTCTGTTCTTCACTGGCAAGTTCATTAAGCACTTGGCAACAAAAATTTAATCTTCTATTTTTGGGTATACCGAGCAGTATGGTGTCCAAGAAAGCACAAACACCATAGTTCATCTGATCATACACATGAATTTGCATGAACACATTTAGTACAGGGTTTGGCAGGGAGAAAAACTATCCCTGCTCTTGTATAATCAAAGCCACAGAGTAGGCTACACAAAGAAGATGCTGTAACATAACTCAACTGTCCAGGAAGACAGAATGAAGAAAAGGGACTGACAGCGCAGGCGCACGGACGTCACTATCGCAAGATGTCCGTGCTTCCTGCTACTGTCAGCCGCGGAATAACTCGTAATTCAGTTAAAACAGGTAATAATTCTGGCGACTAGTGCTACTAAGCAGCTAGTCGCCAGATGGAGACTTAATTTAGATAAAGATTTTATGGGGTGGTAGTTCCCCTTTAAGTCCCATGTTATTATTGCACATGCTATATATATATATACACACACACACACACACACATACACTAGCAGTTGGTGCATGGCTTCGCTCATGCGTTTAACATTTGTAATGTTTTTAACCCTTTAAGTGCTTGAGAGGTATCCAAAGCATTGTATTGCAATGTGTTGGATACCCCTGTGGCACTCAAAGGCAAACCTCATGGTGGGGCATCAGCTACTGATATCCCAGCGAATTTGGCTGAGAGATCAATAGAGGAGACTCAGGGGAGCAAGAGGAGTCCCCTGCTTCCATCCCACCTGAAGTCTCGGATTGGTGTGGGGATCAGAAACCTCTTTAACCTCAATGAGGGAGAGCCTCTCACACTGACGTTTCCCCATCTCACCCACTCCTACCTGGTACTAGAGGTAGGATGGAAGCAGGGAAACCCTCTTGCTCCCCTACATCTCCTCTACTGATCTCCCAGCTGAATTCGCTGAGATATCAGTAGCTGGGTGACATCCCAGGAGACCAAGCACATAATATTTGAATCCCTTCCCTGGCTCATAATAATAATCCAGGTCTGCGGTATAAACCATAGAATATTGTGTTACCAACACCTCTGGTTCCCTTATTTGGTGGTAAAGGGTTACAGCATTCAATTAGCAGGGTGCCTACAGAAAATACTAACTATCCAGTTATTTAAGTATGTGTTAACCTATACACATGAATGTGAAGTACCTCATATCAGCAGGGCATCTGCAGGTACATCTTGATTTGAACATGCTGGCAGTTAACTGGTTACAGCACATCTACAGCAGGGCATCTTCAGTTAATCATTGAAGTACTCACAAGTGTATATAGCTCACGTTCTTGTACTATATATTTTAAGAGCACATTGTACATCACTATAGCACTTCATTGCATCGTATGCCTAAGCAATATAGCTAATATCTAAGCCCAATATGTGGCTTATTTCAATGCAACTACTCACATAATCCTGTGTATAATATATTCACCACACTGATCAACAAGCCAATATACATTGCAGTGTGTTTTTATAGGGTGTGCGTGTTGTTTTTGTAGTCAATTAATAAAGCTTACATGTTAATAGCATTCCAACAACTACACTTTACCAAACTAGTCTCTTGCAGGAACTGTGGACTCAATCGACTCCAGGTGATGAGTTTTCTCACCTGGGTGTGATGGGCCCTCTATCTCTGCATTTTTCTTATGTATTCTTTATGTTCATAATAATAATCTAGAGCCAATATTCTGATTAGACCACTGAGGAATTACTATCATATGTACTTTTAAAGGACACTTTTGTATATTTAAAGGAAAATGCCAAGTATGGTAAGGAAGTTCTTCACAGCAGTCCATGGGGCCATCAGCAGACAATTCACTCCAGCAGTGTTGGAAACCACCTCCAATAAATGGCTGAACCAGGTGGGTGCCAGTCAACAATACTGGAAGGAGCAGAGATGAGACAGCTGTAAGCCGCACCTCTCCTGCTTTAGGATTATTTGTGAAAAACAATACAGAAGCATGTAAATTTACACAGGTGACAGAACAGGTGACACCCACGTGAAAGAGGCCTTTAGAAATCTGCACTGATGACTTAACTCTTGCCATGTACTAATGGGATACTTATGAGGCTTGGGGAACTATAAGCCATTTTTGGTCACATATTCCCATTCTATGTTATGGGTCGAAAAATGTCATGTGATAAGTTACTTTTGTGTGGGTCTTCACTGAAACCAATTCTTTAATTTTTTTTTCATAATTCCACACTGAATATGCATTTGAATATCAGTACTCCTAAATAGCACATGCAAATACATTGGTTTTAGATACAATCATAAAATAACTCCCATGAATTTGTAGTTAGCAATGAGCAGCAGTATTGTCAGGTTTGGATTACCAAGCTTACTTAAAACCACTTAAAGGGATAGTAATACTCCGTTTTAGCTTTATTTTATTTTGTAGGCATTAAAAAAACATGAAGAACGATATGTCTTATCTCTCAAACCTTTATGGTTTGAGAGATATTCACATGCAAAGTTTCCCCTCCCGCCCCTTTGACCTAGTGTAAGCCATCTCTTCTCAGATGTGGAATCCAGTCCATAGACCAGACAGATAACAGAAGGGGACAATCTTCTTTCTTTGAGAACAATGAAAGCCCTGCCCTCCTTGACAAGTTTTTCAGGTTTTTCCCTTATCTTGATTGAAGATTGTCCCTCTCTGCAGTCTACCTGAGCAACTCTCTTCTGATCTGGCTGAACAGTGTTACATCAGTAAAAGGGGCGGGAGGGGGATACGTTTTCATTCAATTACTCTTGTACTACAACTCGGACAGATTTGAAACAACACTCTCCAAAGTCCATATACTATGATGATTAATTAGACCTGCTTTTATTATGAAACAGTACTATCCCTTTAACATCCATAAATACCTACCAGTATAGTTCTTCTTTGGTAGCCTTAGTGAACAGGAGTTGCTGTGAAAGGTTGTTACCAACAGCCCAAGGTCCCAGCTGACCGCACAGCATGAGTTAGTACAGAACTCAGCATTCAGGTGGCTGTGTCTATAAGGGAAACTCATAAGTTTGCCCTGCTAAAATTAGTATAAAACACTTTTCATGTCTTCTTGATACTGGAAGGGTCCTCTGTAACCTGATCTGGCTTCTCATACTAGGTTTGAACATCAATGTGTTATCCAGAGTATGAAGCACTGTAATATCATCACATTAAGCAGATAGGTGTTCAACACTGACTAGAAGTCACATTGGACTCTACTGGCTTCAGAATAATATCAATTTGACATTTTAGCAGGTGAAACTTGTGATATCCCATGCATACAGACCCAAATGCTAGATTTCCATATTTTTCTTCTTTAAATTATCATCTATTTCTTCCCTCTTCATCTTCTCTCCTTATCCTGATCGTGCAGCTTTCAAATCATTAACCCTACACTTTGGATTCACCGACACCCCCCATAAGCCATTCTACTCAATGACCACCTCAATACCAACTTTTCTGTTACTGCCTTCTTCCTTCATCCTTACTCGCTCCTGTCCACTCTAGAATATGTTTTTTAAGAAATGCTCTCCTTCTCCTACCAAGGCCTTGATACTCTGCTTCCACTTACTTACTCCAATAACTAATCACCTGCCTCTCTCTCCCACAAACCTTTACCCTCCACCAATACTTGCTGCTCTACTCCCTGCCACTTCCATATAATGATTTTCAATTTGGGCCTAATATGGGCCCTGTAACTAACACACACACACACACACACACACACACACACACACACACACACACACACACACACACACACACACACACACACACACACACACACACGCTGGAACAGCTATTCTGCAGCTAAAGTAATCAGGTGCAAATAATCATAGGCAGAGCCATGATAAAAAAAAAAAAAAAAAAAAAAAAAAAAACAATCCTCAAAAACATTTCCATTTTATGGAATGTTACAATTAATGTTAATATTAACTATAGGTGTGCCGTCACACATGAACTATGACATGTACCTGTACGCCAAACTGTGGATCACCAGTCATTAAGGGGTTAAATAATTTATTCAGATACACAATGATGAGTCAATATGCAATGAGCTTAAAAGAAAAAGAAAAAAAAAAAAAGAATTAAGAAACTCTCCCCACCAATCCTGCTCCCAGTACAACAAAGTGCCTCAGTATTTTGCCATGAGACACTGGGAGCTCTGTTCTCTGAATATCTCTTCCTCCTGATCAGAGTGAGGGGGAGAGAGGCCGAGAACAGTGACAAAGGCAATGTATACTTTATATTGCCTCTGTTATGTGGTTCCACTGGCACAAGTGAGCTCTGTAGCAGTGATCACACGTGCGGAAGCACCAGGGAACAGCTGGAACTAACTGCTTCGGTCCTTGAGCAGTCACAGCCTCCACACAATGATCACAGCGTACCCAGAGGCGAGCTACGATCAACCCTCATCAGTTGTTGTTTCCTCCTACCTACTTCCTTCCTCTGAGCCTGCTCCTCCTACCTACTTCCTGAGGAGGGGTTTAAAGGCCAGTCTGAGTCCTGACTCAGTTGCCCTTGCATTGTTGTTCTACACAGTTGGGTTTCCTTGGGCTGTGTGTATGACCTGGCTTGTCTGACCATCCAATCTGGTGCTGACCTGTGGCTCTGTCTGACTACTCTTTTGCCTGCTCCCATTGTGTAGTGGACACCCACTCTGGTGCGGACCTGTGGCTCTGGCTGACTACCTGTATGACCCAGCTTGTCTGACTATCCAATCTGGTGCTGATCTGTGGCTCTGTCTGACTATTCTCCTGCCCGCTCCTTGTGTATAGTAGAAACCCATCTGGTGCAGACCCGTGGCTCTGGTTGACTACCCGATTTGTGTATTACCCAGCTTGTCTGACTAGCCGATCTGGCGCAGACCTGTGGCTCTGTCTGACTATTCTCCTGCTTGCTCCTATTGTGTAGTAGACACCCAATCTGGTGCAGACCTGCGGCTCTGGTTAGGACCTTACTCCCTGACTGCAGGCATGAGTCAGGATTGCTCTGGTGCCTCTGAGAAAGGAGACGGCCGTCTCCTTATTGACTGCAGGCTTGAGTCAGTGCTTCTTCCTTACCATATCATCTTTAGGGAGATCCCTAGATCTACCTGCTGACTGTAGGTGTGAGTCAGTTAGTCTCTTTCTGGGATTCCTTCTGGGCCTTCGTAATATAGAGACTCAAGAGGCGTCTGCCAGTCTCTTTAAGAGCGTTCCAACTTTTGGCAGACTCCTATTTCTGACAGAGTTGTTGGCCAGTAGAAGGACCTCTACTCATTGTTCTGTGATTTACTGTATTTATATTTATTCAGTAAAGACTGTTTTACTGTACCGAACTGACTCCTGGTTTGTTCCTGGGAAACCGTGACAACATGTGAGTTCCAATGCTTTCAATGCTGCCAGTTTCGAGCTGCTGTTCCACTGCCACCAGTAGCAATGCCACAGTACCACTGCCACAATTACCAATGCTTGGATTCAAGTGTTGGGACCATGGTGATTATACTGATGGCGGGGGCTCATGTTGGTGCTGACAGCAGTGGGGCTGGCAGCATAAGGAAGGGAAGCAAGACCGTGATACTGCACCATACACCCAAATAGAAAATGGAGTTTTAATACAATAAAAAAAGATTTTAGTATGTTTAGTCATAGTAAATTTTAAACAAACATTTAGGTGATAAAGTCTCTTTTACCCTTAGAGGACTGTGGTCCTCAAGGGGTTACTCATCTCCACACAGTGGGAGCGCCCATGATAAAAGAAGCAGAAAGTGTCCCAAACTATTTTTTCCCATAAGAAACAGTATTGCTCCTTTAAATCTTAAAGGGATAGTAATACTTCGTTTTATCTTTATTTTATTTTGTAGGCATTAAAAAAACATGAAGAACGATCTAAGTCTTATCTCTCAAACCTTTATGGTTTAAGAGATATTCACAAGCAAAGTATCCCCCCCCCTGTTCAGCCAGATCAGAAGGGAGGTGCCCAGGTAGACTGCAGAGAGGGACAATCTTCAATTAAGATAGGGGAAAAACCTGAAAAACTTGTCAAGGGGGGAAGGGCTTTTATTGTTTTCATACAAAGAAGATTGTCCCCTTCTGTTATATGTCTGGTCTTACAACCAGATTCACATCTGAGAAGAGATGACTTACACTAGGAAAAAGGGGCGGGAGGGGAAACTTTGCTTGTGAATATCTCTTAAACCATAAAGGTTTGAGAGATAAGACATGTCATTCTTCATGTTTTTTTAATGCCTACAAAATAAAAAAGTTAAAACGAAGTATTACTATCCCTTTAAGTACCAGAGCTATTTTGTAGCAAAACCCAAATTTTGTAGCAAGGTCCAAGTCACATTTCAGTAATATCACATAAAAAAGAAAATGAGAAATACATATAATGGCACCAAAACCACCTTCCTATGCTCAGTCGGACAGATGAGCAGAGGATAAGGGAAGAGCGTTGATCACACTTCAAGTAGCTCCCGCTATTCCATCACATTATGCGGACTGTTTAGGGTATAGACAAGGGGAGCACACTGAAAGTAGCCCTTAGGGACAAGAATGTGGAGCACACTTCAAGTAGCTCCCGCTTTCTATTACATACTAGATAGATTGGTTAGTGCAAGAGGCATGGTTAAGATTTTGGGTTTGGAAGCCTGGGTGATACACTGTTAATGTGACATGTTGTTACAATTTTTGATGACAGCCCAGTGTCTTCCAACCACCGTGTCTCTTTTAGCAGGTCTCTCGCTTATGTTCGCCCGCTTGTTTATTCAATAAGTGGGGTAGTATAACATTTCATACAAGGGAGGGCATCTACAAATCCATCAATTTACAGATACACACTTAAACCCCAATATAATATGTTCTTTATGCCGATATCAGTTTTCCAATGCCATTATCAGTAGTTTTGAGCGTGTCGGCTTATAAGCCATACTGATTACCACTGTCCAGCTGTGTGTATCTGGAGGTACAGCATGATTAACAACAAAAATGTTGAATTATAACACCAGCATCTATGTTTATGCAACATGGTAGGTGCCACCACTTGAGTTGCTTTTTGAATTACTACTGCAACTTTGAGATAGGCAATGACGACCATTTCAATAGATGGTGTAGAGAGACACTTAAAGATATATACTCCTACTTGCATTTCACTCTATGATCATTCATGTGAAACCTATGATCATTAGGGCAGAAGAGAAAATATATTGTGTCCCTTATAAAGTTTTGTTGGAATTATTCACCCCAAAGCTTACCCTAAACCAGTACGTCCTCAGACTGTGTCTGGGTATATACTCCATGTTCAATTCGCACAGATTTCTTTTATTTGATATAGATATATTTTTTTATTTGTATACAATAAAAGTTATATTTTAGTTCTCTTGCGCTTCCCTTATCCTCTGCTCATCTGTCCGACTGAGCGTAGGGAGGTGGTTTTGGTGTCATTATATGTATTTCTCCTTTTCTTTTTTATATTATATTACTGCTATTCCACATTAGGCACATTACCCAGTCTTATTACAGACATCCCGAATACTTTTATTAGGTTTTGGTGCATCACATTATTTACAACCAAGTCACATTTCATGTCCCAGATTATGTTTGTGTGTGTGTTTTATGCTTTGATGGATACAAATGTATTTGTTGGCATTTTTTAAAGATTACTGCTTTAAAATTATTCATTTAGTTCTCAGCAGGGGAAGGAAGGAGGAAATGAAGGAAGCAAAGAAAGGAAAGAGCAGGCCATCACAGACATTATGATTCCCTCAAGAGCACGTGCATGTATGCCCCATCATAACTGCCAGCATGCACTTCACAGAGGTTCCTTGGTGCTAAATGTGTTAACTCTTTAAAGAAACAGCAGGGCTTCAACTAACTGGCTCCCAGCAGTAACAGCAGCTGTCAATAACAGACTGCAGCTGTTTCTGGAAAGTGGATTACTAACACTTGTCTCCAGACCTAGAAATGTTATGTCTGAAGAAGCAGCTAATGATTCCTTTTGGCTGCAGCAACTTTCTGCTCACTTGCACTGCATTTGGAAGTAAGGCGGACAATGGCATATTTAATCTTTGTTGGAGATGCGATTAGGAACTTGAGGAAGACATGCATAATTAGGCCTGTACATTTATATCGCTGTTGCTGTCAAAAAAGTAACTGATTGAGCTTGAACATTTATTTTTTTCCATGTTAACAGGCCTTTAATATGTTCTGACAAAATAAAAAATTGTTTTAGGAATACACATTAAGATGAAACCTATCACAATTTCAGACAAGGCTCGACAAATCCCAGATACCAGGTCACCATGGCGACTAAAAATTGAGACCTGGCTCACAGAAACTTCCCCTGCATGCAGATAAGCAGTTTCCCTAAACCCCCTGACTAAAACATAGGTACTCCCACTGCTGAAAGGTGTTTTATTCAAAAGTTATTACAGCTCAAACTTGAATTTTTTTAGGTGCAGTATCACAATGGCCTGAAATCGTACAGTGGCACTGTTGCTACACCATCCTATAGACAGCTCTGGTCAGTTGACCATAAACCTCCATAGGATGGTGTAGCAACAGCGCCACTGTACAATTTCAGGCCAACGTGATAGTGCACCTAAAAAAACTCAAGTTTAAGCTGTAATAACTTTTGAATAAAACTCCTTTCAGCAGTGGGAGTACCTATGTTTTACTGGGGGGATAAATACTACAATATATATATTTTTACATATTAAGTATTACTATCACTTTAAAATTTTTAAATATACATGATCGCACCCACTAACATGTATAAGTACATTGTGTAGGATCTCTTAATCCTGCACTATGTTTGAAAAACACATAAGGGAAAACAGGGGGAGAGCCACTTAATGTGGAATCTTCACATACCAATGGATCACCACCATAACACCCAGTGGTGATATACTTACAAAAGTGATGTCAGCGGAATTACACATTTATGTAGTCACAAGTTTAGTTGTTCAGAGTTCCTCAACATATCACGCAAGTAGAGATCACCACCTTGTCTCCACGTCACCTTGTAGGTATAGACACAGCTGCTTGCGTTGTAAAAATCCTGTTTTTTAACAATATAATTGAATATTACATATAAATGTAAAATATAAAATACTATTGATAAAAGTCGTACTTATTTGGCCCACTGACACATTTCACGGTTATAACACCGCTTTATCAAAGCTGATTGTGTATTTGTGGCCATAGACTTTGATAAAGTGGGGCTATAGCATGAAAAGCATTAGCAGGCCATATAAATACTACTTATATTGATGGTATTTTATATCTTACATTTGTATGTAATGTTGAAATTATTATATTATTAAAACCTGGATTTTTACAAAGCGAGCAGCTGTGTCTATACCTACAATGTGACACCTGAGTGGAGACAGGTTGTTGATCTCCACATGCGTGATATGTCAGGGGTAAAACTCCAACCAAGTTTTTTGAGTACATTATTGACATTGTATATGTTGTAGAAGATTTTGAACATGCTACACTATTGGGCACCCTTCTCTTTGTTTTTTTTTTTATCATACACATATTACACTATGTTTGGGTTGTTTTTTTTAAGGAAATCAGATCTCATAATGCCCCTGACATTGATTGCCTATCCAATAAGATAGGTGATCAATGCAGAGAACAGGAAGGTGATCACTGCCTTCAATCTACCTTTTCCTCTTCAACCCTGCATTCTATGAATGTCCGGGTTGAGTAGGAGGATCCTTGAGACCCACTCGCATCATTTGGGTTGTGAGGATCCTTGTACTCAACCTGGGCACTTGTAGAATGCCAGGTTGTAGAGAAGGCGATATAGGAAGGCATGTATGGTCTCCCTGGTTGCCGCATTGATCGCCTATCCTATTGGATAGGAGATCAATGCCAGGGGAGCATCAAGAGGGGTCATAATGCCTTCCACTAGGTATGATTTTGGGGGTACAGGATTTATATTAATAAATAATAATAAAGCAAATATCCCACTGCACCAACCTGGCCCCATGGCAGCCATACCAGCCTGGTTCCACTGGTATCACAAAGCCCCACATACACTGAATGACACCACCCCTCCCTTACTATAGTCCTGTTCCCTTACCCAGGCAGTGTCCATGGGGATCACCAGTGGGCAAAGGAACAAGGCTGCATCAAGCAGTGTCCATGGCGATTTGTGGTTACCAGTGGGCAGAGGAACAAGGCTGTGGAGCAGCTGGTAGCCACAAATCCTCATGGATGCTGCCTGTCCCCCAGCCTTGTTCCCTTGCCCAATGGTAGCCACAAATCCCTATGGACACTGCCTGACTCCCAGCCTTGTTCCCTTTATAACACGTAACAACAAATCCACATAGACAATGTCTGACCCCCCACCCTTGTCCCTTTGCTCACTGGTAGCCACAAATCCCTATGCACACTGCCTGGCCTCCAGCCTTGTTCCCTTGCCCACTGGTAGACAAAGATCCCCACGGACACTGCCTGACTCCCCCTGAGCGACTCCCTAGACCTGGCTCCACTGCTCTGGTAACCACAGATCCCTCATATATACTGTCTGACCCCTCACCCGGTTTCACTGGTAGCTACATAACCACACTTTACTCTGGCTAGCAACGGAACAAGGCTGGACTATCAAAGAAAGACACACAAACACACTCTCTCACTCTCATACACATACATACATACATACTCTCTGCTTCCCCAGCCTTGTTCCACTAGGAGCCGAGAGAAGGTTCTCCTCTGACGCAGAGTCTGGCTCCTAAATTTTTGGTCTCGCTCCTAGAATCAAACCAAATTAGTCAACTCTGATTTAAAAATCAATAGAGGTGTGCAATGCAAGCAATGAGTTGCACGTCCTTCAGGTGCTTAAATGGGTAAAATTAAAATGTACCCTACGCCTTAGGAAGATTTAAAAGAAAAAAAATTAAAACTGAGAATGACTATGAAACCTATTTTTTTTTTATTCATCTGCCAGTTTACCTCTGTGAGAAATTTCATTTTCACTCAGAGGAAGCATGTTTAAGCAGAGGTCAAAGAGTCTAGTAATGTAGCCTATATATCCATAGGAAGGAGTTCATTAATCATATTTTAGGTTTCATAAAAAAAATAAATACATAAAAAAAAAAGTTTATTCTAATATTAAGAGTATGGATCTGAAATGCTATATTTCTTCATTTTAGCCATTGAAACATTTCATTTTTGAGCACTGTCTTAATGGAATGCCATCACCTAAAACTACTGATACAAAAATAAAATATATGTTGTTATAATTTTTTTACATAAAATTTGTTAAAATTATATATTATTCTAAGTAAGTCATGACACACAGGTACTTCTGATCTTATTCCACTCACTGAATTTTACTCTTTCAGAGCTAGGGTTGTGGGCACTACGATGCTGAGCAGTGTCAGTGAGTGGGGGAGGTAATGTAGGGCTCTGACCAGAAGTACCTTCCCATCATGCTTTACTTATCATAATTAATACATCTAATTTAAAAAAAAAACAAAAAAAAAAAAAACACGTTTTTCTTAATAGAAAATAGCTAAAACACCATACAGATAAATGGAGCTTGCTGTAACGATAGCCCACAAAAATGCCACCTCGAAGGGAAGTGTGAACCTGCTCCCTGGGGCAGCTGGGAGGGAGGTGGGAAGTCCTGAGGCATTGTGACACACGTCGCGGAAGTGCCAGATTTTAACACTGCATATCTTCAGTACTAGGTAAGTAAGAGAATTAAAAAAAAAAAACCCACTGCTAATCTAGTTTTACTAATTAAAGACAACGTGCACAAGTTTGTGTGATGTGAATGTTTCCCTTTAAAGGATTCATAATACTTTAATATTACTAATCCCCATAGTGTAGCTATTTAAAAAAATTGAATTGCCCCCAGTGTCATCTCTCAAACCTTTATGGTTTGAGAGATAACCAAAGGCAAAGTTCCCCCCTCCCTCCCTTTTCCCTGAAGTCAGCGTTCTAGCTGACTGCACGGAGGGTCTGTCGTACGACAGTCTTATGTGCATCAGACGGTTCTGCAGCTCAGCCGAGATCGCGTCAGTAAAAAATATAATTATTTCACTGCCTGCAAGCACACGTAGAAGACCGTTTTAGTGAAATAACTTTTTTTTTAGTAACGCGATCTCTGCTCTGCTGCAGAGCCAACTGATGAAAATAAAGCCGGATATCCCTGCAGTCAGTACAATGCTGACTTCAGGGAAGGGGGAGGGAGTGGGGAACTTTGCGTTCGGTTATCTTTCAAACCATAAAGGTTTGAGAGATGACAGTGGGGGCAATTGAATTCTTCTTGAAATAGCTGCACTATGGGGATTAGTAATATTAAAGTATTACTATCCCTTTAAATAGAGATACTGATCCAGTGATATCCCTTCTCCAGTTCCTGTTGTTCACTGGAGCCATTGCACTAAGATTTCTCAAGTTGGAAATATCTTAGTGCATAGGCTCCACAGAATTATGGGCTCCACATTATTATCTTCTTCTCACACTTTAGTGCATAACCCCCACCATGTGTATGTTGTGCTAGCCATTTGTAATATAATCATTTTTTGAGAAATTAATCTTTTATATGTTGATGCCACTTTATAGTAATTAAAGGAACAGTAAACTTTTTTTATGAAAACATTTATGTTATCGAGCTTTTCCTGCTGAGTAAAACAAGGGCACTCTTAGTGCTGTCAGTTGTTTTATTCAAATGTCATAACAGTTAAAATAAATCAGGAAGTGAACTTACTGTGCGTTTACTTCCTGAAAGTTCTGACTGACAACATTATTATTATTCTTTATTTATTTAGCACATACTTTTTCTGCACATAGCCAACATTTTAGTTAGTTCAGATGAAGAGGGTTTGTTGTTCCTTTATTAGAGGGATAGATAACGCATTGCTAAGCAATGAGTTGCACAACCTTAAGGAATTCACAGACAGTTCTGGGGGCACATAAAGTACTGTTACTGCAAACAAAAAACCTGCATGATATTGGCTAACCATGGTGAAAAACCGTTATACATACCTGAACATTCATATGTGCAAGGATCAGCAGAATCAATCAATCCTGGAATTCCCTCCACAAGTGGACATATGATTGACTTGATTTTCTCTTCCCAGTCTGCATAGTACACACTCATAGAGGAATGCCTTCCAGAATGACGCCAGTGCTTACTCATTTTAGCCCTCACAAACCGTTTGCAATCAGCAAATCTCTTCTTGCATGTGTCAATGTTTCGGACACTCACACCCAGGCAGTTTATGGATTCAAGTATACCACGCCAAATCCGTTTCTTCTCAAAACTTGATGTCCTGGATGCATCATCTCCATATAACTTGGCATAGTTCTCCAGAACTTTGGTGACCAGCACATCATTCTCCTCCTCTGTAAACTTAAGGTTTCTCAACCTGTCCCTGCAAGCTGCATTGCCACTTGTACCCTGGTCAGGGTCAGAAAATGAGTTTGTTTTCTTGAGCCAAGGCTGGCGGTTCCCTCTGGTTCCCTGCCGTTTCCTTACTTGCCAGTTTGTCCTCTCCTTAGGTACACTACTCCATATATCCTGTGCTACTATCTTGTGTTGCTGCAAAATAGTCCCATCCACACTACTCCTCTCCTCTTCCAATCCACCAATCCTCCTCTCTTCCACTCCAATCATACTCCACTCCTCCGTCATGTCTCTATCAGTTGAGAAATAAACAAACTATCATTAGCAATCACCTTTTCCCTCTTTCGTTAAACAGCTGCTAGTAAAACCTATTTATATACTGAAAGGAAAGATACATTATAGTACATACCACATTTATTAAGACATAGCAGTTTTAAATACACTGTACAAGTAAACCTAAGAACATCTTAATCATCCCATTGGAAGGTAGGATCCTAAATTGCCATCAAGCATTTCATCTCACACCTTTCAAGCCATATCAGACTGTGTAAGTGAAGTGGTTGCACTTTTAATCCCTTAACGACCACTAGGCTTTTTTTTTTCTCAATGGATTCAGGGGTCCCCGAACGGTGTGCAGCCATGTGGGGACCCCTGAATTCCATGACATGCCAAGACCATCATTGGTCCTTAATAGTCATAGCAATCACGGGTCCTTACGGGGTTAAAGAACACCAAAGCCAAAAAATGAAATTGTTTCATAACGGTCACGTACTTACAGCTAGCTTAAGTAAAAATTTAAAATTCATGTTAAATCCCTAAAATATCATCCTAAACTTGCTTTTTAAAATGCATGTGTAAATTGTTCTGTTTGCAAAGCATTTATTTAATGTTTTGTACTGTTTGTATTGAAAGATAAGAGATAAAGTCAGTTTATTGTTAGCACCCGCTGCTTTTATATTCACAATCATGGACAATCAATAGGGGCGATAGAAAAGGCGGGAATGTCTGCTCCTTCACAGCATATAGAAGACTAGATTTTAGAGAGGCTAACATGAAGTACAGAGTATTAAAGTGTAAATAACCCCACATTTATTTTAAGCCCTTAACGACCAGGGGATCAGCGCCGCGACTGAACGTTTTCCGGTTCTGGACTCCCTGAACGGCGTGCAGCTGCGGGGGGAGCCCGGAACTCCATGACGGTCATAGTACGTCATGGGTCGTTCAGTCAGATCGACCCTTGATGTACTATGACCGTCAAGGGTCGTTAAGGGGTTAAGGTATTAGCATCCCTTTAACTCTTTCAGTGACAGGGGTGTATGCAATGCAATGCTTTGCAATGCGTTTCATATCCCTCTGGCACTGAAGGGGTTAAGTGTGCACCTTTGCTAATGCAAAAAATGTTAAGCATTTCTAAGAAAAATGCTTCATGTCACAGATGGAATGTCCCTTTTCTTAAGTGCCATCACCTTTTTCACATAGAAATGCCTTACATTTTTTAGCAAACTGCACGCATAGCTCATTTTTTATTGCCTTGGGAAAAGATTAAGCATTTCATTTTCATGTGTGTTTGTTGATAGGAAGTTAAAATGTTAATTGACATCAACTGGTTTGTTGTTTATTTCCAGTCCAGAGACACCAATGCTAAGATGTACAGAGAGAAAGACAAATCTTCCTACGTATGAGAGAATCTCACTCAACATCTGCAGGAAAGAAAGAAAGACACGATATTTATGTTGCTAGATTTTTATTATTTTCACTTTCAGGCTTACAAAGAGAAAAAAAAATATATTATAGGTAATTATTTAGTGCCCAGGTGTTACTTTAAAGCAGAACTACCACCCCTTCTAAACTTGCCCCCAAATAATTACCCATCTGGCAACTGGCTGCTCAATAGTGCTAGTTGCCAGAATTATTACCATGATATTGAGAATTCCTACTGCTTCCAGGACTGACAGCCAGGAAACAGCACAGACATCTTTCCATCTGCACGCCTGCGCCGTCAGTCCCATTTTGCTCCAGGAGGTGTTGCTAGGAGCCGTTCGGTACCGGCAGGTACTAACAGCGTAGACGTCACTATGCAAAGATGTCTGCGCTGTTTCCTGGCTGTCAGTCTTGGGAGCAGTAGGAATTCTCAATAACGCGGTAATCATTCTGGTGACTAGCACTACTGAGCAGCTAGTCGCCAGATGGTTAATTATTTGGGGGCAAGTTTAGAAGGGATGGTAGTTCCACTTTAAATGTAGAGTGCTTTGAGAAAACCATACTGCAGGGTTACATTACTTCCTGGAGAATTAAATGTTCAAAAGCATCCAGCATTTAAAGGGAACTCTGGTTACTACATAAGTGTGTTAAACACAGGGAAAAAACATATTGTTCTTAGTTATCCACTGGATGTCTTTACACTAGTCACAGGCTAGTGGAAGTTTCTAACCCTCTATGCATACACATACAAACACATGACATATATACATACACACACCCTTCTAGTGCCAATATGGTTATTTATTCATTCATAGTAATAACATACAGTTAACCAATTTGACAGGTAAAATATAGTAAATTAGCCCTACTTTGCTCTGACAAACTATAAATTGCAATGAACAGTAGATCAGTTGGTTTTAACAAAATACTATTAACCAGAGATAACCTCTTCAATTGGTCCTGAATCTAGTGTCCATGGAGGCAAACGGACAGTTGCTAGCAGGACCACAGGATACCAGCTCCGCCCACTACACATGTAATCTTAACCCTTTAAAGGACCACAGGACTCGACCTGCACATCCCTTTAGAACTTATATGGGTAGGTAGGCTCATGCACTGTCTGCTTCAGTGTGAAGTAAAAAAAAAACTGCCAGCAACTGTCATGTCTGCCTCCATGAACATTACATCCAAGACTTCTTGAAGAGTTTATTTCTTGAACAAAGTCACAAGGGGACAACTATCATACGGGTCATTAAGATTTTCTGGGCCATAATAAGATAAGCAGTATTATCAGGGGTGTAACTTATATTTTAGGAAAACAATACAGTAGCAATGCACCTATAAAACAGGCTTGTGAGAAAAATGAGATACTCCTCCTCCATGACCCTATGATTCCTGCAATTCCTCCACACCCCTCCCATCTTATCACTACATTTCCACCCCTTTCTGCTCTTTCATTTCCACCAACTCTTCCTGATTCCTCAATTCACATATCTCACTTAATTATGCCTACCTACTGTATATAAACAGTGTGCCACAGACAAACACCATTTTATTTCCATGTAACACAATGTAAAAGTTAAAACCTCCACCTACCTCCTACAGCTGAACCCTTTGTCTATCAGCTTTTGGGGGTGGGAAAAATCATCAGACCAATACAAACAAGGCGCTCAAAGCATTATGGGACTTGCGGTGCCTTAGTTTAAATTATAATGGGGCGAAATGACAGCAAAACTAACTCTCCCAGCATCTCCTGCAGTGTGTTGTTCATAAGCATGCGCACTGAAGAGTCAGGGTAAAAACATTTCCTGTATTACTTTAGCTAGACTGTAGTGGCATAAAGGACCTGTCTGACATCACCAGTCATGTGACTAGTGTATGGGAAGGGAGAGTGTGAAGTTTAGTGAAATAGGTAGTTTAAGCAGATTCAAATGAATGAAGTAGTAGAGTAGATGATTCTGAGATAGTTATATTCCAGATACTGTGGGCATCAGGACGTGGTCGATATGGGTGCTGGGACATATAATTTCGACCACTTTATTGACAATATAATTTATATTTTGCTTAGCTGCATTTGTTAACCTTTTGAGTGCACGAGCGGTATCCAACGCTTTGCTTTGGATACCTCTTCGGCACTCTAAGGGTTAAGTTCGGTAAAGCAGTCTTTGTTTTACTTTATTGTTCACAGTTATTGCTGATGACAGTTTCACTCTTCTAAAGAGACAGCACAGCCTTAATATATTTAATAAAAACAGTTTACGTATTCCGTCTTCTAGTAAAGTGATGAGGTTTTATTAACATATTACATGCCAAATTGCTTCTTTATTTTACCAGCTGTTGCTTAACACATCTGTTACCTAATACTATGTCATATAACTTATTCTTCTGTGCATTTCTAATTTAAAATGTAGAGCTCTCCGCGAAATTAACAGTTTGAGTACCAAAGTGGTTAGCAACTCATTGCTTAGCAATACGTGGTGTGTCCCTCTAGCATTGAAAGGGTTAAAGCAGAGCGATGCTGTACTAATGACCCAAATTTCGTTTAGTTTAAACATTAGAGAGATCTACAAGACAACCATATTTGACAACTGTCCCAGATTTACAACGATTAATCCCTGGGTTTGGTGTGTCACTGTGTTAGGCTCTGCTTTTAAAATAGTATTTTAACTCCATATTCTATGTGCTTGACGTTACTGGTAATACTGATTATATACACGAATCCATGTATTATATTCTTGGGGCAACGCCAGATTTCCTGTACAATTATTGCTCTAAATCAGTTTCATACCCAGTACCTCTAAATACTCTCCAAGTGTCCCTCCTTGAGACCCAGATCCCTCTTTCCCACCCTGCTGCCCCACACACACTGTGTGATCAGTATAGGCGATCAGACTGTGTGATTGTATATGAATGTATCAAATTGCTCCACAGCAATAAAACTTGCGTTAATGTTTGTTTAAACATCAGTATATGTGTTTATTAATGTATTCTGTGTAAACAAAATACTTTAATCATGCTCTACATAATTTATTGAGTTACACAAATAGGTGTCAATAGGGCATGAAATATTCTAAACATTCTTAGTAATGCTTTGCCTATGGGCCACACCCCCTAAAACAAAAGTTCAAAAGTTTCCTTCTTTGGCCATTTGAAATGTTCGGAGGCATGCAAGTGACACTGTCTTGTCACTGGGACTGCCCAGGAAAAAGTACCTAGAAATTATTTTGAAATGGCATGTTTAGCCCTATATTCCAGCTGATTTGCTCTTAGCTACTCCTCCTAATCTTCCTGAATACAGCCTTCAGTCTCTACCAGAACAGACCCTACATTAATTTGGCTACTTTATAAGACTGTGTAATTAGTACCAGGTTAACTGATATGACATAGTTGCTCGCACCTGTAATGCCCCATGAACACAGGTAAATCACTCAGTAGATCATTCATCTTGTAAAATAAGGATAGTCTAGTCATTGGTTGAGGATGATGGGAGATGTAGTCCCCAACAGTTGTAGGTCCAACAATTGATTACCAATGTAGGATCTGTCTGTGTTAATGACATTTATCTCCAGTTTATCACACCTTAGTGCATAGTGATGTCAGGTTTATAGAGCCTTTCAAGAGAAGAGGGTTGCACAATGCAGTACTTGTCTTTGGCATTCAGAGGAGTGCACTGTATTAGTTCTAAAACTGAAACAAGTAAAGTTCACTTGATGCAATAATGCTTCAGGTTTATGGATTCTTTTTTTTAATTCTACTTCAGCCCTTCATGCATATCCTGCTCTGTATTGTCCCTTCCAGACCCGTTTACTGATTGAATTGCTTAGTGTCCACAGTTCCTGATTTACTGGCCACCTGTCAACCAGATAATCGGACAATCAATTTGTAGAGTGTCTACCATCTGTATCTTCCTGCCTCATCCGCTAAGTGTTAAAGGGGAACTACCACCCCGCAATAAGTTCACATTAATCAATTCTTCATCTGGCGACTAGCTGCTTAGTAGGGCTAGTCGCCAGAAATATTACCTGGTTTCAAAGATATTCCAGTTTTTCGGAGGCTCACAGTAGCAGGAAGCACGGACATCTCGTCATAGTGACATAGTGACATTTTTAATTTGTTTTTTATTTTACTTCAGTTGAACTCAGGTCTATGCACTGTCTTCATTTTATTCAGTTTTATTTCATCTTGTTTGTTTATTTTTTACCTGAATCTATATTTAATTTCTGCTTTTAACTTGTGTTTAATGCATCTTTGGCTTTTAGGGCTGTGATGACTTTAAGAATTGGCACAGGCATTGGCCATATTTGATTGGGACACAGACGGTATTAGGGACTCTGTTCCACTGGCTGCACTCTGGTGGATGTAAGGGGGATTACTGGACTTTGCTACCTTTGAACTGTATAGTGGAGGTCCAGGGGACACTCCTCCTCTGCCATCAGGGTGGTGCTATTGTACAGTGGCTGTAGAGCCACCTCATCATTTTGAGATTTTTCCCAGGCTTTAAGGCGTAGGAAGAGTAGCCTCTATGCTGATCCGCTTACTTTTTTCACTTCAGTGTGGAATGCATGAGATTGATCTCTACTTCTTTGCATGTCACTTTAATCCTTTCAGGCAGATAAGTATTTTTCAGTTTATATAAGTACTTTATACTTACTTATACTGTCATGTAATATATTTTCAGGAGTCTTCTGACTATGTCTGCACCTAAGGGAGATATGGGCAAGCTACCAAGGTTTTGCAGTCCCTCCCTCCTTAACTTCTTTATTCCACTGTTCCTTATGCAAGATTGGTTCTCCTAGGGATTTGTCTGGTATTTTTTTCTCTAGCTCTGTGGCCCACACAATGCTTCTAGGACCCTCTTCTAATGAACAGGAGCCTGCGGGAGTTAAGACCCTAATTTCTTCTATGAATTTAATACCTTTCTCCATTCAAGGTATTCAAGATTGTTGGTCTCAGGACCATCCTGTTCCCTCCAAAAGGAGTTGCAGCCATTTCACAAAGGGAAATTTTCCCATGGTAGGGAACTACAAAGCGGACATGCTTAAGGAGTATATTTTTATGGCTATCTGTAAGATCCTTGAGACTAATGCCTATCTGGCAGAAGTGGCCCTTGCTGCCTCTAGATTTACTGGAAGGCCTCAGCTTTTTCTGTTGCCTTGCATCATATTTTATGGATAAAGATTTGGTCTGCTGTCCAGTCTTCAAAAAAAATCATTGGTGCCTTATTTTCTCATATTGCACCAAAACATTCCTTCGTTTCAGCAGCACAGGTATGCCCTACTCCTAAACCCCAGTCAGTCAAGTACAGGAAAGAATATGCTCAGACACCAACAACTGAAAAGTCTACCATTGCACAACACAAAGGGGTCTGGTCCGCCTCACTCAATAGGAGGTTTTTGTGCCTTTTTCACAGAGCTTGGCATCTTTCCATGGCAGATCACTAAGTTGTGTGTGTAACTTTGGAAGGGTACCCCACATACTTTCAGTCCCTTCCCCCTGGTCATTTCTTCATGTCCAGGATGCCATAAAATCCTGTGTGAAGTGATCTATTTGTATTCACAATCTCTTCCCTGTAGATATGCAGGTTTCTCACAAAAGGTTTATGGGACTCTATTCCAACCTATTCATAGTTGCCAAAATGACGGTAGATACCGTTGCATTCTGTACTTGAAGTTCCTGATCCATTTAGTTCTTGTATCCCAGTTCAGGATTGTGTTATTGAACTACATCATCTCTGCCATGTGTCCAGTGGAGTTTTTGGCCTCTCTAGAAATAAAGGACACTTACCTGCATATTCCCATCCATGCAGATCATCAGCATTTCCTGCAGTTTGCTTTTCTACAATATACAAAAAGTGCTATGGCGCTATGAGTGCTATGCCTATTTTTGAACCATTATCCAATTGGTGTACATACAAATATTCAATATGGTTGGACAGTCAATCACACCATTCTCTTGGATTATTATATATATATAAAAAATATAAAATTATACAACGTGAGATGTCCTTTCAAATATATAGTCCAAAATCTTCTTCCTTAATAATTATGGAGGACCAGAACCTTCAATTTCCAACTTCCTCAGTGATCTAATGACAGAACTCTCCAGAGATCACTGCCCCTTGATACAGTGGTATAGTATATAAACGATGTGGTCTAAGAGAATATCTCAATAAATATACTCGTATTGAATGGCCGCAATAATAAAAGGCTCCCCAGATACTTGTGGATAATAAACTCATCAATTACTCAGTTATGTCCTCCATATGTATCACTTTTTCATCCAAATATATTTCTTCTTCCAAAGATTATAACCAGAGGTCCCGGAATCAGAAGATATAAATAATTTTTTACATAAACAACATACAGGGCCATACAGCCGATATCACTCATATCTGTATATTCCTTAATTAGCATAATCTATCATTCTGAATAACTCAAATGATACGTTTTTTTAAATAAAGTGTCTAATACAACACATAGGTGATTTTTAAAAGCTCTTTCAGTTGCTTTTAGGTGATAGGGTACTTTTAACTATCAATTTTCTCTGTCACATGATCTTGTTCAGATAGCAATTTCCACATACTTAAATGGGATTATTTTGGTTTACTTAACTAGATGGTGCAGAAAGTTGTAATAAATGAGTTAAGTCTGGCTACATATGTATATTGTCTACCTAAACAGCAATATCATCAACATGTCTAAAGGGCTATGCTAATCAAGAAATCAAATAAAGAAGAGGGAAAAAAGGGAAATGAATACTAGCGGCTGTATGTGTATACCACTTAGTATGAAAGACCAGTTCAATACAATTTTGTGTACTGAAAAAGTCTTCTTGAACACGCCTTAGTGAGAAAACCAATCCTTAAAAATAATTTTTATTTCTATAATTTAAAAATATAGAAATTAAAATAATTAAACTACTGGTATAGTAGTATGCAATGGTTATATATAATTTGTAATGCCCTCTATGAATTCTAGATAGCACAATTGATTTACCCATTTAGTTTATGTGCTTAATGTAAGTTGTTAGGGCATTGCCATATACAACTGTATTCGAATAAATAGGGTAAGAGAAATCCCACATTCACTCGGAGTTGAAAAATCAGAGCAACTCGTGATACAGGCAACCCATATGCTTAGAGAATTGTAGTGATAATGATGTATTAGAATGTCACAGAACCTGTACCTGTTCTGAGTAATACCATAGATGGAAGTGCTGATCACGATGGACTAAGTGCAACACTATGTCATGTAGCCTTTCAGCTCAGGTATGTGAATGTTCAGTCTATTACTTATAACTCTTTTAGGGTAGAAAATCCCACATTAATTCAGAGTTGAAAAGAGCATACCTTAACCCTTCTAAGCTTAAGGTATTATAGTAAGTAGTCCTCTATTATTTGCAACTCTATTTCATAACTCCCAAGTGTCCCTCTTTAGGAGGGACAGTCCCTCTTTTGGACCCAAATCCCTCTATCCCTCGTTTTAGAAAATCAGACTGTGTGGTGTGTATATAAGTGAATCATATTGAGCTACAGCAATAAAACTCACATTATTGTTTCCTTAAACATCAGTATATGTGTTTATAAATTAGTGTGTGTAAATAAAATACTTTGGTCTTGTTATAATTCATCTATTAGGTTACACAAGGAGGTGTCAGTAGGTCATGAAATAGCCTAAAAATTCTCAGTAATGCCCCGCCCACCAGCCACTACCCCAGAAAAAAACCCTAATACACATGTGTCCTTCTTTCTCAATTTAAAATGTTGGGAGGTATGCTATTCAAATGAATTGGGCAAAAGTCTCACATTAATTCTGAGTTGAAGAGACCAATAAATATGTCCTATACAGCCTTAAGTATCACATTAGAAAGTCTCCTATTGTTAACAACTCTGTTCAGATGAACTGGGTAAAAATCCCCCATTAATTCGGAGTTGAAAAGAGCACTGATTCTTCGCTACTGAACTTAAAAGTATCACATTAGGTTGTGCACTATTCTTTACAACTGTGAGTCATTTATAAAGGCAGTCTCTGTTCAAAAATTCCCTCACAGTGGAACAGACATCAGCCCATCAAGTACTAAGGGAGAGTGGTCTGATTATTTGCCCTTTCTCTGCCTCTGCCACCACCGCCAACAACGGCAGAGAAGACAATGGGGCCATATTAATTTGAATATTTTTTGGGAGCTTAAAGTAACTTTTTTTTGGGACCATATATTTGAATTATCACCAGATTTATGGGGTTATGAATGTATTCTGTTGGCATTGTCTATCTACCAAACACTGACATCTGTGCATTGTTTAACCTTTTGCATGCCAGAGTTACGCAACATATTAAACTATGTACAGATGTTAGGGATATGTTTGGGCACACATCATTTAATATGTCTGTTTTTTCTTTTTTCACAGGAATGATGGAAAAAAAGAAAGAAAAGAGGAAAAGGAAGACAGAAGATGGCAATAGCTCACCATTGTGCTGAAGACTCCACTGGACATCAGGATTAATATTAAGTGTTTCTGTTGCATTGTAATTTAGTTGGATTAACCCTCTAAGTGCCAGTGAGATTATTATACCACAATGGCACTCCTAGGGTTAATTCTACTAACACTGGACACATTTCATGAGTGCTTTGGATGTATACATATGAGGCTTAGGGCCCCATATCAATACATCCATTTGGGACTTAGTTTTTTTTTTTTTTTTTGACTTTCAATTTATGCATCGGCTGTTTTTAGATCCATTAAGGGACTCTGTGCCCAAAAAAACTGGGTGCAGATTTTCCCACGATAAAGTGGGTCCCTTAATGGATCTTAGCGCTAACGCAGTGAATTGAATTGCATCTTACATCGTTTTTTTTTATGATCAATGGGCAAAAACACTGCTACACTTATCGCCTGACAGGTTTTTTGTGCTGTTATTTTGTCATAGCACAGGTAATTGAATAGCTTACCGTGCTTGAAAAAATGCCGTTGGCTGTTTTTTTTGCCGTTGGACCTTAGATTGTAAGCTCTAAGGGGCAGAGGCCTCCTATCCTAATGTATGCTCACTTGGTGTTCCCCTTATGAATGTCTAAATAGCTACTTAATTACTGCACTTATTGTACCCCTAATATACTAACTGTAAAGTGCGAAGAACACCCGTTGGCACTATATAAATAAAAATATACATACATATAAGAATTACACAAATTATTTGTTATGAGCAAATATGCTGTATTATCAATTAACGTGGTCAAAAAGATTTTCTGTTTCAGACGCCACAATCTATTTGCAGTAAAAGTTGTTTGCAAGGTTTTAGGAGAGTTATTTGTGAGGGCACCAGACCTGTTGCCATGACTGTGTTCGATGCCCAGAGAAGGAAAGTGTCAATTTAACTAGTGAGTGACTATTATTAAAGATTTATTAATTGCTATATTTGCTTGAATATAAGGCATGGTTTTTCTGGGCATTTTAGCCTGAAAAATGACTTTGACTTAAACTTGAGGTTGCCTTTTGATTGGGTTGCCCACTGGCTCCCGTGGGCAGCCGCATGGAACATGCACCCAGCGGGCAACATGTTTGATTTTGCAGCCTGCTTCATTGAATACATCTGCAGGTCCTTCCAGTTCCTGCCTTTCAATGCTCAGTCTCAAATGGTACAACCAGGCATGAGCATACCTGGGATCTCTCCGGATTTGCCCCGGAGACTCCGGTTTTGGCACTGCTTTACCGGGTCTCCGGGGCAGAGGCTAAGTCCTCCGGATGTTGGGAGTTTCTTTTGAAACTATACCCACTTCCACTATTTCTCCCCATGTTGCTCCTTCCCCCACTCTTCTTTTAAGCCCTCCACCCGGAACTCGCGTTAAGCCCCACCCCATTCTTCACACCACCCATGGCAGCAGAGAGCAGGTATGGGCATGAGTCTGCACATTGCATGACAGAAAATGAAATGACCTGCAAAAGTAAGGAACAAGACGGGCAGAAAATACAAACATGTCACTCGACCAATTTTTCTCAACCTAGGCTCAACCTATATTCAAGATATTTTTTCCAAGCACTAAAATGCAATGGTGGGAGGAATCACCTTATATTCAGGGTAGTCCAATATTCAGGCAAATACAATAATTTTAAGGATATTTTGTAGCACTGTATGATAGATTAACAATTTGAGGACATAAACAGAAAGTGGTAATGAAGCCTCTGGCCAGAATATCCTACTGCTAGAGCAGTAGAAGGCAGCTTTTTTCTTCTACCAATGTTGGGGACTACAACACCATTAATTTCCATTCAGCCAATGACAGGTTGGGGATCATGGGAATTGTAGTCCTCAATAGTTGGAGAGCAAAAGGTTGCCTACTCCTGAACTAGAGGCATCAGGGTACAACATGGCACAACATGATTTTTAATACTTTTACAATGAGTTTCAGAGTACCATCAGTGTAGCTTCCCAAAAAATGTATTTTCAGTAACTGTGGCATGGCCAGCTGCTGAGTGTGTAAAGGAAAGTATCCAATTTTGTCCCATTGTGCTATTCCATTGTGGACAAGGTGGTTGACACAGCTCCCAGAATTATACATTGTTGCCTATGTTTTTTTTTTTTTTTTTGTAGTGATATGACAAATTGTGTTGCATTGCATACAAGATAGACTCTTTTTTTCCCCCTAGAAATGCCCATATGTCCCTTCCCCTGAAGCAAAGAGTGGCTCCCCACATGTTTGGAGGGAGGTCCCGAAAGTAACCCTCCCATCATTATAAATATTTTTATCATTCTAAGAAAAGCCCCTGGAAAGAGGACCACCACCATCTATAAAATATATGGATGAAGATGTGGTTAGTTGACTTTCAGCCAATTCCATTTTGATTTGTATTTGTAGAATTATATAATATGGGAAAGTTACATATTCACTGCACTTAGTGCAGCACCCCTCTAAGAAGTGGTTAGGAGATAGGGAGAAGCAGCGGTGATGGAAAGAAAAGACCACTTTCCCTTTCTAGCCGGCAGAGGAGGGTTTGCAGGACACCATTACTGCTGCCGAATTGTAACTCTGGAGTCTGTATTGCCGTGTTCTACATCTTGATTCTTAGCCGCTTGGACGGACCGATTCACATGCAGCCTGAACGGAGACTGGTTTAATTTCTCCGGAAGCGCGTGTGTCAGCTTGATCTTCAGCAGGCTCATAGACGTCACTATGCAAAGATGTCTGCACTGTTTCCTGGCTGTCAGTCCTGGGAGCAGTAGGAATTCTCTAAAAGGAGGTAATAATTCTGGCAACTAGCACTACTGAGCAGCTAGTCGCCAGATGGGTAATTCTTTAGAGGCAAGTTTAGGCGGGGTGGTAGTTCCGCTTTAACTACACTTCCCCTGTTCTACCTCCATCCTTAATCCCATTGCCTATCACTATGTTAATGTTTAGTAACTGGAGAAAATGGTCCCATACTTTAGTTTCTAAATATTAACATGGTGGAATGCATTTGCACAGAAGCTAGCGGAGGTAGGTTAGGATGACCTCCATTCCAGCATAAATTTTGAAAGCTAGCTTGCTCGTTTCTGATGTAGGAACATTTGAATTGAAGGATGTCATGTTGAGGAGCAAGTTGTGCGTTGGTCTGGCAGGCCTGTGGTATAACAAGCTCTACTGGGAGTAGATATCAGAGAAACAATGTTTGAGCTTCAGGATATCATATGGGGTGATCACCAGTGTCTCAATACATAATTAAGATCTTTGTGTAAGTTCAGGTATCTTTGTGACTCATCGGTGTTGTACTGTTGTTCCCATGAGTGCCGGCCTTTCTGTCTGTATCACTTATTAATAAGCACAGGGGACGCTCATGTGAACTTTGAAGTTACTTTTTGTCCTACATATTTTTTACCCAAATGCTGTGATGTAAATTTTACTTTATATTAGGGCTTGGCTTCATGCTAGTGAAAAAGTGAACAAATCCAAACCATTTTAATAAAGGCCTAGGCCACACATCGGTACTCACAAGAGAAATGTCTGGAAACCAAATATCTGTAAATGGTTAGCAGCAGACACACATTTGGGTTCTTTGTACTGCCCCAGCTGCAGTATGTTGATACTCCTCTGTATTAAATGGATAATGCTGCTTCTCCACCCCACATCCTCCCAAGACAGTAATGCATCATACAGCAAAACAAAACAGAGGGTGCCAAATAGTGTTATATCTTCAAAACAATTCAATTGTGAAAGATAGAAATGCATTCATGTATTGATGGTTAGAAGGGGAATAATCCAGCCCACTGACAAATATGCATACAGGCAAAATATCCCATTTCTCTTTGGGTGCCTGTTGTCACTGGATTAGATGCTTCAAATGAAAGGGACCACTCACAAAGTATAAAGTTTAAAATATGAAGAACCATAGTGAAGGATTCAAGCTCTCTCACAGCGTATATTAGAAAAAATGTATGTTGGACACCAGGTGGCGCTGTTGCTGACATCGCTAATATTGTTTGAAAAATCTCCCTGCAGTTAGAGTACCCTTGTTTTATTCAGAGGGTAAAGCCCTATACACTATAACATATTCTTATTTCAAAAGAAACACGTTTATGGCTCATTTAAAGGTAAATTATCACAAATGGGTGTAACATTAATTTAGGTTTGTCACTCCTATAAGTGTTTCTTTATGAGTAAAAAGATTGCGTATAAGCAGCTATTTCTAAGGTTCCATTTTGTTAATGGGTCACTGAGAGAAAATGTAATTGATGTTTTTTTAGAAGAGGGTTTTCAAAGAGACAAAGAAGAGATATGCCATGCCCTTTCAAGACACTTGTTGTAGCTCATTCTTGCCCCTTAAAAAAAATAATAGTTTCACCCTTTTTTTACACCTCATTTATACTACTCAAGTGGAAAAGGCTTAGAAAATGTCCTGTTCTAACGGGAGTTTTGCTTTATTGTCTCAATCAGTTCTGTATATTATGCTATATGCTGGTCTTATTTTGATCCTGATTTCTCTGAAATCTTTTTGATGTAAAGAATATGCATTGTTTTCTAAGGACTTCATTCAATTCCAGCTGATAACTGTATGAAGATTTATATCTACAAATCTCCCTATAGATTTCACTGAAGATTTCTTAGACAAATCATTGATAACACTAATCAATTGTTATATAACCTACGCCAAAATGGTATCATTTCATACATGTTCTGTATCATTTGTAAATATATGATACTTATAAATTCTACATTTGCAATTCTGTAAAAGTTATGTATAGTTTTGGAGATACTGACATTTGTATTTTTGGAAAAATGAAAGGGAAAATCTCCTGGTGCAGCACAGTGCTTCATTCGCATATGATACTTTAGTGGTATCGCATGTGTGCCACAATTATCATACATTAGCATACCTTAACTGTCCACTTGCTGGCTTTTTGGCTAACATGGCACATAGGCAGTTATAAAAATGCCCACTTTAAGTAAGAGATCAAAACTCTGAATATAATACCCAGTCTTCCCTCACCACTGAATAAAAGTTTACTCTCTGTGACCCAAGGGTGATATGGTAAAGGTTGAACTTGGTGGGCACGTGTAGAGCTTGGAAGATAGAAGGTAGATGGTTCATGTGATAGAAATATTTATATATATTAAAGGGATAGTAATATTTCGTTTTATCTTTATTTTATTTTGTAGGCATTAAAAAAACATGAAGACCGTATGTCTTATCTCTTAAACCTTTATGGTTTGAGAGATATTCACAAGCAAAGCTTCCCCTTTTACCTAGTGTACGCCATCTCTTCTCAGATGTGGAATCTGGTTGTAAGACTAGACAGATAACAGCAGGGGACAATCTTCTTCCTATGAGAACAATGAAAGCCCTGCCCCCCTTGACACGTTTTTCAGGTTTTCCCCTTATCTTAATTGAAGATTGTCCCTCTGTGCAATCTACCTGGGCACCTCCCTTCTGATCTGGCTGAGCAGTGTTACATCAGTAAAAGGGGTGGGAGGGGGGACACTTTGTTATTGAATTACTCTTGAACTACAACTCTGACAGAATTGAAATAACACTCTCCAAAGTCCAAATACTATGAAGATTAATTAGAGCTGCTTTTATTATGAAACATTACTATCCCTTTAAGAGACTACATCAAACTGCTCATTCCCCCATCTTACAAGCCAGCCTATAATTTGCAAACATACATTTTATGTTACTATACATTTTAAAGATTTACATCTTTGAAGTATTATTTATTTGATTTTCATCAAGTTGTAACATAGGCATATCAAAACTAGCCCTTCTCCCCTCTCAGCCCCCATGCCCCTTCTCTAATTAAAGTTTCTCTTCCACACTGTCTACCCCATCATGTGTTGTTTCACCCGCTTTCATAGTTGAAATGGGATTTATCACCTGAAAGATTTTTTTCCATACTTTTTGTTACTAAAGTAGTAGTAGGAAAGCTGTGTTTTTTTCTAAAAGTAAGTACTTTTACATATATTGTCTCCTCTCTGCTGTGCACTTCCGCATAATGTGCACAGCAGAGCTCTTCTTCTCCTCCCACCTCCCTCACAGCTGCCCCAGGGAGTGCGTTCATGCTTCTCTTCTGTGTGCTGTAAATGGCTTCTTTATCTGTCGTCCAATACAGGTTACTGGTAACTCTGGGTAAGCGATCCTCCCCTTTAAGTAGGCAGGAATAATTCTAGAATTGTATGCAGGGGGTGGAGCTACTTTCCCTCCTTGGCTGCAGCTAGCCAACCAGCTCCAGAAAGATTTGCTCCTTGGTGAAGATAACACAGGCAAGAGAACAGTTCTGCTATAGCTTTAGAGGTTTTTTATTTTTCTGATAGAAATGGAATACCACTATTAGGCGGATTACCATAACTGACAATGCCCTTAGATGTGGCTAGCTCAGTGACCAGGTGCTTTTTGTAGACCTTAAGCCCTGGGGGAAAAATCTTGGCTACAAGTTCTTTCCTCAGGAGTTGCCCACAGAGGCTTCTTCTTTAAACATGGTAATCTGAAGACAGAAGATCTGCAGGAAAGGTGAGTAACCCTTTGAGTGCTGCAGGTCCACACGTCCCACAGTGCCCCTCCATACAGGGGTTTTTCATTTGGAGTTCTTATTGCACACTCCTGCACTCATTGGGTCTATCTGTATGTCTGTTGGGTGTTTGGAGCAGGATTATGTGGTATTTAACCCTTTAGCTGCTGGTTTGGCATTAATTGGGGGTTTTCTGACACTTCCTAATGGTTCAGTATTTTTTGGGTATCCTAACATGTTTTAGTGATGTTTCTTGTCTTTTAATAGTACACCTTTAGTTTTTGTAAAATTTGAGTGTGCGGCTTTACTGCATAGGCACCATTGCTCCATTCACTCCTATGGGACTTACAGTTTGGGACATATCTCTGCAACCGTTTAACCTAGCAACTTCAGAGACGGCTCATTTTACTTGTCTGCCCTTGCTCTATCATCCAGTTAAGTTTTCTAGTGTGTTGGGGGGCTCAGGGGGCTTCAGTCACTGTTTGGGGTACTTTTCTGGGAAAACTACATTTCCCATGAGCGCTTGCTTCGCGCGCTCGTTTCTGATTGGCTCCCCCCCGTGGCAGCCATTTTGTGCTCTTTCCAGAACAAGTATCCTACACGGAGCTTGGACTCTTTTTCTCTCCTCTGCTGATTAACCCTTCGCCTGCCAGATAAGTCTATTTTAGCGATTTCTGGGGTGAAACTTTAATCATACACACTGTAATTGGTTGATTTTTTTATACTGTAAGATTATTGACACTCTATACCATTGGAGCTTGGGGCCAGACCTAAGACTAAGGATGCTGGGGTCTCTGTATCCCCTATTGCACATTGCTCTTCCTGTCATTCAGGGGTCCTTTATTCTCAGGTCCTTTATGACCAGCATGTTCTGATGTCCCTGAGAGTCTCCCAGGGACATCCAGCCATGCATTAGAGCCAGTTTGGGTGCAAGAGTTCAAGGCTGCTACCAGGACCTTAGGTCCACTTTGCAACTTTTTCCATCTCAGTTACAGGGGGTCTTTCATTATTGGCAGACCCCCTTCTTCGTCAAGTCTTCCCTGCCAAAGCCTCAGGGTGTACCTGACGTGTCAGATTCCTCTGAGCAGGACCTGTTGGTGGATTCAAATGTTGAGGAATGTTCTGTGGTCGGCTCCTCTGTTTTTTGGGGACCCTTTCGAGGCTGATCCTGAGCCCCCGACTGAGGGCCTGATCAGGGCTGTTTTACATACCCTAAACATTCCCTTAGTGCAGGAGGTTCCTTCTGACCCTTCTGATGTCTTTCAGGAGCCTAAAAAGCCCCTTACTTGCTTTCCACCTAACCCCACTCTTGACTGCCTTGTGTCCGAAGAATGGAGGTCCCCAGACAGGATACCTTCTGTCTCCAAGAAATTTGCTAAGCTTTATCCCTTTTCTGAGGCTGCACTTGCTCAGTGGGTTCATCCTCCTAAAGTGGATGCTCCTATCTCCAGGCTATCCAGTTCTACTACTTTGCCAGTATCTGATGCATCTGCTCTAAAGGACTGGACTAATAAGAAACTTGAGGTCTCCCTCAAGTCCATCTTTGCCACTGCTGGTTCTGCCATGCATCCAGCATTTGCAGCAGCATGGGTGAACCGGGCCATTGCGGTCTGGACTGAACAGCTCACTCATTCTGTCCGTCAGGATGCTCCTACTTCAGATAAGTTGCACCTCCTTGCCAACATTTCTGAGGCAAAGCATTTGCTTGGAAATTGAATCCTCAATATTGAGGAAGAAACGTTTTTCTTCTGGTGTGGTGGCTACTATGCTCAGTGAACGCAAACCTGTTTCTTCCAAGATCTATCATCGTGTCTGGTCGACCTTTTTATCTTGGTGTGCTGACAGGGACCTGTCTCAGGAATTTGATCTGCCTACTGTCCTGGCCTTTTTGCAGAATGGTGTGGATAAGGGCCTCAGTTTGAGTTCCCTTAAAGTTCAGATGTCTGCTCTCTCTGTTTTCTTTCAGAGACGCATTGCCATCCTTCCTGATGTCAAGGCTTTCTTCCACGGCGTTGCTCATACTCGCCCTGCCTTCATGATTCCTGCTCCTCCGTGGAGGTTTTGGGCGTTCTTCAGCTCCCTCCATTTGAGTCTTTGGCTACTATTCCTCTACGCCTGTTGATGTGGAAAATGGCTTTTCTCCTGGCGACTGTGTCTGTCCATCGTGTTGTGGAGTTGCATGTTCTGTCCTGTAAACCACCCTATTTGGTGTTTCGCAAAGACAAGGTGGTGCTTCGCACCTCTCAGGAGTTTCTCCCGAAGGTGGTTTCGGAGTTCCACATCAATCAGGAGATAGTGGTGCCTTCTTTCTGCCCTGACCCCACCTCTGACAAGGAGAGGGAACTCCACTTGTTAGACGTGGTGCGTTGTCTCAGGTTTTATATGCATCGCACTGAGTCTATCAGACAATCAGACTCATTGTTTGTCATTACTGAGGGTCCTAGGGCAGGAAGACCTGCATCCAAGGTGACTATTGCTTCTTGGATCAAGTCCACTATTTGTAAGGCTTATGAACTGAGGAAGAAGCCTGTTCCCTTTTGGGTCACGGCTCAGTCTACAAGATCCATTGGGGCTTCTTGGGCTTACAAGAATCAGGCCTCTGCTGATCAGTTGTGCAAGGCTGCCACTTGGTCGTCTGTGCACACCTTTTCGAAGCACTACCGTGTTGATGTGCTGGCATCGGCTGATGCCAGTTTTGGGAGGAAGATCCTGGAGGCAGTCTTGCCTGTCTAGGATCTTCTTCGGTTCTTGGTGCTTCCTTCACTTTTGAGCCTTGTTGGCTCTAGTTCAGTGTGCTATGTAACAGCTGGGGTGTTGTTACCCCAGTTTCGTGTCAGTTGACACTTCATTGTTGTTGGGCTATCTCTGATCTGATGGTTCATATCTGCTCTGGTGACTTTGGGGGCCTTGCGCCTGGTCCTTGCCTTACTTCCCGCCTCTGGGAAACTCAATGGTTGGACATCCAAGAGTTACCAGTTACCTGTATTGGACGACAGAGAAAAGAGGATTTTAGTCTTACCTGTTAAATCCTTTTCTCTTAGTCCATACAGGTTACTGGTCTCCCACCCTGTCAAGGGACCATGCTTGGCTCTCCTGTGGCAGACCGTGGGGGTCCTTTGGGGCATGCTCACAGGAGTCTTCTTTCCCTTCACTATCTAGTCAATAGTTAGTGTCTCAGATCTTTCTGGAGCTGGTTGGCTATCTGCAGCCAAGGAGGGAAGGTAGGCTCCACCCCCTGCATACAATTCTAGAATTGTTCCTGCCTACTTAAAGGGGCGGATCGCCTACCCAGAGTTACCAGTAAGCTGTATGGACTAAGAGAAAAGGATTTAACAGGTAAGACTAAAATCTCCTTATCGTTATATCAAGCTCCAGTTAGCATTATACCGAAGATGCAACCTCAGTATAATGCTAACCGAAGCTTGATATAACGATAGAAACCACTCACAGCATACCAAAGGGAAGTGTGAACCAGCTTCCCTGGGGCAGCTGGAAAGGAGATGGGAGGAGAATTAGGCAGTGAGCAAGAGCTTTGCCGGTGATTCAGTGTTCTGCATTATGCTGACCGGCAAAGCTAGGATATCTTTAAAAGTACTTACTTAAAAAAAAAACAACAGTTTTCCTACTACTTTATTAACAAAACTTATGGTAAATTTTCTTTTGAGGTGATACATCCCCTTTAAACTCTCCTCCAACACTCTAACCATCATAACCCCTATCAATGCAGACCCCATTCCAAGGATTACTGTTGAAATGTTATCACTTACATGGCAACCCTCAAAAGGGAGACATCAAAATGTCGCTACTATCAATAGGGCGACATCAGAATGTTGCCCGCTTAATGGACACCATGTAGGCGCTCTGTCAACAGTGAGATGTGGCATGTAAAGTACTTTGAGAGCCTACATGGATACCCATTTAAATAAGTAAATAACATTTTTTAGATTAATGCACAATTATCTCCAGTATTTCTTTATATGAGTCCACACAACAGTTGGGGCATCTTTCTTTGCATCTTGTGGTGCATTGCGATGTGAGGGAAACCCACTGTCTCCTTACACTACAGCCCACTCTGGAAGTATTTGATTTAATCCCTACTGGGGCATCAATTCCTGATCATAGAAGATCTGATGCAGGGAGGAATATTGTCACTGTCTGCAAAGAGAGCGGTGAAGCAGCTGTACAGTTCTTGCTCTCTTTGATGAAAGAGACAATATTCCTCCCTCCATCTGCACCGGATCGGGTGAGAAAACCATGTGGCAGCCTTACACTGGAAGAAACCACTACAGCTGGAGTGGGCTGTAGTATAAGGAGACAGCTGGTCTCCCTCACATACCAGTGCACCACAAGATGCAAAGAGAAATGCCCCAACTGTTGTGTGGACTCATATACATTAATATTGAAGACTGTGTACATTAATCTAAAAAATGTTGGGACAGAGCTCTAATTTAAATGGGTATCCATGTAAGAGCTCAAAGTACTTCAAATGCTGCATCTCTGTGTTGACAGAGCGTCTACATGGCGACCTTTAATCGGGCGACATTCTGATGTTGCCTTTTGATTGGGGTGACATTCTGATGTCCCCCTTTTTGAGGGTCGCCATGTAGGCAACAACATTTCAATAGGATACCTGTTCCACAAACGTACAATCCAACACTTCTACAAACATAACCTTCAAGCAAAAAAGACATCTCAGTGCTCTAGAAACCCAAACTTCTCCTGCTTACACTAAGTCTTTAGCCATGTGTTTAGCTCCCTTATCTTCCATTGACTTTCTGGTTTAATTTGTGGCACTGATAGAATTTAAAAAGAATACCACCTCAGCAATCCTTTGCTCAAAATTGTGACCTAAATCGCTGAAATTATTCTTAATGCACCTCAATCTCCCACTGACTTTATCACTGGTATCAACATGTACCTTGACAACCAGGTCATGTCCCGCCCCTCCCAACAATCTGTCAACCAGATCTACATGCTGAAGCAGACACATTGTCTTATATCCATTACATTCAACTTCAAAAGTTATATAGCACATTTTCAAGTTAGCAGTTTACCTATATTACAATAGAGGCATTTATATTAGTGTTAGTATTAGTTTAATAATATACAAAATACTTCTCAGATGTGACAAGTACAGAAAAAACAAATTGTTATGATTCACAGTCTGAGCCACCAGAAGTAACTTATTATCTTCACTCAAAGCATTGTTTTTATAAAATTATATTATTTAAAAGGAATTTTTCATGCCTGCTGTTCAAGGCTAAATATATTCCTGTAATTTTGTATGTCTTTTGAAAGGTTTTATAAAGCATGTGTTTTGATAGAACAGGGGTTGTAGAAATAGCTTACTGTGTCTGTCATCCTAAAACCTTGTATTATAATTTCAGACTCATTTAGCATTATTATCTGTTTAAAGGTCAGCCACTCCTCTCCCTAGAAAATACATAAAAGTCTTTATGAAGCAGTGAGAAAACTATCTGGTCAGACAAAGCTTTCATGTTAACGTCATTATATGGCAATTAGCCATCTAGTCGTGAGGGTGGGTTTTTTTGAAACTTTGATAAGTAGCCGCTAAGGGCTCCATGATGAACAAAGAAGTAGTCTTAACCCTTTGAGTGTGAGAGAGGTTAAGCAATAATTACCCTTTGAGTGCCAGAGAGAGATATGAAATGTACTACAAAGGGTTAAAATATTTTTTTGTTAACATCACAATTTTATTTTGTCTTGAAAAAGCCCCCTTTTTCAAAGAGATAAATATATGAATTTCATGTTAACACCATATGACATTTTTAGAGACATTTTATAAAAAGTGGGTGTGGCCAAATGTAACATCAAATAGTGCCTTCGAAATATGTTACTTCATTTTTAACTCCAAAAATGACCACCAAAATACATGTAGTGTATTTCTGGTGTAGCCAAACTGTTATTAAGGAGAGAGAATTACAATTTCCATTGGTTTAAAAGGCCTTGACCTCTCTCAAGCAACCATACATTCTGCCATGCCCCTCTGTACTGGCAGCCACAGAACCACATGTTCTGTCCTCCTAGTCATAGGGATGGGCAACTTTAGTAGATGAAAACAATATATGAGCTTTATTACAAAAGTATCAAATTTTCAGCTCTAATGTGAGACTTTATAAAGATGGCAATTTGGTGAGAAAAAAATTTTGAAACCTAATGATAATTATGGAAATTCCACAATTGTACCTTTATAGCATTTAAGAATCAAAACCAGTCCTTATCTAAATATCAAACATAACTGATATTAACCAAATCCATGTCTTTTGAAACAAAGTTATGTATAAATTAGGAAAACAATGAGTGCGTAAGATTCAGCCTATGTGCAAAAGTAAATCAATCTCTGGTATTGTCAGCCAAATTAAAGGTAATAATTAGAATAAAGTATTTAAATTAGGTAGACCTGCAGGAGAAAGTTTGGAAGGCCCCACCATATAAAAGAATCAGAACCCGTGTGAGCTTGGGCTTCACCATACTGTTTTGTGGAAGTGCAGTACTGTGCAAACATTTTAGGCAGGTATGAAAAAATGCTGTAAAGTAAGAATACTTTCAAAAATAGACATGTTAATAGTTTATATTTATCAATTAACAAAATGATAGTGAGTGAACAGAAATCTAAATCAAATCAATATTTGGTGTGACAACCCTTTGCCTTCAAAACAGAATCAGTTCTTCTAGGTACACGTGCACAACATCAGGGATTTTGTAGGTATATAGTCATGTGTATTATTAAACATTTATACCAAACAGGAGCTAATGATCATCAATATAATATGTAGGTTGAAACACAATCATTAACTGAAACAGAAACAGCTGTGTAGGAGGCATAAAACTGGGTGAGGAAAAGCCAAACTCAGCTAACAAGGTGAGGTTGCAAAAGACAGTTTAAAGGTATAGTAATGTTTCATAATAAAAACAGCTCTAATTAATCATCATAGTATTTGGACTTTGGAGAGTGTTATTTCAATTCTGTCAGAGTTGTAGCTCCAGAGTAATTCAATGACAAAGTGTCCCCCTCCCTCCCCTTTTACTGATGACACACTGTTCAACCTGAGCAGAAGGGAGGTGCCCAGTTAGACTGCAGAGAGGGACAATCTTCAATTAAAATAAGGGAAAAACCTGAAAAGCTTGTCAAGGGGGGGGCAGGGATTTCATTGTTTTCATAGGAATAAGAGTGTCCCCTTCTGTTATCTGTCCAGTCTATGGACTGCATTCCACATCTGAGAAGAGATTGTTTACAGTAGGTAAAAGGGGCGGGAGGGGGAAAAATTGCTTGTGAATATCTCATAAACCATAAAGGTTTGAGAGATAAGACTTATATTATTCTTCATGTTTTTTTAATGCCTACAAAATAAAATAAAGTTAAAACGAAGTATTACTATCTCTTTAATGTCAAAAGTCATACACCATAAAGACTGAGCACAGCATCAAGACACAATGTAGTTATACTGCATCAGCAAGGTCTCTCCCAGGCAGAAATTTAAAGGCAGACAGGGGTTTCCAGGTGTGCTGTCCAAGCTCTTTTGAAGAAGCACAAAGAAACAGGCAACACTGAGGACCGTAGATGCAGTGGTCGGTCAAGGAAACTTAGTGCAGCAAATGAAAGACACATTATGCTTACTTCGCTTCTCAATCGGAAAATGTACAGCAGTGCCATCAGCTCAGAATTGGCAGAAAACAATGGGACCCTGGTACACTTCTCTACAGTCTGAAGAAGCCTGGTCGGAAATGGTCTTAATGGAAGACTTTAAGGCAAAAAGCCATACCTCCAAAGTGGAAACAAGGCCATGTGTCTCAATTCTACATGACAACATAGGAACTAGAGTGCAGAAAAATGGCAGCAGGTGCTCTGGACTGATGAGTCAAAAATTTGAAATATTTGGCTGTACCAGGTGGCAGATTGTTCACCGAAGGGCTGGAGAGCAGTACAAGAATGAGTGTTTGCAGGCAACAGTGAAGCATGGTGGAGGTTCCTTGCATGTTTGCAGCTACATTTCTGCAAATGGATTGGGGGATTTGGTCAGAATTAATAGTATCCTTAATGCTGAGAAGTACAGGCAGATACTTATCCATCATGCAATACCATCATGGAGGCATCTGATTGGCCCTAAATTTATTCTGCAGCATGATAACGACCCCAAATATACAGGCAAAGTCATTAAGAACTATCTTCAGAGTAAAGAAGAACAAGGAGTCCTGTGTGTGATGGTATGGCCCCCACAGAGCCCTGATCTCAACATCATTGAGTCTGTCTGGGATTACATGAAGAGAGAGGAGCAACTGAGGCTGCCTAAATCCACAAAAAAACTGTGGTTTGTTCTCCAAGATGTTTGGAACAACTTACCCACGAGTTCCTTAACAAACTGTGTGCAAGTGTACCTAGAAGAAATGTATCTGTTTTGAAGCCAAAGTGTCACAGCTTACCTTGTTTCCAGTGCCGCCGACAGAGACTCAGCGAAGCTCAGTGTCAAGTCCACACATCACCCATAGGCGCGAGGCTTCAGAGTAAAGCAGGCCTCTGTTTTATGCCATGCTTCCTGTAGTCTCCTCCTACCTACTTCCTTCCTCTGAGCCTGCTCCTCCTACCTACTTCCTGAGGAGGGGTCTGTGGCTCTGTCTGACTATTCTCTTTTTTGTCCCCTGTACCTAGCAGACACCCAATCTGGTGCAAACCTGGGGCTCTGGCAGACTAGCTCCTATACTGACTGCAGGAGCGAGTCAAGTATACTCTTCCTTATACTGACTGCAGGCGTAAGTCAGAATTCTTGCTACCTCGGATCAAGACTTCGAGTTCCTGTTCTGTTCCTGTTCCAGTTCCTAGTTCCTGCAAAGACTACCAGTGGCTTAGGCCTAGTCTCTAGTAGAGTGGTCCTCCGTGGCAGTTTACTATTTCTGGCAGTAGCACTTGCTGGCTGTGACCCTCTCCTGGCACCTTCTATTAACCTCTGTGTGCTACCTTATTGTTATTTTAATAAATTGTATTTTACTATACCGTACTGACTCCTGTACTTCTCTTGGGAACTGTGACACAAAGGGTAATCACACCAAATATTGATTTGATTTAGATTATACTTATGTTCACTCACTATGCAATTTATTATTTGATAAACAGAAACAATTAACATGTCTATTTTTTGAAAGCATTCTTACTTTACAGCATTTTTCACACCTGCCAAAAACTTTTGCACATTACTATGTCTTGCCATGATCAAAAGGCATCACTGAGGACCTCATAAATGTAGTTATTTCTGCTCATTGGTCCAGAAAGGGTTATAAACTCTTGCAAAGCAGCATTGTTCAAAAGGGGGGCTAGATCAAAACCAGGAAGTTACAGACCTGTGAGTATGACTTCCCTAGTGGGTAAGATACTAGAAGGGTTACTAACTGACAATATTCATAACTATGTGAAGACCAACAATATTTGATACAGTGCCACACAGAAGGCTGGTGTATAAAATAAGGAAATTGGGGCTAGGAGATAACATTTGCAATTGGAGACAAAACTGGCTGAAGGATAGGGAACAGTGTGTGGTCGTAAATGGAAAATTCTCCAGTACAGTTAAAGTGGAGAGTGGAGTACCTCAGGGTTCAGCATTGGGTCCGCTGCTTTTTAACATGTTTATAAATGACCTGGAAATAGATATAGAAAGCAAAATATCAATATTTGCAGATGATACTAAATTATGCAGTCATTAATTCAGAACAGGATATTTTTCTCTCTACAGAGAGACTTACATACAATGTCAGATTGGGCAAACATGTGGAATATGAAGTTTAATGTGGGGAAGTGTAAAGTCACGCATTTGGGAGGAAACAATCCCAAGACTACTTATAAACTTAATGGAATAATTTTAGGTGACTCGTTGCTAGAAAAAGACCTGGGTATCCTTGTCAACTACAAACTTGGAAACAGTGACCAGTGTCAAACAGCAGTAGCAAAGGCAAACAAAGTCCTGTCTTGCATAAAAAGAGGTATCGAAGCAAGAGTGGATAACATTATTTTGCCATTATACAAATCATTGGTAAGACCTCACCTTGAGTATGCAGTGCAATTTTGGGCACTGGTTCTGAAAAAGGATATACTAGAACTAGAGAGGGTACAGCGGAGAGCAACAAAATTAATTAAGGGAATGGAGGACCTGACATATGAGGAACGACTAAACAAACTTGGTTTATTTACTCTAGAGAAAAGACGACTAAGAGGAGACCTTATCACATTGTACAAGTATATGAGAGGTCAATACAAGGATCTCTGCGGTGAGCTATTTATTCCAAGACCTGATCAGATTAGATTAGAGGAAAGGAGGTTTAAACTTCAGCAGAGGAAAGGTTTTTTTACGGTAAGGTCTGCCAAATTGTGGAATTCATTGCCCAGGGAGGTAGTTATGGCAGATACAATGGATACATTTAAGAGAAGATTAGATACATTTCTTTCAAAAGGGAACATACAGAGTTATACTGTTTATCAGTAGGCTGATCAGGAAGGTCTGATAAAGACATTTAATTGGTAGCAGGAAAGCTATAAAATTCTCAGTTACTGAGGTATGAGGCGAAGGTTGAACTTGATGGACTTGTGTCTTTTTTCACCCTAATTTACTATGTTACTAATATTATTAGTAGGAGCCAGCATGGTTTTATGAAGAACAGATCATATCAAACTAATTTACTTGCATTTTATGAAAGGGTAAGTATGTAAATGTAAATGCTCGTAGTCTGCCTGGTAAGGTGCAGGAACTGGAACTGATTACAGTCTATGAGCAGAATGATCTAATGAGTATGACTAAAACTGGGTTAGATGGCACACAGGACTGGGCAGTCAATTTAAAGGGTTATTCACTTTTTTAAGAGGGTCATTCACCTTTTTAAAAAAAGATAGGGGTTACTGTGTGTAAAGCATGCCTTGAAACCTAGTATAAGGAAACATATTAATGAAGGGTCCAGTGAGAATGAAGAAGCACTGTGGGTTGTAATACACACTGGGGGCACATATAACAAAAATATGTTAATGGGAATTTGCTACAAGCCACCTAATATTAAGGAGTTAGAAGAAGCCCAACTGTTGCTACAAATGGAAAAAGGCTTCTCAGTCAGGAAATGTAATCATAATGGAATATTTCAACTACACTGAAATTGGCTAGAGAAATATAACTTCCAGCACAACAAAAGGAAATCATTTTCTATGTATGGTTAATGTCAGTTTCATGTCCCAGCTAATATAGCATCCAACTATAAAAGAGGTTTTGTTGGACCTAGCTGTCTCAAACAACTCTGAAGTGATAACAGTATACAGGTCAGGGAACATTTAGGCAGCAGTAACCACAATATGGTATCCTTTGATATTTGTTACGAGAAAAACATTAACAAGGGTTCAACCAAAATATTAAACTTTAAAAAGGTTAGAGCGGAACTATCCATCCAAATAATGTGCCCCCCCCCACATAATTATTGATTTAGCGATACTCATATAAATTATAGAAATAGAAATCTGAGACTGACAGGCAGACTTCTTGCTTTAGAGGCATCTGCGTGCCTGCACTGTTAGTTGCTTCCTGTTACCTTAAGGTACAATTCTACTCCTCGTTTCCAATCCTGGAGGAGACTGGGATGGACCGCTCAGGCCCACAGATGTCTCTGAGTCAAGATGTCCGAGCTGCTGCCTGTCTGTTCACCTCAGATCATGTAGCATTTTTTAATAACACTGAACTTATTCTGTATAATGCTATTATTCATATGCTTATCGCCATATAATAATTATTTGGGGAGCACTTTATCTGGGGGGATAGTTCAGTTTTAATGTTATAATGCTAAAAGCAGTATTAAAGAACGTCAATGGGATGTAATCGTCAAAGGTAAAAATGCACAAGAAAAATTAGAGTTTGTTTAAAATGCTCTTACATAAATATATTCTCCAAAACTCAATAGCGCACAGCCAAAAATGAAGAAGAAAAAATCCAGTAAGTGTAGCGTTTAATGACCTAAAACAATATACATGATAATATATCTACTCACATTGCCTTCTTCTTGGGCATTATCCGTATCACAAGATATAAGGTCCCAGGATCATCCAATCTTTGCTCAGATGATTTGGTACTTCTGAGGTTAATTCTTCAAGTCCCAACCAAGAACAATGGGTAAAAGCCATACAGCTCTCCCCAGTTTCTACTGTTTAATGTTACGAGAGCCAGTATAGCACATAGGACTAATCAAATCCCCAGGTTCGTTATGGGGCTTCTAGGAGGCATAAAATGTGACTTAAATTTATGCACACAGGGCTCTCTGTGAGTGTAAATTATCTAACATAACTAGACAAATAAAAACTTATAAAAATATAGGTGAAACTCAATTAGGGAAAAAACACTCTGAACATGTATTGTGGGACACCAGCACATTACTCGTGAGACATCCCCATCCATTCCCATTTTAAGTAAACTCGGGGCAGGTATCTGGTTAGCAATCACACCCAGTAGTTGCTTTCACCAACCCAGATCCTTAACCCTTATTCAACCATCACCTGAGGAAGGACGAGTGCCTCACAACATTCCTTTATAAAATCCTTTACAACACATTCTCTTAAAAAAGTCTAATAACATCATAAATTAACATATTCTAAGGTTTGACCTCATTAATCATATTAGAAGACTACTTAAAATACCCTAAAATTGCACTCATATCTCAAACCCTAAAAACAGAGGGACTTTATATATATATATATATATATATATACATAATCATGCACATAAATATCACATCACTGAAAGACCAGAATATAACAAGATATAATACAAATGAAAAGAAAAGATCTAATAATAATAATAAATAAATAAAATTAAAGGAAGACATAAACCTAATGAAAAGAGGGGGGAGGGGGTACCTAATAAAAAATGTATCCAATCAATAGATTAGATAAGTAAAGCCAGGATTATCCAGATATTAGAAAACATCTCTCTTTATCACAAGATTAGTAACAGTGATAATAAAATACCAGTCCCTAATTTATTATTAAATAACTAAACTAAATAATCTAGTCTTTACTACCACAAAAATTCAGCTAAATCTATTTCCATGTTTAATCCCTTAGGATACCCAATTTGTTTATCCAAAACATTTCCCATTGTCTAAGACGACAAATTTATCTCCTCCCCTATAGTGGCCCATTATCCTCTCTGTCCCCATGACTGATAAACTATCTGTTTCTTTGGCATGTTTTTCAAGAAAGTGTAATTGAACACTAAGGGTTTGTAGGCCAACCCTGTTATTCTCAGATGTTCCCCAGAACTGACTTTTAGCTTATTTTTTGTCCTGCCTACGTACTGTAACCTGCAGCTACATTGTGGGAGGTACACTACATATGTAATTTCACAATTAATAAATTATCTTACATTTTATTGCTTATTTGTTGTTGTAGATATAAAGGTTTCTTGTTTTTTCTTCCGCACATGTGCACATGTCCTACAATCTTTTTAATGATAATGGGAATTCTCCAAACACATTAGTTATTTTCTTCTTCTCAAAGATGTCACTTGGTACAACCATATTTTTAATATTTTTATTTTTTCTAAAGACTGTCTTCAGTCTTTCTCCTATTGTTTATGCTAATTGTTTATCCTGCACAAAGACTGGCCAGTGGTTTTTATTATTTTACAAATCTGCTGCGATCCCTGATTATGCATTGAGATAAAATAAGGGGCTGGTCACAACGAATATTCTTTTTCTTCTTCTCTTTTTTCACAAATAATTCCTGTCTATCCATTTGTCTTACTTTCTCTAAAGCCCCCACCAAAATATATTTTTCATTATTTTCTGTAAAATCATTCATGATAACCTCAGCTTCCTTTTCAAAGTCTGCATTTTTACTGCAGTTTCTTCTTCTTCTCTGCAGTTGTCCTAGGGGGACGTTTTTGATCCACTGTTTGTCATGACCACTTTTAGCAGGTAGATAGCTAGTGCTATCTACCTAATGCATTGTCTATATTAGACCTATATTTATTTATTTTGCTTACGTTTTATATACTTTTTAGTGGTTTTATTTATTTTTATAAGTGGTTTTATCCCTTTTCAGACAATATTGGTATCACAAGGAGGGCTCCTGCCTAACAGGAACTATCTGTATTAATTAGAAATATTTGCCTAAAATGAACCAAAGGAGATAACTTTTTTTTTTTTGCTTCTTTTTTTGGAAAGATTTTCCGTTTGCAAGGTAAAAAATAAAACACCTTACAGACTACAGGAAAGAGCAGACAAAGAAGAGATTAAGTGAGTGAGACGAATACTAGACAACCATAACCACAGATCATTGAGGAAGCAGTAATCCTAAATACAAAATATATCATTATTGTCATTCCCAAGCACAAAAGTCACCCTACTTCCATGCTCATATGCCTTGTGAGTTATGTACACTGAAGATAATTTATACCATTTACATTGATTTTTTTATAGATGTATAGGATAGCAGTAAAGGTAAAGATAGAAAGAAATGGGCATAGTGACATGAAAAAGAAACATTGGTCCCTAATTCAGTGAAATGTGAGGGTATTATTTGTTTTATATGCTTTTTAAGTGTGGGATGTCACAGTTTAATAAACAGATTTTTTACAGCCATTAAAAGGTAGTCTACTCTTTGGCAAGGGGTTACGTTTTACCCATTAAATTCGATAGATAATTAGGTCCTGTTTTAAATGTTTCCATAACCACCCACAGGTACTTCCAGTCTTCCAAATCAAAAACCTTTGGTAGACTAAAGCAACATGATTGTCCAATATCCATTATGGTTGATGATTGTGGATTTAGGCTTTACAAACAGAGGGAGGATCATTTTACAGGTATTCAAAACAGAAAGGACCAGAGAATGTAACCTCGGAGAACCTCACATGTAACTTGGAGTGGGAGGGAAACACCATCAGCAGAAAAAAAAACAAAAGACTAACAATACCTTTCAATTATCACTATAATTTTTATCAGCTTTTATTTATACAGCACCAACAGATTCGGTAGAGTTGTGTAATATGTTGAGAAGACAAAAGAATACTGTAAAAGTGGGGTACAATCAATACAAGGATTTACAATCAGGATTGAAAGACATTCCAGAAAAGAATAAGAGAGTCCTGCTAGCTAGAGCTTACAAGCTATAGGAAGTGCGAGAAATTGTTTTTAGTTTTCTTGCAGCAATCACTAAACCAAGGGCAGTTAAATGGTGGACATCCAATTTGTTGGACGCTACAACTCCCATCATCCCACAATCCACCTTTAATTAGCCAAGTTAGTGCCAGGGGAGTTCCAACACAATGTTCCCCAACACATTGTCCACCCTGCTGTCACCTAAAAGGTTAATGAGCTTTCAGAAATAAAGCCTGAGTAAAAATCTGACAATAATAAATAGATTTATCTTATTCCAAGCAGCAATAAATAATTTATGAAAAAAGTGTGTGTGTATGTTACAGATTTTCCTGCTGAATAAAACAAGAATGATCACACTATTAGAAGCTCAAATTAGATTTTTTTTTTTTTTTTTTAAATTAAACTATGATTTTCTAGTTTTGGCTCCAGGTAGTGCTGTTTCTGTGACACATTATGTGACACATAGACTATGACTTAACCTCTCCCATAGAATGCATTATAAAACAAATGCCTTTTGAACACAAGATGGCACTCCTGTATTGAGTTTTAAAAGGATAGTAATGTTTCATAGTAAAAGCAGCTCTAATTAATAGTGATGAGCGAGCGTGCTCGGCCGATGCTCGGATCGGCTCGAGCATCGCTCTGCTCGGCACATGGCGGTACTCGTCGAGTACCGCCATGTGCTCGCCCGCCATGTTCGGGTGGCGGGGATCTGTGCCGGAAGAGGCACAGATCCGAAGACGCTCCGCTGGACCACCAGGGACTGGAGGTACGGGGGCATTGCGGAGATGAAGGGGGCATTGCGGAGATGAAGGGGGACATTGTGGAAGAGGGGCATAGACTCTATGCCCCTCTTCCACAATGTCCCCCTTTATCTCCACTATGCCCATCTTCCACAATGTCCCCCTTCATCTCCGCTATGCCCCTCTTCCACAATGTGCCCCTTCATCTCCGCTATGCCCCTCTTCCACAATGTCCCCCTTCATCTCCTCTATGCCATAGAGGAGATGAAGGGGGACATTGTGGAAGAGGGGCATAGCGGAGATGAAGGGGCACATTGTGGAAGAGGGGCATAGCGGAGATGAAGGGGGACATTGTGGAAGACGGGCATAGCGGAGATGAAGGGGGCATAGCGGAGATGAAGGGGGACATTGCGGAGATGAAGGGGGCATAGCGGAGATGAAGGGGGCATTGACCAGGCACCCTCCCCTCATCAGAGCAGGGGGTGCCTGGTGTCGCCCCATTGAAGTCAATGGGGCTCGGGTGCTCGGCCGAGCACTCGAGCCTCAGGGGGTGCTCGGTCAGAGCACCCGAGCACCCGAGCATCGGGGTGCTCGCTCAACACTACTAATTAAGCATCATATTATTTGGACTTTGGAGAGTGTTATTTCAATTCTGTCAGAGTTGTAGTTCAAGAGTTATTCAATGACAAAGTAACCCCCTCCTGCCCCTTTTACTTATGTAACACTGTTCAGCCAGATCAGAAGGGAGGTGCCCAGGCAGACTGCAGAGAGGGACAATCTTCAATTAAGATAAGGGAAAAACCTTAAAAAACCTGTCAAGGGGGGCAGGGCTTTCATTGTTCTCATAGGAAGAAGATCATCCCCTGCTGTTATCTGTCTGGTCTATGGACTGGATTCCACATATGAGAAGAGATGGCTTACACTAGGTAAAAGGGGCGGGAGGGGAAACTTTGCTTGTGAATATCTCTCAAACCATAAAGGTTTGAGAGATAAGACTTATATCGTTCTTCATGTTTTTTTAATGCCTACAAAATAAAATAAAGAAAAAACGAAGTATTACTATCCCTTTCAGTGAACAACCTTTTTATTCAGCAGTATAAGGCCTAAAATGTATAGCACTGTGAATATTGGGGAAAAGGTAGAAGAGCCCATAATCCTGCTGCCCTAGGTGTCTGTCTAGTTTGCCTAATGCTTTCAACAGCCCTGATGGTGGGTACACATGACAGCGTATGAGGAAGTACATTTACTGACAATGTTGTTCCATTGCAGTAGTAACCAATATAGTACAGACAAAATGTTTTTCCATCAGTCAAATATGAGTCACTTCAATCATAATTTAATTGCAAATGTGCCTTATCTTAGGGATAAACTTAACATATAGGGTTTCACACTTAATGGAATCAACGCCACTGAGCCAAAACAGGGAAGGGTAATAACATAAGCACTGCCACAGTCTGCTGCAATCCATTTACTTATGGTTATTTATATTTAAATACCGAACACAATGCATTCCAGGACTTGTAGTGGGTGGAGATAAAGCAGTCTGACAGGCTGGGTAGCTGGAACGTATATATAAAGAAGCAACTTACATTTATCTTACTTTACCACCTTTCTGACCAGCTAAGAGGAGACAGCTCTGCTAGTAAGAAGCTTTGCATTCTCTAATACCTAACATGGGAATCATGACTTGATAACTCCTAACAATGAACTTTGTGTCTTCATGCAGGCCTGTCCAGTTCCAAATGGATTTACGTCTCCTTCGCTGATATAGTCTTCATGGCAGTTTGGAATACAGGATAAAGGTAATGTAACTTGGATGAACTGATAATAACAGAAATTTAGACCCATATTCAATAAAATAAAGAGGAGCAATTCTGGAGGAAACCAGCTGCACCATAGGGCGCAAGAACAAATTAATCTATCGGAGACCTCTCTAGCATTCAAGGGGTTAGCAGTTCCATTTAAATTAATGGAAATATGTGAATGTATATTTATCCCTTATTTATTTCTTTCGGTGCCCCATTTAAATCAGTGGGAATTTTTAACCAGGCTCTTTGGTGCAATTGGTTTTCCTCAGAACTGTTCCTCCTGTGCTTTGTGCATGAGGCTCCTAAAGCACAAACTGGATGATTTGTTAACTCTTTGAATGCTAAAGGGGCATCCAACATATGTTTTGCACACTAAGAAGAGACTTGCTGTGTTGCTCTTTCAAGAATGATACACTGTGTCTATGGGGATCTGTACTGAGTAGGACAGAACAGAAAACTCTCCTGTATGATGCAGCAGAGATACAATGCATGAAAATTGGGGGGGGGTCTCCTTTCAGACCTCCGTCCAGTTCCCACACTCTATCTGCAGGTCTGATATCGATCTGCCAAAAGAGCAACTATTAGATGGTAGTTGTCCTTTAAGTAATGGCAGACAGGGGCACATTTTTTGAAGTAGGAACTGTATGGTTCTGTGACCAAAGTGTATATGTGGAAGACTTAAATATTTCAATCAGTTCATTAGGTTTTCTGTAAGATTTCATTTGTAAGGATGCACTATAACCTAGGAACGTCATAGAAAAAATACTAGAATTACCTGGTAACTGTTACCATACATATTAACCTGATCATTTAGACTTAAGTTTATATTACAACCTAGCATTCAAATGCATATGATATTACATCAAGACTATGTTCATCCCTTCGACGCTATAGAGTTCTCCAACACACTTTAAAAGGTTCCTCAGAGATGACAACCACTGTTCTAGACCATTACAGCAAGATATTTGATGCTGTGCTATTTTTAATTGGTGGATACTGGCAGTGGCGCATGATTTGCCTCAAAAGAAGGTATTTTGTTACTGGACTCGTGAAAGGAAACTTTACTGCTTATAGATTATCATGTTGCTTTCTTTTTCAACCTATTTTAGGGATACATTAAACTAGACATTTAAGAATGAGGAAAGTTTAGTTTGTTTTACAGATAAGGAAAACCTGCCTGTATATTGTACTGGCCATTTTCTATAGAATAAATCGTTTTTGAGAAAGTAACCTATATATTTTGTTTATGTTAATTCCCTGCACAGTATGCTAATTAGTTCTGTTTGAGCCCAAATGTATCACTCACTGTGCTGTTACATATGCCCCAGTATGTGGCTCTGCCTAGATTCATTCATAGCACAGTACTGTAATATTATCCTAGCAAAGAAATTAATTATCATAGTGCCACCAACAAATAAAGGTTTATTTCTCAAAAATGATTTATATTACAAATAAATGGGGAGAGCAACAAATAGACAGTTTTTACTTCTGCTTAATTAAACTTATATTAAGTTGACAGGTCCATTTTAAAATCTTGATGGTGTGGGATAGAACAGAATGTACGTTATTCATCATGCCTCTTGATAACAATAATAATAATATATGAAACCAACCAATACATAATTAGCTTCCTCTGTCCTGGGATAATCACATATGAGAAAAAATAGGATAAGATGCATATACAAGGGTACATTCAAAAGTTAATATAACTCAAACTGTTAGCATAAGTGCTACCCGGTGTCCAAAAATCTTTTTTTAAAACAGTATAGGAATTATGGACTATGGCTATTGAAAGTAAGTCATAGGAAAAGCTACAGCTAGTGATCACTGTAGAAACTTTAATGTGGGAGTGGGAGGACCCCTGTTTTACTCAAATAAGCCCCATATTTTTCTCAAATGAAACACTAAGTTCCAATATTTTCCAAACAGAGACACTAAATATATATAAGAACCTAGAATAATGAATAAAAAGTATATTTTTAGACACAAAAGAGGACATTCCACAATATACAATAAACCAAAAAGTATCACCACTGCAGCCAAAAACTGACTAAATAGGGAAATATATTATTGATAACACTGCGAATGGAACACAAATTCAGTTATAAGTGCTATATTCAGAGAGGTAAAGGCAAGAATTCTAGGGTAAACCATCAGCGCAACGGTTAACAAGTAAATAATTTTAATATTTTCAGTTAATTTATTTAAATGATTAAAAAGGGGTTAAAAGCACTATTTTATTTCTCTTCTACAACAAAGTTGATTTGCCACAGAATTAGGCATTTTTCACATGGGCAACAGAACTGTTGCAACCGACTGCAATAGTTCTGTCACCCATGTTGTTCCAGTGATCATCTCCTGAGTTTCACCATCATTCCAGATGCAGGAGAGATGTGTCTGCTGGCAGGCTCATGTGAGAAGAAGTCAATCTTATTGGTTGGAGAACATGAGGGTCAGCCATCCACTGAAGTCTGCAGTGAGCATCTCAGGCTCCATCATTACTCATGTGTGAGGTCTGCTGACAGACCTATAGGCCACTTTGCTGACCCTCCTTATTGCAATTTTACTGGATTCCTGAGGGAACACAGTAAAGTTTCAGCATAACAAACTAGAGCTTTCTCACAAGGATATAATCATTCAGAAGATGAAATGCAGCATTTAGTTAATCTACTTTTATTTTGAACAAGGCCCTAAAAATTAAAATGAGATGTTAATACCAGATTAAGAGAAAATGCCCTGTGTGTGTCTGATCAGAAAAAGTATGCCCATGTACAATAAGAAAAATGAATCACATATCAGGCATTAAATATGTTCCACTCTGCTTCTGTTCATAGGGTCGATCATGTTGAAGAGGTAGTCCTTGGAGGAGAGACAGCCTCTTGGTTATATACTTGAAGTAGTGATCCAGCAAGCCAGTGTGTCAAAGATACATGGTTAAAAGGCTAAAGGTACTCTAGTGTGATCTCCAAATGGGCTAATTGACCTATCTCTGCAGACTGATTTCATCATTGGATTAAAAATGTCCCAATCTGTGTATGTGTATTTTGTTATTGCTACTTGGGTGTGTTACACCACTTAGATATACAAGGATTTAAAACAGCTATGTAATACAATAAAATAAGATTACTTAAATGATTTAAATGGTTAGTCTCTGTAAAATTTTGAATCTTAAGGTTTACTTTGTGGCAAAATTCCCTACATTCTCCAGCCAGGCATGTATGCAATTTTTGTGCAATTTTTGAATCATGTGGTGACCATAATTACTAAATACTCATACGGTAATAGGAAACTATAGTGCCAACTGACACTACAACAGTACATAAGGGTTGCAATTCAATTCACACCACGTCTGGCGTATATTTATATTAATTTTTAAAATAATTTTTCAACTAAAGATGTATGAAGGAAGATTATCATAATTTATATAACATATTAAAAATAACTTTTGTTTCAGCCAAAGTTCTCACTCATGTGAACAAAAGCATGTAAATGCATAAGTAAACATTATTTACCCGCCCTGCTTGCTTTGCTGTTCACATGCTACATATCATGAGAATTCAAAATATTAAAGCAAAGCATTGAGAGATGTATAGTTTATATTCAAAGACATCTCATTTTAAATGTCCATGCTTTTGTTCCCTTGAGTGAAAATGATAACTTTGAATCAAATGAAAGTTCCTTGCCTCATAATTTCCACATTTTTTATTCATTTGTTTTGTTTAATCAAGCATGCTTTGTAACCTTTATCTCTTTTTTTAATCGATCAAACGGTGTAAACATACCAATTTTGATCAGCGTCTGAGAAGTGTTATTGATGAATTGTTTATAAATGGCCTGAGTTAAAGCGGAACTACCACTGGTAAAAAAAACTTGATCTCCAATAATTCCCCATCAGTAGCGCTAGTTGCCAGAATTATTCCCTTGTTAAATAGAATTCTCCATTCTTCCCGCTCTGACAGGCAGGATGGAATGCAGACATCTTTCCATAGAGACCTCTGCATGCCTGCTCTGTCAGTCCCTTTTGGAGGCGAACGGCTCCTAGCAATGCCTCCTATAGCCGGCTGGGACTGACAGTGCAGGCGGTCAGATGTCACTATGGAAAGATGTCTGCACTCCGTCCTGCCTGTCAGATGGGGAAGAATGGAGAATGTTATTTAACAAGGTAATAATTCTGTTGCATTATAGCGAAGCTACCACCACTGAAAAACTTGATCTCCAATAATTCCTCATCCGGCGACTAGCTGATGAGGAATTATTGCAGATCAAGTTTTTTAGTGGTGGTAGTTCCGCTATAATGTAACAACATTTCTGAACACATGAATGATGGATATTAATCTCAGTAAACAAATTAGTTCATGTCTCATTGCAAACCACACCCACATTACTAACCAAATGCTTTCTGAATAGGATTGCAAATTCAGGATTATATTTTAGCAATCTAACATAAAATTAGTAGTTCTTACAGATGTACGTATAAGTTATATTATTCAGTTTAATTTATGTATTATTGTTCCTCTAACCATATATATAGGAGATCAAACCCAAAGCTTCTTCAAACTGTAGTGAACCCCAAACTGCACTATAGCTGTGCTCAAAGAATGTTTTAGAAGGGGGATCACCCTTCTTCATCAATTATTGCAACTACCTGGTAAAGTAGGGGTGACCCCTCCAAAATTGCTGTGGTTTCTGTGAGTAGAGCAATAATTAGGTTTGAGTGTGATCTCCCATATATGATTGAAACAATCATTGACAGTGGGGTGTAGCCAAACACATGGCAGAGACTTGCACCAATGGGAGGATAAAGTCATTGGAATTCCCTTGTCCTAGTTTAGTAATCCAGTGTTCTTTTAAGACACTTTTAAATGTTAACTTCACAAATTTCCTCTCTTATCCACAGTTGAAGATGCTGATCCAAACTCTATTAGTAATGACCCTATCAGTTACTGGAGGACACCTGTCTTTTGTTAGTAAGTATTTTTGCAGGTAATACATTCCAAGTACAAATCTATCCTTGAAGTCATAGATCAGCACTAATAGCGTTGAAGACTGAAACGTCCTTGACGTCCTTTTGTCTCTTCAAATGTGTGCTCCTTTGGTTTGTATTACAAGTAGTTTTTATTCTAATAATACAGTACTTAAATATAATTGTATGTCAATTTTATTTGGAAAATAATATATCAATAAATATAGTATATTATAAATGCAACTTATGCTACGTGCATGTGTGTGTTGTGTGTATGTGTGAGAGAAAGAATATATGGAGAGAAATAACAAATACCATATGAAACAGAGGGAACAACACATATCCAATTATCTAAGCTTATTTAACACAAAGAACATATTACAGCGTGGCTGACAGATGGAAACAAATGCTGCCATTGCTTTTGACCAGAAAAAGACCAAAATCTGAGATCCAATCCAAAGGACTATTTAGTGAATAAGGATCAGACAAGTCTCCTTTTGTAGAACACATTACGCTAATGAAACAAAAGTTAAATAAATAACATTTTAGATTATATCATGTTCCACTCCCAAGAAAACCACAAACGTCTTATATAGTAAATGTACCTGCATTGCGATCGATGTACCTGCACTGCGAACGATTTTTTTTTCCGACCACTTACTACTTTCTATGGAAATCCCATTATGGACTTCAGTTTTACAGTACATTACAGAATGTGCAACATGAGTCTTAAATCACGCATCATTTGTCAGTATGACAAACATCCAGGATAAAACACTGTTATTTGGTGAGTATGCTTATTTTTATTACATTCATCTTAATCTTTACATAAAGCTCACAGAAATCTTGATGAGGAGAGAAAAGTATTTTCATTTTAGGAAGAAAGATTAGTGACATTAAGAGATTATCCAAAAAAAGTAATTAGCGAGTAGCGAGATTATCATTATGTAAGAAAATGGGGGAACTCTAAAAGAAAATTCAAAATAAGATGAACACAATCTCTTTAGATTTAGCTTTACAATTACTTAGAATGTTATTATTATAAATGAAGTAATAAGAGCTCCCTCGAGTTTTCACAACTCATTGAATCTTCCTGTTATTTACAGATGTCCAAGAATGCTAAGCATCTGCTTATTATAATATTTTTATTATTTATTATTTAATATACATAAATGGTTATAATAAAAAAATAGCCATCAGATTGTGTTTACATTCAAAATGGTTGATTTCCAACTATGCAATTTTTTTCTTGCCTGTTTAACCAGTATTTTTTGTTACAGCTTATTCAGTGCAAGCAGATTCATTATAAGGAAACTACCTGCTTTGAATACAAGAACATTCATGTCAAAGATGAATAGTTGAAAGGTATGTCTATTAATAATGTACATCTAATAGTTATTCTAACCAGTTCATTTTCCTTATTTCAGAGGTTGCTAAAATTAAACAGGACTACATTAATTTTGTAACATCTAGACAGAGGGGGAAATGCACTAAGGAGATAGAGATAAAGGTGTAGTAAAGGTGAATTCAACTCTTAAGTGAGGTGAACTTTCCAATTCCTATGTTATTCTAAGGAGACTTATTTTCAGCTCGGAGAGATCTTAGTGTGAAATATCCATAGAATAAATAAAATATTGGAGTGTTTATATAGTTTGGACAGTTTGTCTTACTTTTACCACACCTCAGTTCATAACCCACCTGAGATATCCAGCTACCTTCCTCAAGAATCCCTATTGTATGTGGCCCATGTCGTGTTTAACACATCATACAGATTCAGAGAAGATTAGATGTTGATTTTTGAGACTTTGTAAATAATGCACTAGAGTTTATGACCTCTATAGTGCATACCTGCAGACTCACTTCACCATTGTTGAGATTTTAATGACAGCCACCAAGCCCCTTACACCTGCCCCATCACATGTGCAGGAAATTGGTGTAAACTTACGTCAGCTTCCTCTGGCATTGTTTAATAAAAAACATTAAAAAGGCATAGGGGAAAGTGAAACTCTGAAACATCCATAGACAACCTAACTGCCTTCCTGTTTAGTGCAAGAGACATTAAAAGGATAATTGTCTGCATAAGCAGTTTAGTGAATTGGTGTTAGGCGGGAGCAGGGCTAGAATATCTATCCTGAAGCTTGTCTTTGTGAGGAATCAAATTCCTACTTTCCCCCAATGTTGCATATAGCTGGACAATGGCATTTCAGTAGTTACATAAAACATAGTTATATGGTACATTGGATTGAAAAAGAAAAAGCACATGTCCGTCAGGTTCAACCTTTGCCACAGTGCAACCCAGAAAAGACCGGAGCAGTCAGTTTCATCGAGCCAGTACATGTGATAGCTCACATGTATCGGCTCCTCGAATGTGGTCTATGCGGCCCTTAAAGGGACAGTAATGTCCCCAAATTTTTTTTTTACATTTGTTTACTATGGTTTGAGAGATATAGGGACTCTACGTTCCCCACTCCCTCCCCTTCTCCTGATGTCAGCTGTAAAGCTGACAGCAGGAGAATTGAGTTGTTCGACTCGAGGAGGCTCTGCAGCAGAATTAAAGAATTAATTCATTGGAAAGGTCTAAAAAGTGTACCTGGTTTGCAAGCACACTTTGTAGATCTTTCCAATGAATTAATTCTTTTTAAGGGGCTAGTAATACTTAAAATGTAAGAAAATATATGTTGTAGGGTTTATCCCCCTGAGTAAAACCAGGGTACTCCCACTGCTGAGAGATATTTTATTAAAGAATTATAACAGCTCAAACTTGAATTTTTAGGTGCAATATCACAGTGGCCTTAAAATTTACAGTGGTGCTGTTGATACACCAGCCTATGGACTGCTCTGGTCTGTAGACCATAAATCTGCATAGGATGGTGTAGCAACAGCGCCACTGTAAATTTTCAGGCCACTGTGATATTGCACCTAAACAATTCAAGTTTGAGCTGTTATAATTTTTTAATAAAATATCTCTCAGCAGTGGGAGTACCTTTGTTTTACTCAGGGTGATAAACCCTACAGCATATATTTTTTTACATTTTAAGTATTACTATCCCTTTAAGTACCGCAATTTCGGCTCTGCTGCAGAGCCGCCTGCTGGTCCCAGGACCGGCATCTCCTGCTGTCAGCTAGATGCTGACATCACGAGAAGGGGAGGGAGGGGGGAACTTTGAATCCCTATATCTCTCAAACCATAGCAGTTTGAGAGATAGGGTTTGGAGCAATTTGATTAATATTTTAAGCTCTACATAACTGTAAAAAAATTTTTGGGACATTACTGTCCCTTTAAGGATAAATTTATCCAAGGACCTGCGGACCTTTAGGGGTTAAAGGGGTTGTATGAAAAATATATATTACTTTTCACTTTGAGTAAAACAATGGTACTCCCACAGATAAGAGAGATTTTATTCAATGCTTTGCATACACCTCTGGCATTCAAAGGGTTAAACTAAAATTCTCGCTTCTGGTCATATTTTTGTGTTGTTTCTATCACTTATTATGGACAGCCACAATCTATGTGTCAAGCTCTTCCACTGAGTGTGCATTTTTTTAAAAAATGGCCTTTCATACACCAGGTGGTGCTGTTTCTTTTGAATGAAAAATCTCCCAGTAGTGGAAGGGCTCTTTTTCTACTACTCAGCAACAAAAGCTTTATAACATATTTTCTCATAACAATATACTGTTCCTTTAATCTCCTACTGACTGATATTGCACTGTCTAAATAAACTCATAACTGTCTCCAACAGAAATCCATAAATTGTACAGATAAATAGAATTGCTAAAGCGCCTGGAAATCTACAGAATGCTATCAGTAGAAAAAGCTAAATATCTCCATGAGTGTATCGAAACCAGGGATATGCAACTTGTGGCTCTCCATTTGTTGCAAACTACAATTCCCATCATCCACAACCAGCATGTGGCTTTCGGGGTGATGATAGTTGTAATCTTTTACAGCTGGAGAGCCAAAATTTACCTAGCCCTGCTGTAAACATTCCCAGCATTTGAAAATGTCTCTGGGCATACATATGAAATGAACACATCAAGAATGTACCAGTTAAATGTTTTATTAATTTACATGGGTCCCTACATGCACATATGCATGATATACTGGTCTGTTTGCAAGTATTATAATATAACATTTTCAATATTTTGACTGTTAGGACTCATCAGTGCGGGCCAAGTCTATTCCAGAAATGGGTAGCTGTTCTCTGGAGCAAGTAAAAATAGAATTTTAGTCTTACCTGTTAAATACTTTTCTCTTACTCCATACAGGTTACTGGTGACTTTGGGTAGGCAATCAGCCCCTTTAAGTAGGCAGGAACAATTCTAAGAAGTGACTGCTGGGTGGAACCTACCTCCTCTCCTTAGCTTGCAGCTAGCCAATCCCCAGCCAGCAAGATTTGAAGACTAACTATTGACTAGGTAGTAAGAAGGTAAAGGAAGATTCCTGTGAGCATGAACCTGAAAGGACCCCCACATTCTGCCACAGGAGAGCCAAGCATGGTCCCTTGACAGGGTGGGAGACCAGTAACCCGTATGGACTACGAGAAAAGGATGTAAAAGGTAAGACTAAAATCCTCTTTTCTCTGTCGTCCAATACAGGCTACTGGTAACTTTGGGATGTCCAACCATTAAGAGAGAGGGAAGAAAGGCAAGGACCAGGAGCAGGCCCCCAAAGTTACCAGAGCACCAATGAACCTACAGATCATGAAGAGCTCGACAATAAACGCAAAGTGTCAATGGACACTGAACAGAGGCAAAACAGACCCCTGGAACTGTTACACAGTACACTGAACTAGAGCCAACAGGGCTCAAAAGTGAAAGAGTACTGAGAGACTAATAAGACTCTAGACAGGCAATGCTGCCTCTAGGATCTTCCTCCCAAAACTGGCATCAGCCGATGCCAGCACATCCACACGATAGTGTTTTGAAAAAGTATGTACAGATGACCAAGTGGCTGCCTTGCACAACTGATCAGCTGAGGCCTGATTTTTGTAGGCCCACAATCTTGAGCCAAAGAGCATGTCTGGCTACCACAGACATGGTAGATGGCCTGGCTACCATACGTACAGCGTGAAACAGGGCAGCAGAAATATAATTCTGAGCCTCAGCAATGTTGGCGAGAAGCAGCAACATGTCAGCAGTAGGGGCCCCCTGACGAACATCTGAAGTGAGCTGTTCAGTCAAGGGTGGGGTTAGGTGGAAAACAAGTATGGGGCCTAACAGGCTCCTGAAACACATCAGAGGGGTCAGAAGAAACCTCCTGCACCAAGGGAATGTTCAGGGTGGTCAACACAGCCCTGATCTGGCCCTCAGCTGAGGGGATGGGGTCAGCCTCAAAGGGGTCCCCAAAAAACTGAGATAAAGGAACAGCTGAACAGTCATCATCAGAGTCCACCAATAATTCCTCCTCAGAGGAATCAGACACAGCAGGTACACCCGGCGGTTTAGGCAGGGAAGATATGATAGGGGCGGGGGCCTGCCACGAGTGGAAAACCCCCTGTAAAGTGGATGGAAGGAGTTGTAAGGTGGACCGGAGGTCCCTGGTAGTAGCCTTAAACTCTTGCATCCATACTGGCTCTAGTGCATGGCTGGAGGTCCCTGCAGGGGATTCAGGGGCAGCAGCAAGTGCCGGGCAAACATGACCTGAGTATTCTCTAGGTAACCCTGAGTGACATGAGGAGCAATGGTGGACAAAGACGCCCCAGTGTCCTTAGTCTCAGGTATAGCCCCAAGGTCTAACGGAGTAGACATTCTCACAGAGTCAAACGGTCAAAGTATCAGAACACCCACAAAACTGTGTATGATAAATAAATTCACCCCAGAAACGCTAAATAAGACTTATCTGGTAGGTGAAGGGTTAAACTGCTGAGGAGAGACGGAGAGTCCAAGCCCTGCGTAGGATACTCGATCTGTGAAGACACAAAATGGCTGCCACTGTGGGAGCCAATCAGAAACGGGCGCGCAAAGCGATCGCTCATGGGAATCGTACTTTCGCTAATGGAGTACCCCAGCAGTGCCCGAAGCCCCCTAAGGCCCCCAACATGCCCAGAACATTGACCGGATAGCAGAGCAAGGGCAAACCAACAAAATGAGCCATCTCTGACCTCGCTATGTGGAGTGGTTGCAGAGATATGTCCCAAACTGTAAAGTCCCATCGAGCAATTTCGTCTATGCGGTAAATGCGCGCCTTAAAGGCACGGAACATTAAGTTAACAAGGTGGATACCAAAACGTAAAACCACACAAAAACCCACTAGAACAAGTCAGTAGACCCAAAAAAACACTGGTCCCAGTAGGGAAAGTGTCCACAAAGTCTCAAAAGTTGCTGACTAGCAGCAAAAGGGTTAAGTTACCACAGAAACTTGCTCCAAATACTCCCATAGACATACAGATAAACCCAATGAGTGCATGAGTATGTAATAGGAAGTCCAAGTGAGACCCCTGTGTGGAGGGGAAGAATGGGACATGTGGACCTCAGCACTCAAAGGGTGCTCACCTTTTTAGCAGGTCTTGTGTCTTAACATTACCATATATCAAGAAGAAGCCTCAGTGGGCAACTCCTGGGGAAGAACTTGCAGTCAAGAATTTCCCCCCAGGGCTTAGATCCACAAAAGCACCTGGTAAACTGAGCTATCCACATTTGGGTGATGGGAATTGTCAGTGATGGTAATCCGCCTAATGGTGGTATCCCATTTCTAAGAGAAAAATAATAAAAAAGCTAAAACTATAGCATAACTGTTCTCTTGCCTTGTGTCTTGACCAAGGAACAAATCTTACTGGTTGGGGATTGGCTAGCTGCAAGCTAAGGAGAGGAGGTAGGTTCCACCCAGCAGTCATTTCTCAGAATTGTTCCTGCCTACTTAAAGGGGCTGATCGCCTACCCAAAGTTACCAGTAACCTGTATTGGACGACAGAGAAATAGAAGAGAACTTTTGTCTAATTTATCACTCCACACACAATCAATTTGTGCTTGTATGGGATTCTGACACCCAAAAACACATTTTGGGGATTAGGAAAGTGCTTTCAAACTCACCTACATGTTATAATAGACATTTTTTATTTAAAAAAAAAATTAGTTAGATTTATAGATAACTAGTAAAACAGATACAGCACTGAGTGTAAAATGGAGACAAAACAAACACATACTCACACACAGACCCACACAAACAAACACATACACACAGACCCACACAGAAAAAAAGAGAGACACACACAGATATGTGCACGCAAATAATCATAGACCTACTTAGTCTCCTTTCACACTGATACTTCACACACACACACACACACACACACACTGATATAAACTCACTGATACACACACACCACAATACACATAGGCGTACAAACACACCATTTCCTCTTGCACAGATGTGCACACTGATACCACACACACACGTACACACTCACATGCACAGTCTCCTCTTGCCAAGACACACACACACACACACAGATATACAGAAACAAATATATACACACACAGTCTCCTCTCACACATATACATGCACATACACAGTCTCATAGTCCGCACAGGCACACAGTCTCCTCTTACACAGACCCTTTACAAACACTGATAAAACACACATGCACAGACATACACACAAACACTACATATCAATACTGTTTCTTGAGTTTTAGGATCATTGTGACTTTTTGATACATGTGGTTCTCTTTAACCCTTTGAGTGCCAGAAAGGTATACAATGCATTGCAACTCTAGCACTCAAAGGGTTAAAGGGATAGTTTTGCTTCTTACGGGGAAAAAATATGTTATATTTTGCAGGGCTTATCTTGCTCAGAAGAGTATTCCCACTTCTGAGATATGTTTGATTCAAAAGTTATTGTAGCTCAAACTTGCATTTTTAGGTGCAATATTTAATTGGCCTACAGTTTTACGGTGGTGATGTTGCTTCAGAAGTCTAATGACAGCTATAGTTAGTTGAAAACAATCCTATATAGGATGCTGTAGCAAGAGCTCCACTGTAAAGTCTCATATATTGGAAGTACCAAAAGTTTGAGTTGTAATACTAATAGTTGTAGTGAGAGTATCCCCTTGTTTTACAAATTAGAATAAACCTGTAATATTTATATTTTTCCATATTAGTAATTCCTACCCTACTGAAAGACTAAACCTAATGTAGGGCTCTTTCAAAGACTTATGTGCCATATATATGTTATTTATTTACTTATATTATCATTGATCAATCACTTTTTAGAAATACCCAATGAGATTTAATGCAGGAACCTGTCGAGAATGGCCATCTTTACCAGATGTGAATGACAATGGAAATGCAGGAAAGACAACCAGACTCGCCATATGGAAGAAGTAAGCTTTAACTAGAAATAACAGATTATTGGCCATATTCACAAAGGAAAAGTGGATTATTTCTGGGACAAACCAACTGCATCACAGGGGAACAATAACATTTGCCATTGCTTTCAATTATTATTATTATTAGGAGCGTCCAGCTCTGTATCAGCTGAGGCGCGGGCAGTCTCCACTGCGTGTGACTGCCCCGCGACTGGCTGCCAGAGGCTCTGTATCAGCCGAGGCGCGGGAGACCCGCGACCGGCTGCCAGAGGCACTGTGGCCCGTGTAACGGGCTGTTCAACTAGTCTTGAATAATACAATAAACTTTAATCAACCTGCCATATTATGTTGCAAGCAGATTACTATTTGCTTGATGCAAAAACAGCAGTTCCCACGGTATTTTATGCAGGTGACAAGTAAAGTAAAAATTACAGCCACATTACACTGAGTGGCTCTAGGATGCAAGCATTCAAGTCAACAAGGTCTCTTCTTCAGGCATAACAAGCAATTGGAACTTATTATACCTGAAGAAGAGACTTAGATGTCTTGAAAACTTGCATCCTAGAGCCACTCATCCAAAAATTGCATAATTTTTACTCTACTATTCTCCAGCATTTTCTGTGACTAACACAGTACCACACTTTAACAATATTTTATATCGTATATAATTATATAAGTAGAGTAAGTTTTTATCAAAAAACACATCAAGAACTGCTGTTTTGTCTGCGGAATCCTCCAATTATGCAGACAGCCTATAAAAGATGGGTTTCGGGGGCTGGCACTCATGTACCCTGGGCAGTATTTATATATTAAAATTATGAAATCATACCTCCCAAATGTCCCTCTTTAGGCAGGACAGTCCCTCTTTGAGACCCAAATCTTTCTGTCCCTCTTTCCCACCCTGGTGTCCCTCTTTTTAGGAGATCAGACTGTGTGGTATATATAAATGTATCACACTGCTCCACAACAATAAAACTGACATTAATATTTGTTTAAACTTCAGTATATACATTTATAGATTAGTCTGTATAAATAAAATACGTTGTTCTTGCTCTAAACCATTTATTCATTTACACAAAGAGGAGTGAATAGGTGATGAAACAACCTAAAAAATCTCAGTAATGCCCTGACCACTCCCCCCCAGCAACACCACCTAAAACAACCTCTTTGGCCATTTGAAATGTGGAAAGGTCTGTAAAAGCCATTATCATTAAGCACTGTATTTGTAACAAAACATATAGGTTATATCAGTCTCAGTAATACTTCATAACAATAACATTAATAATTTCAGGTTTTATGAAATAATAAGACACTTTATGAAATACCAAGACACTTGTGCACTGAATCAACTACTGATAAAGTTGTAGTTTTTTGTATAATGCCAAAAGCCTTCAGAATAATGAGAAGCTGGGATAGGTCAATTGTAAGGATAAGGATTACATATACTTGCATATACAAGTCTCTCAGCAGTCTGTCAAGCCTGGAGTTGATATATAATCCATATAATTGGTATATATGTGTTTACATATATCGATAGATAGATAGATAGATAGATAGATAGATAGATAGATAGATAGATTGATTCTGATATCTTTAGTCACTTTGCAGGGTCTTTTCTCCCAGAAACTCGCAGGAAATGGTGAATTGAACTGTGCATTTATTTAGTAAACAAAAACCTAACTCTCAATGGAGTGCTCACTAAACGTAGGTGATTCTACCTACCTTGTTGGATAGGTAAACTGTTTACCAACATCCCAAAAACAATGCACAGTAACATAAAGCCCTTATTGGTAGGATACAAAATGATCTCTTGCAGCCTTTCAGCTTACAGCCCAGATCTGTCTCATACACACCTTATTATTTCCCTGCAGACTTCCTATTAAGGCCTCAGACATATATTAGTCTGCAGGATAAGCTAAAGGGTAAATCCCTATGAACATCCCTTCCATTAATTTTCCTTGGACTGTGCTGGGTCCTAAACACTTCCCTTCTTGCATTGCTTTTGCCAGCATCACAATATTTAAATGAATTCCGTATTTGCTTAAAGGGATAGAAATACTTCGTTTTAACTTTATTTTATTTTGTAGGCATTAAAAAACACGAAGAATGATATAAGTCTTATCTCTCAAACCTTGAAGGTTTAAGAGATATTCACAAGCAAAGTTTCCACCTCCCGCCCCTTTTACCTATTGTAAGCCATCTCTTCTCAGATGTGGACTGCAGTCCATAGACCAGACAGATAACAGAAGGGGACAAGCTTCTTTGTATGAAAACAATGGAATCCCTGCCCCCCTTGACAAGCTTTTCAGGTTTTTTCCTTATCTTAATTGAAGATTGTCCCTCTGTGCAATCTACCTGGGCACCTCCCTTCTGCTCTGTCTGAACAGTGTGACATCAGTAAAAGGGGCTGGAGGGGGATACTTTGTTATTGAATTACTCCTGAACTACAACTCTGACAGAACTGAAATAACACTCTCCAAAGTCCAAATACTATGTTGATTAATTAGAGCTGCTTTTATTATGAAACATTACTATCCCTTTAAACTTGCAGATGAAAACCCTTGCAATGAAATGCAAGTAACTGAACAATTAAGAGCTGCTGTATCAGTGGAAAAGACCAACAGCTTTAGGAGGGTATTTCTGATTCCCTAGTAATTAGAAAGACATTTAGAGTAGTACTTTTTTCTTCCCCTCAGGTGGGGAACTATGTCACATATATACAAATGAATTTGTAATTACTAAGATATTGGGCCTTATTCAGGAAAGTTAAAATAAGCAATTCTGGGGCAAGCCAGCTGTACAATAGGGGAGAAATGAAATACACAGACCTCCAGTGATTAAAGGGATAGTAATGTTTCACAATAAAAGCAGCTTCAATTAATCTTTATAGTATTTGGGCCATGGAGAGCATTATTTCAATACTGTCCGAGCTGTAGTTCAAAAGTAATTGAATGATAAAATATCCCCCTCCCGCCCCTTTTACTGATGTAACACTGCTCACCTCAGAGAAGCAAGACTGTCCGGATGGATCACAGAGAGGGACAATCTCCAGTGAGCATAAGGAAAAACCTGAAAAACCTGTCAAGGAGAGCAGGGGTTTCCTTATGCTCATAGCAAGAAGATTGACCGTTGTTGTGACGGGAGGTGGCTTACACTAGGTAAAAGGGGTGGGAGGGGGATACTTTATCATTCAATTACTCTTGAACTACAACTTTGACAGCATTGAAATAACACTCTCCATGGCCCAAATACTATGAAGATTAATTGGACCTGCTGTTTTTGTGAAACATTACTATCCCTTTAAATGTGGCTTTTAACACATTGAGTCCCATAAAGGCCCAAAATCACTGAGAATATGACCACTTTAAGCTGATTTGCCCCAGAATTGATCCTCTCTAGCTTACTGAATATGGCTCAAATTGTCAACTATAGGGCATGGTACTGATTTTTTAATATTTGTTACTTCTGCATTGGATGTTGATTATAATAATTTTTGGGAAAAAATATACCTCAATCTAGAACAAATTTTCAAGTCATTATTTACTAACGTCCTATTACATCATTAGACGGGAGTTTCCTATCTCCTGTCCTCAAGTATGCAATAACGGTAAGACGTCAGCATTTCTATGCCTGAGCACAAGAGTGTTAATTACTGGTGGAGTTATTTAGGGCAAACTTTATTAATGTGCTAGTTGCAGACTTGTCACCCTGTATTGTCCAAATCCTTAAATTTTAAAGTGCTGTGTACTATATAGCTATATTAATTCACTAAAATGCACTTGCATGGTTATCAATTGAACTGTATTCACTCATTTATCAATGAGAGACAGCAAAGGTATGCCATACTGAAGTCAAAGAAGAAGCTATGCATGCACATTAACTTTACAATAGGAACTCGTCTACACTCCTACTTGTTAGTGTACATTATGCTTGATTATTCATTAAAGGGATAGTAACCCCTCCGAACAATGTGACGCCAGAAGACAGCAATCATACAAAATACTGAACTCATTTAGTCCCATCTCTCAAACCTTTATGGTCTGAGGGATGTAAGGCAAGACAGTCCTCCGGTCCCTCCCCTTTCTGCCTGACGAGCTGTAAAGCTGTCAGAGGCAGAATCCGGTCGGCCGACTTTCGGCGGTTCTGCAGGAGCTCTGACATCTAGATATCTCCGTATAATTACTTCATCAGAATGGTCTAAAACATGTGCTTCCAAGCCAGGCACACGTTTTAGACCATACCCATGAAGTAATAATATGGAGATATCTAGATGACAGCGCTCCTGCAGAGCCGCCATCTGGTGCTAGAAGCAGGATCTCATGACGTCCGCTATACAACGGACGTATGAGAAGGGGGAGGGAGAGGAGGTCTGTCTTGCCTTACATCTCTCAAACCATAAAGGTTTGAGAGATGGAACTAAGGGAGTTCTGTATGTTTGTATGATTGCTGTATTTTGGCGTCACGTTGTTCGGGGGGGGGTTACTATCCCTTTAACATCATTATGATCTCGTGCATATAGTACTAAAGAGCAGCATATTGGGTGCCCTCTGGACCAGTGGGTTGGGCAACACATTATACTCATCTTCTCCTCAAGGGAGTAAATCCCAGTCTAGGAAAGAGAAGCCATTTTTAATATGTATTTGACAATTCTCTCCATATATAAATATATGAAATGTTTAAATACTATTTGAGCTCACATCAAATTACTTTTACTCAAAATCTCTGGATATAGTACTCCGTTTTAATGGTTGTCACTATTTTACAGCAGTTTCCTGGAGGTGAAGATACTCCAAGCAGTATGAAGACTTTGCTGCCTTCTAAGAAGAATGGATATGGAACACATAACAGAAGAACTCAATTACAATGATCAAAGACGTTGCTGTATTACTCTTTATCAATGTAATAATGACTTTGTTACCTTCCTTAAAAACCAGTGCTACGCACTGATAAGTCCAGAAAAAAATGATTTAAAAGACATTAATAGTTAGAATCATATGATATATAGTACAGTAACAATAAAATGTTATCATACAAGTCTCAAAATGTTTTTGTGTCTCCCTTTATTTTATTTCTGCATTATTCTATTTAACATCTTGTCCTGTTTACTATGAAAAATTAATTATAGAGATAGTCAGTCTTCCTTTTGTCTTTATGTATTCTGCAAGTACATAATATATATGTAAAATTGCCTATACTTTTCTTTTAATGGTTTTATTTTCATGACATTGAGTTCCTGTTTTCAGACAGCTTGCTAGTCGGGACTGTGAAAGCAGAGATATTTATACATTGCTGCAGTCTTCCTGCAACAGTGGTTTATCTGTATGCTGTAGAGAAGTGATTTTCAGCTCCAGTCCATGGAACACGCTAAATGAATGAACATGTTTTTAGGACAGGTGTGCTAATCACAGTCTCTGGGCTACTGATTAACACCTTATGGATCACTCTGTCCAGGGGTAGGATGAAAGACCAACTTTTTTTAAACCATGTATATAGCGCTCAGTGACATCAGCTCTTCACTTGGTAATTCCGGGAGCCGAAGCAATATCACTATCCTCTCCTTTGAAGCTACCTGTGTGTGAATGCTCCAACAATGGGCTTCAATGATCAGGATATAAATTTCACAGAAGCATTGAGAGAAGTGCTGATGTCACCCAGTCCTGAAGATCATGGTGATTTAAAGGGATAGTAATACTTAAAATGTAAAAAAAAATATGTTGTAGGGTTTATCCCCCTGAGTAAAACAAGAGTACTCCCACTGCTGAAAGGTGTTTCATTCAAAAGATATTAATTTTCAAAGTTGAATTTTTTAGGTGCAATATCACAGTGGCCTGAAATTGTACAGTGGCGCTGTTGCTACACGATCCTATGGACAGCTCTGGTCTCGGGACCATAAATCTCCATAGGATGGTGTAGCAACAGCGCCACTGTACAATTTCAGGCCACTGTGATATTGCACCTAAAAAATTCAACTTTGAAAATTAATATCTTTTGAATGAAACACCTTTCAGCAATGGGAGTACTCTTGTTTTACTCAGGGGGATAAACTCTACAACATATTTTTTTTACATTTTAAGCATTACTATCCCTTTAAAGAACAATTGGAAAGAGAATTGCTGAGTATTATTCTATGGGAATTAGATTCCATAGTTGTTGGATCATTTTCTTCACTTATAAAGCCCATCATCCCAACCCTTAAAGTGCAGCAATGTCGAAACACAACCTTTTCTTTTTCCTTGATCAGGTGCTTCTTTCTAGTGATAAACAAAATATGTATTTAATTGAGCAGATCACAATATTCACTGTCATGCAATAAGATCAGTGCGACTGATATACTAAGAAAACCTGTAGAGAGTTTCACTAGCGGTGATAAAGAGGTGATAAAGTGGAGATGACTTCTCCAGTTTATAATTTCTCCAATTCCTGTGTTTTTCTACGAACCCTGTGCACTAAGATTTCGTCAATTTAGTGCATATGCTGTATAGAATAAATGGAGAAGTGGTAAACTGGAGAAGTCATCTCCACTTTATCATCTCTTTATCACCGCTTAGTGAATCCCCTTCTGGAGTAATTCTGGGGAAAACATTATGCACCATAGGGAACAAAAATTACTTTCCAGTGATTTTACATGAACTTTTAACCTCTTGAATGATTTGCAATTGGTTGAAGTTCTTTCTATAGCATTCAAGGGTTTCAAAGTCTCATTTAAATCAATGGGATTTTGGGGAATTTTTATTTGTCCCCTATGGTGCAGTTAGTTTGTTTCAGAATTTACTGCCCCATTTATCATTTGGGTGACAACCTAATAAAATTCATGAGGTTGGCAAAGTAGGCTTGAAAGGGAAACCTCATTAATTTTACAAGGTTGTGTTTAGAAGATTCTCCTTACACTACCTGGTCATCAGAGGAACAATGGCTGTTTAAATTAAACATGGATCGTGCACTATGAATGACAGTAAAACAAAATCAGACCACTTTAGGGTGCACCAGGGCCACTTCTAATGCACATATTCCCTGGATATTGACTGCTTATCCAAATGCATTAAGTGATCAATACTTCAACCTGAAAGACACACACTCTACACTTACCATCCCCCTCAACACAGTATTCACCAGACTTCCAAGTTTAGCTTGAGGAACCCTGGCATAATCTTGATGACAAATGTGGACCTTCAAGGACATCCAAGCCTTGTTCTACTGTCTACTTGTAGGCATAGATCTATGCATACACTGTCTGCTTCCCCAGCCTTGTTCAACTATCATAATGTTAATTATAGATCCACTCATGCACTGTCTGTTTCCCTAGCCTTGTTCAGCTGTCTCACTGACTGCCTCCCCAGCTTTGTTCCACTGGTACCCACAGAACAACACAAATACTTTCTGACATCCATGCTTATTACACTGTCCAATGCTAGCCACAGAATCACACATACGCTTTCTGACACCCCAACACCTAGAGGTAGAAAATCTAGTGAACCCTTATTTGATGCAGCTGTTTGTCTACTTTACAAAATTGTATGCTTTGTTTGCTTCGTCTTCACTTCTCTTGTTGCTACAGCAAATTCACATTTGAAAAATTAAAAAAACAAACAAAAGTATATTAAAGATTGCAGTTACCATAGTTTTGTCATTGTGGCACTCACCCTCTACAGTATGTCAGCACATAGCAATGGGGAGTCATTTTTCCAAGAAGAGCAATAGCTAATGAATATAGTAGGGAAATCCCATAGTTTTCAAAATTTAGTACCTTGAAGAATTAGAAATATAAAGAAATGCCTATTTTTCCCCCTTTAGCACCATATTCTGGAAACATTTGTGCACACCAGGTTAGGGGTAAAAAAAAAGTCAATAAGCCCTCATTTGATGCAGTAACATATCTCATTTGGATATCTACTTTCAGGAAATGTATGCCATTAGGGGGATATTATTATGTTATGGGGCAATTATGCATTCAAATGATACCTAGTACATTTTGTGAAAGCCGAGTGCATTGATGTAAAAATAAAAAAAAATAAAAAATTAGAAAATACAGTAAAACCACTCAATGCAGCATGAAGCCTTTAACAATGTATATTTATCTTTTCTTTCACAGTTCCTGACAGAAAGCTCTCTGAAAACAGAGATCCAGGGAGCTCAATGTCAGCTGCTGCATCATTATTTGAGGGCACATTTGCCTTTAATGAGTGTGATATAGGAGCAGGATATTAATTTGATAACAAGAGCAGACATGCAACTATTGTAAGGATTGATATATGTAAGAGTTTAAGGAAAAGCCCCTTAGGATAGGCCAGAAATGGAGAAAGCAGCGAAAGAACAGTTGGTGCCTTGGTGCTGGGGAAAATTACTTGAGAGTGGTTAGAGTTTGCAGACTTCCCTCTGCAGTTGTTTTGCTGATGCCAAGGCTGTGCTAAAGTTGCCAGCCACAAGGCTACATATCATACACTGGTTGAGCTAGAGAGTGCTCTGAATAACCACTGCAGGTATAGAGAGAAATGCACCATGGCTATTAGATCAAAAATTACAGTACCCACAAAGCTACAATGGCTAGCAGCAGAGATCAGAAGCTGGCTCCTCTTACTTGACAACCTGGATACTACAAGCTTGACAGCCATTCTTGCAAAAAATGGCAAATTGCTCCTGATGAAAGAGCATAGTGCTCAGAAATGCGTTGAGCTGACTGTGTTGTTTTAAACAGAAATCTATTAATACATTTTAAACTTTATATCAGCCACATACTCCCATATTTTTTAGGTTGGTGAAGAATATCCTGAGATAAGTGGATAACTAGCAGGTCGAATTTATGTCCCTGCTTGCAATATGACAGGCCTGGATTCTGTGGTCTATTGAATGAAAGTAATTCCTACTTTTATTCACATTATATATTTACCTGATGTTTATCAGCGCCCCCACCTGCTATTTATATCCCTTATCACACATACCAACATTTCAAAAATTTCCCAGAACAATTTTTCCCTGTGCGTGCCATCACAGAGCAATACTAGTTCCCCATAGTTCCGCGTAGCAGGATGTCAAAGAAAACTTTGCACAACAGGTTTAAACCTGCACTTGAACAGCAGAATAGACATAACCCACACCTAAATACCAGAATCAATTAAACAGGCAATATTTATATGTGGGTATCTCATCACCTATTAAACTTTTACTGACAAGCACAGAGAATAGTGGGTTGAAATATTTAAAATCAATTTTTAAAACCAGGCACAAAAGCAGGGACATATGGATCCAGGGTCAGGAAGCCAAAACTAGAGACTGTCCCTGGAACTCAAGGACAGTTGGCAGCTATGACTCATGCTCAAAAAACACGTGGTGCAAACTAACTTCTATCAGCTGTCCTATATCTCCAGGACAGTCCCTGGTTTTGGCTCATTGTTGCTGGGGCTGGTTTTAAAACTGAACTGTAACTCCATATTCATTGTGCTTGACACTGAAAAGTGAACCCATTAAAAAAACAGAGGGTTCTGTGTGCTCGCTTACATTTTCATATTGCTTATTTATAGGATTCCATGCGGTATTTAGGTGTAGGTAATGCCGATTATGCTGTACAAGAGCATACCTCCCAACATTCCCAGTGGCCAAAGAGGGAAACTTGTGTTTTAAAGGGATAGTAATGTTTCATAATAAAAGCAGCTCTAATTAATCATCATAGTATTTGGGCCTTGGAGAGTTATTTCAATACTGTCAGAGGTGTAGTTCAAGAGTAATTGAATGATAAAGTATCCCCCTCCCACCCCTTTTATTGATGTAACACTGCTCAGCCAGAGCAGAAGGGAGTGCCCAGGTAGACTGCAGAGAGGGACAATCTTCAATTAAGATAAGGGAAAAACCTGAAAAACTTGTCAAGGGGGGCAGGGCTTTCATTGTTCTCATAGGAAGAAGATTGTCCCCTGCTGTTATCTGTCTGGTCTATGGACTGCATTCCACATCTGAGAAGAGATGTCTTACACTAGTTAAAAGGGGCAGGAGGGGAAACTTTGCTTGTGAATATCTCTCAAATCATAAAGGTTTGAGAGATAAGACATATCATTCTTCATTTTTTTTAATGCCTACAAAATAAAATAAAGATAAAATTAAGTATTACTATCCCTTTAAGGAGTGCTGCTGGGGGCATGGATGGTGGGCAGCCATTACAGAGATTTTTTAAGTTATTTTATGACCTACTGGCACCTCTTTGTGTACCGTAAAATCTCAGGTATAATATGCACCTGTGTATAATACGCAAGTGTATATTATACCTAAGATATTAGGGGGAAACAAGAGTGCCTATGTATAATACACACCTGTGTCTAATACACAGGTGTATATTATACCTAAGATTTTAGGGGGAAACAAAGTGCCTATGTATAATACGCACCCTTGTTTTCCCCCTTACTAAAAACTTTTTTTACTGCTGGCAAATCCCTTCCCTCCCTCCACTGGCCCAATTCTGTCTCTCACAATAAGGCTTACTTGCTCCCACTGACAAATGAAAATTCTCATAGATTTTTTTTTTTTGTAAAGAATCAGTAACCTTTTTATGAAAACCTGTATGCAATACAATATTGGCTTTTGCTGCGGAGTTAAACTGCTGGCAGTTGTTTTATTCAAAAGTCAGGACGTGGCAAAGCCGTTATCAAATTCTGTGAAGAAGTTTCGTCAGTGACTCACCTCTCCCATAGAATGCAATAAAACAGTGATTCTCAATAGTAGTCCTCATGTTTTCAGGATATCCCAGGTTGATCAGAGGTGAGTAAACAGTGGCTCGGTTATTTTGATTGATCTATCTGTGCTTAATTAAGGATATCCTTAAAACCTGACATGTTGGTGTGTCCCAAGGACTGGAGCTAAGAATTCCTGAGATAGAATAACTGTCAGAACAGGAAGGGAACTGTTGGTGAACATTTTAGATACCAGGGGCTCAATCCAAACGACCACAAAAAATAAAATAAAAGCACAGTCAGTAGTTTTAAGTCACAGTCAGGTATGCAATTACCTGCGATATGACAGACTACCGACTGCAAAAAATTTACATCGGGCGCTAAACTTGCACCCATAGGAAGCAATTGAGAAGATGAATTTGGGATTCCATTCCATGTGTTGGGTAGTAACATGCATTAAGGGACTCAACTTTATCGCCAAAAATATGAGCCTACATAAAGTTGTTGTTGACTCCCCTAATGCGTGTTCAAAACCACCAACATGGAAGTGTAAAAAAAAGATAAAAAAATAACCTAAGTGACCCATGGATGTACTGATATGGGGACCTAAACCCCATATCAATACATCCTGAGTACTTAAATAATGTGTGTAATGTAAAAATGAGTAACCTCTTCAGTGCCCGGGGGGTACACAATGCATGGCAAAATAATGCGTTGCATACCCGTCTGGCACTCAAAGGGTTTTAAAAATGTGTGTTAAGCATGAATAAGTAACCTTTTCTATTCCAGAGGGGTTTGCAATGCATTGTTAAGCAGTGCATTGCGTACCCCTCTGGCACACAAATGGTTTGAACAAATGTTTGTGAATGTTTCAAAAGGATTAACTCTTTGAGTCCTAGTAGGGTATGCAACGCATTGCACAGCTTGGCATACCACCCTGACACTCAAAGGGTTTAACAGTAAAAAATATAACAGCAAAAAAATAAAAACAACACTTACCTGTAATCCTGATGTCTAGCGTGGTCTTCTGCAGCCAGGTCTTCTTCTTCAATTTTTCTTCTGTAATCTTCTAACTTCTTCATCTGTCACCCACTTTTTTCCTTCTTCTTCATCCGTTATCTTCATCTGTCATCTTCCTCTTCTTTCTTCATCCTTGTTCCTCTTGATTCTTCCTCTTTAACCTTCGTGTGGAATCTGAAAAAAATCATTATTAAAACAAATCTAACATTAAACATATGGTACCGCTGTTGGTGGCAGGATACAATAGCAAAAATCCCCCCTCCTTGTACCTTTCATGCCATTGCCCACTGAGGAAAATTTGAATAGGACTGCCTCTTATATGGCCAGTCACTGTTCAAAGTAATTCTCATGCTCCTACTGGCTGAGATGTGGGGTTAAGCAGGGCATAGAAAGTACCCTGCAGTAAGCCCACATCCCAGCCAATGGGACCTTGGGGGAAATTTGTACAGGGACTGTCCATATAAAAGGCAGTCCCTGTTCAAATTTTCCTCAGTTGGCATTGGGCAATGAACTGTAAGATACAAGGAGGAGGGATTTTTGATATTGTTTCCTGCCTCCGCTGGCAGCATATATTTAATGTTAGATTTTTTTAATAACTTTTTTTCAGGTCCCACACAAAGATTAAAGAAGAACAATGAAGACAAACAGAAGCTAAGAAAGAAGATTACACATGAAGACGGAGATGACAGATGTAGAAAGAAGAGGGTGACAGATGAAGAAGAGAGTAGAAGATAGACGCTTAGAGAGGAAAAACTGAAAAAGCAGAGCAGGGTGCAGAAGACCCCGCTGGACATCAGGATGACAGGGTGGTGTTGTAACTATGAGATATAGGATAGTGTTATAGCTAGTATGGGACCGCTTTATTGTTACTGTTAGGGGTAGTGTAGGGCCAAGGACAGGATTAATGTTTTGAAGGGACACTGTTTGTCGCTCACGCTCTGTGTCAAACACTGAGCGTAAGCTGATTTCCTTTCACCTTCCCATTTCTCATGCTATTTAGCTTGAGTTATGCGACTGAAAAAATCCAGGACGAACGTTGGGCAACAAGTTAGATTCTGTGTCCCAACGCTTGCTGTGGTTCCTGTCAGAAAGGCATAGGTATTCTTATGGTAACACTGTATGTGTGTGTGTGTGTGTGTGTGTATCATTCGGTATCCATTTTTGCCTTACCGACAGTTTTACTAGGGGCAGTTGGATCAAGCACCACAGCAGATGAGATGTTAATCCAGTGAAATATCCATCTGCCTTTTGGACTCAGAAAGGATGTTTTTTTTAACCTACTTGGGGCTTAATTGGCATACCTAGGGACTCTCAGGGTTTGACCCTGAGACTCATGGTTTTGACCCATATCTTAGGGAGAAGGGCCAAATTGTCAGGGTGAGAGAGGTCTGTGTCACCTACTATATGATTTGCCCCAATTAAATGTTTCTTTTGTCTCTGAATTGATGCCATTTGTACCAGAAAGACAGGGAGACTTCCTGCTTGTCTCGTTTGTGTTTAGGCAGTGAGATCTGTAAATTGTAGCATATTAAATGTCCCTTGCACACCAACTGGACCACCTCTGAGTTACAGCAAGCAAGTATATATTGCATAAAATCTACATTATGGAAAGCTTTAAAGGTTAATATTTCAAACATCTTAGGGTCAGCTCATCTTGAACGTTCTGATGTATGTTATTTGGAAATGGCGTCAGTTTGTCTTTTTTGTTTTGTTTTTTCCTACCTCTGGATCAACAGGGATACTATGGCTATGGCAAGGGTTGAATACAATGAGTGAATCTCATTTTCCAGCCCTGTCACCTATGCTATTAGAAGGGTTACTAACTTACAGCATTCAGAACTATGTGAAGACAAACAATATCATTAGTAGGAATCAGCATGCTTTTATGAAGAATAGATGATTCAGACTAACTTTCTTGCATTTTACAAAAGGGTAAGTAGTAATTTGTACAAGGGAATAGATTTTGATGTAGTATACTTGAATTTTACAAAAGCCTTTGATGCAGTCCTCACAGCAGGTTAGTACATAAGTTAAAAGGCTTCAGTTTGGGCGGTGATATCTGCCATCTACAATGTAACCAGTTCTCAATCCATGCCAGAGAGGAGTTGTAAATGTAACTTTTTCAGATTGGTCTAAAGTTTTAAATGGGGTGTCACTGGGTTCAGCCATGGACCCAATGCTTTTTAATTTGTTTATTAATGATCTAGAAGTGGGAAGAAAGTAGCATCTCAATCTTTACTGATAACACCAAGCTGTGCAGGGAAATACATACAGGACTGGATATTTTTTTTTCTCTGCAGAAGGATTTAGATAAACAGAATGAATGGGCAGAAAGTGGCAGATTACATTTAATGGGTTAGTAATGCCCAAAATAAAGTGTATTCTATATGGTATATTTTACAAAAATAAAGTATTTGCAGAAAGTCCTATCTCTCAAACCTTTATGGTTTGAGAGATATCCTCCACTAAAGTTCCCCTTCTCCTGAAGTCAGCTGTAAAGCTGACAGAAGAAGATCTGTGTCGGCTGACACATGAAGAAGCTCTTCAGCAGAGCCACAATGGCGATATTGGAAAATAAGTACTTCATTGGAACTGTCTGCAAAGTGTGCTTGCAAACCAGGCACACTTTGTAGACCTTTCCAATGAAGTAATTCTTTTCCAACAATGCGATTTCGGCATTGCTGCAGAGTCACCGGCTGGTCCCCGGACCGGGATCTCCTGCTGCAGCAGAGTGCTGACGTCAGGAGAAGGGGAGTGAGGGGGGAACTTTAGCGCAGGATATCTCTCAAACCATAAATGTTTGAGAGATAGAACTTTAAAAGAGACATTATCAAACTGGAAAAAGTGCAGAGACGTGCAACAAAATTGATAAATAGACTGGAGGATCTGAGTTATAAAGAGAGACTAGCCAAACTGGGTTTGTTTACATTAGAGAAGAGACATCTAAGAAGTGATATGATTACCATTTACAAACATATTCAAGGTTAATACAAAGAACTATCCAATGAATTATTTACGCAAAGACCTGAGCTAAGAACAAGAGGTCATCCATTAAGACTAGAGGAAAAGCGCTTTCGACTAAAACAAAGGCAGTGGTTTTTTTTACAGTAAGGGTGGTAACGCTATGGAAGTCTTTGCCTCTGGATGCTGTACTTGCAGATACTGTAACTGCTTTCAAAAAAGCAATGGATATCTGTCTACTACAGAACAATATTGAGAATTATGACACATGGCTTCAGTGCAGATAGGTTGTTGATCCAGAGAACTATTTGTCATTTGGAGTCACAAAAGATTTTTTTTTTTACCCACCTGGGGCTTAATTGGAAATGGCTTCAGTGGGTTTTTTTTTTTTTGCCTCCCTCTGGATCAACAGGGGTGTTTTGGTATGGGCTGAACTTGATGGAGCATGTCTTTTTTCAGCCTTGTCAACTACGTTACTATGCATGTTGCTATTAATGAAAAAAAGAAAAAAAAAGTTTTAACCCTCTCAGTGCCAGCCGGGTGTCCAACACAATGCTTCGCAATTCGTTAGACACCCCTCTGGCACTCAAAGGGATAAACTGTAAAAGTTGTGGAACGATGCATTGTCCAGAAGCAGGAGTGCCCATGTTTTACTCAGCAGGAAGTTACTTATATGTTTGATATGTCATAAAAAGATTACTGCTTTTAATCCTTTTGATACTAGAAGAGTCTCCAAAGCATTGCTGGCTACATACCTCCCAACATTACAAATTGCAAAGAGGGATACTTGTGTTTTAGGGGGTGTTGCTGGGGTTGTGGCTGGTGGGCGGGGCATTACCAATAATTTTCATCTTATTTTATGACCTGTTGACATCTCCTTCTGAAACCTAATACATTATTTATAACAAGACTGAAGTATTTTATTTACACAGCCTAATTTATAAACATATATACTGACTTTAAACAAACACTAATGTGAGTTTTATTGCTGTAGAGCAATGTGATATACTTATATACACACAACACAGTCTGGTCTCTTAAAAAGAGGGACATCAGGGTGGGAAAGAGGGATTTGGGTCTAAAAGAGGGACACTTGGGAGGTATGTTAGACAACATAACAAGGGGTTAAAATGCCCAATTTAAACAATGCTTGTTTTGAGAAATATTTCTCCTCCTTCTTCAATTTGTTTGCTACAGAATTACTTCACGTTTCGTTTGAGTTCAAGGGCCAATTAGGTCACAGATATCTGTCTTGTCCATATAATTGATTCTATTATGTGTTGTTGATACCGCTCGGGCATTCATTAATATTCATGTGTGACACCATTGGGATGACATTATCGATATATATATAAAAGGTTAGTTTGCGGGGAGTTGGACAATATATGTTTTTCATTTAGCTACTTGATTTATAAACGCAGATGTTTTGACAAGTCATGTTAAACGTGCATTGTATATGCATTTCGATACTGTCAACAATGCACAGCTCAAATGTAAAAGCAGTCACAGACTTCTGTGACACTGGTGAGTGTAGAAAGAATTATGGGACTTATAGTACTGCTGCTTTCGCAGCTCTCAACATTTGCAGCAGAAAAGCATTTGCTTTAGGAAAGGAAAAAAAAAAGAAAGAAAACCACATGACGACCATCAGCCAATCAATGCACAGAGTCGCAAAGGTCTCTTTGTCTTAGCTGAAGTCTTTGGACGCATGCTCACAGGCCTGGAACAGGTAGGACATGGACTTGTTCTGTATTATGGGTTGTGATGAGTCAGTAGTTTATGCATGAAACACAGGAAAATAAATAAGGTTTGTTTTTGTTATCAGTTATGTGCATAGCTACAGGCTCAGGATTGTCTGATGAACTGTGACTTCTGTATTGATCAGTAATATGTATATAGTGTATCATCCCCATGTTCAGGACTGTCTGATAAGTCATGACTCCTGCATTGATCAGTAACACACACACTGATACAGTATAATATACACAGCTTCTTGCTGAGGACTGGCTGATCAGTTGTATGCATTGTGTCCAACTAAGAAAAACTGCATCAAACCAACTGAACATTAAGTGCAAAATAAATATGTCTAAATTTACAGTTCATTTCAGTGTCTTTTAACTCAATGAATGCTATAGAATTCTCCAATTAATTGCTTCACTTATCATTTAGAAAGGTAAAAGCCCCATTTAAATAAATGTGATTTTGTATTTGTTCCCTGTGGGTTTAGTTGGTTTGCCCTAGATTTGCACCACTGTATTAGTACATTGGCCTCAATGAGAGTCCTGTATCAACAGCAGCATAGGGGGAAAATAACTGTGCAAATTCCAATTAATTTAACCCTGTGAGTGCAGAGGAGCATCATATCCCTCTGACCCGCAAAGGATGTGTTTTCTAACCCCTTGAATGCCAGAAAATCACCCCAGTTCTTCGTAGTACATCAGTTCCACTGGGGCAAACCAACTGCACCATAGGAGACAAATACAAATTCCACTGATTTAAGTGGAGTCCTTAACTCACTGAATGCTTTGCAATGCATTGGAGAGTTTCTACTAGTCAGTGAGTTCAAGACACAGTATAAATCAATATGAATTCTTAATTGTCCCCAAAGGTGCAGTTGATTTACTCAAGAATTACATCAGTTTTCTTTGGCCCATTTAGTAGTACTGATGACCGAATCAAGATAACTCAAACACGTGACAAAATGCATGAAATTGGCATCATTGTGTTGTATGGGACTGTTCACACTGCTGAAAACCTCAGAGCATGTAGCACAGTAGCATATCTTGCTTCAACTTGTAGTCCGACAGTGTGTTATCATGCAGCTTATATTGGTTTCAATGTTGCCGCGCCAAATATCTCATGTTTATCTATTTATTTATTTAAAAAGTGTTCTCTTGTTTTCAAGTATGTCCTGGAGAATTTTTACAGCACAAAGTTATATATTTACACAAATAGAGCAGGGTGCAGTTACGGTACAACGCTGAAGCTGTGATGTTGAAGATAAAGTATAGGATCGTGTGATTTAGATAGCACTGGAAAACACATGCATACCTCCCAACATTTCAAATGACCAAAGAGGGATGCTATTGCTTTAGGTAGTGTTGCTGGGGGTATGGCAGGTAAGTGGGGCATTTCCAGTAGTGTTATGGTCATTTGATAATCTGTTGACACCTCTTTGTGTAACTGAATAAATTATTTAGAACAAGACCAAAGTAATTTTTTCAGACTAATTTATGAACACATATACTGAGTTTAATCAAACATTAAAATGAGTTTTATTGCTGTGAAGCAATTTGATACACCAATATACACACCTCGGAGTCTGATCTCCTAAAAAGAGGGACAACAGGGCAAGAAAGAGAGACAGAGGGATTTCGGTTACAAAGAGGGACACTTGGGAAGTATGCACATGATAATCATGTGCACATCTCAGGTTTAGTTTTTTTGTATTTGATTTCATATGCAATTTCAGAGCACCAAAAAAGTCACCAGTGTGAACCATAAACACATTAACTAAACACGTGTACTTTGTGTTGCATAGGATTCTTCATAGTGCTGAAAAACTCAGAGCATGTCGTGGAGAAACTTCTTGCTGGAACTTTTAATCTGACAGTGCATTATTTATTACAAGTACATGCTATTTGTATTGATTTCAGTAGTATCCTGCCACATATTGCATGTTGAAATTGAAGAAAAGCATTATGGGTGGAAAAGTATAGATCCATGCAATTCAAATCACATTGAATAAAGTATGCTAATCTCATGCATGTTGTTTATTTGTTTTAAAGAGATTCTGTAAGCCATTTCAGCACATCAAGCAAATTTCCTATGTGAACTAAGCCATAGCGTATAAGCCTGTCACTGTATCTGCTCCTGGATCAAGTATATGTCACTTCTGTTCAAGGGACATTTGTCACCGACATTGACATACAGAATGAAGTGAAATAATCCATTCGCACCATGGGGCGAAATAAATATCCCCATTTACTTAAATGGGGCTTTTTAAGCCCTTCAATGCTAGCAAGCATTGAAAATGTTGATTTGTCATCTATGGTGCAGTTGGTTTATTCGGTTACCTCCCTCAGTTCTCCTTCAAACATCAGCCTCCTTGAGTCTCTGTAGGCATATCTGGATTTGTCATTAAAGGGAACCTATTGCATAAAACTACTCTGATGATTTTGAAAGAGATTGCAAGGTCATCTATATGTTGTAGTGCTCATTTTTTATTTAGAAAACTCATTTCAATATATACATTATGCTAATTAAGGCACACTGTACAGGCACATATATTAATTAGCATATGAAGCATCACTGAAAAGCTTAGTAAGCATATGAAACATCACTAGTACAGCACGGTTACTGTAATTAGCATACAGTACTAAGTATGAATATCTTCTTAACTGCTGGTCTTTTGACTAACATGTAGACAGTTTAATAATATTTTCAAATATGCAAACTTCAGTCAAGGCAACAGGTCCACTTTAAAGATTGGGGAATGAAAAGTTGTCTGTAGCCTAACCTGTTATATAAACAGAAGCATCTGCGCAGTAGCTTTGCCAGGGCATCAACTAGCATTTAAATACTATATTAGGTGTGTGTTTTTTTTTTTTCATACAGGGGAAGTATCCTGCTTCACAGCTCTTAGTACCAAGTCTTTTTTCTGTATTTGATCTCAGATCCCCAGCAGGGCTTAGTACTTCATTCACATAGGAGTGCCGAGGAACAGAGCTATAATACTAACTGTGTGTCTGTATAAGAATGCTACCACGGAACTACGTCACCATTTTCGTTGTGTTGCTAATAAACTCCGTGTTTCCTAGTATAGTTCGTGGTACCAAGGAAGTCTCAGTGATGCTTGGGAAACCACACCAGTAGAAAATATACTTGGTATACAGTCTGCAAAGTGCTTTTTATACTGACAGTTATTCATTAACCCTATGAGTGTCCTTAGATTGGAAGGAGAGAGCTCCATAAGCTCTGTCCGTCTAATAATTTGTTTAGTAGGGATAGTGTTTTTTTTCTTGTCAGGCACATTTATAGTTTGTGCTGTTTGAATAGATCATGCTTATAGCCTAGTTTATGCGTGGCTACTTGAATGTGTTACAGTGTGGTGCAATTCATAACGTCATTGTTTGATTACCTCTGATGTCCTGCAGTCACTTTCATAAGTGTTGAGGGATGGTTGGCCAATGATGGCATCAACTGTATATTGCTGGCTTATTGCCATATTAGCTGGCCAGTTATGTTATGTTACTAAGAACACTGCAACCTCCCATATTGCTTGTGAATGATCTGAACAGCAGACCATAAGCCTTCATGAACAATAATCCTTCTTCAGCTTGGGTGTGTCCAACACAGAACACATCAAAGTTACAGAATTCTGATTTATGGTGCTCCGGCCCTTAGGCTCACCACACACAAATCCTATATAATAATTTGCTACAAAGTTTGTAACAACGCAGTCATGCGCAGTAGAGACTGCGGCGCGTGCTGCAGTCATGCGCAGTAGAGACTGCCTGTGACGAGGCTGATACAGAGCCGCGGAGCTGGCAGTCTCTTCTGGGCCTGACTGCACCGCTACAGCCCACCACTGTGGCCTGTGTACACAGGTTCTTCTACTAATATACATATAATTGCCTACCACTTCTTCCACCAACTCTTCACACTCCAACACCTCCATATCTCAGTCTAAATCACTATGATGTTGCTAGCTGATGCAGATTTAATTTTTGTAAACAAAAATCCTGTTCACACCAATTGGTTGGCAGTGTATGCTTGTGAGTATTTTTGTATCAGATGGTAGTTCTGATTCAATCTTATACAATTAATTGTCATTTTACATTAACAGGGCGGTCAGAACATGGATCCTGAAGTCAAAAAAAAAATACATAAAGAACCATCTGCAACCAGTGTCCAAGATACCCCTGATAACAACACAGGTCAGTATGTGTTCAGACTATGAGAAAATGTATTCAAATAAAAATAAAAAAAATGACTTTTTTCTATATATTTTAGATTCTCAATATTATTTTTATTATTATGTTTTTATTAAATATTTAGAAATGAAGAACATCCATGATTTGCCTTGTACAGGAAATGGGAACTAGGATAGCAAATGTGTCAACACAAAAAGTCATATCCTTTAGTTGTAAAATCGAACCATACCCTCATACAGGGACTGTGAGCTTCTTGGGGCTTTCTTATTGTTGCAATGATGACTTTACTTAATGTAATGCCTATTTTATTATCCCCCTATTTTACTTATGGTCCATTCTCATTCCGTACCATGCTGCATAATCTGCTATCTGTTCAGCCTTGTAATTTTAAAGAGTAACAAATACTTCCTAATAATAATACCCACACTTACCTTAATATGACCAGAAAATCCTAAAGGCTCCTATAAATTATGCCTTTGTTCAAGAGTTTATATCTTCAATTAGTCCTGGATGGTATATCCATGGAGGTGGGCATGACAGCTGCTGGCAGGACCACAGGACCTCACACTCTGCTCACTGCACATCATAATATTAACCCTTTAAGGGCCAGAGAGTTATGCAGCACATTGCTGTGCAATTTGTTTTACACCAATCTGGTCCATAAAGGGTAAAGTAGGTTCCCTGTCAGATTCAGTTTGTCGGTAAAAAACATAACATCCAGGACCGATTCTCCTGTCTTGCATAAAAAGAGGTATTGAAGCAAGAGTGGATAACATTATTTTGCCATTGTACAAATCATTGGTAAGACCTCACCTTGAGTATGCAGTTCAGTTTTGGGCACCAGTTCTGAAAAAGGATATACTAGAACTAGAGAAGGTACAGCGAAGAGCAACAAAATTAATTAAGGGAATGGAGGACTTGACGTTTAAGGAACCCTAGACAAACTTGGTTTATTTACTCTAGAGAAAAGACGACTAAGAGGAGACCTTATCACATTGTACAAATATATGAGAGGTCCATACAAGGATCTCTGCGGTGAGCTATTAATTCCAAGGCCTGATCAGATGACCAGGGGACACCCCTTGAGATTAGAGGAAAGGAGGTTTAGACTTCAGCAGAGGAAGGGGTTTTTTTACAGTGAGGTCTGTTAAATTGTGGAATTCTTTGCCCAAGGAGGTGGTTATGGCAGATACAATGGATACATTCAAGAGAAGATTAGATACATTTCTTTCCGAAGGGAACATACAGAGTTATACTGTTTATTAGTAGGCAGATCAGGAAGGTCTGAAAAGACTAACCTATTTGGTAGCAGGAAAGCTATAAAATTACTGGGGTATGAGGAGAAGGTTGAACTTGATGGACTTGTGTCTTTATTCAACCTAATTTACTATGTTACTAAGATGTTCTCTCTTGAACAAAGGCACACATTAGAATTCATAAAGGCCATTACGATTTTCTGATCATAGTAAAATAAATGATGTGGGAGTTGATTAGATGTTCTCCTTTTCAAGCTGATTAAAACTGTTCAAGGAACACAGCTGAAACATATTTCTGTATTTCATTAATGAAACAGATTGTGGTTCTAAGAGTGGACATCAGTCTCCAGTCTTAAAAGAAGAAGTCAACGTTCCCAGATATCCTCATCGAAAACGTAAATGTAGGAGTCTGAACAAACGGAGAATATCTACCCGAAAATCTACAAAGAAATCCAACACGTGTACAGGACTCGGAAGAGCTGAAGAAGAGCATTGCCCAAAGGAAAGTATAGAGACCCACCTGGAAGAAGATACCCAAAAGGATGTAAAAACTCTTCGTCTACGTAAAACCACACTGGAGAGTAAATTTAAATGCCAGAAACATAATGATGATGCTTTGGAGGTATCAAAATTGACAGTTCATTACAAACCCTACAAAGTACAGAAAACGTTTACATGCACTGAATGTGGCAGAAGCTGCATCTCTAGCTCACATCTTATTATACATCAGAGATCCCACACCGGAGAGAGGCCTTTTTCATGTACTGATTGTGGCAAAAGCTTTGCTAGAAGATCCTCTCTTGTGATTCACCAGAGGATCCACACTGGAGAAAGGCCCTATACATGTACACATTGCACGAAGAGTTTCACCAGTAGTGCAACGCTTTCTACTCACATAAGGATCCACACAGGTGAGAGGCCTTATGTATGCTGGGCATGTGGGAAAAGCTTTACCAGTAATTCCTCTTTGTTTATACACAACAGAACACACACTGGAGAGAAGCCATATATATGCGTTGAATGTGGGAAAACCTTTTCGTGCACATCTGCTCTTGTTATACACAAGCGATCACACACAGGAGAGAAGCCGTTTACATGTGATCAGTGTGGGAAAAGCTTTGCTGACAATTCCAGACTTGTTAAACATAAAACAGCACACACAGGAGACTGGGCATTTGTGTGCACTGTGTGTGGAAAAGGGTTCACTTGCTATTCAAATCTTAACGTGCATCAGAGGTCCCACACAGGAGAAAGACCTTATGGCTGCAGTAAATGTGATAAGAGGTTTGCCCTTAATAGAGATCTTGTGAGACATCAAACGACACACACCGGTGAGAGGCCTTTTACATGTTCTGAATGTGGTAAGAGTTTTACACGTAAGGCACATCTTACAACGCACTTGAAAATACACTCAAGGATGAAGACAAACATGATCTCTACGTGAAGAATGTACCAACAGAAGAACTATGGGCCGCTAATAAAAGATAAGCACTTCAGGAGCAAACCATGGGGGATCAATAAAAATTCTCATTCATTTTAAATGGGGCTTTTGAAGGGAAAGTGAACCTTTATTATGAAAATGTCTATGTAGCAGGGCTTTTTTTTTGGCTGAGTTAAAATAGGTTCTTCTACTGGTGGGAGCCGCTTCAGTTAACAGTTATTACAGAGCAAACTTGCATTTATTTTTAAGAGTTTGAGTTCAAGATTCTTTTCCCATCAGCGGACTCTGTTGCTGTTATTGCCTATGAAGAGCTCAGTGTTACAGACACAATCTTTCTACAGATGGATGCAGCAACAGCTCCACCTGGCAGCAAAATATCTTGAGCTCAAGCAATCATAAATGCCCAGGTAACACTAATAACTTTTGAAAGAAACATTTCCCATAGTTTAAATACCTTTGATTTACTCAGTACGAGAAGCCATACAGCATGTATTTTCATAATTTAGGATTACAGCCTCTTTCTTTGCAATACATTGGAGACCTCTCTAGCATGCAGTCAATTAAACAGAGCAGTAAACATTTTTATTATAAACCATGTTGTAGTACTTTTCCCGCTGAGTAAACCAATGGTTATTGCACTGCTGGAAGATTAATTTTTTTCCAATGAGATTGTAGTATAAACTGTTTTTTTTTTAAATTAACAGTGCCCTCTAGTGTACAGAAACTTTACATACCATTGACCTGGTGTTTAAAGTGTTAGTAATGTCCAAGTATAAATATGTTGCATAGTGTAAAGCTTAAAACGTTGACTTGAATGCAAAAAAAAAATGTATCTCTCAAACCGCTATGGTTTGAGAGATACATGCTTTCAAAGCTTGATGTTTCCTGCTGTCAGCTGTAAAGCTGTCAGCAGGAGATCCGTGTCGGCCAACACGGAGGCTCTGCAGCAGAGCTGCAGTCCAGTTATTTAAAACGAATAACTGCACTGGAATGGTGTAAAAAGTGTGCCTGGTTTGCAAGCACACTTTTTAGACCATTCCAATGAAGTAATTCGTTTTAAATAACGGGAGCAGCTCTGCTGCAGAGCCTCCGTGTCGGCCAACACGGATTTCCTGCTGACAGTTTTACAGCTGACTGCAGGAAACATCAAAATTTGAATGCATGTATCTCTCAAACTATAGCGGTTTGAGAGAGACCTTTTTTTGCATTCAAGTCAACTTTTTAAGCTCTACACTATGCAACATATTTGTACTTGGACATTACTAACACTTTAAGCAGTTATTCTTTTGTATTGCATGGGAGAGGTAAGTCACTGACATCAGTTTTCAGTAGTAATGTAGTAATAGTAACAGCTTCAGCATGTGGTGGCAGTTTGAACTTGTATAGCTTTTGAATAAACCACTGCTAGCAGGTGAAGTACTCTTATTTTATTTGACAGGGAAAAACATTAGAACATATATTGTCATTAAAAAAAAAAAAGTCTATGGCTTGGTCCAGTTGGTTTCTTCCAGAATCTCTCTTCTTTAGCGTCATGCATACAGTCTTAACTGATGCATACAAAATTCAATACAACTATGGAGAGCTTTTTATTGGTCTACTGGCAATTCTCATCAGCATCTAACAGAAAGAAATACAGAACAGAACTGGTACAACTTTCTAAAACAATAAGGACAAATAGGTTACAAAACCTAGTTCATATTTTTATTTGTGCAGACGATATTTGTGTTTGGCAGCAGATGGTGAGTAACACAACTGTTTGGTGAGGGATGATGGGAATTGTAGTTCTCAACAGCTGGAGTTCCAACAATTGACTACCCCTGCTTCACGCAATACAATAAGGCAGTGGTTCTCAACCAGGGTGCCGACATCCACTTAGGGTGCCCCATTTTTTTCTACAAAGACTTTGACAAAAAATGTGATTGCCGAGTTTCAAAGTGAATATTTATGGAAATGGTTATGCACAGTATTGTTTATTTTTGTAATTCTGATTGTGAGACTCAAGAATATTTTTATCAATTTGTATCGCTCATTATGCCTTCATCACATTATATATTTTAGTGGTGCTCTGAAAATCCCAGATTGCATGTTTGGGGTTCCTTTAACAAGAAAAGAAAAAGGAAACACTGCATTATGGGATGGATTCTATTCCAGGTGATGAATATATTGGTGATTAAAGGTGATGTATCACTTCTATACAAATTAGCCTCAATAGTTAGATTATATAGTGAATATGAGTAAGTGTATTCATTTATTTTTTTAAAGCTCTGTTTGGTCAAAATTGAAGTAATAAAAGCTGCCCTGCACCTACTTCCACATAGACTGCGGTCACCTGCTCTATAACCACAGTCCGTCACTCTGCCTGTGCTCACCTCCCTCTATCCAGCCTCCTCCAATGACAGAGACTTTCTGTCTGTAAGCTGGAGCGCTCTCATTGGCTAGATATCGATCTCTTCCAATGAGAACGCTCAAGCTTACAAAAAAAAAGCCTCCGTCATTGGAGGAGGCTGGATAGAGGGAGGGAAGCACAGTAGGTACAGGGCAAATATTATTACTTCAATTTAGACAAACAGGAACTTTAAAAAAAAAAAAAAAAAGACGTTAATACACTTTTACTTATATTCGCTATATAATCTAACTATTCAGGCTAACTTATATAGGGGTGATACATCCCCTTTAAGAACTTGAGAACCAGAGGGATGTTACAACGCAAAGTGTTACACACCCTTCTGGTCCTCAAGGTGTTAATCTCCACAGTTACCAAACAGAGTACAATAGAAATGTGTGAGCTGAATTACGCATATACAAAAACAGAACATTTCAAAAGGAATCCAGCACTTAGGCAGAAATAAAAAAGGAGAAGAAAGTCTGGAGCAAACCAAATACACGCGAGGTGGGGGGATTTCAATTGACAAAATTCATATCGATTTAAATGGAGCATTTAATCCCTTGATGGCTACTGAGGTCTGCAGAGCTCTGGAAACCTATTTAAAAGTTCAAGGGGATAAAAAGCCTATTTGAATGAATGGAAATTTCTATTTGTCCCCTTTGATGCAGTTGGTTTGCTCCACTTCAGCTTTTTTGCATAAGGACCTCAGTTTGAAAACATCCTGCACTCTGGGACACAGAAGCCAAATTAGCCTTTTTCAGTGGATTTGTCAATTTACATCAGTGTGTTGAGTTGCAGAAGGCTTTAAAAATGACTCCACGTTGTATGAGCTGTTTTTAACCATTTGAGTGCCAAAGAGGTATCCAGCACATCGTATTGCAATGCTTTGGATACCACTTTGGCAAATAAAGGGTTAATATAACAAATTTGGAGGTGTTTTTTATTTTGATAATTGGTGCTAAGCCTGTATCTTATTCCTCCCTGCTTCACACTCTTATTATGTAAATAGGTTTCAAGCAAGTAAAGAGTAGAGCCAGAGGACCCCCTCTTACCAGTCTCTTAAAATAAATTGGCCTATTTATAATTGGTTTGGAGAGAGGATGATCATCTCATCTCCATTATCACAGTGGGTTTACCCATTTCGTATACAGACAGTGAGAAAAGTTCCTCACTCTGCTTGCTCATTTTGTACTTACTAATGCTATAGAGCAGAGGTTCTCAACCCATGCCCTCAGTGGCTACTAACAGGCCAGGATCTGAGAATTTCTTTTTAAGAGCACAGGTGAGATAATCAATATGACTGAGCCTCTGATCAACACACTTGTGTTCTAGCAGGGACATTTCTAAGTCTTGGCCTGTTAGTGGCCACTGAGGGCACAGGTTGAGAACCTCTGCTATAGAGTGAGGGAATGCCACCGCTCCCATTTTTTTCAGCCTTTTTAGCAGCATAACATTGATCGCAGTCTTTCCATTTAGAAACTATTTTTGAGCGGAGGTCAGATTATTGCGATTTTCAACTTTATGGGAAATGATTTCCCCATAAACAACAGTGGGTAAAGCATTTTGCATAGAGCTAAATTCTCTGATCACAGTAACATAGTTGATAAGGGTGAGAGAAAAAAAACATGACTATCATGTTCAACCTTTGCCAGATTGCCTTTGGTAATCCAGAAGAAGAAAAAAAATTTTGTCCGAAGTGGGTAAGGAATTTATTTCTAACACGAAATAAAATATGATTTCTTCCTGGCTCACTTGCCTATCTGCATTATAACCGTCATAATTCTCTACTGTTCTAAGATAAAAAGGCATCCAATACTTTTTTGAAAGTATCTACTGTATCTGCCAACACAGCCTCTGAGGCAAAGAATTCAACTATGCTACTGCCCTTAGTGTAAAAAAATCCCTGCATTTGTCTTAGTTGAAAGCGCCAATCCTCCAGTCTTAATAGATGCTCTCTTGTTTTCTGCAGTGGTCTTTCAGTGGCTTCAAATGTATTTGTAAATAGTAATCATTTGCCCACTACACTTAGACATCTCTTCTCAAATGTAAACAAACCCAAACACTGCTTTACAAAGATCTCATAAACATGACACTTACTATCTTTTTATACAATTTTATTTCAGATTGTAAGGAATCATTTGCATTTATACAACTCCATTAAATATGTTGGTTCTTAAGTGGTGATGTGCATTTCATTACATTGTGTTTATAAAGCTTGCGTCCGTATATTCTCCAGGTGATCTGAAATTATTCACAGAGAGGTTGATTTACTAAAGAAAAGTGGTTAATAATTCTGTTGAAAACTCAGTGTTCATTTTAGGGCAGTGTTTCATAATGTTAGTCCTTGGGACACAGTAACTGGTCAGCTGTTCAGGAAATCCCAGCGTAAACACTGAGTTGCCTGCTCTTAATTAGAGACATCCTGAAAACCCAACCTGTTGGTGTGCTCCAGGGATTGGAGCTGAGAGTCACTTTCTTAGGGACATTGGATTAAAGGGATAGTAATGTTTCATAATAAAAGCAGCTCTAATTAATCATCACAGTATTTGGAATTTGGAGAGTGTTATTTCAATTCTGTCAGAGTTGTAGTTCAAGAGTAATTCAATGACTGATGTAACACTGCTCAGCCAGAGCAGAAGGGAGGTGCCCAGGTAGACTGCAGAGAGGGACAATCTTCAATTAAGATAAGGGAAAAACCTGAAAAACTTGTCAAGGGGGGCAGGGCTTTCATTGTTCTCATAGGAAGAAGATTGTCCCCTGCTGTTATCTGTCTGGTCTATGGACTGCATTCCACATCTGAGAAGAGATGTCTTACACTAGTTAAAAGGGGCAGGAGGGGAAACTTTGCTTGTGAATATCTCTCAAATCATAAAGGTTTGAGAGATAAGACATATCATTCTTCATTTTTTTAATGCCTACAAAATAAAATAAAGATAAAATTAAGTATTACTATCCCTTTAAGGAGTGCTGCTGGGGGCATGTATGGTGGGCAGCCATTACAGAGATTTTTTAAGTTATTTTATGACCTACTGGCACCTCTTTGTGTACGGTAAAATCTCAGGTATAATATGCACCTGTGTATAATATGCAAGTGTATATTATACCTAAGATTTTAGGGGGAAACAAGAGTTCCTATGTATAATACACACCTGTGTCTAATACGCAGGTGTATATTATACCTAAGATTTTATTTAATTAAGATAAGGGAAAAACCTGAAAAACTTGTCTAGGGGGGCAGGGCTTTCATTGTTCTCACTGTAAGAATATTGTCCCCTTCTGTTATCTGTCTGGTCTATGGACTGTATTCCACATCTGAGAAGATATTGCTTACACTAGGTAAAAGGGGCGGGAGGGGGAAACTTTGCTTGTGAATATCTCTTAAACCATAAAGGTTTCAGAGATAAGACTTATATCGTTCTTCATGTTTTTTTTAATGCCTACAAAATAAAATAAAGAGAAAACGAAGTATTACTATCCCTTTAAATTATTATTATCCTTTTATAGCGGCAACTTTTTCTGCAGCGCTGTACAATAGGGAATAGACATACAGAGACATAAAACAGTACATATGGAACACAGAAAACAAAAGGATAAGAGGGCCCTGCTGGTGAGTCTAGAGGAAGGTAGGTAGGACACATAAGGGGTAATGCTATGAGGTTGTAGGGCTTTTATCCCCTCAAGTGCTGAATTGGTCTTAAAGAAAACTTTCACCTCAACAACACTTTTTTCCATGTGCTTATAGTATTCAAATTATATTATGATTCATGTTTTTTTTTTTAATATTTACATACATACTTTCCGAAATATGTACACTTCTTTCTGGGCACTTTCACATTCTGCGGGACACTATCTTCGGCACTGTGCGCAGGAAATCCCAGTGCTGTAATTCTCTTCCCATCTCCCTCCCAGCTGGCCCAGGAAGCGCGTTCACGCTTCCCTTCATAGTGGTGTGAATCGCATCTATCTTTACAGCAAGCTCCGTTTATCATTATATGGCGTTTCAAGAGTAGAAAAAATACGCAGTATTCAACGCTAATCAGTAGGATTGAATTCTCTTCAACTATTTATGCATTTCTATTAGAATCAATACAATTGTTCATTTTCTATGATTGCATATTGATTTAAATACAGAAAAATGTAACTACTGCATATGATAATTAGAACTATAATTTGAAAGACAAAAAGGTGAATTTTTTGAGAAAGCGAAACGCACCATGGTAGTCAAATGTAAAGTAACAAAAAGTTGTAGAATCAAGACTAAACCTTAAAGGGATAGTAATACTCAAGTATTACTAATCCCTATATTAAAGTCTTATTAAAAAGAAATGTATTGCCCCCAGTGTCATCTCTCAAACCTTTATGGTTTGAGAGATGATCACTCCTAAAGTTTCCCTCCCCCTTCCCCGTAGTCAGCGTTCTAGCTGATTGCAGGGAAGCAAGTCGTACGACTTTCAGATGGCTCTCCAGCACAGCCGCAATCGCGTTAATAAAAAAGAAAACTTTCACTGAAATGGTCTTCTACGTGTGCATGGTTTGCAAGCACACGTAGAAGACCGTTTGAGTGAAAGGTTTCTTTTTAATTAACGCGATGCTACAACGCTAACTTTGGGGGAGGGAGAGGGCAACTTTAGGAGCGATTATCTCTCAAACCATAAAGGTTTGAGAGATGACACTGGGGGCAATACATTTATTTTTAATAGGACTTAAGTATTACTATCCCTTTAAGCATATTTAGCCCTTTGAGTGCCAGAGACCTGAGGCAGTACACCTCAGGCCTTCTCCCTCCATTGAGAAGCAGGAGGCAGGGCGTTCTCAAGACTTCCTTATATAATGGAAGGCCTAGCAGCGCCTCATCCATTTAGCGATGGTCCCAGGAACCAGAATATTGCTTAGATTCATTGTCCAGCCCAATTAGACAGTGCTCAATTCTCATAGGAGCTGAGTAAGGCTTTTACTTGCTCACTTGTGCCAGAAGGGAACCAGGGTAACCTGTGGACCTATGGGACTCAGAAAAATATTATTTGTACTGTGTGTGTGTAGTTTAGGAATGTTTTATTAACAGTTTAGCTAGGGTGCCTCCTTATAATGTGTACTACAGCTCTGTTATGTTACTAAAACCAAGATCACTCTGGTTCCACTGACATATCATAAATTGTCCCCCTCTTGCCCCTTTACAGTAAAGGAATCCACCTACCCTCAGATCTGAAGTCCAGTGGCTTGGTCGGACAGATCACAACGAGGGACAATCTTCCTTCATCCAGTATAAGGAAAACCTTGTTCTCCTTGATGAAGGACGGCAGGTTTTTCCTTATACTGAATAAAGATTGTCCCTTGTCGCAATCCTCCTTCAGTTCCGAGGCAAAGAAGACTGACGTCCACCTAAGGAGTGGTGGTGGTGGGGGATTTATGGTATAATATCAGTGTAACCAGAGTGATGTCGGCATGAGTAACATAACAGAGCGAAATTACACATTATAATGAGGCAACCTAGTTGAACTGTTAATAAAACATTACTAGCCCTTTAATGATACTTCACTAAATGTGTGTTAGGGTGACATGTCCAGTTTAAAAACTTACATTTTAAGGTGCTTGTGAAAGGCTACTGACGTGAGAAAGCATCAACACTTTGATGACCAGAGGTGAGTGCAAGGCATTGGTTTGCAATGTGTATTGCACCCCTAAGGTCTTCAAGGGTTTAAGAGTCTCCAGTACCTATGTTCATCTTCATGCAAAATTTAAGTTCAAGTCACTGTGGTCACTCACTCTCAACTGAAATAGATGTGTTTGAATGGTGGGAGTCCCAAATCCCATAGACAGGCTAACTTAAAATTCTCAATGGAGTGGAAGAAAAATTAAAGTCTGATGTGAAGAATCTCACAGATGTGAGAGTATCCCTGTTCTACTCAGCAAGAAATGCTCCTCATTATATACTTTTTCATGATAAAACTTTATGGCTCGTTTTAATATTTAATCTCTGATACTTTCCCTTTAAAAGGCAATTATGTTTTCCTAAATCTGCTTCTATGGGAGTAGACTTAGGAAATAGCCTGGGTATGTACTGTGCTGCCACCAAAACAGCCTCTGTCAGCTGTTTGGGATTCAGGAGGAGACTGACACCTTGGCTGACAGATGCGTGGATTGCAACCTAGAAGTCTGTGACTCCCAGTCACACACTTAGGAGGATGTACTCAGTCTCCATAGACAGCTAGTGTAGGGCTTGAAAGCCCTTCAGTAGTGTAAGGGTTGCACTGAGTCCACTGAAACTGAACCACAAGACTTAAAAATTCACAGACCAGTGAGGAAGAACTTGGATTGCATCACAGAATGTAACTTTTATCATTACTAATTCCCCTATAGACTTCAATAAGTATCTATAAGATAAACCCAGTGATAACATTTATCACATGCAATAAAATCCATCTATACAGTTGTCGAGTATATAATACCTCAAGTTTAAACAACTGCTTCTGGGAAATGACAATTTGTTTGCTTGGGTAAAAGGGGAAAATATGTAGTTTATGACAAAATTAGTTTGCACTCTAATTGTTCTTTATACTTATTTGCTTTTCACAGTTGTTACCAATTTTATACTTGTCAATGTTGTCTAGAGTGTAAAGACATGTGGCTCCTTCACAAGCTGTGCTGTCTATAAAGACCTCAGCTAAGGTTATGTCAATGCATTGTGTTGTCTTTCACTGCTTTATCTTAAATGCAAACAAAAAAAATCTGTCTTGACAAATATCACACATGCCATTCTTTTTATTCATAGTGTTTAAATAAACTATACAATGACATAGCCAAGTGATATTTAGGTTCTGTGCCAGCAACAAAGCAAAATTAAGAACAAAAAAAAAACTATAAAGTATCAAGTAGTTTTAGGGTGGCATTACTGATGTAACATAGTTGAAAAAGAAATATCCAACCTTTGTCACATCCCCTTTATTGATCTAGAGGAAGGCAATAAACCATATTGAAGCCACTTGCAATTATGCCCCAAGCAGGTAAAAACAATTCCTTCCTGACCAAAAGCAGTCAGAAATCTCCTTTGAACAACACTCAACAACATGTGGTGATATTGGTCCAGTACAGAAATGAAAGTGCCAAACTGGTTCCATCAACAAAATGCAATTTATATTACAAACAAATGGTTAGCACGACATATACACAAATACTTCAGAATGGTGGCTGTCAAAGCCAAACTCTTAATTTCCTCATACCACAAAGTTCTGTTCTGGGAGGCAGCCAGATCGCCTCCCGAATAGACACACTGACCAGGTCCCCAAACCACGCCCTCCTTGGCCAGAAGGGAGCAAGCAGGATGACCAGCTCCCTGTCCATTCTGATTGTCAGGATCACCCTGGAGATAAGAGGTAATGGAGGAAACACATAGGAGATATGAAAGCTCCATGGAATGGCCATCTCATCCATCATAAAAGGCCAGGGGGGGGCCTGTGTGAGAACAGAATGTGAAAACCTTCCTGTTCTCCCTGGTTGCCATGAGGTCTATCACTGGGACCCCCCAGTGTTGAACTATTGGTAAAAACACCTCCAGATGGAGTTCCTGGCTTCATGCTTCTAAGTCTTGATGACTTAAGAAGTCTGCCAGTACATTTTCCACTCCTAGAATGTGAACGGCTGAGATGGCTGGATCATGAACTTTTGCCCAAATGAGAAGAGATCCTTCATCTCCCTCCACACTACCTCGCTGTGGTATCCCCCTTGGCGATTGATGTATGCCAACACTGTGTTGTCGCCCGACTGTACTCTCACTCCAATCCCTGCGACAGCCTGGGACCAATGAAGGAGAGCTAGATGGATTGCTCTGAGCCCCAGAATGTTGATGGACAGCAGATTCTCCTCCCCTTCCACCTGCCCTGGACAACTAAGTTCCCCAGGACTGAGCCCTAGCCCATCAGGCTGGTGTCTATTGTCACCAGGACCCACTCCAGAATCACAATAGGTCTCTCACTCTCCAGATATGGCAAATTAAGCCATCACTGAAGGTCCTACCTGGCCTCCAGGGACAGGGTCAGCTGATGATAGAGATGCTCTGGATTCCTGGACCCAGACCTGAAGATATCCCTCTGATGTTCTTTCATGTGGAACTACAAGTACAGGACAGCTTACAGAGTGGACAGCAAGCAACCCATGACACACATGTAGTCCTTGAAAATGACCAATTGCCACTCCAGTGTCTGAGACATGTCCTGGAACAGAATGTGGATATTCTACTCAGAGAAAGAAAGACTCTCCCCTGAAAGGTGTCGGATTTCATGCCCATGAACACCAGGACCTGAATCCAGCCAAAATGCACCAGAATGCAGGTGCACTCTTGGATATGTTGAGCCAAGATTTCTTCAGGAAGAGGTCTGGATAGGAAATCGTCCAAATATGGAGTCAGTGAGATGCCCTGAGTATGGTTGTATGCAGCCAAGGCTGCAATGATCTTTGTGAAGATTCTGTGCTCCAAAGCCAGGCCAAATGGCAGCCTTGTACTGGTAATGATTGGAGGCGAAAGCAAAAAGCAGGTAGCGCTGGCTGTCTGGGTGAATTGGGACATTTATATATGCTTCCTGAAGATTCAAAGAAGCCAGGTACTCCCCTGGGCACATGTCTGTGATGACACAGCACAAAGATTCCATCTTGAAACGTTTAGCTACCATGTACTGGTTGAGACATTTGAGTTCCAGAATAGGGAGACAGACACTGTCCTTCCTGGGTATCACAAAAGGTCAGAATGTAAACCTGAAAAGAGCTCTTGGACTGGGACTGAAACCAGTACCTGCTTTCCAGTAGATTGGCTACAATCTTGTGAAACAACCTTGTTCTGTCTGGGTTCCTTGGAACCTTTAAAGAGAAGAGCGATATAGAGGAAGGGATTTGAAATCTACATGGTACCCTTCTACCGCCCACAAAATCCACTGGTCCATTACAGAGGATGCCCAGGCATTTCGAAAAAGGCAGAGATGGCCCTGTACAAGCAACAACTGACAAGGATTCCGTGAGTCATGCGGAGGTTGATTTGTCAGACTTCAACTGTGCAGCTGATTTCTTGGGCTGCCAGGTCTGTCTGGGCTTTGCAGTGGGGCACACCTGAGAGGTTTGAGGACTTCACACATACTTTCCTTGTAAGAAAGGAAAGCTTGGCGTATAGATGAGGCAACAAAGTTCTCTTACCAGTTTTAGCAAGGCTAATAATGTGTTTCAGGTCAGGCCCAAATAGAGCTTTACCCAGGAAAAGCAGGATCACCAGTAGCTTCTTGGAAGATTGTTCTGCAGACCAAATCTTAAGCCACAAGGTGCCGTGTGCAGAAACAGAAAAAGCAGTTGATTTTGCAGAGAATCCTCTTTAGATACGTCAGAGAGCATGGCATCTGACAGTTGTTCACCCCAAACAGCGACAGCCCTGTTAACCCAGGCAGAGGCAAAAATAGGCCTCAATGCGACCCCGGTGACCAAAAGCTGGCGTTGTGTAAAGAGTTAAGCCTCTTATCAGCCTGGTCCTTGAGCCCCTCATGTCTACCAGAGGAAGAACAGTGTTCTTCTCCAAGAGCAAGACAGGGGGAGAAGTGCACTGCACCAGAGACTCAGCCCTAAAAGGGTATAGCTTAGAGAAGCATGTCCCTCATTATCCTCTAAGGCCAGTTCTTCCTCAGAGGATGCCTCAATAAACTGTGTGCCCCTTGAATACAGGGTCAACCTGTTTGAAGGTGGGAATGGGTTTCCAAGAACGGAGAACCCCCTAAACTGAAAAAGGGATTTTTGTCACTGAATCTTAACCCATGCATGCTCTTGTTCAGTGCTAGAGGGACCGGTGGCAGGGCTCAAAATTTCAAGTCCTGAGCTACTAGCCAGGCCTGAAAAATTACTCGCCACCAGTTTCCATGCCTAGCCCCACCCATATCCCTGCCTTTAACCCCACCCATCTCAAGTTCTCTTTGATGAAATGACACTGTTGTTTTATGTTTTATTCAGCATAAAATTAACAAAAATATACACCTGGTAACACCTTGGAGGGGAAGTGGGGAACACTGACTGGCACACCTGTCAGACCTTGGGGAACGCTGATTTGTACACATGGTTACACCTTGAGGGGAACATTGATTTGTAAACTGGTTACCAGGTGAACAAATCAGTGTTCCGATCAATGTGTAACTAAACCATGTGTACAAATCAGTGTTACCCAAGGTCTGACCAAGTGTGCCAGTCAGTGTTCTTACTGGGTGCACCCCATTGCTGACATAGTTGCAGAGGAAACATGCCAGCCAGGGAAGACTGGGATACCAAGTCTGCAGTGCAGTCTAATGAGATTTCATCATGTATCCCAGACCAAGACCAAGACTTAAATACTAATTACGCATCCACAAACTGCAGTTAAGCTAATTACACATGCACACAAACCACACAAAATAGACTCACACACACACACCACCCAAAATTACTGACAAAAACACACACACCACCCAAAATTACTGAAACATACAAACACACACCACCCAAAATTACTAACACAAACACACACACACACACTCCCCAAAATTACTGACACACACACACACCACCCAAAATTACTGAAACACACACACCACTCAAAATTACTGAAACAAATACACACCACCCAAAATTACTGACATAAACACACATACACACCACTCAAAACAGACACACACACACATATACACCACCCAAAATTACTGACGTGCACACACCACCCAAAAGAGACTGACACACACACCACCCAAAAGAGACTGACACACACACACACCACCCAAAATAGACTGCTGAAACGGTTGTCACAATCCACACATACTGACTGAAAGGGGGCATTATTATAGCCTGTCTGTGGATGAGGAAGAATAATGGGATATACACAATAATATAGTAGAGTAAAACAAAGCTAGTACAGGTGTTCTCATACTTGTATAAAACTGAATCAAGCAAGTATTAAATCAAGGGATCGTTGAAAGTGCAACATATAGTTAATATCAGCAGGTAAAAGTGCTGGTAAAAATGTGCCCTTACTTTCAAATGAGAAAATGAGCCTCTTAACCCTTTGAGTTCCAGAGGGGTATGCAAGGCATTGCAAAGCAATGCATTGCGTACCCCTCTGGCACTCAAACAGATAATGTACAGAAGGATCTGCCCATTCTGTCTGCAGTGATCCACGATTTACCTCTCTTTACCTCTTGAGTAGTTGTAGACTGCTTCAAGATAGTCTGCAGGACACTACAGCACCATTTAAGCAGCCCGCTCAGCTACTTGAGGCCAGGTTAGCATGTGGCTGTGTAGCCTGCGTTTCTTCACCTCCTTCTTGTGGGAGACTGTTCAGATGCAGAAGCAGACGCAGCATAGTAGCCACTCACCGGCAGGGGAAGAAAGTATGTACTGCAAGGTCCTCCAGCGCTACACATCTTCTTGGGGTGGCAAATTGTCTCCTGGGTCCAGTGGACCCACCGAGAGCCATGTAAGACCCTGCATGGTGCATGGTTCACTTTTTAAAATATCACCCTTTATTAGGCGACCAGCACAATGTCACATTAAAAATGCCCACGTGTTGAAAACAGCAATATCAAAATGCCGCCCGCATGAAAAGCGCAACATTGTGATATCTCAGGCATCAAAATATCATATCCTCATTCCCATCCACAGTCATAGCCTGATACTGTAGGACATTACAAGTGCTATTGTACAGGGAGAAGCGTGAAAAACAGTAAGCTCCCTCTACCACTGGTATAGGCTGAGTGTGAGAGTTCAATAACTCAGAACATAAACCTGTACAAATCTGGCGCTCAAAGGGTTAATATTTTAAGGATCAGAGGGGTGTGCAGCACAGGGCAAAGCAATACGTTGCCTACTCCTCAGTTCATTAAGTGGGTTAACTGAAGCAGATGATCTCTTTCCCTGTCCCCAAATTCTCTAGCATCCCCCATCACCCAGGCACAAATAACTGAATGGTACACAAGGGCACTGAGCCGACCTGTAAGGGGGCTGCTGTCCTGGGCAAAGCTGAGTGCCAGAGGTTGCACGAGCATAAATATATATGTACGGCTTTTTCCTTGACAGAGGATTCGGCTGTTTCTTCTCTCCTGTCCTTTCAGTATGAGTCCTCAAATGTCGCCCAGACACAGCTCGGGCAAGATGAAGGTGCTCTCTGTGCAGCATTTGCTCCTCTGTGTGCCAGTCACTCCATATGCCGAGCGCCTTCATCTTTGCCCAAGTTCACACTTATTTGGCACTAATGGGATCGATAAGGGAAATAGCAACTGGACTAGGCCCTACGCAATGGACTTGTGTGCCTTGCCGAAGATCTGGCTCTGATGAGCATCTGGATACGCTTTCAACTATTGACCCCTCCTCCTTAAGCACCCGAACGCACATTTTACAGTTAGGCAGGAAAAGGGGCTATTTTCCTACAGAGCTTCAGTTTCCACTCGGCCTCACTCAATTTCCCCTCTCCCAAAGCAAGGAGGTGAGTGGAAATTTTGAGCCCTGAGCGGTGGTGTTGTAGGCACCACAGCACATGAGGGGCATAGTGGTTCCAAATATTCCACTGACAGGCCTGTGTGATATATGGAAGAGTTAGTGATGGGGATAGGGGAAGCCCCTGAATTTTTTTGCCTTGGATTACCCCACTTTCCCCTTAATGTGAGACATGTCCCTGAGAAAATGCCTACAACCTATTTTAAATTTGATGAAATGTCCTCAGAATAGAGATAAAACAACAAAATATTTATCTGGTATGAGAAGGGTTAATCCGGATAAGGAGAGAAAGAAGAGTCAGCCTCTGCATAAGTTAATCTAGAGAGAGGTAAGACAGCCACCATAAAAGTGGCAGCCGATTGGAAGAAAGCCCAGGAAATTGGAATTATGGGAACTGTAGTCTTCTCTATTGCTTGTTGCCTAGCAACACCTACAACTCCAGCGTGGTCTGTGGCATGCTCCCTGGACATTCAGAAAGTGAGCCGGATGATAGGGCATGAGGAAACAAGAAGATAGAGCCCTCCCTGACCGTTGTAGCCCATTTGCAGAGATATGTCCCAGAGCTTTCCCCATAAAAGTCAACAGAGCAAAGATGGCCACAGGTGGGCTCTAGTTCTTAAAGGGGCTGTCAAGCTAAAATCAATAGGCATACAAAGGTACTATAATAACCCAGACTCCCCAGGGAATACCTGGGGGAGAGTAAAAAAGATCTCAGTATTGGGGGGGAGCAGAAATAAGCCCCCCCCCCATAGCACCCACAACACACAAATAGGCATTACAGCAGAGTAAGAGTTAACTCAATAAATAGCAGTAAGGAATAACAGCCATCTGTGCTCCAAAGCCCCTCTAGAGAATAGAATAGACTCATAATGAGTGCCAGAGCACAGCCATGCTCACATCAGCCACTGTAGGGAAGGACAACTCAAACTGGGACAATTAGTTGACCAAGTCACTCAAAGCGTTACTTACCAATCTTCTGTTTTCAGGTTACCATCATAAGAGTGGGCAGAATCTCAAGAGACTCAGCAATTGGCCATGGAGTCAGACTTATCATGAAGCCACCCTCCACAGGACAAGAAAGGCCCACAAAACACCTGTGAACTGAGCAATCCAACTCCAGGGAAGCCCTGTAATGGTAACCCACCCAGTGGGGGAATATACAGCCCCATATCTAAGGAGAAAAATAATAAAAATCTAAGAAAAAACAAGATGGCCACTGCACTCCAGCTGCTTTGCAGGACATATACATTCAGGAGGACACCTAAATTCTGAGAGAATGTATGTGGTGCGATTGACCTGCACGCCATACTGTGCACCCAACAGAGGTAAATGCCTTCAGAATTACATTACAAACAAATTACTCATACAACATTTTTTTTTATTCTCTTTACAATTCACAAAACGTATTTTAGGTTTACACATCCACTTTAAAGAAATTAACCAGACCTCCTGCAATTGCAAGGAAAGCAAATGCCAGGACCAATTTTGACAGTAAAGAAGCTATAATCACTGGTACATTTGCTTTTTTTCTTTATCTAACAATTTGGTGCTTGTCTGTCAAATCCAAGATAAACATTGGGAGATACCATCTCCACAAATGAAGGGGAGAATATCTTCACTGCTATTATTAGCCTTGGAATCTATAACTTTAGAAAAATAAACATTAATGTACTATATGTTTTACCTTAAAAACTACTACAATACACTGTATGTAAAGATTTATTGTTAATAAACAAGTTATGAATTGTCATGTCTCCCCCTTCTTGATAATGATACTATACGTATAAAATAGTGATTTGCCATTTTTCACTTCAGATTGTTGAAAACATCGGAAACGGTAAGCAGCATTTTGAATTGTTTTATATTTGCTTATTGAATTGCAAATGCCATTTTAATGAGGATGTTGTTTCTACAAAAATATATATAAAACTAGCAATGTGGGATGGCGCTGCCCGTCAGGATATATAGGGAATTAATGCACACACATGGATGCAAGACAAACACACACAGAGACACACACACGCATGCACTGAGATGCATAAAAATCGACACTGTCATACACACTTACATGCAATGCACAACATGAAGACACATAGAGTGTGATACAGACCTGCAACACACACAGTGAGGAACACACAGACACACACAGAGACACACACACAGAAGTGAGTCATAAGGGGGTGACTTATTTATCATTGTAATGAGTTTGTGTTTGTACTTATGCCTCCACTGTGGCATTCATTCATATAGTTGAAATGCATGTGGTGATTGCACATACTATGGTGGAAGGTGGATTGTGCTGGCTCCCGGGGTGTGAATGAGTTTGAGTGAGTGTGTGTGAGTGGCATTCATTCATGTAGTTGAAATGCATGTGGTAATTGCACATACTATGGTAGAAGGTGGATCATGCTGGCTCCCAGAGTGTGAGTGAGACTATGGTGGAAGGTGGATCGTGCTGGCTCCCGGGGTGTGAGTGTGAGTGATTGCGTGTGAGTGATTGCGTGTGAGTGATTGCGTGAGTGAGTTAGTGAGTGTGTGTGATTGAGTGAGAATGTGTGAGTGAGTAAGAGAGTGAGTGGGTGTATGAAAGTGAGTGAGAGTGTGAGTGTGTGTGTGATTGAGTATGAGTGAGTGTGTGAGTGAGAGTGTATGTGAGTGTGTGTGAGTGAGAGTGTGTGTGAGTGAAAGTGTGTGTGAGTGTGTATGATTGAGATTGAGTGTGTGTGTGTGTGTGTGTGTTTTTTGGCTGATGTGTGTCTGTGGTGTAGGAGCGAGTGGCAGCCATTTTGTTTTTTCAGGTACTTGGATAGAGGTGGGCGGGCTGGATAGTGGGGGCAGGCCAACTCCCTGCATGATTTAAATCACTCCCCCAATGGGAGCAGTAACTCCTCCTTACTTAACCCTTTGAGTGCCAGGGGGTTACGCAACGCATTGCAAAGCTGGCACTCAAAGGGTTAAGTTATGGTAACACAGCAATATAATACACAGTGGCTCCAGGGACGGCCCTAACATGGGTCCTGGTGGGTCTATGGTCCCAGGAGGCACTTTGACTGGGGCGGCAATTTGCCGCCCACTGTATGTCAGCCAGCCGCCAGGTCTGTGTCCACATGGCACAGGACAAAGAGTTTTGACTCCCTCCTGTGAGCGGCGCGCCTGCTGTGACAGTAATTAGTGTGGCTCAGCCTCAGTCTGTCAACCTGACTGAGGCTGAGCCAGACTAATCACTGTCACAGCAGGTACACTTGGCAGGGTGCCTCCTGCAAAAAGAAAAAAAGCTTGCCGGCAAAGGCGCTGACTTAACAGCCACTCTGCGGGCGGGCTGTCAGCTTGCGCACAGACATCCTCCCATGTTTCCTCTCTCACTCCCCGCGCTGTACTGAGGTCAGAGCGCCGGGACTCACGTGACCTGCCGGCGCTCAGACATCAGACCACGTGGGGAGTGCGAGAGGCAGCATGGGAGGATCAAGCTGCCTGCCATTAGACACCAGGGCGCTGGACAACTGTGGGTGCAGGCGGGGGTAAGTCCTGGGTGGGCAATGGGGCATGTGCTGGGGTAAGTCCTGGGTGGGCATGTCCTGGGGTGCTGGGGTACGTCCTGGGAGGGCAATGGGGCATGTCCTGGGGTAAGTCCTGGGTGGGCATTGGGGCATGTTCTGGGGTGCTGGGGTAAGTCCTGGATGGGCAATGGGGCATGTCCTGGGGTGCTGGGGTAAGTCCTCTGGTGGGCATGTCCTGGGGTGCTGGGGTAAGTCCTGGGTGGGCAATGGGGCATGTCCTGGGGTGCTGGGTAATTCCTGGGTGGGCAATGGGGCATGTCCTGGGGTGCTGGGTAATTCCTGGGTGGGCAATGGGGCATGTCCTGGGGTGCTGGGGTAAGTCCTGGATGGGCAATGGGGCATGTCCTGGGGTGCTGGGGTAAGTCCTGGATGGGCAATGGGGCATGTCCTGGGGTGCTGGGGTAAGTCCTGGGTGGACATGTCCTGGGGTGCTGGGGTATGTCCTGGGTGGGCAGTGGGGCATGTACTGTGGTAAGTCCTGGGTGGGCAATTGGGCATGTCCTGGGGTGCTGGGGTAAGTCCTGGGTGGGCAATGGGGCATGTCCTGGGGTGCTGGTTAATTTCTGGGTGGGCAATGGGGCATGTCCTGGGGTGCTGGGGTAAGTCCTGGATGGGCAATGGGGCATGTCCTGGGGTGCTGGGGTAAGTCCTAGGTGGGCATGTCCTGGGGTGCTGGGGTATGTCCTGGGTGGGCAGTGGGGCATGTACTGGGGTAAGTCCTGGGTGGGCAATGGGGCATGTCCTGGGGTGCTGGGGTAAGTCCTGGGTGGGCAATGGGGCATGTTCTGGGGTGCTGAGGTAAGTCCTGGGTGGACATTGGGGCATGTCCTGGGGTGCTGGGGTAAGTCTTGGGTGGGCATGTCCTGGGGTGCTGGGGTATGTTCTGGGTGGGCAATGGGGCATGTGCTGGGGTAAGTCCTGGGTGGGCAATGGGGCATGTTCTGGGGTGCTGAGGTAAGTCCTGGGTGGGCAATGGGGCATGTGCTGGGGTAAGTCCTGGGTGGGCAATGGGGCATGTCCTGGGGTGCTGGGGTAAGTCCTGGGTCAGCAATATGGGTGCATATTTTAATGGGCTTCTGGCAGTGGCATATTTAATGGGCAAACTGGTTGTGGCATATGGAGGACAGACAGAGGTTGGAAGAGAAGAGAGACAGACAGAGGTTGGAAGAGGAGAGAGACAGACAGACATGGAGGAGAGAAAGACAAAAGAGGAGAAGATACATGGCAAAGAGACACATGGGGAGAGGAGAGACATGTATGACATGGTGAAGAGAGAGACAGACATGAGTGGGATGGAGGGAAGGAGAGAGACATGGGTGGCATGGAGGGAGAGAGAGAGAGACATAGGTGGCATGGAGGGGGAGAGAGAGACATAGGTGGCATGGAGGGGGAGAGAGAGACATAGGTGGCATGGACAGAGAGAGAGACAGACATGGGTGGCATGGAGGGAGGGAGAGAGAGAGACATGGGTGGCATGGAGGGAGAGAGAGAGACATGGGTGGCATGGAGGGAGGGAGAGAGAGAGAGACATGGGTGGCAGGGAGGGAGAGAGAGAGAGAGACATGGGTGGCATGGAGGGAGAGACATGGGGGGAGACAGATATAGATGGTGTTTTATAACTGTCCATTTTTTTTTAGTCTGCAGCACAGTTAGATAGCAATCTTTCACACAGGACACCACTTTAACAATTTCATAACCAGGGATGTCTGCTCCTGTACGGTTAGATTTTATAATCCTCTGAGTACAGGAGCAGAAAATTCTAACCCTTTGAGTACAGGAGCAGACATCCCTAGTTATGAAAGGGTTAAAGTGGTGTCCTATGTGAAAGATTGCTATATAACACTGCTGCAATTGCAAAAAAAAAAAAAAAAATGGAGAGTTTTAAAATATCATCTAAAATGTGCAGTTCTTCCATTTGTCTTCACATTATACTAACTGCACAGGGAATGTAACCAGGGGAGTTGATTGGCTTTTAAAGACCTGGGGCTTAACCCTTAGTATGCCAGAGGGGTATGCAGCGCATTGCAATGCACTGCATACCCCTGCACTCAAAGGGTTACATTTGCTTAGAGCAGCCACATGGGCGTGTTTTGGTGGGTGTAGTTTGAGGGGGGCAGCATTTCATCCTTGGACCCAGGCAACACAATGTGTTGGGCCGGCCCTGGGTGGCTCTTCAGTTGAGGCAGCGTAGCAATATGCTGAGGGAACAAATAGAAAGTGGTGTTTGAGGCTTGCCCTCTGTAACATACAGCAAAGCATCTCTCTCCCTTTAAGGAGAAAGGGCGGGAATCAGGAAGTGGAGGAGTGACAGCTGAAAACAGACAGTGAGGTGACTGAAGAGATGAAAAGCGTTAAATAAAAGAGTTGCTATTAAGTTTATCCCTGAGTTTGTATTTTATGGAAACATTACACCCTCGTACTGAAACAGAGTGTATGGAGGGTTAAAATTATCTGTGGGAGGTGAAACAGTGTGTTTGTGGGGTCATGATCCTGAGTGAGAGTGTGTGTGGACCAGGAGAAGTTATTGATATCCCCTACTTCAAGAGTGAGTGGCAGCTATATTTTTTTTTGTCAGTTGGATAGTGGTGGGCGGGCCAACTCCCTGTATGACAAACATGCCCCCATTGAATCACCCAATGGGAGCAGTAAAGTCCCCATTGAATCACCCAATGGGAGTTGTGTCTCCTAATGAGACATAAATTATGTAATAAGACATTCTGTTCAATGCGAGTTTCTTTTCTGAGGAGACATAAATTATGTTCTGTGTGTGGGGTACCATAAATTATGCAATGAGGCTTATTCTTTTACTAGCAATATGTGACGGCGTTGCCCATCATTGTAGTAGGGTATGTGTTATGTAGCATTTTTTGTTTGAAATGTTGTAGGTGGCATATTAAAGGTATTTTGTAAGATTTTTTGTGTTTGTTTGTATTGTACATTTCATTTAGCTGTATTGACTGATGATGTTTTTTTGTGTACTATGTGAAGCAGAAAGAATCATATTGCACACATACATAGACACACACAGATACAGTGACGTATACAGGCATTGATCATACATACACACGTACATACATGCGTACACACCCATACACACATACAGATATTATTACGGTCCTGTAAGTGCCAGAGGGGCAGGCAAGGCATTGCTTATTGAGTTTCTTAATCCTCTGGCACTGAAAGGGTTAACCAGCTGTCCCAGTATGTAGCAAGAGTCATGGAGTCCACAGTCCCTGAAGTGGACTCTGTACATGCACAGTCAGAGGCTGCCAGACAACCGCCGGCCCAGCTCCCTGGCCAGGAAGACACCTCCTGCCCCAGGCCTTGGCCAAGAGCATTACTAGGGACGCAGCCCGGGCACCGAGAGCGGGAACTGAGGGGGGATGGTGTGTGTGTGTGTGGTTGGAGCAGGGATGGTGTGTGTTGTTGGAGCAGCTATAGTGCGGCATGTATATTTTTTGTGCCAGGGTACTTACACAATGCAGGTGTGTGACAGCGGGCAGAGAGCGGCGGTGAAGAAGCTTGTGTGTAAGAGTGTGTACTACAGAGTGGCCCCAGCATGGTCTATCTCCAGCCCCTCAGCCACGGGTAATAGCCGCATCCAGCTGCTGCTTGTAGAGAGATCCTTGAAGGGCTGCATGACCAGGCTGTTGCGGGGTGGAGTGTTGTACTTCATGAAGGGGGAACTTGAAGGATTTGGTACTGGGCCTGCCTGCCTCTGAGCTACATTAAGCAGCTAGGCTTCCTGCAGCAGAAGCACATTGTGCACCAGGAGCCGAAAGCATTGTTGTGTTGCGGATACCAGAAATGAAGGTACACTGGAGCCGATCCCGCCCTCTTTTTGTTGGATCAGCTCATTGTGTGCCTCAGATTGGTGGAGGGACCCCTGCGGACTCTGTGCGTGTGTGTGGCTTTTGTGTGTGTGTGTGTGCTTGTGTGTGTGTGTGTGTGTAGCTTGTGTGTGAGTCTGTGGTGTAGGAGTGAGTGGCAGCCATTTTGTTTTTTCAGTGACTTGGATAGTGGTGGGCGTGCTGGATAGTGGGGGCAGGTTAACTCCCTGAATGATTTAAATCACTCCTCCATTGAATCACCCAATGGGAACAGTAACTCCTTACTTAAGCTGAGATAACATAGCAATATAACACACAGTGGCTCTTCAGTTGAGGCAAGGTAGCAATATGCTGAGGGATCAAATAGAAAGTGGTGTTTGAGGCTTGCCCTCTGTAACATACAGCAAAGCATCTCTCTCCCTTTAAGGAGAAAGGGCAGGAAGCAGGAAGTGGAGGAGTGACAGTTGAAAACAGACAGTGAGGTGACTGAAGAGATGAAAAGAGTTAACCCTTTGAGTGCCAGAGGGGTACGCAACGCATTGCAAAGCAATGTGTTGCGTACCCCTCTGGCACTGAAAGGGTTAAATAAAAGAGTTGCTATTAATTTGATCCCTGAGTTTGTATTTTATGGAAACATTACACCCTCGTACTGAAACAGAGTGTATGGAAGGTTAAAATTCTCTGTGGGAGGTGAAACAGTGTGTTTGTGGGGTCATGATCCTGACTAAGAGTGTGTGTGGACCAGGAGAAGTTATTGATATCCCCTACTTCAAGAGCGAGTGGCAGCTATATTTTTTTTTTGTCAGTTGGATAGTGGTGGGCGGGCTGGAGGGGGCGGGTCAACTCCCTGTATGACAAACATGCCCCCATTGAATAACCCAGTGGGAGCAGTAAAGTCCCCATTGAATCACCCAATGGGAGTTGTGTCTCCTAATGAGACATAAATTATGTAATGAGACATTCTATTCAATGCGAGTTTCTTTTCTGAGGAGACATAAATTATGTTCTGTGTGTGGGGTACCATAAATTATGCAATGAGGCTTATTCTTTTACTAGCAATATGTGACGGCGTTGCCCGTCATTGTAGTAGGGTATGTGTTATGTAGCATTTTTTGTTTGAAATGTTGTAGGTGGCATATTGAAGGTATTTTGTAAGATTTTTTGTGTTTGTTTGTATTGTACATTTCATTTAGCTGTATTGACTGATGATGTTTTTTTGTGTACTGTGTGAAGCAGAAAGAATCATATTGCACACATACATAGACACACACAGATACAGTGACGTATACAGGCATTGATCATACATACACACGTACATACATGCGTACACACCCACACACACATACAGATATTATTACGGTCCTGTAAGTGCCAGAGGGGCAGGCAAGGCATTGCTTATTGTGTTGCTTAATCCTCTGGCACTGAAAGGGTTAACCAGCTGTCCCAGTATGTGAGAGTCATGGAGTCCACAGTCCCTGAAGTGGACTCTGTACATGCACAGTCAGAGGCTGCCAGACAACCGCCGGCCCAGCTTCCTGGCCAGGAAGACACCTCCTGCCCCAGGCCTTGGCCAAGAGCGTTACTAGGGACGCAGCCCGGGCACCGAGAGCGGGAACTGAGGGGGGATGGTGTGTGTGTGGTTGGAGCAGGGATGGTGTGTGTTGTTGGAGCAGCTATAGTGCGGCATGTATATTTTTTGTGCCAGGGTACTTACACAATGCAGGTGTGTGACAGCGGGCAGAGAGCAGCGGTGAAGAAGCTTGTATGTAAGAGTGTGTACTACAGAGTGGCCCCAGCATGGTCTGTCTCCAGCCCCTCAGCCACGGGTAATAGCCGCATCCAGCTGCTGCTTGTAGAGAGCTCCTTGAAGGGCTGCATGACTGGGCTGTTGCGGGGTGGAGTGTTGTGCTTCATGAAGGGGGAACATGAAGGATTTGGTACTGGGCCTGCCTGCCTCTGAGCTACATGAAGCAGCTAGGCTTCCTGCAGCAGAAGCACATTGTGCACCAGGAGCCGAAAGCATTGTTGTGTTGCGGATACCAGAAATGAAGGTACACTGGAGCCGATCCCGCCCTCTCTTTATTGGATCAGCTCATTGTGTGCCTCAGGTTGGTGGAGGGACCCCTGGGGACTCTGTGCGTGTGTGTGGCTTTTGTGTGTGTGTGTGTGTGTGCTTGTGTGTGTAGCTTGTGTATGAGTCTGTGGTGTAGGAGCGAGTGGCAGCCATTTTGTTTTTTCAGTGACTTGGATAGTGGTGGGCGTGCTGGATAGTGGGGGCAGGCTAACTCCCTGAATGATTTAAATCACTCCTCCATTGAATCACCCAATGGGAACAGTAACTCCTTACTTAAGCTGAGGTAACATAGCAATATAACACACAGTGGCTCTTCAGTTGAGGCAAGGTAGCAATATGCTGAGGGATCAAATAGAAAGTGGTGTTTGAGGCTTGCCCTCTGTAACATACAGCAAAGCATCTATCTCCCTTTAAGGAGAAAGGGCAGGAATCAGGAAGTGGAGGAGTGACAGTTAAAAACAGACAGTGAGGTGATTGAAGAGATGAAAAGAGTTAAATAAAAGAGTTGCTATTAATTTGATCCCTGAGTTTGTATTTTATGGAAACCTTACACCCTCGTACTGAAACAGAGTGTATGGAGGGTTACAATTATCTGTGGGAGGTGATACAGAGTGTGTATGGAGGGTTACAGTTATCTGTGGGAGGTGACACAGTTTGTTTGTGGGGTCATGATCCTGAGTGAGAGTGTGTGTGGACCAGGAGAAGTTATTGATATCCCCTACTTCAGGAGCAAGTGGCGGCTATATTTTTTTTGTCAGTTGGATAGTGGTGGGAGGGCTGGAGGGGGCGGGCCAACTCCCTGTATGATAAACACGCCCCCACTGAATCACCCAATGGGAGCAGTAATGTCCCCATCGAATCACCCAATGGGAGATGTGTCTCCTAATGAGACATAAATTATGTAATGAGGCATTTTGTTCAATGTGTGTTTGTTTTCTGAGGAGACATATATTATGTTCTGTGTGTGAGGTACCATAAATTATGCAATGAGGCTTATTCTTTTATATATATAGATATATATATAGATAGAGATAATCATCAATGTTACTTAGATGGTTTAAATCAGTGTTTCTCAAACGTGCTTAGCTGTAGTGGAACACTATGGTAAATCCCCTAGGAATCCAAAATAAACAAACTTGTTAACCCCTTAAATGCTACAGAGGTCTCTAACACTTTGTTTTGCAATGCACTGCAGACCTCTCTACCATCCAAGGGATTAACACTAAGTCAAAGATATCTATAAACTAGTTGGTACCATTAAATTAAGAATACATATTGGTCTAAAATGTAGTAGACAGTCACATCTGATTATTATTTTTTTTTAAAAGGGGTTAGATTGCAGTACATATTACAAGATGGCATACTTTGAAATGTTTCAGTCTTTCACACATCCACTGTGATCCACATAAACACACATACAACAGTGGACACCCTAGTCTTGTTCAACCATCCATCATTACTTATATTTATTTTGCTAAATCCTTGTACTTATTCAGGAAACCAAGGGTTTAGCAAAAAAAAACCAACAAAAAAAACCCCACTGATTTAAATGTTATTTTTGCATAATACTAAAATATTTTGAAAATTTTAAAGAAATATTGTTTTTAGAAAAGGTGACTTCTCTATAACATATTGTAAAATACTTTAATAGGTTGAATATTAATTTAATCAACTAAATGCTAGAGACCTCTAATGTGTTACAAAATCAATACACTTGAGATGTCTCTAGCATCCCATTCCAATGGTCTTAGAAAAGGTATCACAACCTGCAAAATGACATCTTGAAATAATCTGGCAGGTATATATTGCGCAATCCCATAATCTGCTTTCTATGAGCTCATTTATAACTGCTCTTTGGGTATTAAAGTAGCCCTCTCAACCGAAGACAGGTTTAGTTTGTTTTACAGAGAATTATTTTTTTTAGAATAAATGTAATTTCCTTCGCAGAGAGTAAAATAATTTAATAGGCTGAATATCAGTTTAACCAACTGAATGTTAAAGGCTTCTCCCAAACATTGCAAAATCAATACATTGAAGATATCTTTAGTTTACAAGGAGTTATAGATCTTATAAGAAGCACCACAACCTGCAAAATAACATCCTGAAATAATCTGGTAGTTATTTATTGATCAGTGGGCAAAATAAGGACCCTAATACTCTACTCTCCAGGTGCTCATTCATAAATAATGTTTGGGTATCAAAATGAGATTGTCATTGTATTATAAGTTTAGTTTTTTTGTTTGTTTGTTTGTTTTTTTTGGGGGGGGGGTTACAGAAAATTAAAATCTGCCTATATGTTGTACTCCCCATTACTCTATATAGTAAACAGATTTTGAGAAATTAATCTTTATGTTTGGGTGACAATGTATCACTTGCTGCTAATGCAACACACAACATGCTGCACAACAGCACGGAAGAAGGGACCTAGGACTGGATTATTTTGCAGGTGATAAATGTTAACACCCATTTTATCAAACATTTTACTATTGAACTCTATGGGGAAAACTGGATATAAAAAGCAGTGATAAAATTAGCACCTGTCTCCTATTTTTTCTATGGTTAACACGGTATCACCCTTTACCTGGATTAGTTATAGCACGGTGTGTGGTAATATTGGACCAGAACAGAAACTAATAATCACACAGTACCAGATTATGCCGCAAACAAACACAGGTTAAAGGGATAGTAATGTTTCATAATAAAAGCAGCTCTAATTAATCATCATAGTATTTGGAGTTTGGAGAGTGTTATTTCAATTCTGTTATAGTTCAAGAGTGAAAGGATTGTATAACATACAGAAGGGTTAAATATTCTTAGGGTTAAATTGTTTGTGTAACAAGTCATTCCATATTTGTCAAACAGGCCATGTTAACATTATAAAGGGAGTCTGGTTATCAAACTGCTGCTCTGTTGCTGTGCATATCACGCCCGTAACTCCCCTGCCAATCCGTATGCCCCTTACTTGAAAATGTTATCCCGCCGCCCTACCCCTCCCACCCCTTGCTATGATGATATCCATGGCCCAGTGTAACCCCCAGAACTTAGTTTGGTGAATCAGTTTAGTACTGATTCAAAGAAGGGATTGAAGGGTACAGGGATAAGGTGTGTAATACTTATGTTCGGTACCTATAGGGTTAATAGTTACATTTGATTGCTTTGCAAAAATTCATGTACTAGGGAGGAAATCACTAGACTGGCTTATTCCAGCTTCTTATCTATGTGATTGCAACAGTCGTTAGAATGTTCAAAGCTGCTATGCGAAAATGAGCAAAGTTTCCAGACCCCCCCACGGGGGAGGAGATGGGATACTGAAGAAAATGTTATCTGCATTCTCTCCCCTTCCCCCCCTTCCTGTGAACAAGTTTTGCTTTTCTGTTTTTTTTATAATTTTCTGTTCTATGCTGAAACTGTGAAACTGTGCACCTCGCCCCTCCCTGTAGGGGAGGGGGCTGTATAGGGCTATAAATGCTATGTATGATAAGAATAAAGAGAGAGCTTGTATTGTATACGCTGTTGTGTGTGTTTTTCTTTGCGAACCATACAGGCCCCCGGTATACTGGTAATTGACATAGATTTCATAGACAGACTAATAATAAGAGGGTGAAAGGTATCTCTTCAGGCAGCGATCCAGGTAAAGATTCCCTAACAGTTTTTGGTGGAAGAATGCGGGCGGTGTGCATCCATGGGTAAGTGACTATATGTTGTCGCCGTCCCAGGGATCACACTGCCGTGTTAAGGGTTGAGTGAAATAGGGAGATAGGGAGTGAGTCTCTGTTAGTCTAATATATAAGCGCGCTATATAAACGATTAGAGGTTCGAGGCACAGGTATAGTGCCTCCGGAACCGGCAAGAGTTCGAGGCACAGGTATAGTGCCTCCGGAACCGGCAAAAGGTTCGAGGCACAGATATAGTGCCTCCGGAACCGGCAAGAGTTCGAGGCACAGGTATAGTGCCTCCGGAACCGGCAAAAGGTTCGAGGCACAGGTATAGTGCCTCCGGAACTGGCAAGAGTTCGAGGCACAGGTATAGTGCCTCCGGAACCAGCATAGTATTAAGGGTTCGAGTCACAGGTATAATGACTCCGGTACCAGCATAGTTATAGTTCGAATCCCAGTGCTCCGGAACTGTTGTTCGAGTCCCCTGTATAGTGGACTCCGGAACTGAAGTTCGAGCACAGAAGGTGAGGATTCCGGAACTACTGTAGTCAGGAATGTCCACAAGATTTGGCCCTTGGTAGTCTCGAAGGTCACCGTGGATGACCATCCGGAGACTGCCCGATAAAATAGTGGCATTTGACTACCGGTTATTAGGCAACAGAACACTCATTATCTATAGAATCTATAGGGTCCCTCTGTGAGTCTATGTCAATAAGTCTATTGTTCTGTCCTCTCTTGTCTGTCAAATTGTTTCGTGATACTATATGGTTACTATGCACTTGTGTTGAAATATGGATGTTTGTAGAGATGTCAATTAAGTATTGTATCAAAGGATATTAGAGGCTGAGAATAAGTATTGTGTTATTGTTGTTTCTGTCCCCGGTTCAGGTGAAGGTAAGCACTGGGACCGAGTGTTATTGCAGGTGAAGGTGAGCACCTGAATTTTACTTTTACTTTTCCTCGTCTATTTGATACTGTAATTGTATTGTATTGTAAGACTTGTTGTATTGTGAAAGATGGGTGGTCAAGAGAGTAAGACCCCAGAAATAGGTGAGGATTGTATACACTATGTAGAGAGACTGACAGGGGGTTCCTATTACACTATTCCATTCGTGTCTAATTTGGCGGGGAGTCTGGTCCTGCAAGATACCACCCACTGACTTTCTCCCCTGATCACTGGGAAAATTTACAACTGTCTCATATTTGTTGCGCATGGCTAACCTGTTTACATACATGTTATGTGTCGTTTGTCTGGGGTAGATACGTGCCCTGTTCCGGAGGGATATAGTAAGTGAGCACAGAAAGAGGGAGAGCGTGCCCACATCACCAGAGAGAGAGACTTGAGGGACTAAGTTTAAGTAGTTACACGGTAGGATACAGACAAGTAGGGAATGGGGGTCACCCAAGGGAAGCCCCTTAAGGGCGTAGTGGCCCGGGATCTGGTGATGTTGAAAGAGGGGAAGGAACATTGTAAGAAAATGGGAAAGTTATTCAGAGTGTGTGGATTATTGCTATCAAAATCAGGTACTAACACATTATGCATTCATTTAGTGACAGCTAGGCAGGGGTTAAGCCGCCATGCTTGTAAAATGTTGATGCTATGAGAAAGTTAGCGCAGCTCTGATTCCCCCTCCCTTCTCTTTCATTCTACCTCTCCCCCTTGTTCTCTCTGTTCTTAGATAAGACACAAGTAACGGAATTTCAAGGTCACCAACACTGCTGTTTTCCTAAAGGTTCTATTGTTAAAATGTTGTCTAGTAGCTGGGAACTAACAGCTGACAGGGGCAGGTTTTTGTACATTTATGTGGAAATGTATTGCCAGGATCAGGTACTGGTAGGCCACCAGTAATTAGCCTGGACAGGCACACGGTATTGGTTCTGAGATAAAATGTTGCAACATTTAGGTAAATTCAATCCTAATTTTGTGTAATCAATTGTATGGATCCAAGCAAGTAAAAATATGGATTTGTTAAAGAAATTACCAATGTGTTATAGATAATAGAACTGAAATTATGTTCTTGAGAAAGAAGAGGCAGGAATGTGGGGGCTGTCTTGCTGGAAGTGTCTGAGGGGGTTTTGGCATTGGTCTTACCGGTTCAATGGTTCTCAGTGATCTAAGACCGAGTAGTCCAGCCAGTCCACCCGGCACGGTCACGGGCACCCCTTCCTCTCCTGTTTTGACTTCTTGGGAAACATATATTTCAACTGAAGTGGTGCACCCAATGTGTATGTGTATATATGTATATATATGTATATGTTCAACTGAAGAGTTGTTGAATTGTGATTTAGCCTCCATAAGAACAAATTGTAGTTATGTATATGTGCCCTTTGCAACCTGTTAACTGTTAATTAGAGAAACAGCAATCCTGCTTTCCCTGAAAATGACAGGAAGGGGTTAAATGCATGTGTGCTGATTCTCTCCCACTATGAGACGATCGCGCAGCATCAGACCCCTCCCTCTCCTGTGTACTTTCTTCCCAGTTGTAATAATGTTATGGGGGAATGAAAGAGAAAGGATTGTTGATACATATAGGAAATTAACTTCTAATGAAATTAGAGACAGATAAGTAGGGACTGCAGATGCATTCCCTCTTAATGACGTGACTGATAATGTATTATTGTTTTACTGTTCTCTGATCCTGGGGTCCGTGCGGACATGTGGGGAACCTCCTTTGAATCTTCCTGGGGTGCAGTAGGTTGTGCAGCAGAGGGATAAGTCCCTTGCCGCATCTTTGCATGGATTTAGGGAAACACTGAGAGTGTGTTGAGCGAGCCAGTAAGTGAAGTAATGGAGAAAGAAAGGACAGAAGTTATGTACAGAGATACAGAGGGAGACACAAAGACTAGGCAGATATTGAAGGACCATGTAAAGTTTAATGCTTTAGCAATTGCAAGGAAAGTTGGCATTGTTGAAGCAGGTAGAAAGAATAATGTAAGTGGTACAGCGAGATCTAAGCAGGTAGGAAAGAATACATGTTTTTACTGTAAGCAGGAAGGACATTGGAAGTGAAATTGCCCCAAGCTGAGAAATAAGTATAGATATACAGACAGAAATCCCCAGGAAGAAGGTGCATCTGTTGGTGGTGATACAGACAGAAATGACTCACCTAATAAGACAGAATAGGAAGGGATCAGGATCAGTCTTTTTAGCATTATCCTATAGTGCAGGAGGGTGGAATTCATAGTGAAGAAAACTATCAGTATAGTAGGGGTGGATTGAATTCCCTCCTCTATGCCATATATACAACCTATGGAAGTTACCATAGAAGGGACTATGGTCCAAGATGGTTTTCTCCTATCAGAGTCATGCCCCATTGCACTGTTGGGAAGGGATTTGTTGACCAGATTGAGGACAGAGATAACTTTTGACGCTGACAAGATAGAGGTATATGTACCCGACTATTATGACTTGACTTTCCAGATGGCACTGAGACACACTTCCCAGGATAGTCATGATTCAGACATCCCGGAGGAGGTTCTGCGCTCAGTGCCCTCTGCTGTTTGAGCAGCTGGAAGGCCAGGGGTTGGTAGAGATGCCCGACCCGTTATTGACTTGCAGCCTAATGCAGGACCGGTCTAGGTCAGATAGTACCCCATCAGCAAAGAGGCTAGGCAAGGGTTAAGCTAATAGTGGCCAATATTTTGACTGAAGGATTGTATGACAAACTGACTATGATTCTCCTGATACGATAGTATGGGATGAGCTGAAGCGGGTGCTGATGTTCGCCCCTGCTTTACCTCTGCCAAAACCAGTTACCCCATTGCCCGAGGACATAAATGATCCTCCAGAGCATGACTGTGTAGAAGCCCTGGAGGAAGTGACTTTACCCAGACCAGATCTGTACAAAGTAAGTTAGAAAATTGTTGGGATTTGTGTGATATATATTTGTAAATAAATTCTAAAATGTGACATATTCTAATCACTGGGGCCAGGCCATGGGCTTGGGTGTCATTTGAACGGCTCCAGATAGATTATATTGGGTTGCTTTGTAGCCTGTACTGGGATTTTAGTATGCTGTTGTAATAGTTGATTAATTGTTTACGTGGTTAGAGACATTTCTTTTGAAAGGAGCTACTGCGGGATCAGTAGCTAAGGTGTTAATAAGAAAAGTAATTCCAAGGTTTGGTTTGCTTCCAGTCATTGAGTCAGACCATGGAAAACATGTTACAGCTGAAATTGTTAAAAGTAATTGTGTCACTCTAGGGGTGAACTGGAGATATCATACCCCCTGGAGGCCTCAATCCTCTGGACAAGTTGAGAGGATGAACCAGACTCTTAAGCGCTCTCTGACCAAACTATGTACTGAACTAAGACTCAAATGGCCAGAGGCGCTTCCCAGTGCCTTGACTCACTTCAGGGTGACCCCTTCCAGATCCTTAAAAGTTTAGTCTTTAAGAGATCCTCTTCGGTAGGCCCTGGAATAGGATTGTGATGTATCACGGATCTACCTTAGAGATTGGTAATCAGCAGATTATGGATTATGTAACTGCTTTGCAGGATACCCTTTCTTTTCTTCCCAGATTTTCTGTTCAACAGCCTTTGCTTTCAGCTGGCCCAGTGCAAGTTTCCAGATTGGAGAGTGGGTATATGTACAGACATGGAGAACAGAGTGTTTGGAGCCCCAGTGGAAGGGTGCATCCCAGATTCTGTTGACAAGTTACAGCGCAGTCAAGCTGCATAAAGGAAAGACCTGGATATACCACGCCAGAGTGACAGCTGCACCAGAGCCTGAGCAGGATAAAGGCCCTGTGCCCTCCCAGTGCCCAGCAGATGCCCAGAGGGAGGCAGAACAGGGTGAAGGTCTGAGGCTTTTGTTCAGGAAATACCAGCAAGTAGGCTTATTGCATCGCCTACCTCCGTGGGACCAGTAAGCAGGCTTATTGCATCGCCTACCTCCGTGGGACCAGTAAGCAGGCTTATTGCATCGCCTGCCACCATGCGATCATCAAGTAGGTGTTTTGACGGGCATAATAATCCCTGACCACCTGCCTCCGTGGGACAAGACCATCATGAAGATCCATCCCTTTGGAAAGCTAGCACCCTCTGGCAGTGAAAGTGGCCTGCTTGGGGAGGTGCCCCTAAAGATAGAAAATGATGGTCTAATGTGTATTAACATTATAAGTGTGGGGGGTGGAAGGCTGGCTTATGTATGCAACTTATGTCTCACCCTCACTCACGTAAGGATTTCTAAAAGGCCACCTCTGCACTGGGGTCAGATGGACTGCAGAGACACCCCAGAGACCTGTTAGAACTCCAATGTCTGGATCTACTTATCACCAGCATGTTATGAACATTACGAACTTTTGCTTGTGCAACATGGTCAGCCCTACTGACGTTATGACCACTTGCCTCATCAGCGTGCCTGTTTCGCTAGCTGTAATCCAAAAGTATTATTGTTCTTTATGTCCTATTTAAGTTTTTTGCTTTGCCTCATTGCCAAAAGGTGTAGTTCCCCTGGGTCAGGCCCTTACACCCAGCATTTAAGGCACCTCCACAGTCCTGCACCACTATATGATAATGCCTTATCCAGGTTGTAAGATTTGTGTGAGTCCGGGTACACCCGGACTCAAAGAAGGGATTGAAAGGATTGTATAACATATAGAAGGGTTAAATATTCTTAGGGTTAAATTGTTTGTGTAACAAGTCATTCCATATTTGTCAAACAGGCCATGTTAACATTATAAAGGGAGTCTGGTTATCAAACTGCTGCTCTGTTGCTGTGCATATCACGCCCGTAACTCCCCTGCCAATCCGTATGCCCCTTACTTGAAAATGTTATCCCGCCGCCCTACCCCTCCCACCCCTTGCTATGATGATATCCATGGCCCAGTGTAACCCCCAGAACTTAGTTTGGTGAATCAGTTTAGTACTGATTCAAAGAAGGGATTGAAGGGTACAGGGATAAGGTGTGTAATACTTATGTTCGGTACCTATAGGGTTAATAGTTACATTTGATTGCTTTGCAAAAATTCATGTACTAGGGAGGAAATCACTAGACTGGCTTATTCCAGCTTCTTATCTGTGTGATTGCAACAGTCGTTAGAATGTTCAAAGCTGCTATGCGAAAATGAGCAAAGTTTCCAGACCCCCCCACGGGGGAGGAGATGGGATACTGAAGAAAATGTTATCTGCATTCTCTCCCCTTCCCCCCCTTCCTGTGAACAAGTTTTGCTTTTCTGTTTTTTTTTATAATTTTCTGTTCTATGCTGAAACTGTGAAACTGTGCACCTCGCCCCTCCCTGTAGGGGAGGGGGCTGTATAGGGCTATAAATGCTATGTATGATAAGAATAAAGAGAGAGCTTGTATTGTATACGCTGTTGTGTGTGTTTTTCTTTGCGAACCATACAGGCCCCCGGTATACCGGTAATTGACATAGATTTCATAGACAGACTAATAATAAGAGGGTGAAAGGTATCTCTTCAGGCAGCGATCCAGGTAAAGATTCCCTAACAAAGAGTAATTCAATGACAAAGTGTCTCCCTCCGCTCAGCCAGATCAGAAGGGAAGTGCCAGATAGACTGCAGAGAAGGACAATCTTCAATTACGATAAGGGAAAAAAGCAGAAAAACTTGTCAATGGGGGCAGGGCTTTCATTGTTCTCATAGGAAGAAGATTGTCCCCTGCTGTTATCTGTCTCGTCTTACAACCAGATTCCACATCTGAGAAAAGATGGCTTACACTAGGTAAAAAGAGCGAGAGGGGAAACTTTGCTTGTGAATATCTCTCAAACCATAAAGGTTTGAAAGATAAGACTTATATCGTTCTTCATGTTTTTTTTAATGCCTACAATACAATAAAGATAAAACAAAGTATTACCATCCTTTTAAGTTCTAAAAACTGAGTTAATTTATAAACAAATGGCTAGTACAACATTTAGATAATTTTAACTTATTTTAGGGTGACAAGTCCATCTTTATCGAAAATTAAGCGAAATTGAGTTTCCTGGATACATTAGGCAGGGAAATGCATTACAGTTCAGTTTAAGTTAGACTTTCCTCAGACAATGTGACACTATGTGTATTATTAGTCACATTATTACACACCCTAACAAAGAATACACCAGCTATGAAGTATCATACATATATTGTCTAAACATGATCAGTGATAATGGATAAGAAGTCAGGTTATAAGTATGTGAATATCTGAATCACTAACACACACATATAATATTGTGTTAGCTAGCAAATTTAAAGGAGCAGTAAACATTTTTTATGAAAAAATATATATTTTAGGGATTTTCCTATTGAGTAAAATAAGGGTACTCCCACTGCCCAGAGATTTATATTTCCAGAGTTATTACAGTTTAAACCCATGTTTTTTACATTAGCAGTGCCCTCTAGTGGCCAAATTCTAACTAGTTTTCCTGTTAGATTCTAATGGAGAGGAAAGTCAGAAAAGTCAGACATACAGTTCTCCATAGAATGTGATAGAAACTGCCTGTTACTTCCTATCAGTTAGAACTATCAGGACGTAAACACAGTAAATTCACTTCCTGATTATTTAAACTGCTATAATTTTTGAATAAAACATCTGACAGCGATGGGATTGACCTTGTTTTATTCAGCAGGAAATGCTCTGTAAAATATGTGTTTTCATAAAAAAAAAGTTTACTGCTCCTTTAAGCTATAAATATAATGCAGAACTAAACAAATGTTGTCGTCATCCCCCCCTTTCTCTATTCCCTGTTCATTCTTTCATCCCCTTGTCTTTAATTTGGAGCTATCACTCTAAGATAAGTTGATGTTGTTTTAATTTAAAGAGAATTAAAACCTGCCTATATGTTGTTCTAGCCATTTTTCTGTAAAATAAAGTGTTTATGTTTTGGTAGCACAGTATGGTACATCATACTCTTTCCCTGAACAGTATGATAATTAGTTCTGTTTTAGGACAAATACATTTCTCGCTGTGGTATTAGAAATTACCCCAGCGTGTAGGTTCTGTCTAAATTCATTCATAACACAGGAGGTGTGGATGCACAAATATGTTTCCATGCTCAGCCAAGCGCAGTTATATGCTCTACACTTGCCTAACACTAACTTAAACCTATTTCTTTACCTTGCTGTACATGACACATTAACAAGGAGTAGAGAAAACTGGCATAAATTTAAACCACTTTTCTGAGCATACTATTGGGCAGTCGTATGGGGCTTGCTGGTATTGAGATTGGAGTCTGTGTTCTGGAATGCACTAAAGCAAGAATATGGTCTATGGTATTAGTGGCACCCAGCAGTGTGTCGGATCTGCACTGGTGGATCCATACATTCACCCCAATGTGTTGTAAAAATTTGCCTAGTACAGTGTATGGTAATTTTTGCCTATAAGAGAAACTAATTAGCATACAGTGCCAGACTGCATTACCAATACTTAAATGTTAATATGGACTGTACAGTATACAGGAAGTATTTAATTATCCATAAAACTAAATCACCATATGACTAGTCCTCTTTAACACTGTCTCATTCAGTCTTTGAATAAAAATGAATTATAGGGATAGTAACGTCAAATAATGAAATCAATATACGACTGTTCCATTTAATTTATACTGCATAGCATATTTTTTAAATCATTTACCTGCATATTCTTATTGCAAATTGAGATAAAAGATTCCCCCTCCCGCCCCTTTCCATTATGTCATAAAGAGTTTCCCTCAGATCTGAAAGTTGGTCCGGATGGATCAAAATGAGGGACAATATTGTGACAGCATAAGGAAAACCCTTCCCCACTTCATCAATGGAGGAGGGTTTTCCTTATACTAACACACACAATATTGTCCCTTGTTGTGATCCATCCGTTCAAGCGACCGGCTTTCGAATCTGAGGGAATTCTTCATGACATAATGAAAAGGGGCGGGTGGGGGGATCTTTTAACTGGATTTGCAAGATGAATATGCAGGTAAATGATTTTAAAAATATACTATGCCTTATAAAAAATTAAATGGAACAATCGTATATCGATGCATTATTTGACATTATTATCTCTTTAAAAACAATGCACGCCAAATTGAATAAGCTAAAAAATAAAATTATTTCAAAGCTTATGTCAGTACAAATATTATGTTATTTTGATGTTCTTAACGTGTCCATGCCTTTGCAGTAATCAAATTATGTCATTTTTGTTTTTCCATTCAGGAGTGCCTGGAAAACTCATTGTAAAGGGAAAGATCTCAGTCAGTATACAAGAGGATGTTAAAATCACCTTACAAGAAGAAAAAAAAAAAAAAAGAATTTAAGCAACAAACAAGTTTATACCATTTTCTGCACCCCTGCAGAATTCACGCTTCTTAGAATGTATAGACTACATCCGAGAACAAGATATTCACTCATTTAGTTCTGCTTCATAATAAACATATTCTTTATTCCTAATAATTTATGGTACTTTACATTGTCATTCTGGGTTTACTTTGAATGAAATAAACTCATATTAAATAGAATCCATCATTAAACCTCTTGTTTGTCTTGTCTGTGCCTTTAATGTCCTATTATGCATCGGTACCATCACAGATTTCAGTGGATCATCGAAATTAAATTGCCCACCAAATCCTTACTAACATAGCGATAAGCATATGCATACTTTCAATATGCTGAATAAGTCCGGCATTATTGAAGAAAAGCAATTTCTTCAGCAGGCACCAGCACAGACATCATGGAGAAAAGGTACCTGTGAGTCTGCACTGTCTGTCCCGTTCACCGCCAGGATTGGTGAGTGTTGTTCCTTGGTACCTTAAGGTACCGGAAGGAACTGACAGCGCAGGCACTCAGAGCTTGTCTTGCAAGATCTGTGAAGCTGATGCCTGCCGAAGAAGTTGTTTTTCCTCAATAATGCCAGACTTCAGCTTAATTTAAGTATGCCTATTGCTATGTTAGTAAGGGTTTGGGGGGCAATTTTATTTTGATGATAGTTCCGCTTAAAGACCAGTGATGGTCCGGGCACGTCATGGATTGAATGATCACCTGAAGGTGCACTGTGATCATGCAGGAAGACTGAGACTGAAACTGACTGCTCCAAGAACGGAGCAGTCAATTTCAGTTTTACTCTCAGCGAGCCAGTACATATGATCGTTCACATGTGCTGGTTCAGCCAATAAAATAGCTCTGGTCCTCACATGAAGAAAAAAAAACCCTGATCCTTATGGGGTTAAATTATGTCTAGAGAAGTGGGTTCCAGCTGAATAATACATTTTCATTTCTTCATATTACATTATACTTTCTGTTTCTGCTTTCATGGAGGTCATAATTTTAAGTTATTCTGTTACAGGAGAAATAAGACCTCCTTATAATAATCCATCACTTATATTACTATGACCAGACAATCCCTATAGCCCTATGACAACAGTACATAACAGTATTTATGACTGACATTTCAATTGCAGTGACCAAAAAACAGGTTTAGAAGTAACAACTACCCAATGGCATCAGTTACCCTAAAAAGCATACTCATCCTAAAAGAAGTCATATCAGAGAATTCAAATGATGTATTTTTCTACAAAATCGCCCAGAAATGAATCTTTATGAACCATTATGGATTTCTAAAGAAAGTTATTCTCCAATGTGTGCTGAGTTTAAGAGCTACTTTGTGGCAAATTCAAAAATTATCTACAAATGTTGACATCCTTTGACTGCTGAGGTACACAGTGTAGCTACCAAACTTAGATCTAGCAAAGACACTGGAGTGGGTGAGAAGTGGGCATGTCCTCTGAGCTTTGCATCATTACTACCGCTTCATCAGGAACCATAAGGTCTGCCCCAATAGATATCAGTTCTTATATACCATAAAGCCCATTACTATTGGTCAAAAATGTATCTATAAAATGATATACCATTATGAAAGCACTTCATGCAATCATCAGCAGACTACCAATAATATAATGGTTAAGGGGAAATAAATGTATATAAACAGTTAAAAATTATATCAAAGAGTACAGTAAATATGTTAATCTGTATAAAATGAAAAACATGAATAATTGTGTCAAAGACATCAAACAAGTCAAATGTGTTGATTCACCGTGGTAATGATATATAGGAGCAAAAATATGGTACACACATATGGTACTCTCACCTGCTTCATCTTACTTTATCAAGTAGACTTGTGCGGTTCGGTTCGGCTAATTTTGGAATTCGGACAAATAAGGCGTATTCGGCATCATTCGGACCTTCCGAAAGCAAAGGTCCGCCCACAAAAAAAAAAAAATCAGAATCCGAAAAATTTACGAATTTCGGACGGCGCTTTCCCGCCTGAAACTATTACAATGTTGCTACATGCTGCTACAAATAGATGTGGTAAAACAGGTGCTTTACAATTCATGCAAAGTGCAGTTATTAACCACATAAGGACACAAGAAATGTTGGCATATTTGCTATGTGTGTGTTCACCCATAATTCCTATCTTTCTCATTTATTGCACAAACACATATTATATACCAAGGGCAGAAAGGTGACATTTACATATATAAGTGTATAGGGGTTTATAAAATACCTCTTACTGTCTCAATAGAGATTTAATATTATTATTAATTTAGTTTAATGTATTTTTTTTTATTTGTTACATTTTAATTTTTCATTGAATATTTAAAATTTTTTTTAAAAATTCAGCCGAATAATTCAGACTATTGCCTAATTTCGTCTGAGTCAAACAGGTCCGGTCCGAAATTCGGATCCTCCGAATGTGAAAAAAAAAAAAAAATTTGTACGAAATCAAATTTTATCGAAAATGTGTGCAGTGCACAAGTCTATTTTTTTAAAAATTCAGCCGAATAATTCAGACTATTGCCTAATTTCGTCCGAGTCAAACAGGTCCGGTCCGAAATTCGGATCCTCCGAATGTGAAAAAAAAAAAAAAATTTGTACGAAATCAAATTTTATCGAAAATGTGTGCAGTGCACAAGTCTATTACCTAGCCTGGTAAGGGGAAGATATTGAGTTTTAAAGAGATAGTAAACCCCCCAAAAAACTGTTGGCAAATTGATAGGACTAATAAAAAAACATGTAATGCCCTTATTCCTGTCTCTCAAACCGTTATAGTTTGAGAGATATAAGAAAATAGAGACCTCCGCTCCCACCCCCTTCTCATGCGTCCGCTGTATAGCGGATGTCATGAGATCCTGCTTCCGGGACCAGACGGCGGCTCTTCAGGAGCGCTGTCATCCAGATATCTAACTATGATTACTTCATCAGAATGGTCTGGATTCCACATTTGAGGAGTGGGGGCTTACACTAGGTAAAAGGGGCGGGACTGGGATACTTTATCATTCAATTACTCTTGAACTACAACCATGATAGTACTGAAACAACACTCTCTTTGGCCCAAATACTATGAAGATTAATTGGAGCTGTTTTTATGAAGCATTATTATTAGTAGAGTACTCTAAAGGGAAAATAAAGTACACACAAAAGAGCACAGGAAACCCAAAGAGGAAACCTAAGTGGGGAACACTTCTCCTTTTATTTGCGTGCTTTGGCTGAGGGCCCCCTGTTCCCACCATGCTTCATTCATCTTTCTTCAGTTAGTTGAAGTAGAGGTGCAAGGGATGGCCAGGTCCTTTGCCTTGGCACAGGACACACTTTCTGATAGGTTACTATCTGCAGGGTGGGGGCTATTGTTAGCTGGGTTCTCTCATTAAATGTTCTCCTATGCATATAGTTACTATATATATATATTATATGTATATGTAGCAATATAAGTAGAGCTCTAGTACCTCTGTATATAACAATATAATATAATATATACAATACAGATAAGATAAAACAATAGCAATGGATATCAAGTTAGTCCTTTCTGTATCAAAAATATAGCGCTATATCAAAAATAGTGAATTCACTGAAAAATATATATATAAAATAACTGTGGCTCACAGGTTTTAGAGTGTAAGTTCCACCATAAGATTCTAACTTAATTCTTGTCCAGAAATAAACAATACCTGCCCGGTGGTGTCTTATAATACAGCATATCAGGATAATAAATAACGGATGTGCGCTCCGATTTAACAGTGGTTAAAAAGGGTCTACACCTCTAATAAACAATAGATAAAAGAAGCTCTCCTACTCAAAAATCATTAAAAAAAACAATAAAAAAAAACTATTACATTTTAAAAAAAGGGGCCTGTTCTACACATTATGCAGCTTGCAATGATGGACAAGAAGAATGGTCCAAATGAGAAACATAACAGCATCCTACCACAATGACTGGTCTCCAAATGTGTTGAAGACCTCTAGCATTCAAGTAGTTAAAAATCAAGCAAGAACATTAATCTGTCCCCTACAGTGACACTGGTTTGTTTCAGAATGACTAAGAATTCGTCTTAGTCCAATAGCGTAATTAACGACTTTACATCAATCAACTGAGCCGGAGAGATGGCTCAGTTGGTTAAGGCACCAACTACAGAATCTGCTCAGACCGTTAGGTTGCAGGTTCTAGTCCCGGCAAGGTCAGCTCAGCCTTTCACCTTTCTAAGGTAGATAAAATGAGTCCAGGACATACTTGAAAACGAGAGACAATCTCAATGTATTCTTCCTGGTAAAATACTTTCACGAAAAAAAAACAAAAAACTTTAAAGGTGAACTTATCAATTCCTCCACCAGGTATTACCACAGGGTAGACTCATTAGGATTTAAGGTCTGGAAAGCCAGAGGGACAATTCTGAGGCAAACTGAAATACATTAGAGGGCACAAATTAATGTTCCAGCTTAGTTAAATGGAGATTTAACACCTTGAATGTCAGAGAGGTTACCAAATGCATTGGTGACCTCTCTCTAGCACTTAAGAGGTTAAATCCCCCATATAAATCAGTGCCAGTTTAGGGAATTCTTATTTGTTACCAATGGTACAGTTGGTTGTCTCTTTGCATTCCGAATAAGGGCTTAAAGGACAATTACCATGTTTTACTAAGTCTTTAGACTTCGTAGAAAGTCTGGGAGTTTGCTGTAAAGACAAAAAATGACTCCTTTCAGATATTTGAGTGGAGGGTGGCCAGAAAACTGACCTTAACAGCTGGATCACAACACAGAACTGCGTGGCTGTCAGCCACAAACTTTTCAAGTTGAATGAACTACGTCCATACACCTTTGTTGTTGGGCTTGCAAGCCTCATACATAAGGTCTATGGAGACAGAGAGGAAACTGAATGGTAAGACTTGCAGTTCAGTCTCTTTCCAAGGGACTAATGAGGGAACACTGGAGTCTCTTTTCAGAACCTCTTTGTTCTATTCTGTTGGTCAGTTGGGTCGTACAATGCAGCCCAAGTTCATCTGCAGCTCTTAGGGGTGGAGATCTGCCAACTGGACACCAAAGTGACAGCTGCCCGTCAAGCATGTTCTTGTAAAAGTAAGTTCAACCTTTTTTCCATTATAGTATTGTATCTTATTAGGAATTTGGGGTTCTTGTATTTGTTGGTTTGAACTAGAATTACTCACTTTTCTTCAGAACATAGAGTCCCAAGAAGGCAAGCATAAAATTAACTTTGAAAATATCTGTAAGCAAAGCACTAGACCATACATTCACAAAAGCTGGTCCTCGAGCATCACCAAAAGTATTGGATTTGCGGGATGGTTGACCTATTACAATGACTGAACCATCTGTGTTTCATTCAAGGAATCTTTAGAACCCACACGGCTAGTAAATAAATTGAGCTCTAATTGTCCATAAACCACTCACAAATTCAGGCTTTCATTATTTCTTTAAGTGGGTCCAAGACTTAACCATGAGGCACTCCACTTACATTAGACAAACCTGAAAAGGTTCCATTTATATCAACGCTCTTCACTTAACCAGTTTTTTTTATTGATCCAGACGAAGGCAAAACCTGGGCAAAAATGCATTCCTGACTTCTAAAGGGAATTGGACATCTCCCTGGATCAACATGCTATCTGCTTTCCAGCTGTCATAATTATCTATATTCTTTTAACTAAAACAGGTATCAAATATTGTAGATAATTTCAGAATGGAAGCTGCAAACACAGGCTCCTTAAGCAAAGAAACATAATATCCATGCCTTTGTTCCACTGTAAAGCCATTTTCCTCCAGTCTTAATGGTGTCCCGCTTGTGTTTTTTTGCTCTGCTGTTTGAGTAAAGTGTTATCCAGAGAGTTCTTTGTATTGGGCTTGAATATATTTGTAAATAGATATCATATCCTCTTTAGAGGTCTATTTGATATTGTAAACAAAACTAATGTTGGTAGTGTCTCTCTCTATAATTGAAATCTTCCAATCCCTTTATCTGATTTGTACTGAACTTTTTCCAGTTGCCGTAACATCTCTTTTAAGAACTGGATCCCAAAACTGTAAAATAATCTAGAGGAGGTCTTCCCCATGATTTATAAAGATGTAGAATTATATAAGCATCCCAGGAATCTATACCCTTTTTGTAAATGACAATACCATATTGGCTGTTGCAGCAGCTGAGTGACTTGGCACACTTTTGTTTAGTCTGTTGTTTACCGGTACTCACAAAAGCCTCTCTAACAAAAAATCCCCAAATAGTTATCAATTTAGTGTATATACGCAGCATGATTGTTTCTGCAAACTCAATGCGAAACTATGTTTGTACAACTCATCTTCCACATATCTACCCATTCACTGTTTATCCAAATCCTTCTTTGGAGAAAAATCATCCAGTTGTGTGTGTGTATGTCAATACATTGTTTAGTGTCATCAGCATAGACTGAAACATTACTTTCAAGACCCACTTCTAGGTCCATAATAAATAAGTTACAAAGCACTGGTTCCAGGACTGAACCTTGAGACACTTCACTTGCAACTTTAGACCAACTTGAAAATGTTTCATTTACAATACCCTTCTGCATTCTATCAATTAACCTACTGTCTATCAAGGCACAGATATAGTCTCCCAAGCCAATCCCTTCCAATTTAAGCAGCAACCGCTTGCGAGGCTACAGTAGCAAAAGTATTCTACATCCACAATAATACACATGTACAAGTTACACTTACCCTTTCACAGAATGCAAATAAATTAGTTTGACATCATCTTCATACACGCATAGTGACTCTCACTAATGGTATTACTGATCATCCCATAATCCTGAATACCATACTAGTCACTCGTAAATCTTTCCCACTATGTTAGTCAAACTTATAGGTCTATAATTTTAGATTTTGCTTCACAACCCACTTTAGAAAAATGATACTAAATCAGCTTTCCTTCTATCGCAGGGCTCTAATCCTGATGAGTGAATCAATAAATATGATGTGTGATGACCTATTACTGAATTAAGCTCCCTAATTACTCCTAGTTGTGTGCAATCATCTCCAGGTGATTTTCCTTATTGTTTTCCAGTCCCTTTTGGACATTGTTTACATTAAACTATGTATATGCCGGAGGAAATGTTGTGAACCTCTGTTTGCCCAAAACATGTAATTGTTGCTTTCTTTGTGGGAGTCCTGTAAGCACTAGTGGGGTCTGAAATTGACCACTTCAAAACTGGAGTGGTCGCTCTCAGACTCCCATTCGGCACACATCATAAAGAACGTGTGCTGGTGCATCAAACTCCTCTATGTGGTCCTTAACTCAAATCCACTCCTAGGATCTCTAGTCCTTAAGGGATCCTATGTCAATGTTTATTTTTTGCAATTTATCTACTTGTAGAAATGTTTAGGGTTTTTTTTGCTGTTTTTGCAGTTTTATTCTTATTAACAGTTCTGCTTGCTTACTTGGACAAACCCTTTCCACACACTCCTGGCAATGCCTCTTTAGTCTATATAAAGCAGCCTCACAAGCACTGCAGTTTGCTTCCAGATTCTCTCACTGTTAGAATTCCCGAGCACTGTATTTCAGTTTGATTCCTGTGTTTGACTTTGTTTCTGTATGCCACCTGCCTATCATGTCAGCTACGATTACAACCTTGTCCCCAGTCTGCCGCCAGACTATAATCTGTCATGTGTTCCTGTGTCACTGCTATCTATGCCACTTCTTGCCAGTTCAGTACCCAGGTCTTCAGGTGGGTGTCTAGAATGCCTCCTCTGCCTTTCTGGACTGCTTCCTGTATAGTCAGTTAGTGTGGAACCCAACTGCTTCTTTGCAGATACTAGTGCATGATGCATATGAGCATTCTGATTTAAAACATTGCTCCTTCCTCCCAATTTTCATTTGGCCTATTATATATTATCAAAACTATTTTGAAAATTTTAAAAACTTAAAATTATATCCCATTCAATTCTGTTTAACAATGCTTTTAGCATTGTACAATTGGCCTTTTTAAAAATTATTGTTATAGTTGAATCCTTATTTCTCATAACAAAATAAAAAAAATAAAAAAAATATCACAGCTACCTAAATGTTTCCTTACCTGCCTTACTGGACTATAATATGCTTTTTCTGAATAATCTGAGATATCTGTTCAATAATCACTATTGTTATTACATGAATTTCCAATTTATACTTCTTCCCAAATCATTGGAGACAAAGAATCTAATAACATTGTTTAATAATTTTTATATTTTCTTATTTCAAAAAGAAAAAAAAGATTGCATTTATACGTATCAGTCAAAAGGGTGTCAAATTCATCTACTTATAAATACAAAAATGTAGTGATTGTATGGAAAATAATGACTGTAGACAAGCTTAAGAGAGCTGTTTTTTTTTTTTCACATCCACAAAATACATTGTTTAGAGGCCTGCATGCTAATGTGGGTTATTACATCCCACACTAGTGGCAGCTCACCTAGATTCCTCAAGTTGTAATGAGTTGCAGTACAAAACCAAGCAATACTTATAGGGCAGAACGTTTGCGTTGAATTACTCCCTCTTCTGCATGAGCCTGCAGATGCCTAACAAGCTGTTGTCTCTGAGCATAACTTCTTTCACACTCCGTGCAGGCATAAGGCTTTTCTCCTGTATGCGTTCTCCTGTGCGCCACCAAGTGAGAGCTGTGATTAAATTTCCTGTCACAATATGTACATGCAAAAGGCCTCTCTCCTGTATGAATCCTTCTGTGGGTAATAAGGTGTGAATGGTGATTAAACGTTTTTTGACAAACTGTGCATGCATACGGCTTCTCTCCTGTGTGAATTCTCTGGTGTACAATTAGAGATGAGCTCTGACTAAAGCTTTTCCCACATTCAGTGCATGCATATGGCTTTTCACCAGTGTGGGTCCTCTGGTGAACAATGAGGTACGTGCTGATTGTAAAGCATTTTCCACACACCAAACATTCGAAAGGTTTAGTTCCAGAGTGGATTCTCTGGTGTTTCAATAATGTTGAGCTATCTGAGAAGCATTTCCTACAATCTGGGCAGGGAAAGGGCTTCTCAACCGCATGGTATTTTTTGTGTCTGACAAGATGAAAATTATGAGAGAAGCACTTCCCACATTCCGAGCATTCATGGAGAGAGTTTCCTGCATGCTTTCTCTGATGTTTAACCAAAAATGACTTCTTAATATAGCTCTTCCCACATTCAGAGCAGGCCAGGGAATTCTTTCCTACAAGAGCCACTTTTGCAACTGCTCCCGTCCTGTGATTTAATCTTCTTTGTTGGACTTTAGAATTAAACTTCTTTTCCCCAGTAGATAGAGAACTATGGTTTTTGTCTGGGCTGCTTCTATCACAGTTTTCATAGGTTTTTTTGATATGTTGAGCAATTGCCAACTTTTGTGGCGAGCTTGTTCCGTAAACGGATGGCATCTCTTTGGGTTTTCTTAGGTTATATTTACGGGTTATTGTGAAAGATACTTTTTTGCATACAGAGATGTACTTAAGTGGTGTTATTTTAAGATCCATCTTTGGTATGTCATTTACTATTTGAGGGACATCAGATATGTCGTCTGTCAAACCTGATGGGAAATAAATGGAGTATAGTTTACACCGTTTGAAAAACAAACTAACCAAAACAGCAAAGGCCATATTCAGTAAAACAGACGCAATTCTGTAGCAAACCAACTGCATCATAGGGGACAAATGAAAATACCCATTGACTTAATCAAGGTTTTTAATAGATTAATTTAAAAGATTGGTAATCAGGAAATTTTCTGTCGGTCTGCAATGGTACAGCTGCTTTGCTCCAGAATCACCTCTCTTTATCTTCCTGAATGTGCCCTCAGATTTTAAAATTAAATACAAGAATGTTTACAATTTGAAAGAGACTGGTGATAGAAATACATTTTTTTACTTATAGGTGTTTAAGGATATGATTTTTTTCCCCTCTAAAAAACACAAAAGACACAGAAAGAAAATGAAATATTGCTCAGTAACTTTAGGAATAATTTCCACCAACATATTTTAGAACATTTCAATTATATGTAAAGGTGGGAGATATTTGGGTTAACAGAGAAGAATGTATGTGGGTGAGAAAACAAGAAGATGACATATTCAGAATAAAGAAGCAGGAAATAAAGGTCCTTATGTGCAAAATAACACAGAAGCAAATCGTCTGCACCATAAGGGAAAAATAAAATTTCCCATTAATTTAAGGAGGATTTTCTCCTTCTCAATGCCTTAGAGACCTCACTAGCATTCACAAAAGCAGTAGACGGTGCCTCCGAGTTATAAGGTAGGTCTATCTAAGAGAGAAAAGGCAAAGAGTACACCATACTCCTCACATTCGGGTGAGAAGTGGAGAATGACCAGCCATGTGGTGGATATTAACTCTGCCTCCACACAGATATGATAGAGGGAAGCAGCTGTGAAACCTCTCAACTATCACTGGTGCAGCAGGGGCAAAGCACCGGTATCAAGCCATATGCGCGGGCCCATTGAATGCTTAAGATAGAAAATGTATAGAATTTTTCAGTAATTTGTAGTGAATTGGGGGCCCAAAAATGATTGTGCGCCAGGGCTCTCATTCCCTAGAGATGTCACTGTCCTCAATGGTTGAAGTCTCCTCTGAAAGAAGAAAAACCATCAACAAACTGCCAAAGCTAAAACAGGGGATCTAAGATTCTAATCCATATAACTCAAGGAAATATAAGCATTGAGAAAGAAATCAAAGATTGGCCAGAGCCAGAGACTCCCATATATGGGTAGAGAATCCCTGTTTTGTCAATCCAGTTTGTATTGGCCTACTACACATGTAAGTTGAACGCATATATCAGCTTAAGCTATATTGATTAGAATCCTGGCTCCCCAATTTTATTCTTAGATGTTTCTCAACTGCACTGGCTGCCCCTGAACTTTGAAATTCCCTCCCTATCACCATTCATCCACACTCATCACTTTCAAGCATCTCCTAAAAACCCAACCTACTCAAGGATGCATCTCAGTAACAACATTCTCATTGTGCACACGGACAGTCACATTAGAATCATTCTGAATTTTTCTTACTGAAGCCTTGTACTCATGATCCTCCTCCAATTGCCTCTGTATTTGTCACAATTACTAATTAGATTGTAAGCTCTTTGGGGCAGGGTCCCATTCCCCCACCACCCCCGGCTAATTATGCAATGATCACACTTTATATTGATACTCTTAACCTTGTTCTATATTTTTGTATTGTGCAATTACTATTTCTGTAAAGTGTAGTGTACAGGTATGGTGCTATATAAATAAAGATACATGTTCATTTGCGTTCAGGGGTTTAAAAGCCCTACTAAAATAAATAAGAGTTTGGGGAATTTTTGTGGAAACAGTATGATCCAGACTTGTTTTGTGCATAAAACCTGCAAAGAGTGTACAAAACAGATGCGAGAAATAAAATAAGACAACTGGACTATTCAGACACACAAAGGTGCTGTACCACTGTGAAGTGGTGGGCAGGAAATTCATAACCAATTAAATATTACATAATTTAATTGCATGATATGTCCCCAAAGCCTAGATTTGGCAAAATATGCTTATATGAAGACAAATCTGAAAAATGAGAACATGAAACATATTAAAGGAACTCAAAAGCTTAAAGAGGAACTTTCACTACACTAACATAGCACCACAAATGATTATTACATTAGCGCTATGCAAACACTTATTGTTATTTTCAAGTATAATTGCGGCTTTAAAGAAAAATATAGCCTTCTATGCGGGCAGGCACCAGTGAACAGTGCAGACATCTTGCAGAGCCAGCATCTCTGCATCTACGCTGTCCTCTCCCTTCAACTCCTCTTTTGGGGAGTTGAATGCCTTTGTGCTGAAAGCGCCTACTGCAAGATCTCATCCGATAACTGCATATTATATTATTCTGTTATATTTTACATTAAAGCAGCAATTATACTTGAAAATAACAATAAGTGTGTCAATAGCGCAAATGTTATAATCATTTACGGAGCTATGTTAGTGTAGTGAAAGTTCCTCTTTAACTAGTATTGTTATTAATATTAATTCATTATTGTATAAAAAAAACAAGGATTTTGTAATATACAAATATTCACTATCTGAACAGATTACCTCATTTTGAAAGCACTTAAAGGAGCAGTAAACATTTATAATGGAAAAAAAGGTGTTTGTGTTACAGGTCATTACCTACCAAGTAAAACAAGAGTACTCCCCCTGCTGACTGTTCTATTCAGAATTCAGTCAGACAATATTTACAATTCACTCTATAGGAGAGCTTAAAGGGATAGTAATGTCTATATTAAAGTTTATCTCTGAGTCTTCTATATGGTTTTTATAACATATAATCGCTGTTTAATTAGTTACATGTTTGTAGTTCAAAAGATATTAAAAGCTAAAGGATCCCTCTCCTGCCCCTTCTGACAGCGTTGAGCTTCCTGTCGGTCTGGTCCGGAAGGATGCAGCGAAGGACAATCTTCAGTAAGCAAAAAGAAAACCCTGCCTTACTTCGTCAACGGGGGCAGGGTTTTCCTTATACTTACTGACTGAAGACTGTCCCTTGCTGCATCCTTCTGGACCAGACAGAGAGGTAGCGCGATGCTGCCAGAAGGAGCAGGAGGGGAATCCTTTAGCTTTTAATATCTTTTAACTACAAACATGTAACTAATTAAACATAGTGGTTATATGTTATAAAAACCATGTAGAAGACTCAGAGATAAACTTTAATATAGACATTACTATCCCTCTAAGTCAATGACTATGGTTCTTGATAGTAAGAGATGGGAAATTCATCAGCTGGTGACAAAAAGAGAGAATTATATATTTGAAACATAGATAACAGTGGCTACCAATAATATAAAAATATACATTAAGTGAGTACTGAAACTTAACAACACAGAAATTAACCTCAGTGTCCCTCCCATTCCTTTTGGGATCCCAGTGGCTGAAAACTCATACATTAATAACCCAAGGACAGATTCTTCTGGCCCCTTTCTATATTTTCCTAAGAGGACAACTGTGTTGTGTTTACTTTCTATGTCCATTCTGCCAGGCTTCCTCTATCTTCTGGATGCATCTGAACCTTCCTCAGGTTCAATTAACTTGATGTAGCGAGCATGAACACTGTGACATTTAAGATTTAGATAGGTCACCAGGAAGAAACAGGAAGCCTGGACTGGATGATGGAGCCTCATGGGTGCTGAAGACAAAGAAGAGAAAGAATGGCAGGTAAGGACTACCCAGAGGATGGTTAGGAGCATATTTAAGTTTGTTGTCATCATTTTGCATTAGTACTTAAAAATTTTATTTTGGCCAACATTACCCAATGATATGAGGTTATGATAATTTTCCATCATCACATCCTTGTAAAGAGCCTTCTGTCCTTCATCCAAATACTTCCATTCCTCTTCTGAGAAGTATACTGCTACATCATCAAACTTTAGCTCAGTCTATAAAACAGATAGGATTGCTGGTCACTGTACTAACAATTCAAAATGTTTCAGATGCAAAGTTTTCCAAAAATTACGTATTGAAAGAGCAGTAAACTTTTTTTTAGTAAAACCTACATGTTATAGGGCTTTTCCTGGGGAGTAAATCAAAGGCACTTCCACTGCAGTCAGTTGTTTTATTCAAATGTTATAACAGTTCAAACTGTTTTACTCTTTGGAATCAGAGATCCAGAGACATAACTTCCTGAAAGCAGACAAGAAGTTTTAAAGATGTTACAATTGCGTTCTATGGCGAACTGTTGTCAGTGACTCTCCTGACCCAGAACTTACATAATAATAACTATCTGAAATTTGGTCACTAGAGGGCAATGTTAATGTAAACAAAACACAACAGGTTAAACTGTAATTACCCTGGAAAGACGTTTCTCCCGTCAGTGGGTGTACTCTTATTTTACTCAGCAGGAAAAAAAAATGACAATATAGGATTTTACCTAATGTTTTACTGTTCCTTTAAAATGGCACATAAAACAATTCCTAGAAATGAAAATATTTTTTTTAAAGATCATATGCAGTATCTGCATAAGTTGTTTTGAACAACAACTCTTAAACCTGAGTTGATCTATGGCAGTGGTCCTCAGTTTGTGTCGAGGTGGAACCATTTACTTTAAAATTAATTTCCTGTTAACCACTTAGATACTAGAGCTGTTACCAATGTACTGTTAAAAGTGGGCTAAGTTATATAGTGCATAATAAAATACACAATTGCACTGTATGAAAGGTTTCCAATCTTTCACAAGTCCAATGGTAGTCACGAAATCACACATACCGGTACACTAATGTACACCCTAGCCTTGTATCCCTGCTTACCATTACTAATATTTGCTCTACAGAACCCCTTGAATTTTAATGGTTTTCTCAAAAGTAATGCATTAAAAGCAGGGATGGTGATCAACAGAGATCAATTATTTGTTTTAAAGGAACGTAGCCATAAAAAAAAAAAAAAAATGTTTATTTGAAAGAGCATGCTTGGCTGTTAATATTTTGTATCAATCCCTGCTTTAGTTTTTTCCTTTTATTCTATTGAAACACTTTACGCTGTGAAGCAATACATTGCACAACACTCTGCTCCTTAAAAGGGATAAACTGCAGTTTGTATTATCCTTACGTGAGTGATTAAAGGTATCCACCCCCCTTATTAGTTCAACAGTTTTATCTCCTTATTCACTAGTTGAACTGTCTCTCATATCCAATGCTGCAAGGATGACAGATAGCAAATCGCATACAAAAACAAATGTCTGTTTACTTATCCAACTACATTTACTACTGCAACATGCACATGGTTTGCCCCAGAACGCTGCTTTTCTTTTGGACATACGCGGTCCCTTTATGGCTTAATAAGTACAATTCTGGAAGCTAAAGAGGTGCACTTTAAAAGCAATCCAACTGCACAGGACACAAATAAATCTCCCCTTTGAGAGTGCACGATAAATATTATAAAAAAAATCAATTTAAAAAAAGTATCTCCCAATATGAGGCTCAGTAGAAGTCCAAAATGATGTTTTTAAATTGTCAGTGGTAAATGAATAGCATGTCTTTAGATGCAATGATGACGTGAATGATAGATGAAAAATGGATGAATAAGCAATCCCCACTCCAGATGCTAAATCATAATATCCTGGATCGTTAGATGGCTATAGCACATGCAAAGAAAAAAGGGAAAGATATACAGAGCCAGAAACCTCATTTAAGTCTAAAATTAATTAATTTGAAACAGGGTTAAAAACAAATAAAAATGCTAGCATAAACAATTGACATAAATACTAACAATAATTACTGCAATAAATATAAGTTTAATGGTTCTTTAATGGCTCTAAGATAAAATAACTGTCTGGGGTCATGTATGCTGAAACACCTTGGTCCTCCGCCACACTCTGGCCCAGTCTTGATGGTCTTCTTTGCCCCACCAGTTAACAGCCTTTTCGATCTTGTCATCTCTTTACAATCCAGTCTCTGAGCTCAAAGTGTTTCTGTGCTCTGCCCCTTCAGAGGTTAGAGGTTCTTCCTACCCGAGATTTTAAATGTGAAACCACCAATCATGCTTAATCTTGAATTAAATTGATTTATTTATGGGGCTAATCCAATGGAAGGTCAAGGACAAATAGAATTACCCAAAATAATTATTACTGAGGTGAATTACACTGACATACATTGTATAATAGTAAAACATTTGGCATCTAAGAGCCATTAAAGAACTACTAAACATATATGAGTGTTTTATACTGTTTTTATTAATGATGCCAATTTTTGGTGTGTTGATTTTTAACCATGTTCAAGATAAATTAATTTATATTTAACCCTTTGAGTGCCAAGTGGGTACATTGTACGAGTTTGGACAGCTGTACCCGCTGTGCCAAGCTCGTACAATGTACCCACTAAAATGCGGTCACTGCATGAGCCGGTATAACCGGCATGCAGTGGCCGCATTTTAAAAAAAAAAAATGTGGGCAATCGTGGGGGGACATGAGGATCACTCCTCATGTCCCCCCTGTTATTGATCTCCCAGCCGATCGCGCTGGGAGATCAATAAAAGAAGAGGAGAAGCGCAGCTGAGGCGCAGCTTCTCCTCTTCTTTGTCTCCTACCCGAACTTCCGGGTAGGAGTGGGCGGGACCGGGGGAAGCCTCCCAGCGTCATCAGTGACATGTCACTGATGACGTTGGGGAAGTTTCCCCGGTCCCATTCACTCCTACCGGTGGTAGGAGTGAAAGGCAGGAGAGCTTTTGCTCTCCTGCAAGTCGCCATATTGATCTCCCAGCCGATGGCTGGGAGATCAATAACTGGGGGGACACCAGAAGGGGTCCTGATGTCCCCCACGAGGTCTGAGAAATAAAAAAAAAAAAAAAACAAAAAAAAAAAACGCTAAGTAGCCCTGTGAGTGCCGCAGGGGTCCCCAGCACATTGCTTTGCAATGTGCTGGAGACCCTTGTAGCACTCACAGGGTCTTTTCTTTGGGTTTTTTTTTTTATTTTTTTAAAGACCTCATTGGGGGGATCAGGGGGGATCCTGATGCCCCTCAATGAGGTCTATTATTAAAAAAAAAATAAATACAATTTTTTAACCCTGTGTGTGCCACAGGGGGGGGTCAAATGCACCCCCCCCCTCCTGTGGCACACACAGGGCTTCTATCATTACTTTGTTACTAGAGATTGTTGGGGGGCCATCAGGATTTGTCCTGATGGCCCCCCAACAAGCTCTGATTACAAAGTATTAATAAAAAAAAAAATTAACCCTCTGAGTGCCAGAAGGGTCCAATGCATTGCTTTGCAATGCGCTGGAAACCCCTTTGGCACTCACAGGGACATTTATTTTGATTCCTTTTTTTTTTTTTTTTTTTTAAGACCTCGTTGGGGGGAATCAGAGGGGTCCTGATACCCACCAATGAGGTCCATAATAAAAAAAGTAAAGAAAAAAAATTAACCCTGTGTGTGCCTCAAGGGGGGCCAATGCAGCCCCCCTTCTGCGGCGCACACACAGGGCATTTATCATTACTTCGTTATCAGAGATTGTTGGGGGGCCTTCATGATTGGTCCTGATGGCCCCCCAACAAGCTCTGATTACCAAGTAATGATTAAAAAAAAAATTAACCCTCTGAGTGCCAGAAGGGTCCAATGCATTGCTTTGCAATGCGCTGGAGAGCCCTTTGGCACTCACAGGGACATTTATTTTGATTCCTTTTTTTTTTTTTTTTTTAAGACCTCATTGGGGGGAATCAAAGGGGTCCTGATACCCACCAATGAGGTCCATAATAAAAAAAGTAAAGAAAAAAAATTAACCCTGTGTGTGCCTCAAGGGGGGCCAATGCAGCCCCCCTTCTGCGGCGCACACACAGGGCATTTCTCATTACTTCGTTATCAGAGATTGTTGGGGGGCCATCATGATTGGTCCTGATGGCCCCCCAACAAGCTCTGATTACCAAGTAATGATTAAAAAAAAATTAACCCTCTGAGTGCCACAAGGATCCAATGCATTGCTTTGCAATGCGCTGGAGACCCCTGTGGCACTCTCCGGGTCCCCTGTTTGTGGACATATATATATATTTTTTTACTAAGACCTCATTGGGGAGGGATCAGGGGGTCCTTATGCCCCTCAATGAGGTATATAATAAAAAAAATAAAAAATAAAACACAAATTAACCCTGTGTGTGCCACTAGGAGGGGAGTTCAATGCCGACCCCCTTCCTGTGGCACACACAGGACTTTTTATCAACACTGGTAGTCACAGATCTCCCATACACACTATCAAACACTGCCCCACCATCCTTGCTCCTCTGCTCATACCCACACACACTGCCTAATCCCTCACCCTCCCACATACTTTGTTACACTTGTAGTCACAGGTCCGCACGTACACCGGCTGACGCCCTAGCTTCTTTCATCTGTTAGCCATAAAATCACACATACACTGTTTGCTTTACCATTTCTGTTTCACTGGTAGCTACGCTCCTGTAGCGTAAATTGGTATGTCAACCCACAGCAGTGGGGTACCATTTTTCTTAGGCTGGCAAGAAGTCCTCCTAGGAAATCCCACGCCATTGAACCATTTTAGTATCTTTGAAGTGACTGATGTGTAAAACAAAATTTTATTTTTTCCTGTAGCACCACATTCTGGAAATAGTTGTGCCAACTAACTTAGGGGTAAAAAGGCAAGTGACCCCTCATTAGATGCGGCAGGTTGTCTTCTTTCCAAAATGGTATGGTTTATCTACCTTTTCTTCAATTCTGAAGGTGTTATAGTCATTTTCGTACAGGCAAGTCAGGTTTGAGAAAATGTTAGAAACATCAGAGGTTGTAGTAGGTGTAGTTTTCTACTTCTAGCACCCCCTAAGGTAGTTCAACTCATACCAATGGGGTGTCATTTGACTCCTAAGAGCACTAGCAAACAAATGCAGTTGAAAATTCCATGGTTTTCACAGCGCTCCATACATTTGAAGGGGCAGAAATGTAAAAAAATGCAATTTTTTTCCTATATCGCCTCCTTCTGGAAACATTTATGCACACCAGTATTGGGGTAAGAAGGCAAGTGACCCCTCATTAGATGCGGCAGGTTGTTTTCTTTCCAAAATGGTATGGTTTATCTACCTTTTCTTCAATTCTGAATGTGTTATAGCCATTTTTGTACAGGCAAGTCACATTTGAGAAAATGTTAGAAACATCAGAGGTTGTAGTAGGTGTAGTTTTCTACTTCTAGCACCCCCTAAGGTAGGTCAACTCATATCAATGGGGTGTCGTTTGACTCCTAAGAGCACTAGCTAATGAATGCAGTTGAAAATTCCATGGTTTTTACAAAGTTCCATACATTTGAAGGGGCAGAAATGTAAGAAAATGCCTTTTTTTTTCACTAGCGCCACCTCCTGGAAGCATTTGTGCATACCAGCCTTTGGGTAAGAAGGCACGTGACCCCTCATTAGATGCGGAAGGATGTTTTCTTTCCAAAATGGCATTGTTTCTCTACCTTTTCTGCATATCTATTATGGTTATAACCATTTTAGTGCAAGCAGATAATTTCAAAAACAAAAGTGTCAGGTTTACGTACGTGTTCCTAGCACCCACATATTCTATGTTAACCCACACAAATAGGCTACCATTTTTCTCATGTTGGTAGCAGGTACTGAATACAGCAGGAAATGTTATGGTTTTCAAAGATTTTAGTATCTTTGAAGTGGTGGAAATGTAAAAAAACATGTATTTATTCCCATAGCGCCACCTTTTGGAAATATTTGTGCACTTCAGCCCAGGGGGTAGAAAGGCAAGTGACCCCTCATTTGATGCGGGAGAATGTCTACTTTCCAAAATGGTATACCTTTTATACCTTTCCTTCATGTCTCTAACAGTTATGGACATTTTAGTACAAGCCGCCATTTTCGAAGAAGCAAACAGGTAGGTGTAGTGATGTGCTTCTGGCACCCCTAAGGTAGGTCGACTCATTCCAGTGGGGTGTCATTTTTCTCCTAAGAGCACTAGCTAATGAATACAGTTGGAAATGCCATGGTTTGCACAAATTTCAGTACATTTGAAGGGGCAGAAATGTAAGAAAATGCCTTTTTTTTTCATTAGCGCCACCTTCTGGAGGCATTTGTGCTCTCCAGGCTTGGGGTAACAAAGCAAGTCACCCATCAATAGATGCGGCAGGGTGTCTTCTTTTCAAAATGGTATGGTTTGTGTACCCTTTCTTCACTTCTGTAGTTGTTATAACCATTTGGGTACAGACAAGTAATGTTTGAGAAAATGTTAGAAAAATTTGAGGTTGTAGTAGGTGTCATTTTGCACTTCTAACGCCCCCTGAGGTAGTTAAACTCATACCAATGGGGTGTCATTTTTCTCCTAAGAGCACTAGCTAATGAATACAGTTGGAAATACCATGGTTTGCACATATTTCAGTACATTTGAAGGGGCAGAAATGTAAGAAAATGCCTTTTTTTTTCATTAGTGCCACCTTCTGGAGGCATTTGTGCACTCCAGGCTTGGGGTAACAAGGCAAGTCACCCATCATTAGATGCGGCAGGGTGTCTTCTTTTCAAAATGGTATGGTTTGTGTACCCTTTCTTCACTTCTGTAGTTGTTATAACCATTTGTGTACAGACAAGTAATGTTTGAGAAAATGTTAGAAAAATTTGAGGTTGTAGTAGGTGTCATTTTGCACTTCTAACGCCCCCTGAGGTAGTTAAACTCATACCAATGGGGTGTCATTTTTCTCCTAAGAGCACTAGCTAATGAATACAGTTGGAAATACCATGGTTTGCACATATTTCAGTACATTTGAAGGGGCAGAAATGTAAGAAAATGCCTTTTTTTTTCATTAGTGCCACCTTCTGGAGGCATTTGTGCACTCCAGGCTTGGGGTAACAAGGCAAGTCACCCATCATTAGATGCGGCAGGGTGTCTTCTTTTCAAAATGGTATGGTTTGTGTACCCTTTCTTCACTTCTGTAGTTGTTATAACCATTTGTGTACTGACAAGTAATGTTTGAGAAAATGTTAGAAAAATTTGAGGTTGTAGTAGGTGTCATTTTGCACTTCTAACGCCCCCTGAGGTAGTTAAACTCATACCAATGGGGTGTCATTTTTCTCCTAAGAGCACTAGCTAATGAATACAGTTGGAAATACCATGGTTTGCACATATTTCAGTACATTTGAAGGGGCAGAAATGTAAGAAAATGCCTTTTTTTTTCATTAGTGCCACCTTCTGGAGGCATTTGTGCACTCCAGGCTTGGGGTAACAAGGCAAGTCACCCATCATTAGATGCGGCAGGGTGTCTTCTTTTCAAAATGGTATGGTTTGTGTACCCTTTCTTCACTTCTGTAGTTGTTATAACCATTTGTGTACTGACAAGTAATGTTTGAGAAAATGTTAGAAAAATTTGAGGTTGTAGTAGGTGTCATTTTGCACTTCTAACGCCCCCTGAGGTAGTTAAACTCATACCAATGGGGTGTCATTTTTCTCCTAAGAGCACTAGCTAATGAATACAGTTGGAAATACCATGGTTTGCACATATTTCAGTACATTTGAAGGGGCAGAAATGTAAGAAAATGCCTTTTTTTTTCATTAGTGCCACCTTCTGGAGGCATTTGTGCACTCCAGGCTTGGGGTAACAAGGCAAGTCACCCATCATTAGATGCGGCAGGGTGTCTTCTTTTCAAAATGGTATGGTTTGTGTACCCTTTCTTCACTTCTGTAGTTGTTATAACCATTTGTGTACTGACAAGTAATGTTTGAGAAAATGTTAGAAAAATTTGAGGTTGTAGTAGGTGTCATTTTGCACTTCTAACGCCCCCTGAGGTAGTTAAACTCATACCAATGGGGTGTCATTTTTCTCCTAAGAGCACTAGCTAATGAATACAGTTGGAAATGCCATGGTTTTCACAAATTTCAGTACATTTGAAGGGGCAGAAATGTAAGAAAATGCCTTTTTTTTCATTAGCGCCATCTTCTGGAGGCATTTGTGCACACCAGGCTTGGGGTAAGAAGGCAAGTTACCCCTCATTAGATGCGGCAGGTTGTCTACTTTTCCGAAATATATAGTTTTATATAGTTATTCCACTGTTTTAGGGTAGTTTTACCACAAAAACCCTAGAATGCGCATATTAGTTTATAAAGTTGAAAATGTCATTTTGCGCTGCTGGTGATTAGGGCTCTACGCTAGCCATGGACGTAGGTAAAACTATACAAATTTGGTATTTTTTTACTCAGGGGACTCGAGGCTTTTTCAAATAATTGAAACTTTTTCAATCAAGGTAAATATTTTTGATACATAGTATGTGATTTTAGCAAAATGAGTAAATTTTCACTTTTTTTTGTCATTATGACATCATAGCTTTTTGCACGATGTAAAATTCTCTTCATGTAAGGTATCACAAGAAAGCTCAATTCGTTCTGAAAAAAACAATATATAGTTTTCCATATGTAACTAAAAATCCCCAGAGGAAATCAAGCCTAAACGGAAGGATAGCAAAAATGTTGAAAAAGTGTCTGGCCTGCAGGGTTCAGAAAATGGCCCGAGCCTCTGGCACTGAAGGGGTTAATAGTACAACTGAAAGAGGTTTTTGGCATGTCTCTTTTTTTCTAAGACAGGAAATCCCTGTACAACGTGCCATAATTCATATAATACATACATTTAAATAGCTCAGAACTTAGTTTTTGAAGTACCAAAATGACTATTGCAACATATAGGTGTTTTTTAGTGTTTCAAAATCACCAAAGTCCCATAACTATATTGTTATCTAATGAACAATGGGCAGTTTGTATGCTAGGCAAGCAAAAACAAGTTTCTTTAAAGAAATGTAATGAATATTATAATAGTTTTATTAAACACAGAAAAGTAAAATGTTACTTATTGTCTTAAAAAGGCCGACTGCAGACTGAACACAATAGCGCAATTTACCAAAAGGAGGTATAGAAAAAAACTTAAAGAAAATAATATATGTATAGCGGGGCACACACATACTTACTTGAGGAGAGAAGTTTGACTGGTTAAGTCTTCTGCTGCATTTACCACGGACTGTCTTAGACACCCTCAATCCAAACTGTTTAGCCGTCATTCTATGGATCTGTGGAACATTTTAAGCCAAATCAGCAGATTGTGTGGAGTTTTCACAGACATTTGACATGTGCAGATACTCAGAACTAGTCTTCCAATAAAACATGCTATCTTCCGAACGTGTGTTATTGCTTAGGTGTAAGATTGCAGTCCGACACTTGGGGGGGGGGGCACAGAGAGTACATCATGGGCTTTGAACGTATTGTTTTTTGTGGTGGAGAGGTGGTGGAGAGAAGAAAGCAATACATTTTGGGTAAGGCATAAATATAAATATAAAAAAAAAATTCCAGAAGTTTCCACTGATTTATTTCCTTTTTACTATGCCTTTAATTAAAAAAAATATATTTTTATTTTAGAAATATCATTGACTAGTATGAAAGCCTGTGTACACAGGCTAAAGTGCCACCCAGAGGCCCCAGCTGCTGCCCTAGAGCCAGGAGCAGAGACAGGCGGTGAGCTGTTAGGAGCTCCCTGCTCCAGAACAGAGCGTACTGCGCATGACTGCATCGTTCCGGCAGTCTCTACTGCTCTTGACTGCATCGTTCCGGCAGTCTCTACTGCGCGTGACTGCATCGTTCCGGCAGTCTCTACTGCGCGTGACTGCATCGTTCCGGCAGTCTCTACTGCGCGTGACTGCATCGTTCCGGCAGTCTCTACTGCGCGTGACTGCATCGTTCCGGCAGTCTCTACTGCGCGTGACTGCATCGTTCCGGCAGTCTCTACTGCGCGTGACTGCATCGTTCCGGCAGTCTCTACTGCGCGTGACTGCATCGTTCCGGCAGTCTCTACTGCGCGTGACTGCATCGTTCCGGCAGTCTCTACTGCGCGTGACTGCATCGTTCCGGCAGTCTCTACTGCGCGTGACTGCATCGTTCCGGCAGTCTCTACTGCGCATGTGCTGTTACGCACACAGGGAGCTTCACAAGCTAGCACTTTATGTTATAAAAAAACAAGACAAGACACTAACCATCCACTATGACTTTACTTAATCTGCAAGTGTAAAGTCAGATTGCCAATACCTTTATTATTCTTTTATTTTCACCTATAAGTTTACACTTTTATGCCCCTAATAACGAGTTCCATGGATCTGCTTCCAGACAGATTTCTGTCAGGGACTGTGAAAGCAGACACAGTGCTGCAATATAAAAAAAAAAGTTAATAATATAATATAGAAAAGTGTGTCTCCAGTCTGGTACATCATATTACTTTCACAGCTACGTTCACAGTCCCTGACAGAAAGCTCTCTGGAAACAGATCCAGGAAGCTCTCTGTCAAGTAGATAAAATTAAGAACAAAAAGATTAATGTGAATATAAAGTATAGGCAAGTTAACCACATTTTATGCAATTTCAGAAAATGTAAAGTCAAAATAATTACTATCACTTCAAGAAAGCAATGATAAAATGAAGTACTGGGCCATGTTTAGTAAACTAGACATAAGCAATCCTGGGGCATCCCATCTGCACTATAGAGGAAACATGAAAATTCCTAATGATTTAAATTGGGGTTTTAACCCCTTGAATGCTAGAGGTCTCCATTGTATCACAAAGCAATGCGTTGTAGACCTCTGTAGCATTCAAGGGGTTAAAATTAATTTTAAATCAGTAGGAATTTGGGAAATTTCTATTATTTCCATATGGTGTAGTTGGTTTGTTCTAGAACTGCTAACTTTTACCTTCCAGAATTTGTAATTTCCATTTTTATTCCCGATTGATAACATAGCTCTGTCTGCATAAATGTATTTTATCAATAACATTTATTGTCACATATAACCTTTAATGAGACCACCGACAGAAAAAAAAATAACCCACATAAATGAATTTTCTACCTGTTCTGTCTGATCCAAACCATCAGCAAATGATCTTCAGTTCTGGACCTAAAGCAAAGATCTCAGTGCTTTGATTTGGTGAAAGCTGTGTAATTTAAAAGTCAATTGTGGAAATGAATTATGGGGCATGTGGTCCTGTTCCTCCTATATGACTATGTTTTATAGGTGGATAAAACCACAAATCCCAGAATGCTGTAGGAATTGAAAATGTGTGGGATTCAAAGAGAGGCTTGGAACACACTGTAACCTCTCTTGTATTACTTCCAGGATCAGGCAATGTTAAAGGAGAATTAACACCTTTCAATAAAAACCCCACACTTATCTTACTGTAGCAAGAAAATCCTAATGGCCTCTATGAACTTTGCTCGTGATGAAGAGATAACATATACAATCAATCCTGGATGTAATGTCCATGGAGGCAAATGTAGCAGTTTTTTTAAAAACTGAAGCAGGAGTGCATACGTCTACGTAACCTTAGGAGGACCAGAATACTGTGCAATGTGATTTCAGAGCAATGTGTTGAGCACCACTCTGGTTGTTAAAGGGTTCCATTCAACACTGGCAGTGAGCAGAAACAGGGTCCTGCCAGCAACTGTCATGTCTGCCTCCATTGACATGACATCCAGGCCTGATTAAAGATGTTATTTCTTGAACTAAGGGGTAAAGGAAAATTTCCTAGGGGCCATTAGGATTTACTGGCAATAGTAAGGTAAGGGGATTACTATTATGGGGTGTTAGATCTTTTTTTAACATTCTTGACAACTATCCAAAAGTTCCAGATACAGTCCCTGTTTCTTGGCTCTGGGTGTATAAAAGTATTTAACCCCATGTTTCATGCACTTGTCATTAATATACGTTTCTATGCATATTTATATGATTCCATGTAGTATTTTGGTTTGGATAGCATCCAGTTTGTGTCATGTGACTCCCACTGCTGACTGAATATTCATTTGAAGGTCATTATACCTATTTCAACTGGTGCCCAAAAGGTATATATATCTTCATAGCAAGTGATTCATTATGAAAAGGATGTTTGATCTGTAGGATCTTTTGAATTAAAAATCTCCCAACAGTTGGAATACCATTGTTTTAATGAGCAAGAGAATCTCTGTTTTTCTTTACCACTTTGGATGACAGAGGTATCCATCGAAATGCGTTGTAATGCACTGACTATCTCTCTGGTACTCAAAGGTTAAATTATTTACTGTTCCTTCATCATTTTCAACGCTATATCTTATGTTATTGTCACACAAATGGTTTTTAAAGTGATGGCGTTTCTCTCCAGTGTTACTATTCCTTATTTATAAGATTCCATGCAGAAAGGTATGTTGGTGTGGGCAATTTATATTCAGATGTAGAAGTGCTCAAAGTTTTCTGTTTGCGTTGTACTGCACAGTACAGTAGACAAATAGGGGCTCTCTGCAATATGACTTGCACGGGGAAAAATTATTCCTGAATATTTATTTGTTTAACCCTTTCAGTCCGCAGCTATCTCTCTGTCACTCAAATGGTGAAAGCATCCTAGTAGGCTAGACTGAAGAGCAATAGCATATCGCAAAGCAGGATTGCACTAATAAAACACACGACAAAGTTTGCAATACAGAAGGGAAAGCCAATTGGAGGACTTCCAACTGTTGAGGACTACAACGCCAAACTCCCATCATCCCCAACTAGACAAGACTGTGATCTTCCAGCACACACGCGTAGTTCTGCAGATTCCCTACCTACTGCCGCTCTCCCCTGCTAAGTCTTCCCCTGACAAAACATTACGGTCACATGACTGATGATGTCACCAAAGGTCCTTTATCCCAGTAGAACCTAAGCCACTGCTGAAATTCCCAATCCCTCCCACCTGCTCCTGGGTTCAGAGGTCTGAGTAGAGTCTTGGCATGTTCATGAACTGCAGGAATTAGTACAACAGGTAGGGAAGGGGGTTTGTACTGGGAATCTCATTATAATGTTATCAGTGCAGATGATGTATTGACAGGGATACTAATAGACCACTTGCATGTACAAACAATGGAATGAGGGGGGTATAATGCAGTGATGCAGGTAAGGGTTGGATATACAGATGCTATAGCGTCCCTTCAAACACAAGAAAAATGCATACTGCGTGGCTATCTAGGAATAACGGCAACGCAGTAAAAATAAATACAATCACTGCAGCCATGCATTTTTCATGTGTCCTTTTTTAACTCTTTGAATGCCAGAGGGGTATGCAACGCATTTTGTGGCAGTAATGTTCCGGTCTCTCATTTGGTCCCGTTTACATTCTCTCTTCTGATGGCCCTAGAGTTGATCCCTTCACAGCTGAACGCATATGAAAAATGCCCAATGCAGTGCAACATTTATTATTGGTCTCATGTATATATACAGCAGACAGTTTTGAGATGTGTTTTGTTTTAAAGGTAAGATCATCTTTGTCCATCACATACTGTAGCTAGGGTTTTTAATTAGAATAATAATAATTCCTTTGCAGTCTCAGAGACTGCAGGAGGGGAATCTGCACTGCTTCCCCACTGTCAGTAGTATGTTCTATGACAGCCATTTAACCTGTCAGATTACATGAGCTCTATATTGGTCACATCAGTGGGAGACTGGACTGGCTGCTCTCAGTGACTTCATTATCGGAGATGAAGGATAATGGGCCATGTGCACACAACATAGGTACTTAAATTCTGGGGCAAGTGCACCATAGCAGACAAAATGGGGTTAAACATTCCCTGTAAATCAGCCTATTTACTAGGAATTACTTTTCTCATTGTGCCCTTATGCAGGAGATGATATCTTCAATCAGTCCTGCATGTCATGTCCATTGAGCATCCCTCTGCCCTTTAATGAGTTGACATACAACACCTGCCTACCCTTTAACTGCTCCAAAACATAAATCATCTCATCACTCTTTTAGAAAATAATGCCACCCAACTTGGACAATAGAACCCATTTAGGATATGTTTATTGACACACCATAGGGCATATGCGTGAAAGTGGTGGCATTCTGGTGCATTGGATACTCCTGTAGCATTCAAGGTTATACAATCATCTCTTAAATGACAGAAGGATTTATATTTATTGTATACTGGTTTGAACTAGAATTGTTTCACATTTGTCTCTAGATATATGGTGAAAGTGTCTGAAAACTCCATTCACATTGACAAACTTCTCTCTGTCTCTTAGTAACATATTGTCCTGATGGATGAATGGGAGGCAGACTCTGCTGAAGATTCGGATTTCAGTCGAGTGGTCATTGGTGACATGGAGGTGAGAGTCTAAGACTACAACATGTATATGTGCTGGCATCAGAATATCAATTTCTACGCATTTTCCCATTGATTTTAAAGTGTTCCCATAGCCTAAGACAAGTTTTTTTTTTATTTTACAGAGAATTCAGCTCTGTCTATATGCTCCAGTTCTCTGCAAAGTAAATAATTTTGGAGGAGAAATTCTCCTTTATGGATTGATGGCACCGCATGGATCTTTATGCTAATGTTCTGCCCCAGTGCTAAATAGTTTTGTTCAAGGCAAAGCTTTGTCTCAATGTATTCATAGCAAAACATGTGGTAATCACCTAAACTAATGAACATATAGGCCAGAAAAAATAAAGGTTAATTTCTCAAAAGCTACATTATAAAAACAATTATAATGCAACATATAGACAGTGTTTAATTCTCTATAAAAATGAAATATCCTTATTGAGGGTGACAAGTCCACTTCTAGCTTTAGTGAGAAAGGGTACTTATTCTTCAAATTCAGTATTTTTCATATAACATTTTGCCAACCTTTTATGCGTTGTACCCTAATTATAGAGACTCTAAAAGGCTATTGTACATCTCTACAGGATTTGGTGGTGTTTTATTAATAAAGTATAATAATATGTTGCTTAGTGGCAGTGCAGGAATAAACCTGTATTAGTCTTCTTCATAGGTATGCACAAAACCTGATGATTTGACAGTACGTTTCTCCGTAGAAGAGCTTGATTCTTTGGAAGATCGTCACCATAATAAAAACGTGAAAACAAAAATTCACCAGAGTCCCAACTTAGTGGGTGAGATAAATTCAATAAATTTAAAGTTGACACTTCTACTTTATTTTATTTATTAGGGACTTATGATCTCCATGTTTTGCCTTTCATCCAACCCAGCAGAATGAATGGGTTTCTTTGTCATCTTCCAAGACAATGTTTGTTCCCTTTAAAGGCATAGTAATGCTTAAAAAGTAAAAACATATATATTATAGTGTTTATCCCCCCGTATAAAACAAGGGTATTCACACGGCTTAGAGGGTTTTTAGTCAAAAGTTGTTGCACCCTAAACTTGCATTTTTTAGTTGCAGTATCAGAATGGCCTGAAATTGTACAGTGGCGCTGTTGCTACACCATCCTATTTAAATTTATGGTCAATTGACCAGAGCTGTCCATAGGATGGTGTAGCAACAGTGCCACTGTACAATTTCAGGCCACTGTGATACTGCACCTAAAAATTACAAATTTAAGCTGCAATAACTTTTTTGAATAAAAAACCTCTCAGCAGTGGGAATACCCATGTTTTACTCAGGGGGATAAACCCTACAACATTTTTTTTTCACATTTTTCACATTTTAAGTAGTACTATCCCTTTAAAAGGAATAACACCCTACTTTCCTTCCTATGAAGTAGGCAGAATAACACTTTAAGGAAAAGAGGGGTGGTAAGCAGGACTGTCTGCAGATGTTATCTCTTGAGCAAAGGATCAAGAGCACATTTCTTAGGGGCTATAATAATATAGGTGGTGGTTGATTATCTTAAAATGTCAGTTTCCCTTTAATACACAGTAGTTTAAAAGTAATGGTTGATAAAGTATCCCTCCCCTCCTCTTCCTCTGATGTCACTCCCTTCTCCTGTGAAGAGGCTGACCCGGTCAGACGATAGGCATTGCTTGGTTACCATGGCAGCCTAACTCTGAGCTCACCCACACAGACATATTTTTCTGATTGTGAGCTGCTTCAGTCTGTCCTGACCATCGTTCTTGCTCAAGATCCACTGAAACACCTCACAGAGAGACATATGTTTTTGTGAAGGAACAAGAATGGGTCAGGATTTCACAGGAGAAGGGACTGTCATAAGGAAAGGAAGGATAGAGGATATTTAATCAATGATATATTTTAAACTACTGTGTATTAAAGAGTTTAACATCAGTCACACTCTTTTAATACCTTATAATGCATTTAAAGATGAACTAACATCTCCGCACTGCTTACCTTACTGTGGACAAAAATCCTAATGGCCCTTACAAATTTTTGCTCTGGCTCCTTTGTTCAAGAGATAACAAATAATCAGAAATTGGTAATGAATGTTATGTCCACAGAAGTACCCATGACAGTTGCTGGTGATATTTTCAAACTGAATCAGGAAGACTGCATGAGCCTACTTAACCCATTAAGGACCAGCAATGTGTGCTGCAAAAGGTTAAAGTGCATGTGTCACCTATTTGTAACATAGCCTAAATAGTTAGGCTACATATTAAATACTTCTATAAAGTTATTTATTTTTTAAGTGTTATTTGTTGTAAATGTAACTTAGAAAGTCTGTCCCCCAGCTACTTCCCTATAGACTGCTCTGCCTCTGCTCTCCTCCTTCCTCTGATGGCGGAGGCTTCTGTCTGTAAGCTGGAGCGATCTCATTGGCTAGATATTGATCTCTGACAATGAGGCCTCTCCAGCTTACAGACAGAAGCCTCTGTCATCTGAGGAGGGAGGCGAGCAGAGGCAGAGCAATGGACTGCAGTTACAGAGCAGGTAACCGCAGTCTATGCGGAAGAAGCTGGGGACAGACTTTCTAAGGTAAATTTACAAGTTAAAAAAAAAAATTAATAACTTTTTAGAATTATTTGGTATGTAGCCTAACTATTTAAGCTATGTTATAAATAGTTAGTAATGTCTAACATTGCCAAAACCTAATATTGTAGGTATTGAAATAATAAACTTAATGGGACAAGTTCGATCTCTCGAACCATTTTGGTTTGAGAGATATAAGCTCTTAAAGTTACCCCCTCCCTCTCCTTTTACAGACGTCAGCATCTAGCTGACATCATCCCTGTCCCAGACCAACCAGCTGCTCTTCAGCAGAGCTGAATGAGCGATATCGAAAAACAAATACTTCAGTGGAAAGGTCTGCAGAGTGTGCTTGAAAATCAAGCACACTTTGTAGACCATTCCGGTGAAGTATCTGTTTTTAGATATTGCTCATTCATCTCTGCTGAAGAGCCGCCTGAGTCAAACTGAGTCGCACGACTCAAATCCACGGCTAACAGCTTTACAGCTTGTCAGCAAAAGGGGGAAACTTTAAGCGCTTGTATCTCTCAAACCATAAAGGTTTGAGAGATTGAACTTGTCCCAATAAGTTTATTATTTGAATACCTACAATATTAGGGTTTGGTAATATTAGACGTTACTAACCCTTTAAGATTACCATGTGCAGTGAACAGAATTGAGGTCCTGCCAGCAACCTACATGTCCACTGCATCCATCACTGATTGAAGAGGTTATCTCTTGAACAAAGGCACAAGAGCAAAATTCATAAGTACTTTATGGAAATATAGCTGAGTTATATTATTAGTTAGTTTACTTTTAAGGGAAGAATAAATGGAAGCATAACTATCTCTTTAAAGCGGAACTACCACCCACACTAAAATCACCCTGAAATACTTAGGCTGCTGGCGACTAGCTTACTAATCATTATTTTACCACTCAAAAGTGGCCACGGATAAAATTATCCTTAACCTTCCAAGACCGGAAGCCAGGCATCACCGCAGAGATCTTGAATGCCCGCCTGCCCTGTCAGTCCTCTTCACCCTTCACAGGCATTGCACTGGCCCGGATGACTTCGGAAGAGACTGAGAATGCAGGTGCACAGGCTGCAGTAACCTGGCAGTCAGTTTCAGAAACTTAAGGATAACTTTATTTATGGACACTTCAGAGAGGTAAAATAATGATTAGTAAGCTAGTTGCCACCTGCTTAATTATTGCAGAGCTACTTTAGTGGAGTTGGTAGTTCCGCTTTAACCATACGAAGCATGTGAATTTTAATACTTACATTGATCTGATTAGGTTATCTGTACGTGAAGCCTGAAATTGTACCCAGAATTCATCGGGGCGAAGAGCTGTGTGTGAGCAGTGACTTGTATACTCACAGGAGGAAGAACCATACACAAACCTTCACTGGTAAGAGGTGCTGTATGTAGCATTAGAACATAATAAAAATTATGTATATTTTCTAGTTCCATACTGGAAAAATGATTGACAAAGAGGTTACAGATATTTAGTGTTTGCGAACAGTCATTACTGCCTAACACAGTGACCAGCAACCATATACATCCCAAGAGCCATGTAATGGTTACAAATCTGAAACTTGGTATGGAAAAAAAGTAATTAACCCCTTTCTTTGCAATGTGTTGGTGACCTCATTAGAAGCTAAGGGGTTAAGGAGAAGAGTGTAGGTGTAAATGGAGGCATGCTCTTGGACAAAAAATGCATTCTGAGGTGGAAATGGTGAGGCTGATGAAGTAAGCAGAGCTGGAGTCATTGTGGTGCAAACAAACTGCACCATGGAGCAGGGAGGTAATAATAAAATCACCCACATTTCTCACTGATTTAAATTGAGCTTTTAAAACACCTTGAATACTGGAGTGGTCTCCAACACATTGCTTCACAATGCTTTTGGTGACCACTTTAGCACTCAAATGGTTAAAAGCCCCATTTAAATCAATGTTTTTATTTGTCCCCTATGATGCAGTTGGTTTGATCCAGAATTTCTCCAGTCTTACTCAGTACAACAGCCTCAGTGTCAGAGGAAAACTGCAGTGAGCTGCGCTGGCCTGTGATATGCTCTGCAATGTCGACCCACGTCAGCTGCCCCACAAAACACAAGGCTGACTTACTGAAAGGAACTGGAACAATTCTGGGGCAAACAAACTGTGCCATAGGGGATAAATAAGAATTCAGAATAATTTGGCTTGTAACCCTTTGAAAGCTAGAGTGGTCTCCAGTGCATTATAAAGACTTCCCTGGCTTTCAGGGGGTTAAAAGCCATATTTAAATCAGCAAGGATTTTCACAATTTGTATTGATTCTCCTGTAGTGCAGACTGGCTTGCTACAAATGTATTTTTTTAGAACGTGAGCCTCAGTGTGTTTGTGATATGGCAGAGGGAAATGATCTACTTTTTCAGTTGTAGCAGAGAACAGACTGGGGGCCGCAGGAGAAGGCTCCAAAGGCCATATTTGGACCAAGGACCGCCGTTGCCTGCCAGTTACCTTGTATAAAACTGCATCACGTACTTCTAGAAGAGCTAGGCCGGCATAGTATTCATTGTGTGCTGTCACACACACACTACTATCTGCAAACAGACCAGAAATATTACACGTTACAGTGATGAATAAATGCAGCTAGGAAGTGAGACTGTATAAGAGAGTATAAGGTTGTGAGATGAGGTTCCTGTATAGGACCCCTTTCTTTAGAGAGACAAACTACCGTGATTTGCCACTGCTGTTGCGTAGAATTTGCTGAATTCCTGCATCCTGTGGTCCAATGGATAGTCATGACCAGGTTCATATAACTCTTAAAAAGCCTCATAACTCTTTACTCAGAGAGGTAGAAAAAAACACATTGGGTCACCCATTCAGATTGGAGAAAAAACAAAGCTAAAACAAAGTAATGGATTTTTTTTTTACACTAAAAGCAGTAAGAATGTGCATTGAGATGTTGTGTTTGCATATTCTTTAAAAAAGTAATGGATACCTTACTAGCTCAGAACCATATTTAGTAATATGACAGTTGGTTACATTGCAGATAGGATGTTGATCCTGAGAAATATCCATCTGCCTTTTGGAGTCAGGAGATAATTTTTTTCCCACTTGGGGCATAATGGAAATCGTTTCAGTAGGTGGTGTGTATTTTAGGGAGGGGGTTCTTTGCTTTTTCTTCTGGATCAACAAAGATTATATAGCAAAGGATGACAGAAACATCTTGTTTTTCTGCCTTATCACCTCTTACTATCTAAACCTTAAAATGTACAGTCAGTTTTTGATGTTATCTCCATTTCTCTGGGGCTTCTGATTTTAGTCTTCTGTCTGCTATTCTCTTCGACTGAAGGGGAATCTAAGGAGAAGTGAGAGAAAGTGATGAGAAAGCTGTGCAGGATTTGAGAAGTCAAGTAGAATAACTTGAGAGCAAAGACTCTATCCATTGCAGTAGCAACATAAGAAGGTTGTTAAACCGATTAATATTTTTATGTGACAGGGAGGTGAGGACCAAAAAACAATCTGATTTATCTTCTTCTTTTATCAGTTTAAGCCTTTGAGTGCCAGAGGGGTATCCAAAGCAATAACTTTTTATTAAAACACCTCTTAGCAGTGGGAGTACCCTTGTTTCACTCAGGGGATAAACCCTACAATATATATATTTTTACATATAAAGTATTATTATCTCTTTGACTAGCAATCCAGGCACATGTAGACTATACATAGGAGCACCTCCTAACTAGGACTAACAGTGCACACACTGACTATATATTTTATACATATCTTTTTAACTGGCATCAGGCCTTTGCCCACTGTATATACAGTGGCTTCTAACAAGGGTGTGATTGCTGCTCATAAAAGGACGTGCAAGAACATAATCTGATCATCTCTGCTTTTGTTCTTATCTGGTAGGTGAGTCCATTGGTAGTACTAAAGAAGGCTGTCAATCACCAGATCAGACCACTGGAGATGACCGATTTGTACAAAGCCGTCTTAGAGATGACCACAGAACACTACCAAGACTATCCAAGAAACAGGAAAAGTGTACAAACAGTTTGCCTGTGGAGGAAATATCTTGTGGAAGAGGAAGTGTGATGAACACCGAATTCATTCCTTCTTACGAGAAACAGGACAACAGCTGTCACAATGCAGAAAGCGAAAGGAATGTTAATTCAATAAACTACATATGCAGTGAATGTGGGGATTGTTTCAGAGAGCATTCCTTTTTTCTTGCACACCAAACAACTCACTATGACCAAACAAAAACCACTATCAAGCAAAGACAAGGATTATTTTCCATTAAACATCAAGGAATACAAACTGCAGTTGATACTACTGGGCTTAGGAGACACATTACTTATAGCGCAAATCCAGTTGCAGACAGGAGGAGCCCAGCAGAAGCAAAATCTTACACTTGTAAGGAGTGCGGGAAGAGTTTTACCCAGAATGCAAGTCTTATTGTTCACCAGAGAACGCATACGGGAGAAAGACCACATAACTGTAAAGTGTGTGGGAAAAGTTTTATTAGTGGGTCCTACCTGGTCATGCACCAGAGAGTCCACACAGGAGAGAGGCCTTATGTCTGCAATGAATGTGGCAAAAGGTTTATTAGCAGTTCAAATCTTATTATACACCAGAGGGTTCACACAGGAGAGAAACCATATCTCTGCACAGAGTGCGGGAAATGCTTTGGTCACAGCTCGCATCTCGTCCGACACCAAAAGGTCCATACAGGGGAGAGGCCTTTTACCTGTGCTGAATGTGGGAAATCCTTCTCTCGAAGCTCACACTTGGTTAGACACCAGACTATTCACATGAGAAATCCAGCCAATCAGGGTGTGTGAGATGGAATATGTTGTTTGCACTATACTGTCAATGAGCAGTAAACCTTTATTATGGAAAAACACATATTTTAGGGGTTTTCCTGCTGTGTAAAACAAGGGTACTCCTAATGCTGGGAGATGGTTTGTTCCAACGTTATTGCAACAGTGTGTTGTTTTTTTTTTTTTTTCATATTTAAATGTTAGTAAGGCTGATTCACTAAGAAGAACAGGGGGAGGTGCTTTTAAGCTGTGATAAAGAGGTGATAACATGGAGATGACTTCTCCAGTGATATCACTTCTCCAGTTCCTATGTTATTCTATGGAATCCATGCACTAAGAGTTCTCACGTCGGAAGTACATTTGCTCCACAGTATTAGGTAGGGTTTGGAAAAATGATACTACTAGAGACATTATCTCCACTTCATCACCTCTGCATCGCATCTTAGTTCATCTCCCACCAGGAGTAATTCTCGGGTAAGCGAACTGTACCATAGGGACAGAAATAAAAATTCTATTAATTTTAAACATGGCTTTTTAACCCCCAAAGGGGTATGTATATTTTATTCTATTTGGTGCAGTGGTTTGCCCCCCAAATTACTCAGATTTTTCTTAATTAATCAGTCTCAGTGGCATCTGGTATACAGACTCTTCCCCTTGTGTCTAGACACTAATTCTGTCCCCATCAGTGGGAGAGTGGAGCCACTGGCTACATTCTTTAATAGAATGTGCTTTTAACAGCTACATAACCACCTGACAGTTTGGACTGTAATAAATTTTGACTAAAGCAACTGCCAATAGTGGGAGTAATCCTCTTATACTCAGCATGAAAATGCCTGCATCAGTCTTTGGCAGTGTGAGGCACTACCACTTCTGCCAAACTACATCTCCCATCAATCATGATGTGAGGTGTTGGACAGCCTCATGTTTCCCATCCCTGAACTATATTTACATGTTTTTTTCCACAATAAACTGCTGATCATTTAACCCCTTAACGACGGCCTGATCCGGGGGTGGGCAACCCTAGAGGACAACAGCACTTTTTTTTTCCTCAATGCATTCTGGGATGGCAGCCTTGCTGTCCTCTCAGAATTCCCTGACAGCCAGACCAACATGACGGTCTTGGCATGTAACGTGTTGCTAAGGGGTCAAGGAAAGGTGGTCAGCTTTATGCAGAAAACAAATGTTGAGTGACTTGGAAGCCAACCAACTGACCCTCAATGGACAATTGAAAATCCTCACTGAATTTAACCCCTTTAAGGTTAGAATGGTCCTCTACGCATTGTGAAGCAATTTGTTGGAGACTTCTCTATCATTCTTGGGGTCAAAATCACCCATTTGATGATGTGAGATGGCTCATTTGGTTAATGCTCCAGCTGTAGATTCTTATCAAACCTCAAGGTCACAGCAGGGTCAACTCAGCCTTTTATCCTTCCGAGGTAAATAAAGGAGTACCATTAAATTGGGTAATTATATATATAACCCCAGCACATACTTGGCGAGAGAATCTCAATGTATACTTCCGGGTAAAATACTTTGATATTATTATTTAAATCTATGGAAACATATTTCTCCCCTTTGATTCGATTGGTTGGCTCTAGAATCACTCTTTTTGAATAGAGCCCAAAACCTCTGATACTGAGGTTCCATTTATTTGTACAAAGTTTGATTTTGGTCAACAGCCATTAATCCTTTGAGTGCCAGAGAGCTAACATATGCAAATGCAATGGATGCCTCTCTGGCATGCAGAGGGTTAGAGAAATAGCTGCAAACTATTATGATGTATTTATGTTTGTGCTGATAAACAGAAATGATATCAAAAATAGAGTCAGCAATCTGTACATCCTTTTGATGTACATTTGGTTATTTTTTTTTTTTTTTTTAAATGATTGCAATACCTATTTGTGGATGACTAACAGGCCATTTTATGTACTTCCAGCAGTGGGAAGTGCATAAATTGGAGTGGGTGTGGCCTATTACACTAACAGATAATATAGAGGGAGAAGAGAGTGTGCACTAGGCCCCAGAGACTCAAGCATTTTAAATACATATTCAGCCTTTTAGCTCCTTAAGGAACAGTAGAGGGGTCGAACAACACAGTTTTAAATGCTAAACCTAAAACTAGCTCTTGGCTCACAGTCAAGAGTTGAAAAGGGTCTTATGTGGACCTATTACTTCCCCTTTAAGTACTTATACAGGTAGCCTTTAAAGGAGTAGTAAAGGTTTTATATGAAAACTATGCTATAGTGCTTTTCCTGCTGAGTAAAGCAAGTATAATCCCACTGCAGTGAGACTTTCATTAACGCTAAATTTTTCTTACATTATACTGCAGTTTTCTATTATAGTCACTAGGCGGTGCAGTTCCAGTATTATAGTGAAAACACAACACAGGGGGTTATGCACTGAAGAGTGATAAAGAGGTGATGATTTCTCCAGTGGTATTGTGTTCCTTTGTTCTATGGAGATCTAATGCATAGGGCTCTATAGAATACCATAGGAACTGGAGAAGTAATCTCTACTTTATCTCCTCTTTATCACTCCTTAGTGTATAAGCCCCAAATCATAAAAGGAGGGAATGAAGACCCACATTAAATGTAAGCATGTTATGGTTGTAGCAATTCACTAAGGCTCAACAAATTCTAAATAATATATAGCAGAATTACCATAGCTCTATCTTCTACTCCAAACTGGGGTATGTCTGCTAAACAACCTAGATTAGTGGACAAACCGTGTCCTCTGGTCAGATTATAATCAAACGTATATGTCCACTAAGGCAGTTTCTCAATCATGGTCCTTCAGTACTCCTAACAGTGCATATTTTCTGGATTCCACTGACTGAGCACAATTGAACTAATCTCATTGAAAGAGCCACTGTTCTAAGGGAAATCCAGAAAACCTGCTGTGTTGTGGGTACTTGAGGACCGAGGTGGAAAAACTGCTCTACTTGGACATGTAAATACATACGTGCAGTCTGTCTGGGAGTCCCTCTATCGTAGAGAAAAGTGTCAAGGATTCCATCCCTTTCTTTTAGTCTTTATTTATTCTTCACCACCTCTTCCTTTTCAATATAGATGTTCCTCCTGTGTCCAAATTTCAAAATGATGGGAGTTAAAGAAGGTAGTTATCCACTCAGCCGACTTCTGTCCTTCCACAGGCAAATCTCCTTCCCTTATATCCGGGTATAGGGACCCACTCCTCCTGCCAAAATATTCAATAAAATAGTGAAACACACAATAGTGTAATACTATATGATGACCAATTCTATTGCGCTTATTAAGATCTACTTTTGCATTATATATCTTTAGTCATTTATAATCACTTAAAGGGATAGTAATACTTAATAATTACTAATCCCTATATTGCAGTCATATTAAAAAGAAATGTATTGCCCCCAGTGTCATCTCTCAAAACTTTATGGTTTGAGAGATAATCGCTCCTAAAGTTCCCCTCCCCTTCCCCAAAGTCAGTGTTGTAGGTGACTGAAAGGAAATCCGGTCTTACGATCATCAGGGGTCTCTGCAGCAGAGCAAAGATCTCGTTAATAAAAAAAAAAAAAATCTTTCACTAAAACAAGCACACATAGAAGACCATTTCAGTGAAAGATTTATTTTTTATTAACACAATCTTGGCTGTGCTGCAGAGCTGCCTGACGGTCGTACGACAGGCTTCCCTGCAGTTAGCTAGAACGCTGACTTTGGGGAAAGGGGAGGGAGGGGAGAACTTTAGGAGCGATTATCTCTCAAACCATAAAGGTTTGAGAGATGACACTGGGGGCAAATTTATTTCTTTTTAATATAACTGCAATATAGGGATTAGTAATTATTAAGTATTACTATCCCTTTAAGCCCCTTCTTTAACCTCAGTTACGTTTTCTAGAGACTCTGATGTATGTAACACACAAACATATATAAAAACAGTATAACTCAGAGTGTCACCTTATTTTTGTGTGCTTGATAGATGTATAACAGGTGATATGGCATGGGATGTACTTGATGGACTCATATCCTTTTTTCAGCCTCATCAACTATGTTAGATACAGGACCCCTGTGCTATATAGCACTTAAAAATAATGGTTTCTTCTTTACATCACAAGTTCCTTATTACCCTGTCCTGGTAGTTCAAAAGTATACAGTGTAGAGTGTTATGTCACCAACCCTAGCGTGTTAATGATATACTCACAAGCATATCATTATATATGTGCATGTCAATCTCTCACAGAGATAACGTTTGTTATTAACTCAATTTATCTTTCTGTTCCATGGGACAGATAGAAACCAGAAAAGAAACCAGAGTGCAATCTGAAAAATACCTGTCTGAATAGAGTAAAAAGATAGCACTCTTGAGTCCCTATAACAAGCCATAAGGCAGAATATTTGCATGCAAAGGGACCAACGTCCTGTAAGTAGATACTGTTATTATCTGTGCTAGCTCTTTACATAAACAGTACCATACTTTTTATATGTCCATTTTAGAGTTGGGGGGGGACACTCATTTTGAGGTTTGAGTACAGGATGAACTACAACAGAAACGGTCATGTATGCTCTTATCCTTTCTCGTCTAGACTAGTGCAACTCTTTACTTATTTGTCTGCCTGCTAACCATATCGCTCCTCACATAATATTTATCCTTTCCTCCAGAACAGTACTTTTAAAATCACTGTCATGGCTTCCCATAAAGCAACATATTACATTCAAAAAGCTCCTCATTACCTTCAAGGCTCTCCAACACTTGTCCCCAGCTTATGTTTCATCTTTGATATCTCCCATATACCTGCATGTTCACTACACGCCACACATGGTGTATGACTCTCTGTCCCTTTAACCACTATCTCTATTTCACGACTGAAGGCTTTCTTCCTCGCGGCTCCCTACCTCTGGAACACCCTACCACCCAGCATTCGCCAAGCCTCAACAACTTCAAATCAAAGCTAAAAGAGCACCTTTTAAATATAGCACTAACATAATAGGGAAACATTATCTCATATCTCAAAAACTGCACCTGTATGTCACCCTTCCTATACTTAGACTGTAAACTCTACAGAGCAGGGACCTTGTATCCTAATGTATACTCACCTGGTGCTCCCCTTATGATTGTCTATATAAGCACTTAATTACTGCACTTATTGTGCCCCTGCTATACTAAATGTAAACTATAAAGTGCCAAGTACACAGGTTGGTGCTATAAAATATATATACATACATCACTTACTATGGAGAGCCAAAGACAATGGCACAAATTCCCTTATATAAATCATTATAAATACAAAAATTCCTTTTACACACTAATTTGCATGACTGCTAACAATCTAAGCTGTAATAACTTCTGAATGAGAAATCTCCCAGCAGTGGAAATACCTTGATTTACTCAGCAGGAAAATCTCTATAAAGTACATTTTTTTATTAAAATGTTGCCTCCTTTTAATATCTTTCTACATTTCAGATCAAACATATATGATTTCTTTACTTGTTTTACAGACTTATTGGTCACAAAAGATCTTTTGCTCTTACTGTTTAAGTAAGCTACATTTTTAGATTCTGAGGTACAGTACTAATTTACCACACTTGGAATGATTTGTATAAATGAGAAAATTGCAGGAAAAAAAATTGGTAAAGGTATTGCATTTTCTGTATTCCACTCTACACCTTTGGGTAGCTTTACTACATTATGTTAAAGGGGGATCTATCACCCCTATGCAAATTAGCCTTAATAGTTAGATTATATAGCGAAAATGTGTAAAACTGTATTGATTTTGTTGTTTAAATCGATATTTGGGTGAAATTGAAGGAATAAATACTGCCCTGCACATGCTTCCGGAGAGACTGTGGTTACCAGCTCTGTACCGCAGTCTGTCACTCTTCCTCTGCTCCCCTCCCTCTAACCAGCCTCCTCCAATGACAGAGGCTTTCTGCCTGCAAGCTGGAGCGATCAATGGCAAATGAGATTGCTACAGCTTACAAGCAGAAAGCCTCTGTCATCGGAGGAGGCTGGATAGAGGGAGGGTAGCAGAGGCAGAGTGACGGACTGCAGTAAAGAGCTGGTAACCGCAGTCTGTCAGGAAGTAGGAAGCAGGGTAGCATTTAGTTCTTCAATTTCACCCAAATAGCGATTTAAACAACAAAATCAATGCAGTTTTACACATATTCGCTATATAATGTAACTATGAAGGCTAACTTTTATAGGAGTGATACATACCCTTTAAGGAAGCCATTATACTTCACACACTTTAGCTCTAGTACTTTGAGTACCATGGGGTCTTATGTATAAAGGAAAGGTTCACCAGTTCTAGGACACACCAACTGTACCATAGGGGACAAATAAAAATTCCCATAGAATGTAATACTAGAGAGGTCTCTAACGCATTGCGAAGCAATGTTTATAGATCTCTCTAGCATTCATGGGGTTAAAAGCCCCATCTAACCCTTTCAGTGCCAGAGGGTCTGGCACTGTAAGGTTTAAATCAGCAAGAATTTGGGGACTTTTTATTTGCCCCCTCCATGATGCAGTTGGTTTTCCCAAAAATGACACCACTTTAAAAACATTGAAAAAAAAAGTTACTTAGTTTTTCAGCAAACAATATTTTCAATTTTGGAGATTTTTGTTATAAATATATACACTCAATTTTCATCTACATTTAAGCCCGTTAAAAGAGCGAGTTGAATTTGGGCTGTATACACAAATCCAACATTATTGTGTGTCTGTTATGGTGCGATTCAATACTTTCATTTTTGACTTTGAGAGTATTGCCTTTAGGGTCATAGTCAGGAAGATAAACACTTGCACCACAGCAGACAAATGGTAATTTCCATTGATTAAAATGGGTCGTTTAACAATATACATCCGGCCCTTCGAATTCCAGAGAGGTATTCAACACACTGGGAACTCAGAAGGTTAATAAGATGCAATCACACTTTTTGTTTGTTTACATTAGTATTCCGCTGACATTCTTGATGTTGATTTCTATGAACAACAACAGTCAAACAGGGGAGATGCGCTAAAGGACAATAAGGGGTGAGGGTGGCGATATGGAGACAAACTCACGTCGATGGCTTATTGACATTATGCACTAAGATGTCTTCACCATCATATCCCTGTGAATCTGTCACAGTTCGCCGACATCGCTATGAATCCTCCATGCCTTCCACAGGTTTATAATTTTGTGTAACAGTGGCTCATTTGCATATGGAAATGCAGGTTAATGAGTCGTATTCATGTGGGTGTGTTTATATGTTCATTTGGCTGTTCACCACACAACTCAAATAATGTCCTTTGCTGTTGGAGTTCACAGTCCAGAGGTTGGCGATGTTGCGATCTCCCTATGGAGCCAGAGAACGGTTTCCTGTCTGGTAAACAGCAGAGACAGCAAGTGCCCTCCTTAACCCCTTTAGTGCCATAAGGATGCGGATTGCACATCCCTGTGTCACTGAAAGGGTTCCAAACTGAAAGAATGACAGAGAAGTTATATATCTCAGCTTCTCTACCCTTCCGTATTGACTGAACCAGCTGTGAGGACTATCTGCCCAATCAGTTGATTGAGGTAAACACAGGTCTCGCAAGGCAGTCTGTCCTGTGTTTACCTGAATCAGTTGATCTGCGGGTATTCTGCTCAGCTGGTACAGTCAGTACAGAAGGGCAGAAAAACTGTGATATATAGCTTCTCTCTCATTCTCTAAGTTTGGAACCCTTTAAGTACCACATGGGTGTGCAATCCACAACCTAATGGCAATGAAAGTGTTAAGGAAGCAATGCTGTTTGTGGTGCTGAAGTTAGAACAGATCCTTTCCCTATTGGAGAGGATGTGCTCTGACATCAGGGTTGTCAAACTGCTGGTGATGTGTAAGGGAGGGCATCCCTTACACATCATCAGCAGTACAACAGCCCTGCATTCTACTTATTAATTTCTACTCCTCCCTCCCCTTGTATACCTAATTCTTAGTGTACATGACGATGTGTGTCTCTATCTCCAGACATGCATTGCCCTTTAGTGCATCCTCCCAGATGTTCTTCAAAAAAACACAACAGTGGGAGTTCCCTTGGTTTAAAATATATATTTTTTCATATAAAACATCACTGATTTCTTTAAAAGAGCCTTTGTTTTCCAAAATCAAATTTCAGATAAACATTTGCTATTGGGCTAATAAAAGTTAAGAATTAGGAAGGATACTGCTCAAATGAATGAGTGAGATATCAGAAATGTAATATTTACATATTGTGTCATTTGGAGAAGATATGAATGTTTTGTCTAGTTAGAACTTTCAGCATGTGACTGTTAAACACTTTAATGTCATACATGTTTCAGCGGGTCTTGTAAGAATATTGTACATTGACACCAAAGCACTTTCATAATAAATACATTTTAAAATTCTGCAGTCCAGAATGGCTATTCCACAATAACAATTTGTTAAAATAAAGATTTATTTGAGAACTGATTCTGCACTTAATGTAAATATATACTTTAACATATTGGATGTAGAGAAGCATTCAGCACACCTAACCATCAGGCTGAGATGAGAAACATTGATCCACACATCCTGCATTTCAATCCAGCTAAGTTTGCCTCCTAATTTGTTTTTTGATTCAGGAGATTGTTCAGAATGCAGCTTTGAGCTATATTACATTGCCATGCACACTTGCACTTCTAAACAAGCCTTATTCTCCAGCTGAAACACTGCTCTCGGAACATGTAAATAATCATTAAGACAGTCTGAAACGGAGAGAGCCAGATTGGATGTTCAGTGTTGAACAGGTTATGATTAACCAATAAGTTTGCACTTTTTTTTGTAGAAAATAATGATAAAATTGACTCTTCCACTAGAGATGTAAAACAAATCTGATAAAATGTAAGAAATATAGTAGGCAAAATAGGACTGTTGGAAATGCCAGCAGTTAATGATCATTTGGACATAATTGGTATTGCTGAAACATGGTGAGATGATACACATGACTGGGCTATAAATATTAAGGGCGGTTTTATGTTTATGAGAGACAGGATTAACAACAGATCAGGAACTGTATGACTATACATGAGACCAGACCTAATCTAGGTTTAGGGGATGGTATTTGTGTGACTTTCTGTGGGTAGAAACAGTGAAGTAAAAGGTAAAATAATTTTGGTGGCTATATGATAGAAACCACCAAATATTGCTGAGAATGATTAGGCCCAATTACTATTGGAAATGTAAATAAAAAGCTGCACAACTTGGATATACTTGAATTCTGTGAGATTTCAACTATCCAGAGAAGAGTAACATCTTTGTCAGCATGCTTAGGAATAGCTAGATGTCAGATGGTGGAAGTACCACCAATTGATCACAAATAACACACATGGTTTCCAATACACAAGCAGAGGAACATTTGGGAAACAGTAAATACAACAACATGGATTCATTTGATATTCATTTGAAAAAAATAAAATCTTGACATTACACTAAGACTCTTAATTGTAAAGAAGCACGATCACCTAAAAACAGATCTGGTAAATTTGAAAGAGTTTTCAAATTCATCTATATATTGTGTTGGCAAATGTTTGGAACTAGTTTTTGAGTTATTAGATGTATACATTATGGTAATTAAGGAACATTCTCTTAGCCCTACATTACCACAAGCACTTACTGAAATTTAACACTTTCCGTGCTAGGGGAGGTGGGGATTATATTTCTGAGCAGTGTCTGTGAATGGGGCAGGTATTGTAGGGCTGAGACAAGAAAAGCCTGGATATCATGCCTTAAAGAGGAACATTCACCTCATACATTTTTTTTTTTTTACCATAGTATTAGGAAAGCAGTTTTTTTTTCTAAATGTAAGTACTTTTAAAGATATTGCATCTCCAAGCTATGTACTTCCTCATAATGCAGCACCCTGAATCTTTCGCACAGCTCTTCTTCTCCTCCCAGCTGCCCCAGGGAGTGCGTTCATGCTTCTCTTCATTGTGGTGTGAATGGCTTCTATCATTGCATCAAGCTCAGCGTAATGCTAACTGGAGCTTGATGTAACAATAGAAGAAATTAACACCACACAGAAGGGAAGCGTGAACGCACTCCATGGGGCAGCTGGAAGGGAGGTGAGAGGAGAAGAAGAGCTGTGCCGAAGATTCAGGGTGCCGAATTATGCTGACCGACACAGCTTGACGATTAAATATCTTTAAAAGTACGTACATTTAGAGGGGAAAAAAAAAAAAAGACAGCTTTCCTAATACTACTTTATTAACTAAACCTATGGTAAAAAATGTTTAAGGTGATAGTTCCCCTTTAAGTAACAATCTATACATCTAAATAATTCAAAAACTAGTTTTCTAAATAAAACATGGCTAACACAACACATTGCCGGCTGTTATAGAGATTTCAAAATCACCTACATTGTTTTTAGATGATAGTATCTATTTAAAAAGTCCAAATTCAAAATGTTAGCATCAATGCAACACAGACTGGGATGAGTAATTAAAGGGGAACTTTCAGCTCAGATATTTTTTTAACAACTCATTAAATGGTTAATCAGTGCTGGGAAAGGTGGTGCTTTTTTTTTTTATTCTACATAAATATTAAGATATTTTATGTTCTAGCCGCACACTTCCGCACTGCACAGCTCCCAGCCCTAGCTCATTCTCCTCCCACCTCCCTCCCAGCTGCCCCGGCGAGCGTGTTCACACTTCACTTCGGTGTGCTGTGAACGGCTCAAAACGTTACAACAAGAAGCGATTCGCATTATACTGAGGTTGCAACCTCAGTATAATGCGAATCGCTTCTTGTTGTAACGTTAGGAGCCGTTCACAGCACACCGAAGTGAAGTGTGAACGAGCTCGGTTACTGATCATGCCCTGTGGGAGTGACTTATGCACCGTACGGTACAGCGCAGTACTGATGTCACGTCAAGAGGTACAAACTTAAAATATATTTTACAAGGCTTAGGTAGACTTATGAATGTTTGTACAACCATGGATTTAGAGTACTGAGGGTGAAGAAAGGACAGAGACCCGGTCATGTGGAGGTGAAAGTTCCCCTTTAAAAGGAAACTAATATGGAGGAATAAGGTCACAAAATCTAAATTGGAGAAATATATTCACCTATTGCCCTTTGCCATTTCCTTGTTTACATTTTCATCTAATCACATTGGTTGTGATCTACAGGAGGATAAACTGACAAATAAATGAAGCTCTCTTTCAAACTAAATTTTTAAATAAAGAATGGTTAATATAAATATGGATAATTTTGAAAATCTGTTCAAAATCACCCAAGTCATTATAAAGTGTTAGTTCCACTTTAGGAGGCTATAATAAATTAAAGGAACTATTGAACAACTTTTTGTGTGTTTTTTTTGTTTGTTTGTTTGTTTATATCTAGTATCAATTAGACCTACAGTATGCTGAGGTTTGTAGCAATTACATTTTCTCTTGCCTACAAGTACATACTTTCTTGCAGATGGCAGTAGATATTTCTGGCTTTATGCAGGTACATATGGTAGATTAGATGAGGGATTTTTTGTTATCTGGTTTATAATTATTATTATTCTTTTTCATCTGCATAAAGTAAAAGTCACCACTACCCTCTGCCTGTTTATTCATTTGTAGCTGTACAATGTGAGGTAGAAGCAGTGAATTGGTAAGAGGCTCCTAAAAGGCAGCGGGAGTAGCATGGTGGGAAGCTGCTAGAGCAGGAGCATCCAAAGGCTGCCCTCCTAACTCCAGGGTGCGGTCCACCTGAGATTTAAAAAATATATATTTTTTTACCTATTTACCATATGAACTAGTAGCCCAGGAGACAGTACAGGAATAGATATCTGTTAAATATCAGTATAGTCATTGACTTGATATATACATTACTATTTTGATATAGCTAACAGGTTATAATTCACCATTATGAAAAATAAAACAGAACAATGTGGCCCTAACACTTACGGTTTTCTGATTATGTGGACCACAACTGAAAAACTTGGACGCCCCTGCGCTAGAGTCTACACCTGACTACGGAGTGTGTTCCTGTTGCTTCACCATCCATGTTCCAGCTGTTGTGGGATAGAATTTCTCCAGCCTTATTGAGTGTCTGCTACACACACCGCAACCCTTATAATCATTTGTAGGAGCCCGTGCAACTGATGTTTGTCTTTGTGAGTATCTCTAAGTGTGAACTTGTACCTGTTTGTACATGTTTTAGTGTGTGTATGTGTGTGAGTGAGAACCGGTGTATGTGCCTGTGTGAGTGTCTTTGTGCGCCTGAAAGTATTTTAGGAGAAAGTAAATGTGTCTTTGTGTGAGAGTGGGTGAGTGTCTGAGTGTGTATATAATGTTGGGTATATGCCTGTGTGTGTCTGTGTGCAAAGCTAAATGTCTATGTGAGTGTAGATGTGTGTCTGTGTAATAGTGAGTCTGACTGCAAAAATCAACATGCCTCTGTGTGATATTGTATGAATCTGGGGGGGTTGTTTTGGTGTGTGTTTGTATGAGTGCGAAACAAAAAAAATTTGCATGTGTGTCTGGAGCATGTGTGTGTGTTTCAGAAAGTGTGTGACAGTGTTTGTGTCACTGAGTGTGTGTGTGTGTGTGTGTGTGTGTGTGTGTGTGACAGAATGCATGTGTCATGTATATAACTAGAAGAAGCTCATGTTTAGGGGCTAGAGATCGATGGTTGAGTACGTAGCTTGTGAACATTGAGGACTAAAGGCTAGAGAGTGATGCTTAGAGTGCGGAGCTCGTGAACGGTGATAGTTGCACTTTCTCCCTTGCTGCTGCCTAGGCCGGATTAAAGGTGCTTGCCCCGAAGCCAGATGCTCGATCCAAACTGAGCCAGGACCCAAAGGGGCTAGCAGGAAGAGTAGGGTGACCACACGTCCCGGAATGCCTGGGACTGTCCCTTATTGGGGGTCTGTGTCCTGCATCCTGGGTCACCCCTCACAGGGACAACAAAGAGTCCCGGAATGAAGCAACACGCACCAGTCCAGCCAGCCAGCCAATGAAATGTATTTGCTATATGGTCCTCATTGGCTGGCTGAGCCAGCCAAAGAAGACCATATAGCAAATACATTTCATTGGCTGGCTGGACTGGTGAGTGCGAGAAAGCTTGGATGGAGCAGGTATGCTGGTGCGGCAAGTGAGAACCGCGGCTGAGGCTCCCGCCGGCATGCCTTGCTGACCATCTTTCTGAGGCTGACACAGAGTTAGCATTCCCACTGGGAACTCTTACTCTGTGTCAGCCTCAGAAAGATGGTCAGCGATGGCTGAATCCTAAGCCATGGGACTAGGGTGATCACATGTCCCGGAATGGCAGAATGGAAATGTGGTCACCCTAAGGAAGAGACGGCTATACATCCAGCGGACTAAGACCACGACAAAAGACTAGGCTATCTGGCCCACTATCACAACCAACCATAAATCTAAGTATGCCGCCTCCAACCATAGTATTCCCAGTCAGTGTGCTAAGACTGCAAAATCACCCCAAACTATAGATAGCCACCAACCAACCAGGGCTGATCACAAGATAACCCAACAAGAAGAAAATCCTCAGCAAGGGAACCAGATTCCTCTAGATTGGGCAAGCAGACAAAACCTAAGACTGCTACCCATCTGAGAGACCCAGCCCTGCCTCAATCACGGGAAGGCCCACCTGCAGTGGGGAATATGCCTCTGAGGCAGGGGAGAAACCCTGGACGTGCAAGAGGGGAGTACAGGGAAGGACCGTGGACAACCAACGATATACTGGTAGATGGAAACAACCGGCAGACCAGTAGCAGTGGATGGTGGAACAGCCAGAAACAGGAATGCTGGGAGTAACCACACTAAATAGGTAGACACACGGAGAATAACATACTAGCCGGAGGACAGTGAGAGGCACAAGTGGAGTCAAACAAAGCCAAATGGTACCTGGGGCAAACAGGGGTATCAGAGGATAAACAGGAGAATAGTCAGAATACAACTCAAAAAGTACCGGGGACATCAGGAGGATCAGTCAGCAGGAAAAGTTAATAGTCAGGCGTACAGGCCAAGTTCAGAAGCAGAGAATAAATCAGTAACAATCTCACAGAATAACTAGCTAGAATGAATAATTGAGCACTGAGGCCCAGGGAAGGCTAGAAGATAAATGAATCTGCACCAATGAAAAAGAAGAGGCGGGAGATAAGGAAGTAAGGAGTGAGAGCTGCCAAAAGCGATAGAAAGGCAATTGCTTACAGCATGTCTGTGGCAGGGCTGGATTTGCCATAAGGCAGAGTAGGCATCTGCCTACAGGCGCACCTCACAGAGGGGCGCCTGCCATTGGAATCAATATATATTTTTTTATTTTAATTATTATTTTTTAAAGTGGTGTGTCGTGCCACCCACCGCATGGTAAGGTCTATGCCTTCTTTGGCACAGACCTGTAGCAGCTGAGCTCCCCTGGCTGTTTAGTAATGCAGAACACTGGGAGATGACATCATCTCCCAGCGCTCTGCATTACTAAAGAGAAGACTGTGCGGGAGCTCGAGCAGCTACAGGTCTGTACAGAAGCACAGATCTCTACTGCCGCTGGACCACCAGGGAGGTAGGAAATGGATGGGGGGCAATATGAGGCTAAATGTGGAGATGATGGGGGCAAATGGAGCTGATGTGGGCAATGTGGAGCTGATGGGGGCAATGTGAGGGCAATATGAAGATGGGGGTAATGTGGAGATTTGGAGTATTGTGGAGATGGCCAATGGGGGGGGCGCTTCAGATTTCTGTGCCTACAGGCTCCTGAGATGTAAATCCAGCCCTGGTCTGTGGTATCCGTGTCTTCCCCTTTTCCTATCATATGATAGGGGTTTTACTAATTTGTACAAATTAGTTCAGTATAATTCAATTAAGTGTTGGGGTACTTATGAAAATGCTTATACCTGAAAGGGTACTTGTTACTAAGTAGGTTAGGAAAGTGTTCAAAATTATGCATCTTCTGTTTTTTTAACATGATAAATAGGCAGATATTAATGACATTTCAAATATACAAACTTGAATTCAAAGTGACAGGTCCACTTTAAGCCCCTGAGGACCAGAGATAAGTGTACAACAGAATGTGCACTCCTGTGGTTCTCAGGGGTTTAGGATATTGTGTGTAGTCGTACTGCAAGCTGAGATAAGCACTTTTCCTTTCCCTTCTTACTTTATGGACAAAAAGCTACACCATGACAACAAAATGTAGTTAACCCAGCCTTCTGAACAGGAGGATATAATGATAAATACAGTAGGTGCAGTAAGATGTATTTGACATGATGGTTCCTAATCATAATATGTGATTTGATACCAAGTTACTGGCAGCTGTAAACAAGTCAAATAATTGTGACAAATAGAATTTCAAAGAATTATTTCTATTGGAGTTTTCTCATAGTGGTAAAGGTTGGATGGTGCAACAAGATGGGCGTTGTATGCTGTGTTCTTATAGGGGGCTTGATTAGAAGGCTTATTACAGGATGGCACACATGGAAACATACATATGCTAATGACCACACTAATTTTGTTCCATTATCCATCATTACTTACATTTGCTCTAGGTTACTCTTAGTACTTCTTAAGCTGTTTTATTGGACAGTCTGTGAAACACTGACCTAGGGGAAAATATGAGTACTTGGATAGAAAACTAGCTAAAGCAGGGGTAGTCAGATGTTGGACCTAAAGCTTCTGAGGACTATAACTCCCATCATCCTCAACCAGCAAATGGATGATGGGAATTGTACTCTCCAACAGTTGGAAATCTGAAGATACTTTAGGAGGCAGTGAAAGCAGGATGCTTGCATTTGTCTTTGACGCCAAACTATAGAGTGCATTGAGATGCAAGTTAAAACTTAAACACTGGTTTATCTATAAATCCCTCAATAGATTTAATGATAAAACCAGTGATAACATGTATCACTGGCAATGGAATCCAGAACTATGTAAGATGGTATCCCATTTGGCGACCATCAAAACGCAGCATTAAAAAGGTCACCTGAATCAAAAGGGCGACATCAGAATGGTTACCGAACCAAAAGAGTGACATTATGATGTCGTACACTTAAAGGTCACCAAACAGAGGACAACATTTCAATAATAAACCACATCCACTGCTGTGCATACGCCTTCATCTGTACCTTAACCCTTTGAGTGCCAGTGAGGTCGTGTTGCGGACCCCTGTGGCACTCAAAGGGTAAATGTAAAGTTGTACCTCTTTAGTGGGGGCTGATCTTCCCAGAAGCTGTGATGTGTCCAGCTGCCGCTGTCCTTGGTGCTGAAATGAAGAAGAGAAATCACTCTCCTCCTACGCACTGTGTGGGACTCAAAAGATTAAAGCAGGACAAACATACAAACCTCAAAATACCAGTTATTCAAATGGGGGTTTTACCTCCTTCAATGAGAGATCTTCAATGCAATGTGAAGTAATTCACTGGATACCTCCTTCATATTCAAGGGGTTAAAAGCCTGGTTTACACCAATGATAATTAAGAGTCATATACACAATAACAAAATGGATCAAGTCTGAGGCAAACTAATCTCCCTACGGGTGACAACACATAATCCCTTTGATGTAAATGCTTTGATGTCCTTTCTATCATGTATGAGGTTAATAGAACTGATTAGAAAGGGTTATGGAAGGCAAAATGTGTGAGGGGGCAGCACTGACCCCTACTGTGGCAGGTTATTCTGGCTGCAGTTTGAAATGAAGCACTCCCATTGGAGGAGGATCCCACACATCACTGTCCAGTTGATTTAAATGTGGGATACTAACCCTTGAATGCTAGAGAGGTCTCCAATGCATTGTGTTGAATACCACTCTAGCATTGCAGGGGTTAAAAGCCCAAGTTAAATCAGTGTGGATTTGGGGAATGCTTCTTTACTCAATTCGGAGCAGTTGGTATGTTCCAAAATAGTTTGTTTTTGCATATGGCCCTCAGTCTAGATCTAGGCTAGAAAAAGGGTAAGAAAGACTACCGGTATTTAATGTATCTTAGTCCTCAGCAATAGGTGCAGTTCCCTAACCCTACTCTGCTTTGTATGTGCATATGAACAGATACATTTTTTGCTTATTCATCAATATATAATTTCTTTCATATCATTTACAGGTTGCGCTTACCATATCCTTGGTGCTTTTATGGGTCATAAACCATGAAGTAGACAAACGAAGGCTTGATAAAGTGAAAATAACCACTGTGGTATAATTAACTCACCTGTTTCAATGTTATTCTATAGAATCTATGCACTAACACATCTCCAACTTAAACAATCTTAGTGCATTGGCTGCATAGAATAACACAGGAACTGGACGAAAAGTTTATTGGCATTAGTTAAACCTGTGATCAGTCTAGACTACCATGATAAAGTATGCACACTATACATATATATTCCATGCACTGGGTTTATAAAAGGCAACTCTATCTGTACGCCCAGTACACCAGGTCATTTAAAGGGAAATTATCACCATGAACATGCTTCATCAGAAGATGTGCTTCCCAGGGAGATGGTCTGAGCTGCACAGTGCATTTTGACTCCTGGTTGACCAGGAGGGAAGCACAACATGGAGTCCCTGGTGCTCTATCTTTGGTCTCACAGGAAGAGACTGAATGGCAGGACTGAAGTTTCATAGTTCAGTCTCTTGTACTGTGAGATACAGTCCCTGGGCCGTAGACCCCCTGCTTCAGGCCTGAAAGCCTAACACAGAAGGTTTATGGAGGCTGCCCACACAACCCTTAAAGTTTGTGGCCAAGAACCATATTCTACTGGGTTGTGACCCCCTCCCAAATGGTTTATAGGAGCCATTTTGGGAATGCAAAATGCAGACCCTGGCTTTTTTCCCCAAGTCTGATCTAGTAGGGCAAGACCTGGAAAAACATGATAATTGTTCCTTAAAAGGATAGTAATAGTTGGTTTTAAGAAATTCTAATATTGTAGCTATTAAAAATAGAAGTACAATAACTTACCTCCCGTCTCATAAATCTTTATAGTTTGAGAGATCAAAGCATCTAAAGCTCCCGCCCTTTCAGAGATGTCAGCGCTCTATGGGGCAGAAGCAGATCCTGGTCATTTGACCTGCTGGCAGCTCTTCAGCAGAGCTGAGATAGCGCTATGTAGAATGAAATACTTCACTGGAACGGTCTACAAAGTGTGCCTGGTATGCAAGCACACTTTGTAGACCATTCCAGTGAAGTATTTGTTTCTACATAGCGCTATCTCAGCTCTGCTGAAGAGCCGCCGGCCATTCAAATGACCAGAATCTCCACCTGTCAGCTACAGTGCTGATGTCTCTGAAAGAGCAGGAGGGAGGAGCTTTAGATGCTTTGATCTCTCAAACTATAATGTTTTGAGAGACAGGAGGTAGGTTATTGTACTTCTATTTTTAATATCTACAGTATTAGCATTTCTTAAAACCAACTATTACTATCCCTTTAATGTTTAATATGCAGATTCCCTAAAACTTCAGGGAAATCATTGCTTTGGTAAATCCTGGTGCAAGATTGCAATGTATCTAGGCTTTGACAGGCAGTATGTCAATACCCGTAATCCCCAGGTTTTCTTGTCAAGAATCTAAAGCTACTACACTTTTCCCTTAGGAGTACTCAATTGTTAGACCTCCACCTGTTGGGGACTACAACTCCCATCATCCTGTGTGCTATTTTATAAAAAAAATATATATATTTTGTACAATAAATTTATAATTTATCAATTCACCTGTGCATGGTACAATTAAAATTAGAGCTTTTAGAACACCCAGTAGTCTATCTATACCCAGAGGAGGTTACCCACCCTAATAAAGGAGAACACACTCCGTTGAAAGACATCCAACAGAAGAAGAGAGTCGGTGGAGGAAACCTGGGAGACTGAGAGGTGATAAATGACCTGGGGTTTAACCCCTTAAGGACCGGCGGTCATGGGACATTTCCGTCCCATAATGACCGCATAGGCGCACTTGGACGCGCCGGTACACGTGACCTGTCACGTGTATCAGCGCGTCATTATGGGGCTTGAAAGAGATCACTCCGATCTTGGAGCGGTCTATTTCAGGCCCTATTTTTACTTACAGCGCTCCCGGTAGAGCGCTGTAAGTAAAAAGTACGTGACGTACCATGACCGTCATCGGTCCTTGAGTAGTTCAAGGACCGTGACGGTCCTGGTACGTCAAGGGTCCTTAAGGGGTTAAACCAGGCACGTGGAATATACTGAGATGCAGTATTAACCTCTCTAAAAACTGAGTACCATTTCTACGCACGCGGTGAAGGATCAAGATTGTGAATATACTACACATATAGGAATTCCTTGTGCTGTTTTTTTTTTGTGTGTTTTTCTTTTAGTACATTGATGGGAATCCCTACCCATATAAAAGCTGCATAGGATTCCAAAGGACTCTTGGAAACTCCTTTCTTTGGCACCTTATAAAGGACTATCTATATTAAGGTTGAAAGTTTACTTTTTATTTGGTAAATGCTGTACTTTTTATTATTATTATTATTATTATTTGGTAAACACTGTACTTTTTATTATTTATTATTATTCTTTTTTATTATACTATTTGTGGCGCTTCCTACAATATTCCAGGGTTGATACTTATAGAAGGATTCTCCCCAGGGGATATATATATATATATTTCCACCGCCATCTTAAACTCAGTATGGCTAAGACAGAGTTGGTGGTGTTCCCTCCAAAAACCCATCCACCAAACCCCTTCTCCATCACAATAGACAACTATGCCATACACTCACTACCCAAAGCATGGTGTCTTGGGGGTCATACTTGATTTGAAATTAACTTTCTCCCCCATATCCAAGCTGTCACTAGAACATGTCACTTCCTCCTAAAAAATATTGCCAAAAGACATCCTTTCCTCTGCATATCAACTGCAAAAACCCCATCTCAGGCACTCATTCTATCCAGATTTGACTACTGTAACATTTTACTCTCTGGTCTTCCTGCTTCTCATCTTTCTCCACTTCAACCTGTTATCAATTCAGCCGCAAGAATCACCACATTTGCTCCCAGATATCTGCCCTCTCATCTACTCCTGAAATCCCTCAATTGGCTATCTATAAAGTATCGTATTTCTTACAAAATTCTCCTCCTCTCCTGTAAGTCTCTGTGTTCTTCAGTACCCTCTTACATTTCTGCTTTTATCTCCCACTACACCCCTTCCCGTACCCTATGGTCTTCCCAACGGTTCTTCCTGTCCTCTCCCTACACAACTCGAGCCATCTCTCAGCTACAAGCTTTTTCCCCTCGACTTTGGAATGCCCTCCCTATCACCATTCGTCAGTCATCCACAATCATCACTTTCAAGCATCTCCTCAAAACCCACTTGCTCAAGGAGGCATCTCAATAGCAATATCCTCATCCTTGCACAATGATAGTGACATCAGAATCTTTCTGCACTTCCTTCACCACACCGTGTAGTTGCACTTATAATCATCCTCCTACTATCTTTGTATGTCATCATGAACTCTAATTAGATTGTAAACTCCTTGGGGCAGAGTCCCTTTCCCAGTGTATGTTTCCCTTGCTGCACTTTCCCCCCAAACTAATGCAATAATCGCACTTTAGCTTAATCCTCTTAACCCTGTTCTGTATTTTTGTATTGTATCATTTCAAATTCTGTTAAGCGCTGTGTACATGTATGGTGCTATATAAATAAAGATATATACATACATAATGCTTATCACAAATATCTGCAAATGGTAGAATTTAAGAATATCTCTTCCCAGATGGTGATTTCTGACACAGTACATTAGTATTTGGGCCCTGAAGATCACATTTTTTTCTCTCTATATGACCATCTCAAAAAGTCTAGTTCGTGGAGCCAGATTTACTATGAAGAGAAAACACAGGAAATCATGGGCCTAAAATACAAAGTGAGCACTACTTATTTAGAAAAACTCTGGCATGATCTAGGATAACTTTAGGTTCATTTATTAACAAAGGAAGTTAACAAAGGTAGAAATAAGAATTAACATTTCTATGTATATAAATTAAAGCTTTAATTGTGCTCATATTTAAATGTAATGATATGCATGCAGCTGACCGCACATAGCGTATTAACCCCTTAAGGAGTTGAAGAGTGTGCAACACTCCTCTAACACTCCAGTACCTCCTAACAAAATTACTTTTCTTAATAAATACAATGTTGAGTAGCTTATTTCTGACACTTCTAAGTGGCCACACTTATCTGAATTTCTCTGGGGCCTAAAAAATCAGCAGGTTTATTTTGCTTCTGCTATTTTTCCACTACATAGCTTTCTGATTATCAAAAGCCAGCTCACCCCATGAGCTGAAAGGGATGAGTTGGATCTGTGCAGCTGACATCACTAGAATAAGAGAAACTGAAAGTAAAGCCTCTGACTGTTGTCACAAACAAACAGACAGATGAACGGACAGACAGATAGATAGTCAGTCAGTCTTTGGATGGAGAACCATTAAAGGGATAGTAATACTTCATTTTAACTTTATTTTATTTTGTAGGCATTAAAAAAACATGAAGAATGATATAAGTCTTATGTCTCAAACCTTTATGGTTTAAGAGATATTCACAAGCAAAGTTTCCCCTCCCGCCCCTTTTTCCTAGTGTAAGCCATCTCTTCTCAGATGTGGAATGCAGTCCATAGACCAGACTGATAACAGCAGGGGACAATCTTCTTTGTATGAAAAGAATGAAAGCCCTTCCCCCCTTGACAAGTTTTTCAGCTTTTTCCCTTACCTTAATTGAAGATTGCCCCTCTCTGCAGTCTACCTGGGCACCTCCCTTCTGATTTGGCTGAACGGGGGGGGGGGGGGATACTTTGCTTGTAAGTCTGCACTGCACCTTTGAGTTTTGTGTCCTCTATGCATTATGTTGCATTTTGTGACATTACATTTTAAATTGTGTCCATTCCTCTAAAATTTTTAAATTAGTTCTCATTTAATTAACCCTCCAGGAATGTCAACCTTGTTACAGATCTGAAGTGCCATCTGCCAAAAGGCCAACTTTCCACCAGGGATATCACTAATAAGCACACCAAACAGGTCCTAGCACTAACCTCTGAGATATTTCAATAGAACAGGCCCTAGCACTGATTCCTGAGGTACTCCAATAGATCAGGCCCTAGCACTGATCCCGGAGGCACTCCAATAGCCTTGCACTGTTCCCTGAGGTACTCCAACAGAACAGGCCCTAGCACTGATCCCTGAGGTACTTCAATAGAACAGGCCCTAGCACTGATCCCTCAGGTACTCCACTACTATCCCATCCTTCCTCTGAATATATTACATACGTTGATTACATTTTACATTTCTTTCACTGGGCTTTCTGGATGTAATCAATGTGAGGTTTAGAGGGAAAATGGGAGGGAGGTGGACTTGCTGGACCCCGGAAAATTTCAGAGTTTTAATATACAAAATACAACCTATCCATTTTAAAGGTTTGTAGTGCCAATTTTGAGTGTCAAAGATAAAACTCTCCAGTGTTGTGGTTATTAAAAACATATTTCTTATCTAAAATAGGTGGCAGCCCCATCAAAAATCCCAGTTAAGTCATGATATGCATTGGTATCAGTGACCATAAAGAAAATAATTCTGTCTAATTTAGATGAAAATGCAAGAAAACACTCTGATGTTCAATAGTGTTTGGAAAAATTGGACCAGAAGATTTTATTTAAAAATTCTGTGAGTACAAAAAAAGTTTTTATCCCCTCCCTCAAATAAATCCTGTCTGCTTGGAATGTTTATTGTTAAATGTGAGAAAATGTTTTTCTCTATCGTCCAATATGAAATACAGGTACCATGGGGAGAAGACTTCCTTCCTAGTAGGCTGAAACATTTCAAAAGACAAGGTCTTGGAGATGGAGCCTTCCCTTCTCCTTATTAGGCTACTCTAGCCCCAACCATCCAGTTTTGACATGTTCCAGTAGAGTGAAGAGGTTATCAACATTTCTGCTTTGCTTTTAGCTTATTTTTTATTTTATGCTTAGATATGGGGATGTTACAATTCCCCCATTAGCCGAGTTACCATCCTGGCTTCCCCTGGAGGATTGTCCAGCATACAGGTGCTGTTGTGGACCTTTGCAGCCCTGTGGAGAGAATCTTGCAGCTCAGTTTTCTCTCTCCTAACTGGGTCTCTCTGAGGTTCTGGTTCTTAACAATGGTAACCTGAAGACAGAAGTGGAAGATTGGTTAGTAACCATTTGCGTTCCATGGTCCACCTGTTACCCTTCCTACAGGCGTTATCTTGGAGTCTGGAACTCCTGCACTCATGTTGGGAATTTTATTCTGGTTTGTTCCTGAGTTTCTTGAGCTTGGATGGCTGCATTAGGGTAGTTACCCTCTTCCATGCTGGTTTAACTGGGTTTGGGGGCTTCTGTTTTTTTTTCTTCAGGGTTATGTACTTTTATTACTACTCACATCTCCCTTGGGTCTTTGGGTGTTTTGGTGTCCTCTCAGTAATTTTGAATTATTGATGTATGACGTCTTTAAAATGTGCTTCCCATGCAGGCCACATTGACTTCTATGGGACAAACTGCTTTGGAACAAATCTCTGCAACAGTTTGTAATACAGAGTTGAGAGAGGGCTCATTCTTCTGGTCTCCTCATGACCTAGCATCTGGTTCACATTCCCAGTGTATTTGGGGCCCCATAATTGCAATTTTAGGCATTTCTAGGATACAGCAAGTCAGAAAGACTACAACTCCCAGAATGCCCATTTCCCAGGCTTCGTTCCAATTGGCTGATGGTTTTACAGATGCCATCTTGTCCTTCTTGCTTATCCTATGCAGGGTTTGCCTCTCCTTCTCAGATTAACCCTTCGCCTGCCAGATAAGTAGCTTTTTTGGGGGCTTTGTAAGGTGAATTATTATTCTGGAATACAGTATTTGGGATTTTATACTTTTTTGGACACTGCTACTGTTTGGATGTCGGATCTGAAGGGTTATGGGGCTAGAACTAAGGCAAAGGACTCGGGGGTGTCTCTGACTCCCCCCTTGCTTATTGTTTCTTATGCCAAGCAGGGCTCCCTAGAGAGTATTCAGGACCTCTATGCCCCTCATGCGCTGTGGACTTAAAGTCTACTATGGCACAGTTCCCCTTATCTTTCCATTCATGGATACCCCCTACCACCTTCAGGTTTGTGACCACTAAGGCCCCAGGTATACCTGTGCTCATGGAATCCTCTGAGGGGGACTCCTTTGGGGGTGACACAGAGGAAGGGGAGTGTGAGGTAGTGGATTCTACCTATACCTCTGGTTACCCCTTTGAGGCTGACCCTACTCCCTCTGCTGAGGGACTCATTAAGGTTGTTTTGCTGACCCTTCAGGTCACTGACACCCCTAATGAGGGTCTGTCTTCCTCTGATGTGTTTCAGAGATGTAAAAAGACTTCCACTGTCTTTCCACCCAACGCCACTCTGGACCAAGTTATCTTGGATGAGTGGAAAACGCCTAATATGCGGATGTCTATCTCTAAGAGATTCTTTAAGCTGTACCCCTTCTCTGAGGCAGCTTTGGTGCAGTGGGCTTCTCCTCCTGCCATTGATCCCCCTATATCCAGGCTCTCTAAGTCTACTGCTCTGCCCTTGGCAGATGATGCTACAGCTCTTAAGGACATGATGGGTAGAAAACTTTAAAGGGTAACTATCACCCCTATACAAGTTTGGCTCATAATGATCTTAATATAGTGATAACCTGTAATAGATGTTTTATTTTTTTTTTTCAAAGCATGCTATGGTGAAATTGAAAGTTTTAAAAATGAGCCGGGGCCTTACTTTCAGACAGACTGAGTTTATAGCTCCGCACTGCAGCCTGTCAATCTTCGTCTGCTCCCTCCCCAAGTAGTGCCTCAGTCCATCCTCCTCCGATGACAGAGGATTTAAATCACAATTTAAATCAGGATTTAAATGACTAGTCAGTAAGACTCGATTTAAATCATGATTTTTAAATGCAAAAACTCATTCTTGCTGGTAGTTAAAACCATCAATATCTGCAACCAGGTGAAGAAGTCATATTTAGAATATAACATGTTAGATTAGTACAACAGCAATATCAGAACTGATTTTAGTTTAATAGATTAGTCACTCGTATTTGGAACATATAATAAAATAATAATATAATAGAACATAAAATATAATTGCATGACTATACAGCCATAGGTACATAACCAAGCTCTATTTCATGCTGAATAACCTTTAAACCATAATGTATCTTAAACAGAAAACTATCTTTAGATGGATTTTTCCTCCAAAAGCATTTCATTAAAATAAATTTGATTTAAATCAAAAAAATCCGATTTAAATAAAAAAACTATATATTTTTTTAAAATCATCTAGTTTTATCCACCCTGTATAGGTGTGACAGTTCCCCATTAAGCTATTAAGATTGGAAGTTAGCAAATGTAGTACCGCTTCACAAAAAAGGTAGCAGGGAAGAGTCTGGTAACTACAGACCAGTAAGTCTTACATCAGTAGTGGGAAAATTAATGGAGACTATGTTAAAGGAAAGAATTGCTGAATATCTGAATTTAAATGGCGTGCAAGATACCAAACTGCATAGGTTTAAAGCAGAGAGATCTTGTCAAACTAACCTCAAAGATTTTTTTGACTGGATAACTAAAATAATAGACCAAGGGGGAGCAGTAGATATAGCTTATCTAGATTTCAGTAAAGCATTTGACACTGTCCCTCATAAAAACTAATTAATAAACTACAGTGTTTGGGTCTGGATGTAAAAATAGTTAAATGGATAAGGCAATGGCTGAGTGACAGGAGACAGAGGGTGGTAGTCAATGGAGAATATTTAGACGAAAGGAGTGTTACTAGTGGAGAACCTCAGGGATCTGTACTGGGGCCCATTCTTTTTAATATATTTATTAGTGATATTGCAAAAGGTCTTCAAGGAAATGTATGCCTTTTTGAAGATGATACCAAGATATGTAATAGAGTAGACATTCCAGGAGGAATAAGCCAAATGGCAAATGATTTAGGTAAATTAGAAGAATGGACAAGAGTGTGGCAGATGCAGTTTAATGTTGATAAATGTAAAATAATGCACTTGGGACATAAACATCTAAAGGAAAAATATACTATTAAGGGTACTGTGCTGTCAGAGACAACAGAGGAAAGGGATTTGGGAGTAATTATTTCTAATGAGGTAAAGGTAGGCAGACTGTCTCTTCAGATTGTTGCAGGAGGGGAATGTTTTGGGTGTATACCTTAGGCACCCAATCGCCACACGGGCTGAATGAGCAGTTCAGCCTGATACATTATATCTGAATTTGAGTGCATTTTTCAAATGTCATAGAACTATGTTTCATATGTCTTTTTTGGTAGGAAGATTTAATGTGATTTTACTTGTTTTAATAGAGTTGGGTGAGCGCAGGGATGGTGTACTAGGTTGCTATGACGACCAGGTACTCTGATCCAGGAGCGAAACCTAACAAAGGACTATTTAATCCTGTTACACAGGTAGTCTGTAATACGTCCCTGATGAAAGTCCCAATGCGGACTGAAACGTTATGTTGGAAGTAACAGTAGTTTTATTATGTTTTAATAAAAGTTAAATTTTAGTAACATAGGTTGAGTGCTCGGCTTTTGTGCTGTATATTAAAGGTAGGCAGGCAATGTAATAAAGCGGTGGGGAATGCAAGCAGGGTACTGAATTGCAGAGATAGGGGCATTAGTAGCAGAAAAAGGGAAGTGGTCATGCCACTCTACAGATCTCTAGTTAGACCTCACCTACAGTATTGTGTACAGTACTGGAGACCCCATCTCCAGAAGGATATAGAGAAAATTCAAAGATGGCCTACTACAGGTCTCCCACCCAGAGAAAGGAGACCCCTTTGGTCTCAGTTCTTGGTTATGCTTACTCACAGGAACTTACCTTTTTTCTTCTCTTGCTGTCCAATCTAGTGAGTTAGTATCATGTCAAAACTGGATGGGTGGGGCGCTAGGGTAGCCTGATAAGGATAAGATAAGGCTCCACTTCCAAGACCTTGTCTTTTGAAATGTTCCAGACTACTAGAAAGGAAGTCTCCTCCCCATGGTACCTGTATTTCATATGGACTAAGAGAAAGGGATTTAAACGATAAGACTAAAATCCCCTTATTTCACCCATTCACAACCTTTCCCATTAAAACCTTAATAAAATATTTTATTATATTTCAGATTTCATTTCGAGGTCTATGATTCCTAATTAAAAGTGACAGTGATCTCTTTATAGGAGATGATAAGTGCTGTAATGTTTGGACAAGGAAGAAACAGGAATATTGCAGAGAGAAGTAACCATCAGAGAAAAGTGGAAAGTTTAAAATAAAAATGTGAAATGTTTTTTGTTTTTTTTTCTCTCATTGTTTTCTTAATTATATTCTTTGGTGATCCCTATGAAACAGAGTTACTCAACTATTAGTCCTCCAGCTCTTGGGAACTTTACAGCTGAAGGTTCAAAAATGGACTACACCTACTGTAAAATAATATAAATATTTTATAAACAGTCCCCCTATCAAAAGAAACAAAAGTATCTCTCTCCTTCTGTCCCCAGTGTATAAAAGCCTGGACGTTTCTAAAATAAACAATAGTGCGGTTCTCCATAAACATTTTGTATTTTTTATAAGTGCATTAAGTCACTTTTCTTTTTGTTGGCTTTTAGAGCTTGCATTTTGCCCTGATTTTGTATGAATTTTCTGATGTGTAACAACATGTCCCTTGCGAGTGAACGTTTTACCACATATCGGGCAAGGATACGGCCTCTCTCCAGTGTGTGTTGTCTGATGCCTAACCAGGTAGGAGTTATTGGTAAAGCTTTTACCACACTGATTACATGAAAAAGGCCTCTCTCCTGTGTGTGACCTCTGGTGTACGTTTAGATTTGAAATACAAGTAAAACCTTTGCCACATATAGTACACATATATGCCCACTCTCCTGTGTGGGTTGCTTGGTGTTTAAGAAGCCTTGAGTTATCAAAAAAGCTTTTACCACATTCGGCACAAGTGTACGGCTTCTCTCCAGTGTGAGTTCTATTATGTGTCACAAGAGCAGAGCTACAAGAGAAGGTTTTCCCACACTGTTTGCATTCGTATGGTTTCTCTCCAGTGTGCGTTCTGTTATGTAAGAACAGAGAGGAATTACTAGTAAAGCTTTTCCCACATTCCCAGCATATATACGGCCTCTCTCCTGTATGGATCCTTTTGTGTGTAGTAAGTGTGGCGCTGCTGGTAAAGCTTTTCCCACAAACATCACATGGATAAGGCCTCTCTCCTGTGTGAATCCGCTCATGTATTACAAGAGAGCACTTTCTGGCAAAGCATTTCCCACATATACCACATTCGAATGGCTTCTCTCCGGTATGAGATCTCTGATGTATGACAAGATGAGAGATATAATTGAAGCTTCTTCCACAATCCATGCATACACAACGTTTTTCCTCATTGAAAGGCATAGAGTCCATTTTAATTTCGGATTCATCCAAAGAGCTTTCACCGCTTTCACTGGATTTATATATAGTTCCCCAAGTGGCTTTGTTGATATGAAACGTGCTGACATTTCCCTTGCCATCACATTTATTCTCAGTCATTTCATTTGGAATGCATGCATCAGCATCTACATAGCTTTCTTCTTCACTAGGATTGAATTCTTTAATTAAAGGTCCTGCTGGATCACTTGGTTTACTTGCACCATTATTTTCTTCACAGACAGTACCATTTTCCATTGTCCATCTTAGTGGCCTTTTTTTTCTTGGTCGACTTGCAAGGTTACAACCTACCAAAGAGAAACAAATAATAATTCAATTACAATTCACACACTACAGTTTAGCACGTTGGACTTTTCTGGTGCCCAATATAGGACAACAAAAAGATACACAGTTATATAAATGTATCTATACATATGTAAAATAATGATGTCACCATGCAAATATATTTGCCTACATTCAGGGCCTGTACTGACCCCTAATTAACAGAAACACAAAAGGGTATTTCTAATTCTGAACTAAAAATTAACATTCCATTTGTTACAAGGAAATACTGACCTAAAACAGAGAACTATATCAAAGCATATATTTCCTGAAATTAGTTTAAAGCAGAACTACCGCATTTAAAGGGGATGTATCACCTTATAAAAAGGTTACCATCCCATTTGTTATTAAATGTATTTTAGGAAAGCTATTTAAAAAAAAAAAAAAAAAAAAAAAAAAAAAAAAAAAAAAAAAAAAAAAAAAACCAACATACTATTTTGAGAGATAATGCCTATTCTATTGCAGAAGAGCTGTGCCGAAGAATCAGCATGTCCCCATTATGCTGACCGGCACTGCTCTTCTGTATGTCCTATTTCTTCTCCCACCCCCTTCCCAGCTGCCCCAGAGAGCGTGTTCACGCTTCCCTTCAGTGGGCTGTGAATGGTTCCTAGCGTTACAGCAAGCTACGATTAGCATTATACTAAGGTTGCAACCTCAGTATAATGCTAATCACAGCTTGCTGTAGCGCTACGAGCCGTACACAGCACACCAAAGGGAAGCGTGAACGCGCTCCCTGGGCCAGCTGGGAGGGAGGTGGGAGGAGAAAAAGGACAGTCTGAAGTTCTGTGCTGTGCACATAATGCGGAAGTGCACAGCACAGAAGATGCAATATCTCTCAAAATAGTAAGGTTTTTTTGTTTTGTTTTTTTAAATAAAACAGCTTTCCTAAAATAACTTTTAATAACAAAGGGGATGGTAACACCTTTTTATAAGGTGATACATCCCCTTTAACAAAGACGGCCCCAAATAATTCATCTGGCGACTAGCTGCTCAGTAGCGCTAGTCGCCAGAATTATTACCTGGTTAATGTGAATTATCCACTGCTCTGGGACTGGCAGACAGGATGGAGCGTAGACATCTTTTCATAGTGACATCTGCACTCCTGCGCTGTCAGTCCCTTTTGGAGCCGAACAGCTCCTAGCAACACCTCCCAGAGCCGGCTGGGACTGACAGCGCAGGTGCGCAGACGTCACTATGGTATGATGTCTGCGTTCCATCCTGCCTGTCAGTCCTGGAGCAGTGGATAATTCACAATAACCAGGTAATAATTATGGCGACTAGCGCTACTGAGCAGCTAGTTGCCAGATGAGGAATTATTTGGGGCCATCTTTGTTAAATGTGGTAGTTCCACTTTAATGTACATATCAGAAAATGGATGACGTTTCATCTTACATAAAATGATGAAGCAAACAAACTTTGATAAAAACAGGGTTTTTCAGAAAGATTTAATTAATACATAGATGGGAATGATGTGGTATTTGGTAATACTCCAATTAAAAAAAGTTTATATTTTAAGGCAAGCCTTTCAGAAAGAGAAGTGATCTACAAAACGTTGCTCTTAAAATATTAACTTTTATTCCAAAATAAAAGGTATCACCAAATACCAATGTACTTATATCTTTGTATTACTAAAACTGCACTAATACGGCTACTTCAAATTAATTCATTATGGCAGAAAGGTTTCAGAAATGTATACTAAAGATACAATTTAATGTACATCTCAAGCAAGCTTACTATAACAAGCAAAGGTATGAAATATGAAAGCCAAATATCTCCTGAGAACACAGATACACAAATTTATGTCCTTCTCTGGGGCGCCAAATTGGTAAACGCACATAAAACAATTGCGATTGACTTTTTCTTAGAGATAACAAAATGCACTAAACATAGTGTGAAGACTTGATTACCCCATAACATCAAAACAACTCTGAATGCAAATAATCTTTCTACCCCAGGCAGATGTCCACAAATGTTACCAAACGATGGCGCTAAAGCAAAAAAATAAGCATTTTTTTCCACTCTTCCACCTCTTCAAAGGTACTGAAATTTCTGACTATGGAATTTCTTACTTTATATAACCACTGCACTTCAAAGAAAAATAGTACACCACTGGTATGAGCTGACATAATACAACTGGTGCCACAAACACAAAACTATAAATGACAATCTATTTTTGTATTTCTCAAATATGATTTTGTTGTACTCAGATAGTTGTAACAACTACAGAAATGAAGAATCAGATACAAAAATTTTTCAAAACCATGGAATGTAAAATTGTATTTAGTATTTAATGCCAGCTATGGTTTGCTTAAACCTAGGTTTCATTGTCATGGATCTTTTGGTAATTCAATATTTTCCCCAAAAGCATTGCCATGTTATAATTGCGTTCTGTGTATTTTAGACTATATAAATGCAGCACAGTATTTAAGGACACTTCACACAGCTGACAACGGAAGAGGAGGAAGTGAAGCTAGATGTGATGCTAATCTGATGAGGTAAAAAGTTCATGGTCTTGTTGACCATGAATACTTCTGTAATTAATGTTTTTATTTTAAGAAGAAAATCATCAGTTAACTTTTTTAATCTCTCATTTCAAGATTTTCACATTTTTAAACATTTTTGGGGGTTTGTGAAGGCAAAAAAAATTAGAGAACAGTAAAATAGAATTTTAAGAAAGCATAAAGAACAAAGAAAATAAAGAATTATAATCAAAATGGAGTAAGAACATACGTGTTCAAAATTATAATGTAACATTTATTAGAAGAATTATTACAGCAGATTGACATTTCACATAACATTTAAGCTTGTAAAAAATATTAAATCCCAATATAATGATTAATGTTTTTGTTAACACACTCAAAATAATTCTTAAATTAACCTCCTTCATATTAGGAAAGTCAACAACCCATTGATTGGCAATAAAAAGGAACAATTTATATTTACTACACTAAGGCTAAAAAACAGAACCAAGCTTGGATTTTAAACAATTGAATCAAGCACATAAAGAGGATGAAAACCGCCAGGAGTCACTTTTTCTTGGCCTTTTAGCTAGACAATTTTGAAGTTGTATTCCCTGGGTGAAACCCTATTTCAGTGGAGTACCTTGTAAGTCTTAGTACAAAACTATGAAGGTTGTGGTGCTACAGACAGGATTAGATTGTGCAAAATGAACTGGGTTGTTTGCAGGTTTTGATAAGGCAGTGAAATTCCAATAACTTGAGAAGCAGGTCACATATTCTGTAAAGCCTCTATGTGGGAACTGTTTTTTTACTTCCTGCACCAAGCACATCAAAATGTGACTGGTTTAAGGGATTATCATACTTCATTCCATTTGCGATATAGACATTTAAGATTCATCTTCTGCTTGGATTTCGAAACCAGTAACAAGTAACTAGCTGATTCTGTCTAGTTATCAGATATCCTGATTACAGATCTTACTGCATTTGTGCATGTTTTCATGAAAACTTTTGCTGGGTGTAGAGGTATTCCTGGCCATAATGATGAGACAACTGAGCATCACCAAAGTATCTGCCTCCTGCACTCTGCTGCTGGCTTGGTGGATCATTCAGTGGATCTGCACCATCTTCTTAATCATCTGACTCAGAGAGATGGCCATGGTAGGAATGAATATGTGCAGTGGTCCAGTGGTATGAGGAATTGTGGGCTTTTATATAGCAATTAACTTTCTGATACATGGCTATGGTATCTTTTTGGTGTGTGTAATTTTTCCTTGATCATGTGACACACTTTTGTGGCCTAGCATCTTGGTACACTTACAAAAACATGCATATATGATCTAGGACACAGGTCGCTTATAGACATGCCAGTTGTTGACAGATGCTGAGGTAAGGACTCAGAACAGCAGCTTGAGCCTGCTGATAGTAATGACTGCAGAGAACTCTTTTAATATCTCCTGAAACAAAGACTGTGTGTTGTGTCCATTATTTCAGACTCATTTTACACATGTCTTCTTGTGTCATGAGGATGGCAGTGCAAAAAGATTGACATAGATAATCCTATAGTTTCTTTAGAAACAGTAGTATGTCCATGTTGTGTTCTGAAAGAATATTAAGACGTATGTTATTTGTGGATTATAAGAATACATATTATCTTCTGTAAATGTTTTTTTATACACACAATTTTAAATACCTGAAAAATCATGTTTAAAAAAATAAAATAAATACATATTTTATTTTTTTTTCTTTAAATGCTCATTCAAACAAGGTACATGCTTTTGCTAAGAAAAAGTTGCTTTCAACACGAGTCTCAAGCAGTGGTTTGAAATTCACGTGTCAAATGGTAACTGGTGAAAAGGTGGCTTTGTTTCACTGATATCTGTATAGAACATCAGACCAATATACAAAGCACTACATAGACATCTGTCTAAAAAGCCAGTGTAGTGCCTGTGGCATTGTAGATTTAATTTTTGAAGTCAGATTTTGGGCAGAAATATTTAGTAAATTATCATTCTAGTTTAACTCAACAGGTAAGACAGGTATGCAGGGCTACCAACTACAATCTTAAAGTCAGTCACATTACTTGTTAAGTCTGCAAAGTCAGCCCAAAAAATTAAGTCACACCTATAAAAACACATATCTATATGAGTAAATTAAAATATTAATAACATACACACAACCAAAAGTATTGTACAAAATCTATTACATTTCTTTCATATAATTAAATTGGACCTGTTACCTTAAATTAAGTTTGCATATTTGAAATCTTAATTCAAAACCAGCTATGTATCATATAAGACCAGCAAATACATAGTTAGGAGATACCGATTTCTAATTGTTTTACCTTTACGTAGGTTCTTACTAAACCATACCTCCCAAGTGTCCCTCTTTAGGAGGGACAGTACCTCTTTTTGAAGAAAATCCCTCTGTCCCTCTTTTCCGCCGTGATGTCCCTCTTTTTAAGAAATCAGATTGTGTGGTGTGTAGATTAGTGTATTAAATTGCTCCACAGCAATACAACGCACTTAAATGTTTATTAATATTTCAGTACATGTGTTTATAAATTAGTCTGTGTGATTAAAACACTTTGGTCTTGTTCTAAATCATTTATTCATCTACACAAAGAGGTGTCAGCAGGTCATGAAATAACCTAAAAATGCTTGGTAATGCCCCACCCACCAGCCACGCCCCCATCAACACCACCTAAAACACAAGTGTCCCTCTTAGGCCATTTGAAATGTTGGGAGGTATGCTGAACAAGTTAGGTCCTTTATTAGCGTGAAATTCACTATACATTATTTTATTGCTTATATTTGTTCATATCCTCATAACAGACATCTAAACTGGACATCCAAATATTTAGAATCTATGCATGATATTATAAGTTTTCCTGGAGGCCAGATGGGATCCTTCTGAATCTTAGGAAGCATATACCATATTGTAGTGATGGACAACTATATATAAAACATTGATACTAGCCAAACCAGCTCCAAAGAATTGTCTATTTAGGAGCCAGCAAAGGGGATCATGTGCATATTTGTATAGAAAATGCTACAAAAAAGTAAACGCCTGCAGCAAAATTTTAGGAGCCCTGTATCTCAGGCTCCTGGGATTTTACCATTTCTGCCATGTTATTTTCCACAGAAAATCCAAGATCTATCCTTCTACTATTATTATCCCAAACTGTCTCAAAACTCTCTCTAAAAAAGCTAATTAATTTAGTGTAGTATGGTGTGGTAGGGACTTTATTAAGCTGTTAATATGAAAATATTGAACCTTTGGGATTTAGTATCAAACAAGCATTGAATGATAAATACATTGAGTGTATACAACAGAAGTGGGCAAAAAACGGCCTATGAGCCAGATTCGGAGCCGCTGACCAACTTTATTTAGGCCCATGGGTCCACTTTAACACACTTACCTTTTTTAGCTTAAATGTTTTGTTTTTCTTTTTTTGCTTTTAATCATGGCATTGTACAGCCCCACCAAGATCACAAATGGGAAAAGGAGAATAGAGAAGCTCGGTCAGAATGTGGGGGGCCCCACCAACTGCACTTCTAAAAGAAAAACAATAAGTGAGCTAAAAAAGAGAATAAGTGTAAGAGAGAGAGTATGTTTGAGAGTATGTGAGAGAGCATTTGTGCGTGCACAAGATGAAAACTGGCCCACCTGCTCAAATCCTCAGAAACTACAAATGTCACCCTTGGACCAAACGATTGGTCCACCTCTTGTCAAGAAAATGTGTGCTGTCCCATACCTCCCAAAATTTCAAATGGCCAAAGAGGGACACTTGTGTTTTAGATGGTGTTTCTGGGGGCGTGTCTGGTGGGCGGAGCATTACTGAGAATTTTTCAGTCATTTCATAACCTACTGACGCCTTTTTGTGTAACTGAATAAATTATCTAGAGGAAGTCCATAGTATTTTAGTTACACAGGGTAATCTATAAACACATATACTGACGTTTAACCAAACATTAATGTGAGTTTTATTGCTGGGGAACAATGTTATACACTTATATGCACACCACATAGTCTGATCTCCAAAAAAGAGGGACACCAGGGTGGGAAAGAGGGACAGAGGGATTTGGGTCTCAAAGAGGGACTGTCCCTCCTAAAGCGGGACATTTGGGAGGTATGCTGTCCAATGGGGAAGGTAATGCATTTGAATACGAAAGAAGGAAATGATTGGATAAAATAAAAATATGCCCAAACAATGGATCAATCTTAGAAGACAATTTAAAATTTACCTTCCAGCTAATATAATTAAGAGAGAACAGTATAAAATGTAAAAAAAAAAAAAAAAAAGAAATCAAATAAAGAAAAAATACTGCCACATTTCTAAAAACAAATTCAACTCAAAGCCATTCTTACTGCAATTGGAATGGGCCTCATATCAAAAATATGTAATAAAAAAAGTATCAGAAATTTCAGGTAAATATATCTGTTAAAAGAAAAGAAAATATACATAGACATTTAGACATTACCTGCATCCATTTTTAACTCTCCGGATTATTTTGCAATAAGGATATGAGGAAATGGCTTAATTTCTAGGATGAATAAACTGGCTTCATGCAGGTATTCAAATAAAGATATAGCATAAACATTCTTTACACCTGAAATACTGTTTCCTCATTGAACTGAACTGCTATCTGCATAAATGACCATCTCCAGAATGCCCAGATCACTACATGATTCCTCTACCACCTCTTCCTTTGGTAAAATCTCATCTGCATCATTTAGACATCCTGTATCTGTCAATGGAGGATATTTTTTCCAGTTGATATAAGTTGTATCCTATGGATACACATCTAAGCATTCTAATCATCTAAGCATTCAGATCATAAGTTACAGACAAGATAGTCATCCAGCAATGTCAATTCTAACTTATTGAAAAGTAGTTTTAGAATTGCCGACTATCCTATTCATCATCATGTTCACATTGTGATATAAATATCTGGAAATGTTTTCACAACCAAACCTGTTAAAATCCCATTGTATAGGCCAATTCTAGCAGCAAAAGATTAAAGGGATAGTAATGTCTCCGAGACTTATCACTATGCTTAATTACTTAACATGTTTTTAGTTTAAAAGCTATTCAAGGTGAAAGGATCCCCCTCCCACCCCTTCTGGTGGCCTTCCCTTAGATCTGCAATCCGGTCATGGGACAATTTTTGCACAGTAAGTATAAGGAAAATCCTGCCCTCTTACTGAAGATCGTCCCTCGCTGAGCTCCATCCGGACCTGCACGAGAGGATCAGTGATTCCGGGAAAGGGGCGGGAGGGAGACCCTTTCAGCTTCAATAGCGATTGAGCTTCAAATATGTAAGTAATTCAACATAGCTCTACGTGCTATAAGGAAGACCCAGAGCTGCAATTTAAGAGAGACATTACTATCCCTTTAAAGGGCAATAATCATATTTTCCCAAGTCTGATCCCGTGGGAACAAACTTAGGAAACATAGACTTAGGTTGCACCTACAGCCCCAAAAGGCAACTATAAGCCATTGGGTGGGGGGCAGCTGGAACACAACCTGGGAGTATGTTGCTCTGAGCCACAAACTCCTGGCATGTGTGTGCAGTCAACAACATAGACCCATTGTGTCTGGCTTTTAATAGACTCATTGAGTTGGCCTTTCAAGCCCAGTATGAAGGGGTCTATGAAGGCCTGCATCACTCAGGTAGAAGAAACTACCTAGTGATGCTGTATAGTGTCTTATAATCTCCAGTAGATGGAGGTCCAAAGATTGCCTACTTTCAATATAAGTTACAAGCCCAATTTTCAAACGGGGCATTAAAGGTATGCATGACTCTTACACAGCAGAATGAGTGAAAAAACAAAGCAATTTTTTGGCACACAAAGCTGTTATCAGCTTAACCGGACATACCCTACCGTCAGTCTTGTGCAGAGATACTTACAGATGAGATGCACACTAAAAGCAAAAAAGTGAGACGCGCTGCATAGCTTATTAGCATAAACATAAAGTAAATTAACACAATTCCAAGGGTTGTTGAGCAGTGGTTAACCCCTCAAAAAAAAAAAAAAAAAAACAAAGTAACAGAGGTGAAGCTGATCACAACTAACAGCTCAGGGATAGTAATACTTTGTTTTATTTTTATTTTATTTTTTAGGCATTAAAAAAACATGAAGAACAATATAAGTCTTATCTCTCAAACCTTTATGGTTTGAGAGATATTCACAAGCAAAGTTTCCCCTCCCTCACTTTTACCTAGTTTAAGCCATCTCTTCTCAGATGTGGAATGCAGTCCATAGACCAGACAGATAACAGAAGGGGACAATCTTCTTCCTATGAGAACAATGAAAGCCCTGCCCCCCTTGACAAGTTTTTCATGTTTTTCCCTTATCTTAATTGAAGATTGTCCCTCTCTGCAATCTACCTGGGCACCTCCCTTCTGCTCTGGCTGAACAGTGTTACATCAGTAAAAGGGGTGGGAGGGGGATACTTTGTCATTGAATTACTCTTGAACTACAACTCTGACAGAAATGAAATAACAGTCTCCAAAGTCCAAATACTATGATGATTAATTAGAGCTGCTTTTATTATGAAACATTACTATCCCTTTAAAGGTCTTTAAAAGCAGCGCATCAAAAAGGAGGCTACAGGTACATTTTGGGAAACATGGTCATGATTCAATGCAGGTTGCACAAAACACATCTGAGATGTCCTTTTGGGCATCATGCTTCCCTCTGTGATCACAGAACTAGTCGATGAAAAAAAATATTGCTAGACTTTCACTTTGTTGAAAATGTTATACATCTTTTCAATTTAAAAAAGAAGCCACTATTTTTCAGGTCAGATAGAAAAACCCTTAGAAAAAAAAACACACACAGTGACAATTGTTTTGGGATACAACCCCACCTACTTCACCTGAAACTCTCTTCCTTGTTTACCTCAGTCATGCTACATATTGCCATTATCACTTGAATAAACAATTGTCATGACACAGCTGCTTCCTTGTGAATAAGAAAAGCATTTTTATAATATACTGCAAATGTCTTATGCACCTAAGAAACAATTTTACAAATGCTGTGTAGGAGTACATCATATTTAAAAGGGTATAAACACTATTCAGTTTTTTGTAATAACTAGTATTAAAGCCTGTATACACAGGTTAAAGTGCCACCCAGCGGCCTTGGCTGCTGCCCCGGAGCCGGGAGCAAAGATAGGAGATGAACAGTCCGGAGCTCCCCTCTCCGGATCAGTGCGTTCAGCCAGTCTCTACTGTGCATGACTGCATTGTTCCGGGCAGTCTCTACTGTGCATGTGTTGTTACGCACACAGGAAGCTTCGCAGGCTAGCGCTTTATATATATATATATAGATAGATGTCCCTATAAATGGGACTTTTAACGAACAGAAAATGTTTGATATGAAAAATGTATAAGTGATTTTCCTTTTGAGTAAAATAAGGTTACTCCCACTGATTAGAGAAGCATATTTCCAGAGTTATTACAGGTAAACCCAACAATGTCCTCGTGGTTAAATTCCAATTTGATATTCTGTTACATTCTATTTGAGAGGAAAGTAGTGATCCATAGAATGTGACAGAACCTGCTGATCCACTTCCTGTCAGTTAGAACTTTCAGGAAGTAAACACACAGTAAATTCACTTCCTAGTTATTTGAACTATTATAACTTGTATAAAAAACAACTGACAGCAGTGGGGGGGATGCTCTTGTTTTACTCAGCAGAAAAAAGCTCTATAACATAGAGGTTTTCAAAAAAATGTTTTTTTGCTCCTTTAAAACTTAGAATGTAATAGAGGTCCTCAATGCAATGCTTCACATTTGCTACTCATGCTATCTAATAACAGAAACATGCAAGAATACAGCCAATCTAAAACTGGTGTTTATTCAAATTCGCTAAAAGACACAAAAAATGCACACTGACAGACATGTAGCTATTTTGACACATGTAACTCTCACAGGCAACAAAAGATTGTCTTGCGAGGTTCCTTGCTCACTCTCTCTCAGGTTAACCTCAAATGATGTAGCTACTCAGTTATTATTCACTGCAGTAGCAGTGATATAGACCATGACACAGGGTCTAAAACAGAGGGCGCTGGTTGGTTGAGCAGTTTGTGCTAGTTTGCACTCATATAAGGTATACAAGCCTAATGTATGCCCAGCAGGGAATCACACAAGCAAAAGGCTGTTATCCAAATGTTAAGTACCCTTGAACTCTAGTAAGCCCATGCTTATCGTGAGCTAATCTGTCGCTTTCTCAAGGGTGTCCATAAGTTTCAAAGATTCATCAGGCATTTTTACACCACAGACTTAATAGAAACATACCCTTGAGTAATCTACAGTGCTTTCATGGTATATTAATGTGTGCATTTTTGTTTAGTATGATAAACTTTAGTGGAAAATGTGTGGTTTTGTTGCAGTTATAAGTGGCTGAAAGCTTGACTGTCTCCACTGAAACAAGTAGAATGAAACCTTGGCCGAGTTTTTAAATGCATAATAATGTTTTATTATGATTAAAAAATAGCATTTGTGTGGCTTTGCCTGCTGAGTAAAATAATGCTACTCTCGCTGCAGCTAGAGGATTCATTCAGAAGTTATAAATGCTTGCATTTTTATTCAGTCAATAAATACAATGAAAATAACCTTTAGTTGGTGCTGTTTCATTAGTCCCTATGAAAATTTCTGTCAAGGCCTCTAAAGTTCTCCGAACACTTGAACACAGAGGCACTGCCTTGTACGGTTATACTTTTGCATAAACTATCCCTCAGCAGTGGAACTACAATCTTTTTCCAACAGCAATATATATATTCTTTCAAGAAAAAAATGACATATCTTTATGAATAGACTGACAACATAGTTATAGTAGTTATTGTGGTGATACATACAAGACATAAGCACTTACCCTGTTGATCACCTTTCCTACATTCCTGACTGTCTCCTTTTGTTCTCTTACTCTTCATTGTTTGTCCCTGGTATCTTAAAAAGAAAGAATAAAGCAACTAAAAAAATAATAATAATAATCATCATCGGAATAACTGGACTAATCAAATCTGTACATGTTGGACAGTGTTCTACCATCCAGTACAATACTATATAGATGTTTCTCTGATATATATATATGAGATGATTTCATATTTATCTGTATAACATGCCTGAGGACGAGACCAAAGAGGTCTTGAAAGCTTGCATCCGAAATCTTCCTAGATAGCCAAAAAAGGGATCAACAACTATATTTTGCTCGCTGATATAAGGCTGCAATTTTCAAATACAGATTCCGACTATCTGTGTTATAATGGGAATCCTGGAATGATAAAAAAATAAATCTTTCTCACTTAGTGACAGCCAAGCATAGTATTATAAAGTGTCCTATTTGGAGACAATACTTTTCTCATTTTAGCAATTAGATAAATAATCCTTAGGTTCCTAAGCAGTTCCACATACATTAAAAATGCTTGGTTCCTTTACCATATTTTTACTATTCCCTGAACTTCACTGTAACTGGTAAATTCAGCTGGCTTCTTCCTCTAAGCCTCCAGCTATGACACCATAGGCGAGTCCACTAAATTTTGAAGCAGCAAGAATGAGATTTTAGGTCTGTATTTAGTTCATTTCATCAGTCTGAATAATATTAGCCATAGAAAGAACACCACACCCGTGGCCCTAAAGAATCATGTAAACAGTTTCAGAATAATAAACTATTGCTGTCCATCAACAAATCAAGTATATAGCTACACCTAAATGCTATACTGATGACTCATGTCTAGGTAAGCCACTTATTTCTAGGGTAGAATTCCCTCTGACACTCTTCTCTGCCACACAAAATTAAACCTTGCTTTGACCTTTATTCACTTTTAGGCATTTTAAGAAACCTGCATTGCCAATAGACCTTCTCATTGTGCCAACCAGTAATAATACACAGGTGTAAATTATACCCAAGATTTTAGGGGAAAACAAAAGTGCCTATATATAACACGCACCCTTGTTTTCCCTCCCTATCCCTGCAAAAAAATGTTCTTGTCTGCTACAATCTTTCAACCCACCTCAGTATGCTCCCACCTTCCCTTCCTTCTACTCACCCCAAAAGTCATCTGGGATATCTGTGAAGGGGGCAGCATGATTGCATTTTCAACCCACATACCGCATCCCGCTATGGGAACCTGTGTTATTTCAAGATAATAGTAGTGCCCTTAGAGGAACTGAAGATCCTTGCAAGGTATTACCATAGATCCAAAGCATGGACTTCTGCGTACTAGAACTACAGTAATGCCCTGTAAGGACCTTCAGGTCCTCAAAGGGCACTACCATTTTCTTGAATTAACCCAGGTCCTCACAGAAGGATGCTGGAAGTAGGCTGCAAATGCAAGCATGACACTTGCTCTGCAGGTATTCCAGTTGCCTCCGAGGGGGTGAGCAGAGGGAGGGGAAGATGGGAACATATTGAGAGGGGTGGATGGACGGTAGCAGACGTGGCTATATTTATTTTCTCTCTCATGTATAATACGTACCCCCCACTTAATATAAGGTGAAAAGGGGCAAAACTGTGAGTATTATGCATCTCAAAAATAATACTAAACTTGTTTTTATGCTGGTGTAAACTGTTATTTTATATTGTTTGTATTCAGACATAAGAGCTAAAGTCAGTTAACACCTTAAGGACCACTGAAGTGCCAGATCCATCACCAGTGGATTTGCAATAAGGACCAGTTTGTGTCTCGGTACATCATGGAATTCTGGATTGACAGCGTGGCTGCACAACGCTCTGCCATCCCATAATACATCACAAAAATAAAGTGCTGTGGTCCTTAATGGCTGCCCCCAGCATGATCGGTTCTACTGTTGGGTTTACACAGTGCCCTCTTGTGTCCAGAGAACTCACCTACAGTTAACTGATGCCATGACAGTTATTCTGTTGCATTCTATGGGAGAGATTAGCCTCTGGCTAGAGTAATCTACAGAATGTGAAAGGTAACAGCTGTATCACTTCCTGACAGTTTGAAAGTTTATAACTTTTAAATAAAGCAACTGCCTAGAGTGGAAATACTGTTTTACTCAGCAAGAAAAGCCCTACAATATGTTTATTTTCTCTTTTCTAAATAAATATTTATTTTCATTTAATCTTAAAGAAAACCAAAGGAAAGGTACGTGGTAATAATAATAATAACAATAATAACTAGTATTTATATAGCGCCTTTCTCCCAGTGGGACTCAAAGCGCTGTCAGCGCACGCTCTCGGAATTAACCAAATCGGCAACTGAAATAATAGGTGTTATTATTACCCAATCAATGGTACTCATTTATCGACTTCGGAAGGATGAAGGGCTGAGTTGGCCCTGCCGGTATTCGAACCTGCAACCCTGAGGTTGAATAGGCTCCATAGTCAGGGAATTTACCACTGAGCTATCTCACCGGCTTGGGGTCACCTTTGGCAAATGGGCTTCACAATGCAATAAGTAGCTGAAAGTCCAATTTAACCCTTTAAAAGGGGTGTGACATGCAAAGCAATGCGCCACACACCTGTCTGGTCCTTAAAAGGTTAAATCAGTGGTAATTTAGGGAACATTAGTCCCATAATGTGCAGTTGTTATCACCCGTAATGATTCCAGATTCCTTTCTAACTTATTCAAGTGGAACTGTCAAATAGGTGATTTCAAAAGGGCTTTCAAAATCATCTATATTTTTGTGTTAGCAATTCTTTATTTAAAACTATAGTTTATGACATTTAGATTTATTCATCTGTCACTTTATGCAAATTAGTCAGTACTTCCCGTTTGTAAGTGGCAGTCGAGAGGAAGAGTGTAATGTTAGTTTCTGACACTCCAGGCTGTGCCAGCCAGTGCCACCTAATATGCATACAATGACAAATAAATAAAGCTAAATATCTCATATTTAAAGCTATAGTTTTAAGTAAAGAAAGGCATATATCTGTAAGCTCTCACAAGCAGTGTCCTCTGATCCTTTTGTTTTAAATGTTCCATTTGTACGGTTTAATGTCTCTATGTCTGTTACCTGTTGTACAGCGCTGTGGAATAAGTTGAAGTTTATTATAAAAAGTATATATAATATAACAGCAAATATTTGTCATTATTAGGATGATAAACCTTTGTCTCTCTCTGACTAAATGTGCTTTATGTATACAAGTACGCTGCACCAATTTATGTGCAAACACACTGAGCCATAGGGAATAAACATTACCCAAATTCTTATTTATTATAACTGAAGACATTAACCCTTTTAGTGCTAGAGGTCTCCAACGCATTGCGAAGCAATGCATTGGTGACCACTTTAGCATTGAAGGGGTTAAACTTCCACTAATGAGACTTTATATATCTCACCTATGATGATGTTGATTTCTTCAGATTTGGTCCAATTTTCTTTTACAAATAAGGCCCAATCAGTGCAAGAGGAGATTATGGGCAACTGAAATGCTTCTCATTTTAATGTTGTAGGAACTGTTTATTTCCATATTTGATTTGTAACTTGCACACAGCTACTGCCTAGAACTGACTTGTGTTTCACAAATAACTGGCTACAGCATGTCAGTTTTATATACCAAAACATAGCACTGAAATATATTTATCTCCATTTTCACAATAATTAACAAGACACTTCATAAGAATTAAGGGAAATATTTATTTTAGTTACCTATGTTATATTATAATAGCAGAAAACCAGCTCCTACCTGGAGAAGCTCTTACAGACTTGGGCTGATCAAGAGGGACAATAAAGGAACAAAGGAACCTCTTTCTGAATATCTAGACTCATTGGCTAAACTCTGCCACATGATCACATTGGAATTCTACCTTCTGGGAGTTGTAGTTCCCTTATCAACACTGTGCTGCATAGCTATCAGCTGCAAAAGACCACAGTTCCTATAATGCAATGGGCTCAGTGAAAACGTTGACTTGACCACTTCTATATAAAGCTGCATTGTTCCACAGTTTCTGTAGTTTTTATTAACCCTTTAAAAAAACAAAAGTGTGTACAAGCGTCTGGTCCTTAACCCCTCAAGGTTGTGGGCTATTTTACACATTAAAGGGATAGTAATACTTAAGATGTAAAAAAATTATAACAGCTCAAACTTGAATTTTTTAGGTGCAATATCACAGTGGCCTGACAACTTACAGTGGCGCTGTTGCTACACCATCCTATGGAGATTTATGGTCTACGGACCAGAGCACTCCATAGGATGGTGTAGCAACAGCGCCACTGTAAATTTTCAGGCCACTATGATATTGCACCTAAAAAATTCAAGTTTGAGCTGTTATAATTTTTTAATAAAATATCTCTCAGCAGTGGGAGTACCCTTGTTTTACTCTGGGGGATAAACCCTGCAACATATACATTTTTTTACATTTTAAGTATTACTATCCTTTTAAGGGCCAGGTCAAATTTTATATTTCTTACTAGAAATGTATTAAAATAAGTCTTTACCATTTTATTCCTTAGCGAACCCTTACATATTATATATTGTTTTTCCAGGATAAAATCTGTTTTCCTTTGGTACTAATCTGTATATATATATATATATATATATATATATATATATGTATATATATACATACTAGCAATATTGGCACGGTGTTGCCTGTTAATAAAACTATGACTGCTTTAATGATTGCTTGTTGAATTATCAGTGCTTAGCCCTTTCAGCTCCAAAAAGGTGTGCAACCCATTGTGTTACACAACTCTCCATCAGTGAACATGTGTGTGAGCGTGCGTAAGCATGTTTGAGCAAGAGTGCACCTGTGAGCAACAGAGTATGTAAACGTGTGAATGAGAGCTTGTGTGTTTTTGTGTGTATTGAGTATAGTGTTTTGCATATAGTTAATTGCCTATAGCATATTGCCCAATAACATTGTGTGTATTGCATACAGCATTTTGCCTATTGCATATAGCGTATACCACATTGCATTTTGCCTACTGAGTATAGTGTTTTTACTATTGCATATACCATTTGAATACAGTATCTTGTGTATAGCGTTTGGCGTATTGTGTTTCTCTTTTGGCTACAGCGGATATAGCGCTTTGCATATAGTGTTTTGTGTATTGCTCATAGCAAATAAAGTTTTGTGAATTGCGTATAGCACTCATAGCTTTTGGTTTATAGCGTTTGTCAAATTGTATATATCGCTTAGCTAATTGTGTATAGCATTTATGAAATATAGCGTTTGTCAAATAGAGTATAGCATCTAGCAAATTGCGTACATCGTCTGCCGTATAGCATTTGGATAATTGCATTTGACGTGTAAGGTTTGGCGAATTGCGTATAGCACTTAGCGAATTGCGTTTGGCATATAATGAATTGCATATAGCTTTTGGAGTATTGCGTTTGGCATGTAATGTTTGAAGTATAGCGTATATCTTTTGACATATTGCACAAAGCATTTGGCGTATTGCGTATATCTTTTTGCATATTGCGTTTGGAACATTGCATTGCTGAATTACGTATAGCGTTTGGTGAATTGTGTATTGCATTTGGCGAATATAGCGTTTGGCATATAGCCAATTGGGTATATCGTTTGGCATATAGCTTTTAGTGAATTATATATGGCATTTTCCAGATTGCGTATAGCGTTTGGCATACAGTGTTTGGCATTTGGTGTATTGCATTTTTCTTTTGGCGAATTGTGTATAGGGTTTGGGGAATTACGCATAACGTTTGGCATATCCCGTCTGATGAAATGCATATAGCATTTGGCAAACTGTGTTTAGCAAATTGCGTATAGCTTTTGTCAAATAGTTTCTGGCGAATAGCATTTGTCATATTGTGTATAACAGTTGGCATATTGTGCATATAGTTGTGCTTCGTACGTATAGCATTTGGCATATCGTATAACTCTGTGCGTATTGTGCTTAGCATTTGGTGTATAGCATTTTGCATGTAGAGGGTGACCACATGTCCCGGAATGCCCTGGACTGTCCCTTAATATTGCTCTGTGTCCTGAATCATCCCCCTCTGGGACAATAAAGAGTCCCGGAATTAAGGCAGCAATTAGCAAAGTCACCCCGAGTCCCGACCCGTTCTGTCCACTTAGCCTGCCTTACTCAGCCGGTTCCTATTCTTACTGCCTGTCAGTGCCACAACCAGCCCAGTCTCACAGCCTACTTACTTGCAACAAGGCTGTATGCTACCAGCCAATGAAAGAGAAGAGTATTACAATAGTCCTCTCCTCATTGGCTAGCTGGTGAGTGTGTGAAGTGGTGTATAAGCCAGTGGTGCATGCCTAAAAAGTTTTAAGTGAGTGTCCGTGATGACCGTGTGGTCGGTGCAGCTGTGAATGAGGTGAGAAGGAGTCGGTTGAAGTGCCCAACGCTCCTGATTCTGAGTCTGTCAGTGAGAGAGTAACTCTACTGTCAGTAAGTCTTCAAGAACATTTACAGTTCTACATAGCTTATGCTTATATGTCACTAACAGTGTTCAGATTATTTCAGTGTCCCTGAATGGGAAAATGGAAATGTGGTCACCCTATGAGTGTATTGTGTGTGTATATGGTGTGTTTTTATATGGTGTGTTGCGTGAGTGTGTGTGTCAATGTGTGAGTCTATGTCTGTCTATGTGTGTATTGTGTGTTGCATGTGTTCACTGTAGCCCCTGCATCTCCTTGCAGCGAAATCCCGCACCAATGCTTACACCAACAGGACAGGCAATATAGAGGAGATTTGAAAAATTCCTCCTTACTGGCACCCATGAGTGTGTTTGCCAGGCACACACAAGTCTTCTTTTATATATAATATAGATATATGTATATAAAAATACTCAGCCTAGGGTATTCCATAGATAATATGAGTCAGCACACAGGATTCTTCATCAACATAAAAGGAATTTATTCTATGCATCTTAAAGAAGGTCCATTTTTAACCGAAAACATTCAACTTTAAGATTAATTGAATACATTCCTTTTTTGTTGATGAATAATCCTGTGTGCTGTCTCCTATCACCTATGGAACACCCTAGTCTGAGTATTCTTGTTTAATTTTAGTAACATAGTAAATTAGGTTGAAAAAAGACACAAGTCCATCAAGTTCAACCTTCGCTTCATACCTCAGTAACTAAGAATTTTATAGCTTTCCTGCTACCAATTAAATTAGTCTTTATCAGACCTTCCTGATCTGCCTACTGATAAACAGTATAACTCTGTATGTTCCCTTTTGAAAGAAATGTATCTAATCTTCTCTTAAATGTGTCCATTGTATCTGCCATAACTACCTCCCTGGGCAATGAATTCCACAATTTGACAGACCTTACCGTAAAAAAACCCTTCCTCTGCTGAAGTTTAAACCTCTTTTCCTCTAATCTCAAGAGGTGTCCCCTGGTCACCTGAGCAGGCCTTGGAATAAATAGCTCACCGCAGAGATCCTTGTATTGACCTCTCATATACTTGTACAATGTGATAAGGTCTCCTCTTAGTCGTCTTTTCTCTAGAGTAAATAAACCAAGTTTGTTTAGTCGTTCCTCATATGTCAAGTCCTCCATTCCCTTAATTAATTTTGTTGCTCTCCGCTGTACCCTCTCTAGTTCTAGTATATCCTTTTTCAGAACCGGTGCCCAAAATTGCACTGCATACTCAAGGTGAGGTCTTACCAATGATTTGTATAATGGCAAAATAATGTTATCCACTCTTGCTTCAATACCTCTTTTTATGCAAGACAGGACTTTGTTTGCCTTTGCTACTGCTGTTTGACACTGGTCACTGTTTCCAAGTTTGTAGTTGACAAGGATACCCAGGTCTTTTTCTAGCAACGAGTCACCTAAAATTATTCCATTAAGTTTATAAGTAGCCTTGGGATTGTTTCCTCCCAAATGCATGACTTTACACTTCCCCACATTAAACTTCATATTCCACATGTTTGTCCAATCTGACATTGTATGTAAGTCCCTCTGTAGAGAGAAAATATCCTGTTCTGAATTAATGACTTTGCATAATTTAGTATCATCTGCAAATATTGATATTTTGCTTTCTATATCTATTTCCAGGTCATTTATAAACATGTTAAAAAGCAGCGGACCCAATACTGAACCCTGAGGTACTCCACTCTCCACTTTAACTATACTGGAGAATTTTCCATTTACAACCACACACTGTTCCCTATCCTTCAACCAGTTTTGTATCCAATTGCAAAGGTTATCTCCTAGCCCCAATTTCCTTATTTTATACACCAGCCTTCTGTGTGGTACTGTATCAAATGCCTTTGCAAAGTCTAGATATACTACATCTACTGCCTTGCCATTGTCAAGGTTGCTGCTTACCTCCTCATAGAAGCTGAAAAGATTAGTTTGGCATGACCTATTCTTCATAAAACCATGTTGATTTGTGCTAATGATCTTATTTTTTGTGTTGTAATCCTGAATATAGTCCCTTATTATGCCTTCTAATAGTTTTCCCACTACAGAGGTCAAACTCACTGGTCTATAATTCCCAGGTTCTGTTTTAGTTCCCTTCTTAAATAGAGGCACTATGTTAGCTCTTCGCCAATCCTGTGGCACTGAGCCTGTGGTAATAGAATCTTTAAAGAGTAAATATAGGGGTTTTGCTAACACTGCACTGAGTTCCTGAAGAACCCTTGGATGTATACCATTTTCATATGGGACATGCACCAGTAAATTATATGGTATATTTGGTGTAGTATTTTTGGGTGCCACTGCTTATTTGCAAAACATAGTACATTTATAGTGCATTTCGTACTATCACAGTACTGAAGAACTGAAGTAGTACTGTTATAATACGAAACACGTAGGAGTTTAAGCTTTAGCTCACAAAGTTATTCTTAGAGGCGGGAGGTACCAGTTAAATGACAAGGAAAGAGATTCACCTGCAAAAGATAGGAAAGAACCCTATACCCCTGAATGTTTAATCACCTGAAAGGGAATCACAAGCTCAGGTGAATACATGGACCCACTAGCGTCAGACTCTGCCCACAGAGTTGATTCAAGGATGGGAGAGCATAAAAAGGCTATAAGGAGATTGCTAAGACCCTGAACCTGAACTGCAGCACGGTTGGCAAGACCATACAGCGGTTTCACAGGACAGGTTCCACTCAGAACATTGGAGAGTGAACTTACGAAGTTGTATAAGCAGGTTCACGACAATAAGATACACAATTTGAGTATTAATGAGAAAAAAGCTTTGTTGTCTATTCAGTCAAATAAAGATATTGTGGTCAAAATGTCTGACAAGGGAGGCTCCATAGTGGTCCTTGATTCTGAATATTATAGAAAAGAAGCTTTGCGACAACTACAGGACAAGGATACATATACTATGTTGAGTACTAACCCGACTATGTCATTCAGATTAAAATTAACCAATTTGGTACAAGAAGGACTCAATATGGGCATTTTGGATTACCAGGAATCGTTATTTTTGGTTCCTGAAACCACTATTGTGCCAATTTTTCACCATTTGCCGAAGGTGCACAAGGATAGTAGTCACCCACCCGGCAGGCCTATCGTGTCGGGGATTGGTTCTTTGAATGAACCATTATCTATTTGGGTTGACCGGCACCTTCGACCCCTGGTGGAAAGATTACCGGGTTTTATTTGGGATACTAAACAAGTATTGGTTCAGTTAGATCAGATTCGATGGCATTCTGGCTGTAGCTGGTTGTCAGCTGATGTTACAGCGCTTTATTCTTCTATACCACACCAGTTAGGACTTGAGGCTTTGAAGTTTCATTTGTATAGGTTTTCCAATTATACGGATGATCTTTGTATTTTTCTACTTAAAGCGGTTGATTATCTCCTGTGCCACAATTTCTTCTCCTTCGATGGGGTGTTTTACCTTCAGAGGTGTGGGGTCGCTATGGGGGCAAGTTTTGCCCCCTCTTTTGCCAACCTATATATGGGTTGGTGGGAGATGACCCACATCTTTGGGGGTGAGAACCCCTCGAGGGGGTTGATCTTGTGGTACGGGAGATATATAGATGATTTATTATTTGTGTGGCTGGGTACGGAATTGCAGGCTTCCACTTTTGTAGCGTCTTTAAATGACAATAGTTGTAATTTGAAGTTTACTTATAATTTTCAAATTGACACTATCCCCTTTCTGGATGTTAACCTTAAGGGAGACAAAGATAGGGGGATAGTGATTTCAGATATATATAGGAAGCCTACATCTGGCAACAGTCTTCTCTATGCTACATCTGCCCATCCTAGACATCAGGTGGTCAATATACCTAAGGGGTAATTCCTCAGATTACGTAGGAATTGCTCCACTGACCAACTCTTTTATAAGGCATCACAGGAGCTTTTTTTGAGATTTAAAAATAGGGGATACAATTATGTTATTTTGGAAAGGGCGTTTCAAGAAGCTTTACATACCTCTAGAGAACATCTTTTATCAACTGCCAATAGTAAACAGAAAAAACGTTGGAATCAACGAGATAAAAATAACAATGTTTGTTTTATCACTACATATAGTTTGCAATATTCAAAGATTTGCAGTTTGGTGAAAACATTGTTGCCTATTCTATATACTGATCTGATTTTGGAACCTATGGTGAAAAATGGTTTCCGTTTTGTGGCAAGACGTGGTGTCACGGTAGGCAATCATGTCTCTCCTAGTTTATACAGAAGCACTAGGGTTAATCCCACTTGGTTAAACACGAAAGGTTTTTTCAAATGTGGTGCGTCCCGGTGTAGATGTTGTAAAGTATCAATGATTTCTGGACAAATTTAATGCATGAAAGATGGTACAACATTTAATATTCTGTCATATATTAATTGCAATACTATTAATGTTGTCTATCTGTTTACATGTAAGATATGCAATATTCAATACGTGGGATGCACCTTGCGCCCCCTGAAACAAAAAGTTAGAGAACATTTGAGTCAGATTAGTTGGGAGGACCATACTTCAGCCGTAGCTAAGCATGTAAGATCCCTTCATAAAGGGGATGAGAAATGTTGCTCTTTTCAGGGGATTGAGAGAGTTGGTCTGCCTTGGAGAGGTGGAGATATAAATGAGTTAATAGACAAAAGGGAGGCGTTTTGGATTTTGACATTTCAGACACGCATTCCTGACGGTCTTAACCATGAATGGGATATTAGTCACATATGGTGATTAAGTGACTGTTGGTTTGCGTGTAAGTTTTTTTAGTTTTTAGATGTTTTTTATCCCCTTGTCTGTATACTCTTTTGTTTCCCCCTTTTTTTCCCTTGGAGAGTTAACTCATGCTTGCCTATGGTCGGAGATTTTATGTGGATCCTCCCCTTTTCTGTGTATCTTTTTACATGTATGTCGAGGGTTAAGCATTGGTCTTTTAAATGGAGTCCTTAATGATTGGCTGTAAGTCTGATCATTTCATTAAGCAACAGGTTTCCCCAATTGTTTTGGAATTTTAGTCTATATAATTTGGTTAGATTCTTTTATGTGTAGTCTATGATTAAGCGCTCTATGTAGCGTGAAACGCGTTAGACCTCTATTTGGGGGGTCTTGTGTTTTTTTGCTAGTCTACCACCTCCTAAGTAATCATGTATGCTGTTTTAAATGCTGGAATAAAGATTTTGTTCTTACTCTTTGGAATATTTAATGACGCTGATTGAATGAGTGCTGTTGCAACCATTTGTTACAAATTGTCCACTCAGAACAGGCCTCGCCATGGTCAACCAAAGAAGTTGAGTGCAGGTACTCAGCGTCATATCCATAGGTTGTCTTTGGAAAATAGATGTATGACTGCTGCCAGCATTGCTGCAGAGTATGAAGGGGTGAGGGGTCAGCCTGTCAGTGCTCAGACCATACACCGCAAACTGCATCAAATTGGTCTGCATGGCTATCGTCCCAGAAGGAAGCCTCTTCTAAAGATGATGCACAAGAAAGCCCGCAAACAGTTTGCTGAAGACAAGCAGACTAAGGACATGGATTACTGGAACCATGTCCTGTGGTCCGATGAGACCAAGGTAAACTTATTTGGTTCAGATGGTGCCAAGCGTGTGTGTCAGCAACCAAGTGAGCAGTACAAAGACAAGTGTGTCTTGTGTACAGTCAAGCATGGTGGTGGGAGTGTCATGGTCTGAGCCTGCATGAGTGCTGCCGGCACTGGGGAGCTACAGTTCATTGGGGTAACCATGAATGCCAACATGTACTGTGACATACTGAAGCAGAGCAGGATCCCCTCCCTTCGGAGGAGTATTCCAACATGATAACGACCCCAAACACACCTCCAAGACGACCACTGCCTTGCTAAAGAAGTTGAGAGTAAAGGTAATAGACTGGCCAAGCATGTCTCCAGACCTAAACCCTATTGAGCATCTGTGGGGCATCCTCAAACGGAAGGTGGGGGAGTGCAAGGTCTCTAACATCCACCAGCTCCCTGATGTCGTCATGGAGGAGTGGAAGGGGACCCCAGTGGCAACCTGTGAAGCTCTGGTGAACTTCATACCCAAGAGGTTTAAGGCAGTGCTAGAAAATAATGGTGGCCACACAAAATATTGACACTTTGGGTCCAATTTGGACATTTCCACTCACTTTTGTTGCCAAGGTTTAGACATTAATGGCTGTGTGTTGAGTTATTTTGAGGGGGACAGCAAATTTACACTGTTATACAGGCTGTACACTCACTACTTTATATTGTAGCAGAGTGTCATTTCTTCAGTGTTGTCACATGAAAGATAAAATAAAAATATTCACAAAAATGTGGAGGATGTACTGTATATATATACTGAGATACTGTATATATTTATACTAGCAAATGCAGTATGGAGGAGACAAAAAGAGTTGTGAGGAGCACACATCAAGCACGAACAAGATTAAGTGTCTTGTTCTAAGGCATGGTAGCCTCTCAATGGTGCTACAACTCACGTTTTTCACTCCCATGTGCCATTGCAGAGAGGAAATCTCCATGTCCATATCAGACTGGTCCCGCCCACAGACAGTCCAGCTCCGAAATGTCAGGTAAATCCTCTCCGCACGAGAGAAACGGCAAAACCACAGACGTACGTTTTGGCCTATGTGAGCCTCGTCAGTGTGGTGCAGCCGAATCCCTCTAGGCACATGGAAGCAAGGGCCCATGCCTGGGATGCCCTTAAACTTAGGGAGACAAAAAGAGTTGTGAGGAGCACACATCAAGCACGAACAAGATTAAGTGTCTTGTTCTAAGGCATGGTAGCCTCTCAATGGTGCTACAACTCACGTTTTTCACTCCCATGTGCCATTGCAGAGAGGAAATCTCCATGTCCATATCAGACTGGTCCCGCCCACAGACAGTCCAGCTCCGAAATGTCAGGCAAATCCTCTCCGCACGAGAGAAACGGCAAAACCACAGACGTACGTTTCGGCCTATGTGAGCCTCGTCAGTGTGGTGCAGCCGAATCCCTCTAGGCACATGGAAGCAAGGGCCCATGCCTGGGATGCCCTTAAACTTAGGGAGACAAAAAGAGTTGTGAGGAGCACACATCAAGCACGAACAAGATTAAGTGTCTTGTTCTAAGGCATGGTAGCCTCTCAATGGTGCTACAACTCACGTTTTTCACAGTATGGAGTAGATTTGAATATCTCACCCTTACTGCCACCCCTGGGTGTGTGTGACCAGAGAAAGCAGGTTTTCTATTTTATATATATATTTTGTTGGTTAGCATATCATGCTGAAAAAGTCACTTGCCTGGGTGCCAGATTTTAGGAGAAAACAAGAGTGCCTGTGCTTTTTTGTTGCTGATTCCCTCCCTCCACCAAGCACAATCTGCTTCATTTGCCTGCTTTGCTTCAACTCACTCCCTCCGGAATTGGCTTTAATCTCTGCATAGCGTGTGGCACTCGCTTCCAGCAAATCCCTGCAAGGATCTTTTAATTTTTGCCAATGGTAATACCTCAAGGTCCTTGCAGGACAATTCAGTACATCCAATGCATAGATCTCTGTGCATTGGATGTACTGTATTGCCCTGTGAGGACCCTGAGGTATTACAATTGGCTAAAATGAAAAGGTCCTTGCAGGGATTTGCTGGAAGGGAGTGCTTTTGCCACCCGCTGTGCAGAGATTAAAGCCGGCTCTGGAGGGAGTGATCCAAAGCAAGGCAGGCAAAGAGAAGTGGATTGCACTGGGAGGGAACACAAAAATATATGGATTTTTTTTTTTTTTACTGAAGTATATTGCGCACCCCCCACTTCACATAAGGTGAAGTGGGGCAAAATTGTGTGCGATTTTACTGTATATATGTGAAAGAGGAAACATCATGTAACTTAAATTATGTTTGTCTGAGGCTAAACACTCAGGGGCGGCACTAAGGAGGAGTTATGCAAATCTCTATACTGCCTGTCCCATTGATCCAACCATGTAAGGAGATGCAGGGGCTGCAATGAACACACACAAAATATGCACAATGCTATATGCAAAACGATATACATAATATGTAAAACGCTGTATGCGATACACAAAACTGCATATTCCCTGAACGCTAACTGCACTACTCTATACGCACAACACAAGAGTGCTCAAAGATATTCGCTATATGTCCAATGCAAAACGATATACGCAAAATGCTATACGCACAGTGAAATACGCTATATGTAAAACGCTATGCGTAAAACTCTGTAAGCAAAACACCACACACATACACGAAAACCGCTCACACACACACTCTTGCTCAAACATACTCACATCTGGTCTCATACACACCTCTCACACACATACAAACGCACTCACTGATGGACAGCTGTGTAACTCAGTGCTTAGCAATGCGTGATACACCTTTATGGAGCTGAAATGTCTAAGCACTGAAAATTCTACATTAAAAATATTACCTCCTTTCTGGATTGCCTGGATGTCAGGGGAAAATAGTCCTGTGTGTGTATTCACTTTTAACTCCTTAACGGCAGCCCATGAGCTGGTTCAGGCGGTCATTAAGGGGTTGATTTTTTAAACCTTTTAGTGCCAGGCACATATCCAAAGCATTGGGTTGCAGCACCTTTTATAACTCACATAATGGCTACTCCTGTTTAGGATGTCTTCTGTAGTGTCTGTCTATATAACACATGTCATTTATAAAACATTCTATGTTTATTTAGAAATACATAAAACTGCATGGGACTTTTGTTTTGTTTTGTTAACTGCATGGGCAAAGCCGTGCCAATATTGCTAGTGTAAATAAATATGCTCTTTTTATATAGATCTAAATTTGCAAAACAAACAAAAAAAAATAATGTAGCAATACGTTGGAGACATCTCAATCATGCAAGGGATTAAAACTTTTATTTAAAATGAATGGGAATTTTGGAACATTTTAGTATTCCCCTTTCCTGCGGTTAGTTTGTTCTAGAATTACTCCAGTTCTATATAGTACACCAGACTAATTGTTTAGTGATCTAATTAGAAATATAGATCTCCTTTGTAAAATGCTGATTGTACATTTGAGACTTTAATAATTTCCCCTGACAATAGGAAATCACTGCTGATTTCTGTGATATACATTTAAAAGAGTATAAAAGGATCCTGGTATAAAATATCTATTACTTACTGTACTTGCCGGTCTTCAATATAAATTTTATATTTTATTGTGCAGTTTTGACATAGTAATAGACTAGGTTTCTTGGAAGTATTATTTTGCTTTATGTTTTATTGCATTCAGAAATAATTTAGCCACAACTTATGGTACCACGTCTCCTGATCCCTGTTTCATTTACAGAATGTCACTTTCACTGAACTTAGGTAAGTCCCATAGTAGGTTCCTGATTCCTGTCCCCTGGTATGTGTTATATAAAAGCAGTCATGTTATATAATATATGTGGAGCATTTATGAGCTGTAAATATGTCCATAAATACACACATATGGTATTAATAAATAGAAATTAATATGACAAAGGCCATGTCACATTAATCAAAATGTGAGAATTCAGAAGAAACTGAACAGAAAAATAGAGGATATTATTTATTTATTTGTTTGTTTAATTAAATAATATTAACCCTTGCATTGCTTACCCCTCTGGAGCTGAAAGGGTTAATTGGAATGATAATCTAAGAAGAATAAGGATATAATGGGGAACTCATATTAATATTTAAATTATTCAACTGCAGAGGAGGAATGCACATGTATATGAAGAGGCAACATGCTTTTTATGTGTTTGTTGTCATATACAAATCATTTTATAATTGCATTACCAATTTTGAATTAAAATAAGATTTAGATAAAAAATAAATGCGACAATTTCATTGTGTGTTTTTTCCTCTTATTTGATTCTGTGTTCAGAAATCCTTTGTGAGGGTTACATACATAAAACAAAGATTAGATCCGAGGTCAAAATTAAACAAGTTGGTTAACCCTTTGAGTCTCTTAGTACTCTAAGGGTTAAATGCTAATACCTTATAAAACAGCAGGAATTTGGGGATATATGCAATTACTGGGATTATGCCATTTGATGTAGGAAAAAACAATACTATTAAAAGGTAACTTACACCCTAGGACAGTGATTCTCAACCAGGGTGCCGTGGCACTTTGGTGTGACACGGACATCAACTTAGGGTGCCCTGTGTTTTCTATAAAGACTAACAAAAACTGATTTTTAAATAAAGATTTATAGAAATTGTTATGCACAATATGTTTAGTTATGGTATTATGATTATAAGACCTAATAATACTGTATATTTATGTATTGTACTCTTCATTTTGCACTTGATAAAGTCCATTAAATATGTTAGGGGTGCCCCGAATGTTCAAGATTACGCGTTAGTGGTGCCCCGAGCAAAAAAAGATCGAGAACCACTGCCCTAGGAACACGTTGCTCTTAAATTGCCTATCGGGCTAACATATCTAAATAGGTGTCCATCAGTCATACGTTTGTCTGCTATGCCTATGTATAGTGATTATTTATGCATTATATTTGCATTCTCCTGAATACAGTGATATTTATCAAATGCTGCCTCTCGTTCATACCTCCTCACAGCAAACAAAATAATCTATAACTTTTTGAGTGCCAGAGAGGTATTTGAATTAGTTACCTCTCTGGTATGCAAAGAGTTAATTGAAGTAAATGCATCATAAGGGTAACTACTCTTTATCACATTTTTAACTGAAACAGTTAGCTGGGACTACAATAGAGAACAAATACAAATAAAATATTATATAGCTATAACTGCTGCTTTAACCCTTTGAGAGCCAGACACAAAGAGGTGGATACCCCTCTGGCAGTCAAAGGGTTAAGAAGACCACCCTAGGTGATCATATAAAAAATGCAGCTTTTGCCATACTATATCATAATGTTTTACACATCCATCTGGTTCTTAAAGGGTTAAAATGGGGAGTTTTTTAGTGTATATTTAAAGGGGAAATTTACCCTAGGAATAAATGGCTCTTAATTTTTTTTAACATGACTTACCTAGCTAGGTGTCCTTCACACAGCAGTCAGGTATCCTATATTATAATTTGCTAGGGATGTTTGTCAGAAACCATCATGAGCAGTACAGACTGCCCGTACTGTGGCTGATATGGAGCGGGGCACTCCGAATTCAGACCGGAGTCCTCTCTGCGCACCTTCCTGGGACCAAGCAGTCCCAGGAAGGTGCGCAGAGAGGACTACGGTCTGCATTCGGAGCGGCCCGTTCTGTATCAGCCGTGGCGCGTTCAGGCACTCAGTATTGCGCATGACTGCAGCGCCACCAGTGTTGGCCCTTGTACACGGTTTTTAAAACTAGTATCTATATCATTTTTTAGCTTCTGTAGTCCACTGCAATTGTTTATTTAGAAAATTGATAACATAGTGGGGGAGATTCACTAAGCGGTGATAAAAAGGTGATAAAATGGAAATGACTTCTCCAGTTTATCACTTCTCCATTTCCTATGTTATTCAATGGAGCCAATGCACTAAGATCTCCAATACTGAAGACATCTTAGTGCACAGGCTCCATAGAATAACATAGGAACAGAAGAAGTGATAAACTGGAGAAGTCATCTCCATTTTATCAAATCGTTATAATCACTTATCGAATCTCCCCCATTGTGTCCCTATGGTAATCCATTCTTTACTGTGTGGAAAATCTGCAGATAAAATGCAAACAAAAACCCAATAGGTAGATATGCCTGACTGCTGAATGAAGAGGACCTACCTAGGTAAGTTAATATGTTAACCAAATTGAATCACTTATTCTTCGGGTATGCTTCCCCTTTAAAAAATGTTTTTAGTAAGGGAGTATGATGAAACTTACGTTCAAATGTATCTGGGGAAGTATGCCCCCCCCTTCCACCCCTCTATCTCTCTCTGAAATGTTGTGTCCCTCAGTTACATTGGTATGCACTAATAAAAATGGCCACGTTGTTTCAAAGAAGCAAGAGTCCATTAGTGCCATCACATCCACTATTTACTTAGATTGTAAGCTCTACGGGGCAGGGACCTCTTATCCTAATGTATACTCACCTGTCGTTCCCCTTATGACTGCCTATATAAGCACTTAATCACCGCACTTATTGTACCCCTGCTGTATTAAATGTAATCTGTAAAGTGCCAAGTACACCGATTGGCGCTATATAAATAAAAATATACAATACAATACAATACAATACAATACAGCAAACACCAGAATTTGTTGAGAGACCAAGGGCTGAAGATGAACCGGGATAAAAGGTACAAGGTATGTGAGGTAAGCTATGTGCTGTATACAATTAATGGAGAACTCATACTAATAACCCCCTCACCCTAACCTAAGTTATTATAGACAAAATAGTCCTAATCCTATGAATTCTGACCTTGTTCAACAGATAACATGTTCAGTCTGTCCTGCATGTAGGGGCCATGGATGTGTACAAGACAGTTACTAGCAGGAACCCAGGACACAAACTTTGCCCAATTCACTTCAAAATATTAGCCCTTTAACCCCTTAACGACCCTCGACGGTCATAGAACATCAAGGGTCGATCTGACTGAACGACCCATGACGTACTATGACCGTCATGGAATTCCGGGCTCCCCCAACGGCTGCATGCCATTCGGGGAGTCCGGAAGCGGATTCTGAAAAACAAAAAGAATGCTCCATGGTCCTTAACTGAACGCGCTGTGCCGATCGGCCGGTCGTTAAGGGGTTAAGGACCAGAGGGGTGTGCATTTGATTCACAATGCAATGCTAACTCCTCTTATCTTTAAAGGATAAAATAGGCTCATGCCTGCTTCAATTTGGAAAAAAAAACTGCCAGCAACTGTCATGTCTGCCTCCACAGATATGCCATCCAAGACTAATATATAGTGGATATTAGGATTTTCAGAACATAGTAAGAACTTTTTTTGTGTGAAAGTATTTTACTAGGAAGAATACATTGAGATTGTTTCTCATTTTCAAGCATGTTCTGGACTCATTTTATCTACCTCAAAGGAGGTGAAAGGCTGAGCTTACCTTGCCGGGACTTAAACCTGCAACCCTCTGTCCTGGACAGATTCTACAGCTGGTACATTAACCAACTGAGCCATCTCACAGACTCATTTGGTTATGTGTTTATATATTTATGTATTTGTTCCTTCATTGCATCTTGACAAATGCCCTTTAAGATGTTAGCGTGCCCTGAAAGTTACATGCCTTGACAAATGATCTATAAGATGTTAGGGTGCCCAGAAAGTTACAGACTGTGTTTTGGGAACACCTTGACAGAAAAAAAAAAGATTTAGAACCACTGATTAATAATTTAAGAAAGACTAGCAAATGGTGTATGGAGTTGCCTTGCGATTGGGCACACCGTGTACATAAAGCACCAGGTGGACCAATGCAGTGGCAAATCTCACTTCAGCAATTTTCAGGGAAGGGGGTGACTTCCTGCCCACTCCTGTGAAGATCTCCAAGCACCTAATTCACAGCATGTGGCCTGTCCCTGCCTCCATGCCATCCCAGGACAGGGCTAATAGCAAACCAGAAATGACTTAGAATTTTATTTATTTAGATTTAAATGTTTTTTCACATTTCCTTTTTTGAAAAAAGGTAAAAAAGATAAAATTAGTTTAAAAACATACATTTGGGTAACAATGATAATAATAACTAGTATTTATATAGCGCTTTTCTCCCAGTGGGATGCAAAGCACTTTCATAGCGAGCTCTTGGAATTAACCAAACCGGCAGGTGAATAATAGACGTTATTATTACCCAATTACTCAATGGTTCTCATTTATCCACCTTGGAAGGATGGAGGGCTGAATTGACCCTGCCGAGATTTTAACTGGCTCTGTAGTCAAGGCATTTACCACTGGGCTATCTAACAACAGGATGGTATTATAAAAGTATAAAACTGATATTTTTGGAATGTTAAATTCTGCCAAAGAAATTAGCTATAATATAAAAATACATATTTGATGTAAATATGTATTGCCTCTATAAGAAATCTTCCAGAAAACAAAAAGAGATTAGCATGCTAAATTAAAATCTACCCTATGTTATTCATTTTCACAATGTTTATGGCCAGATTGTCCTTTAGACATTGTAGGCAAGTAGTTCCAAGTTTTGGGGTTTGCCTCGGCTGTGCTTTCCACACCCACATTCTGAGTTGTGGGTATAGCCAGAACAATCCTAATACACCTGAACCAGACACTTGCTCTTGGCTTATGGTGCCTGGTTTAGTTCCAGTTTACATACCCTTTTATTGCCCATTATGTAACCCCTTGGATACTACCGAGGTATCTGATGCATCTCAATGCAATGCATTGGTGTCCTCTTTTGCATGTATGTTTGTATGCTGCTAGATATTCATATTTTCTGTGTTAGGCAACAGTGGATGGGGCTAGGGGTAGAGTCAAGGGAAGAGTGTGGGGGGTGGCCACTGGTGGGAATAAAGGCCCATTGGTGCATTCATAGGAGAACCTTAACTGTAAGTCTAGTCCTCACAATCTAATAATATCTTTGATTTTCCCCAGGTATCACACCTATGGACAACAAGACAATGCTTACAGAAATTTTTCTTTTGGGGTTTACGAGCCTTCACAGATTTAAAGTTGTATTATTTATTTCTATTTTTATAGTTTACCTTGGTACATTAGTTGGAAATTTTTTGATCATTACACTGGTTTCATCATATCACATTCTCCATACCCCAATGTACTTCTTTCTCGGTCATCTGTCTTTGTGTGACATAATGTTTACAACCAACATTGTACCTAATATGTTGCACATCTTAATTAAAGAGGGAAGCAGACTGTCACTAGTGGGCTGTGTGGCCCAATATCATATCTTTGGTTTTTCAGCAAGCTCAGAGTCTTTCCTACTCACAGTGATGTCCTATGATCGATACTTGGCCATCTGCCACCCACTGCGTTACAGTGCAATTATGGATTTTAAGCTTCAGCTGAAACTGGTTACAACTTCTTGGTTGTTAAGCTTGATAATTACTTTACTCTCACTGACTGTTATATATCAGCTGCAATTCTGTGGTCCTCATGTGATCAACCATTTCTTCTGTGATGTTGCAACACTTTTTGAACTCTCTTGCTCTGACACAGCAACTGTAAAAACAGAAATATATGTGGGATCCATTCCTATAATCCTACTACCTTTCATCTTTATCATTTGGACTTATGCTTATATCTTCTTCACTATTATCAGGATCCCCTCCACCACAGGAAGACAGAAAGCCTTGTCTACCTGCAGCTCCCACCTCAGTGTTGTGTGCCTGTATTATGGGACATTGTTTGCTGTTTATGGTGTCCCAACCAATGAATCTTCCCAGGACATAAATAAGTTAATGTCCCTAATGTACACTGTGGTTACTCCATTCTTTAACCCCATTATATACAGCCTAAGAAACCAGGACATCAAGGCAATCCTAAAGAAACATATCAATAAAATATGATGAATATGTTTTTATTGTAATTATATGTTTAATAGGTTTGTAAAGTACACTGATACCCACTTTTTTGAAGGCAAGACGCTTACACCTCCTACTAATGACCCCCAACTTATCTTATTATATATACAACTCTAATTACCATTATGAATTTTTCCCTTATTCCTTGGTTCAAGAGAAAATATTTTCAGTTTGTCCTGGCTGTCATGTCCACGGAGTCGGACATGATAGTTGATGGAAGGTTGTTTTGTTTTTTTTGCCTTCCTCTGGATCAACAGGGGCATGGGCTGGTGGACTTCATGGATGCATGTTTTTTTTCGTCCCATAAACCATGTTACCATGTATGTTACCAAGTGCAGTGTTTGAGATCCTGTGATGCTTCTAGACCTTTCATGTCCATATATATATGTGTGAAGATGTTATCCCTTGAACAAGGTTAAAAGGGAAAATTCATAGGGCCCATTAGGGCTGTCTAACAATAATTGGTAATTACGGGGTTGTTATTATTATGTGTGTTATTGTTCCTGTAAAAATAAAGTGGGGATGATGATTCAAACAGGTCAAACGTTCTCACTGGGAAGGATGAGCAATGGCCTAGGGCTGTGGTTCTCAACCAGTGTACCATGCCATTTTGGTATGCCCTGGGCACTGGATTAGGGCTCCTCACTTTTTCTATGAAGACACTGCCAAAAGTTGAGTTTTTAATGTTTAATTATGGAAATTGTTATGCACAATTTGCTCTGTGTTGTCATTCTGACTTTGAGACATAAGGATAACTATATATTTATGTACTGTTCCCTTCATTAAGTCTTGGTGAAACAACCTATAAAATGCTAGGGGTGAGTTGAAAATTCAAGATCACATGTTAGAGGTACCTTAAGCTAAAAAAGATTGAGAAACACTGACATAGGGTGTTCATAGACGTCATGGCCTTTCCACTATCAGAGTTACAGGTGTAATCAGGTCACACAGCTCCTGGTTAATAGCTCTTTTCTTTACTTAATTCAAAAGATTAACAAATATTTGCCAGTGTCTGTGGCCTTGATCAATAGCGCTGGAAAAAAAAATAGTGCAACAGTTAAAAAGAGAATGTGGAAGAAAATTATAAACATTTTTGGGTAATAAGTAAGATTCTGAATGAGTGTGATTTTTATTTGTTAATATCCACATATCCTTAATTAGAATGTATTCAAGGTGCTAAAGAGGTTGATTTACTAAGAAGAAGAAGAAGAGCAATTCTTGGGCAAATCAACTACACCATAAGAGACAGATACAATTCCCCAAATTCCCACTGCCTTAAATTGGACTTTCCACCAATTGAATGCTTCAGAGGTCTCCAACACATTGCTTGCTGTGGAAAGTACAGTGAAAAAGACCCATATTCACATGCATATGAAGGAGAAGACATTATGCCAGACACCACTATGCCACCATATTGCAACCATGGCCTCTTATTGCCCCTTAGTGCATCTCCCCCATTGAGGCTGATGTACTGTAAAGAACTGGAGTAATTCTAGGTCAATCAGACTGCACCAGAGGGGACAAATTCAGTTTCCATTGATTATTTTTTTATAATAATTTCAGCAGGATGTCAACAGTATGCATGATTACAATGGTCTTATGTGAATATTTGTGCAGTAGTGTATTGCTAGCAGATGGTAAAATACTGAAGATCCTAAGGACCTAAGAGCACCCCCCTCTTTCCCCACCTTCCCCAACCCGACTATCTCTGTGGATTAAGGTGTATCATTGAGTTCCCTCAAGTCCACCCATTTGGCATATCTGAAACTCTGTTATGATTCCTGTTTGTTATTACTAGGTAAGGTTTTAATAAATCATTCCCATGTCAAGATATGTGGCCATAATCCACTGCCCAGAATGCATTTACGAGCAATTAGCACCATAAATTCTAGCAGGATGAGTTGGCTGTTGGAAAACTGGATAGGTGTGAATCATTTATGCCATGCAAGAAGGAAGGTGAATGTGATAAAGTTATGTAATTTTTTTCCAGAATTCTAGAATGGGAGAGCAGCAGTTATGCATGCAGGTGGGATCTGCATAAGGAGAAGAACAATTGGGGCAAGAGTGTGTTTGGGCCTTGCCCATTTGAAAAGCTAGTGTGAGACTGACATATGTTCTGTGTATGATGTGATAGATGAGTTTGTGAAGAATGAAGCTGGGAATGCTTCAGTTGCCTAACAAATCTATGCAGCAGATATGTTAGAGTGAGTCCAGAAATGTCTGTCATCCATTTGTTCAATTCCACCAGGGGAGTAGTGTCTGGTCTGGGGCTATGGAGAATGTTGTACACCTGGATATTTTGAAATATAGAGTATTTGCTTTTGTAAAGAGAGAGTCCAGAGGGTTGGATGCCATTTGCGGTTGAAGATTAGGCCAGATAGTTGTAGGTAGTGCTTATCCTGTAGGTATTGGAAGAGGGTATATTTGACTTTGAGTTGTGAGAAATCATAAATGGATATGGTCCCTTTGTCAATTAATTGACCCACTTGGTCTATAACTCTCAGCACCTATCTTTAGAAATGAGGATCTGCAGTGTTGCTTTGAAAATCTGGATTGATGCAAAAAGGGAGAAAGGTTGAGATATGTTTATGGAGATGCAAATGGAGTCTTGCCTATTGCCAGGCTTTTATGGTATTGTATGTAATGGGGATAGCAGGACTAAGAGGTGGAATGTTTTTCTGAGGTACATGTAATAAGAAAGTGAGGTTGGTGTAGGGGGATGTAGCTTTGATACCTGTGCCATTCTGTGTAGAGGTTGGTTTGACTGGTCCAGTCTTTAGGGTATCTGAGAAGGGCTGAAATGTTGTAAAGACGAATGTTGGGAAAGTTAAAACCACAGTTAGCTTTGGGTAGGTATAGCTTTTTAATTCCTACATTTGGTCTTTTGTGGTTCCAGATTAATCCTTGGAATATCCTATTTAATAGCTGGATGTCACAGGTAAGTATATATAGTGGAAGCATCTAGAGTTTATATAAAATGCAGGGCAAAATGGACATGGTGATTTGGGATAGTAAGGGTAGAATGTTACATGTGTATAATCTAGGGGAAGGTGGATGCCTAGAAATTTTATGGCGGTAGTCTCCATTTGCTTTGGCAGGGTAAGTTGTCCAAAGGGCTGGGGGAGGGAGTTAGGAGAAAGCCACATGGCTTCCGATTTCTCCAGGATGACCTTGAAATCAGAGAATTCCCCAAACTCCTTAACAATGTTTGTGAGAATTGGGACTGCTTTAACAGTGTTGCTTGTAAGCATGTAGTCTGCAAATGCATATATTTTCACTTTTGTCCCCAGGTATTATCCTGTCAAAGTCATTCAAGCTTTTAAAGCACCTAATGAAGGTGTCTAGGGCTATGATGAAAAGAGGGGAAAGGGAACATCCCTGTCTAGTGGCTCTGTGGAGTGTAAATCATGGCGAGTTTAGGTTGTTAGTGGCCGAAGTGGCCTTAGGAGAGGTGTATTCTCAGCTTAATGAAGTCTATGAATTGTGTGCCAAAGTCCAGGAGTGATAATAATTTAAATAAATATGACCGGGAAATCTTGTCGAAATGCTTTTTCAGAGTCTAAGTTTCTAAGTTAATCATCGAGTTGTCTGGCTGAAGAGGTTTTTGATGACAGGATTGTGGTTATGGCTGATCTGATGTTAGTTTCAGAGTATCGCCCAGGAACGAATCACGTTTTTTCAGGGGAGATTATGGTGGGGAGGATTTTATTGAGTCTATTTGTCATTATTTTGCTGAGGATCTTAAAATCAAAATTAGCGACATGGGTCTATACAAAGAAACTAGCGTAAGGTCCTTTCCTGATTTCGGTAATATAGGCTAGACTGAAATGAGGGGGTTAGCATTTTGTGTTTTAATATGTGATTATACAGGGACAGGAGGGAGCTGGTGATTTCAGGGCTTCAGATATTGTAAAATTCGGAGGGTAAACTATCAAGGCCAGGAGATTTTTTGCTCAGTTCTGTCCTAGCCTCATTAGTTCTATGTGTGGCTGTATGCTGGTGGGGTGTTGGGCTATAGGTGTCTCCAAGTATCAGAGCCCATGCAGTGTCAGCCGGACAGTCCGCGCTCTGTCATGGAGAAGCAGCCCAAGGGGTGGCTTGGAGGCCAGCCCTTGAGTCAGTAGGTCAGATGTTCTGGGTCTGCGATTGGTGCATGTAGCAGGTCAATGATGGGCTACAGATGATCAGCCCGACTTCCCCGATGCAGGGTTGTGTGGGGGGCCTGGTTCAGGCAGACTTGTAAGCCGGGATTGTCTAGAATTTAGAGGTGGAGCTGGGAGATCTCTGTTCATGCGGCTTGCTGCTATGGAGCCACACACCCCTAAACTAGTATATTTACCCTGTGAATGCTAGAAAGGTCACCAACATATTATGAACCAATGCGATGGAGACCTCTCCAGCATTCAATAGCTTAAAAACCCTGTTTAAAATTAATGGGAGTTTAGGAAATGTTATTTTTCACCTGAACTGCAGTTATTTTGTCCCAGCATTACTATAGACTCATTCTTCTATCATCTATTTAGAAATATAGATCTTCTTTGTAAAATGCTGATTGTACATTTGAGACTTTAATAATTTCCCCTGACAATAAGAAATCTCTGCTGATTTCTGTTATATACATATAAAAATATATAAAAGGATCCAGGTATAAAACATATAAGAGAAAATTTCAGATAACAAAAACCTCTTTCAGTAGTATGTTTTGACTTACTGTACCTGTGGTTCTTCAATATAAATCTTTTCATTTTTAACTGTGCAAATTTGACATGGTATCATTTCTAGACTGCTTTCAGCAGGTTTCATGGAAGCACTATTTTGCTTTATATTTTACTGCATTCAGAAATATTTTAGCAATAATTTATGGTACCACGTCTCCTGATCCCTGTTTCATGTGCAAAATATTCACAGAATGTCACTCTCATTGCATTTAGGTAAGTCTCATAGCAGGTTCCTGATTTATGCCCCCTGGTATGTGTGATATAAAAGCAGTCATGTTATATAATATATATGGAACATTTATGAGCTATTGACATGTTCATCATTACATATCTATGGTATTAACATTAAATTAATATGATAAAAGCCATGTCACATTAATCAAAATGTGAAAACTCAGAAGATAGTGAACTGACAAAAAATGGGGATCTTTTTTATTAACTTATTTCAATACTATTAAATGGAATGAGAATATATGGTAAGAAGAATAAGGATATATTGGGGAAACTGCTGTTAATTTTAAAGTATTCAATTGAAAAGAGAAGTAATGCATATTTATGTGAAGAGGCAACATATTTTTTTTGTGTTTGTGGTTATATTCAACTTATTTTATAATTGCATTACCAATTCTAAATTAAAAGAAACTAAAAAATTAGACCATTTCATAGTGTGTTTTTTCCCTGATTTATTATTCTGTAGTGTTCAGAGAACAGTCAACAATAAAGGAGGTTGATCCATTGTAAGGAGTTCATACATAACACAATTAAAGATTAGATCCAATGTTAATCTTAAATGAGTGAGTTAAGTCACCAAGGCCGGGATTCATCAAACTGCAGGAAGAGCAGCATATCAAATACGCTGCTCTTTGCCGAGATCATTGATGGATACCTTCGGGTGAAAACACATGTATATGCATAAGCGAAAATGTGTATGCTTGTGTTCGCCCCATGCATTCAAATGGAATACGCCAGCTTGAAGCTAGTGGATCACATTTGCAGATCTATCTGGCCATCGCTTATTGAAGAATAAGCGATGGCCAGATACAATCCGAAAGTTGCTGAATGGGCAAATAGTTAATACGCAGAGAAAGCCTCTGATTTCCCTGCGTATTAATCCATTCGCACCTTGATGAATCCAGGCCTAAGTGGTGATAGAGAAGTGATAAAGTGGAGATGACGTCTCCAGTTTATCACTTCTCCAGTTCCTATGTTATTCTATGAAGCCTATGCACTAAGATTTCTTCAGCTTTGGAGATTTTAGTGCATAAGCTCTATTTAATAACATAGGCACTGGAGAAGTCATCTCCATTATCACCACTTAGTGAATCTCCCACTTTGAGTCCTTTGCCACTCTAGGATTTGAATGCTAAAATGGATGAGAAAAAGCAGGGATGTTGGGCTATATACAATTCCTGGTGTGCTGACATTTGATGCAGGCAAAACCAATACTGTTAAAGGGGACTTACATCACAGGGAAATGTTTCTCTTAATTTGCTTAACTCCTTAAGGACCAGCGGTCCCGGGGTGCCTGGTCCTTTAAGGACCAGAGAGAAGAGTTCGACGTGCCACCTCACGTGACTGATCACGTGTGCCGGCACGCCGAACAGGGGAATAAAAGAGATCGCTCCTGTAGGAGCACGATGAGTAAAAGTACGTGACATACCAGGACGGTCACTGGTCCTTAAGTGCCGGACCAGCGTGACGGTGAAACAATACAATACAACAGAGAACAAATGCAAATAAAAGATTATATAGATATAACTGTCTGCTGTTCAAGGTGACCACCCGAGCGGAGAAAGTACTAAAAAATCAAGTTCAGCTTTAGACATTTATTACAATGCATTACACATCCATCTGGTGCTTAAAGGGTTAAAATGGTGGGGGGGTTTCAAGAAACCCTAAATCTGTCAATCTTTCATGTTCTTGGTATATTTTTAAAGGGGAACATTACCCTAGGAATAAGCGGCTCTTAATTTGTTTAACAGAAGGACTTATCTACCTTGGTGTCCTTCAAGCAGCAGTGAGGTATATCTATATTTTTTAAGCTCTTGTAGTCCACTGCAAATTGTTTATTTAAAAATTGATAACCTAGTGTGTCCCTTTCAATCTGTTCAGATCTGTGGAAGCCAATTATTTGCTTTGTGAGACAGAGTTCCATAGAGATTATTATATACAGGAATCTGCAGATAAAATGCAAAAAAAAACAAAATAGACAGATATGCCCAACTGCTATATGAAGAATACCTACCTAGGTAAGTTAATCTGTTAAACAAATTAAGAGCCAAGTATTCTTAGGTGGATTTATATTATACTATGTGACATTAAGCACATTAATAACTATCTCAGCCCGAATATTTTTCTCTACTGAAGAAGAAGCAATGCTTCGAAACGTGTTTAGCGCTGGGGCTCATATATTAGAAGTCACACTTTTAATTTTTGTGAATTTATATTTATCTAGTCAATTTGTTATATTTTTAAACTACTGGTTCCAGTTTTTTTTAAATTATCCAGAGATCAGTATATCTGTAGCAGGGTGGATTAATAAAATCCCTGCTTGCTATACCTGTTGTCATTGAATCCAACCGGGGTTTCCATTCATTGTGAGTATTGGCTCTTTGATTGTGCATTATTTCACATTGAAAGTTGGTACTGTGCCCTTTCTGGTTTCTTTTCTCATTCTTAGGGTATCCCTGCCCTTTAAGAAATGTTTTTGGGTGAGGGAGTACTATGGGGAAGTATGGTCCCCCCACCCACCCCTCAATCCCTCTCTGAATTGTTGTGTCCCTCAGTTACATTGGTCTGCTACTAATAAAAATGGCCATACTGTTTCAGAGAAGCAAGCACCCCTTAGTGCCATCACCTTCTCTGTTTACTGTATCAGAGACAATGGGGGAGATTCTCTAAAGCGGTGACAAAGAGGTGATAAAGTGGAGATGACTTCTCCAGTTTATCACTTCACCATTTCCCATGTTATCTATAGAGCCTATCCAAAGCTGAAGAAATTGTAGTGCATACACTCCATAGAATAACACAGGAACTGGAGAAGTGATAAACTGGAGAAGTAATCTCCACTTTATCACCTCTTAGTGAATTTCCCCCCAGAATTTGCTGAGAAGATGAACTGGGAAAAAAGTGACATGGTCATACAGTACCTGGGAACTCTCAAAATTAGCTGTCCCTGAGATCATGTAAATATTAACCCTTAAAGTTCCCATAATATAGATTATCTGTAATATATCCCTGATTTCTAAAATTGGGAGGTACTCCAATCAGTCTTCAAGGTATCATTAAGATACAACAACTTAAAGATATCACTACATGAACACACAAAAGACAGGCAGAATGTCTCTCTCTGCCTTCCTGGTACAAGAATATATAACATGTAGCACTGAACTCTCTAACCATGGGAATTGGGCCCTTCTCTCTGAAATCTGGGTCGAACCCTGCAAGTTAGTAGGTATGTACATGGTGTGTGAGGTAACACCTACTAACAACCCCAATACATAACTTACTATGGACCAAAAAAATCCTAATGACCACTATGAAGTTTGTCCTTGTGCCTTTGTTCAATAGATAACATGTTCAGTCAGTCCCGGATATCATGTCCATGGAGGCAGACATGACAGTTGCTGGCAAGAGCAAAGGATACAAACACTACCCACTTCACATCAAAATCTTAACCCTTTAAGCACCAGAGAGGGGTGCAATGCATTGATTCACAATGTGATTCTCCCTCCTGTATTTCTTTAAAGGGTAAAGTAGGCCCATTCACTCTGCCTGCTTCAGTTTTAAAAAAATCTGCCAGCAACTGTCATGTCCGCCTCCACAGATATGACATCCAAGACTGATATATAGGGGCCATTAGGATTTTTGGGCCATAGTAAGATAAATGGGTGGGGGGGTATTATTAGGAGGTGTTACTTATGTTACAGTTTCATTATCTGGATTCAGCTGGAGGTGCCATGACATTTAGGTTTACCTTTGGCACCAGATTAGGTTATCTGTTTTTTTTTCTATGAAAAAGGACAAACATTTTAATGTCAAGTTTTAGATGTAATACCAATCAAGATCGCTACAGTTGCCATTTAACATATAGTCACATCAACACTGCTGAACTTACAAAGGCTTCAAACCCACCACGCATCCGGAGCTACTCCCCACAGCCTCGGCTACAGACTCCGACAGACAAGGTGACACAGGAAGGGAGCACTGCAACAGATCCACTGGTCCAAAACAGCTAAATTATCCAAGTGGTTTATAAAAATACTAGTGTAAAAGCCCGTGTACACAGGCCAAAGTGCGTTATGGCAGGTGTACTACTGCAGAAGTACACAGCAGGTGTACTACTGCAGAAACATACCTCCCAGCATTCTGTGCGTTCGGGCAGTCTCTACAGAGCATGACTGCCTCAGACCATTCGGGCAGTCTCTACTGTGCATGACTGCATCGGACAAACATACATCTGGCCTTTTATATTATTGTATGATGAAAAAATATACTTTATTGTACAAAGTTAATGATTAACTGAGATAATCACGACAAGCGCTAGGTGTTTTGTGTATCCTTGTCTATTTGGCCTCCATATGTCAGTTTATTTTCAAAATGTATTTGTTTTTAACTTTGTAAAATAAAGTTTATTTTTTTAAAAACTCTTGGATAATTTGGCTGCTTTGGACCAGCGAATCTGTTACAGCACTCCCTCCCTCACTTTTAGATGTATCTGTGGAATTTATTATGCACCATATACTAGTTTTTGTCATTCTGTGAGACCTTAGAATAACCATAACTGGGAACTCTCCAGATTTGCCCCGGAAACTCCGGTTTTGATACTGCTTTACTGGGTTTCTAGGCATAGGCTGATTCCTCTGGATGTGGGGAGTTTACATTGAAACTCTGCCCACTTCTGCTCTTTCCCCCCTTTGTTCCTCCTTCCCCCAGCCTTCTTTGAATAGCTTTGGCACACTTTAAGCCCTGCCCCCAACTCACATCAAGTATTGTTCCTTTTTGACGTAATGTGCGTTGCTATTCGCACACCCCCGCACCAGAGGACTCCCCTCCGGGGAGTCAACAAATGTAAGTTCCCAGGTATGAGAATAACTATATATTTATGTATTTGTCCCCCTTCATTGAGTCCTTGACAAATAATCTATAAGAGGTTAGTGTGCGCTGAAAATTCTGTGACAAAAAAAAAAAAAGAAAAAAGGATTTAGAACCCCTGGAAAGATTTAAATGTTTTCTCATTTTTTCATTTTGGAAAAGATTTTGACTAAATGGTTTAAAGACATACATTTCGCTAACAACAGCACGTTATTATTCTAAAAGTATAATATTGAATAGAATATTAAATTCTGCCAAAGATATGAGTTATAATATAAAAACACATATTTGCTGTAACTAGGTATTGTCCCTTTAAGAAAACTTCCAGAAAACAAGAAGTTAGCATGCTAAATTAAAATCTACCCTATGTTATAATTCTCACAATGTCCCTGGACAGATTTTCCTTTAGACATTGTAGGCAACTGCACAGAGTGCCAGGTTTTGAGGTTTGCCTCAGCTGTGTTGTCCACGCCCCCATTATGAGTTGTGGGTGTGGCCAGAGCAATCCCAATACCCCTGAGCCAGACATCTCCTCTTGGACTATGGTGGCTGGTTTAGCAACCATTTTACATATACTTTATTTGGCATTATTTAAACCCTTGGGATCTAGAGGGGTATCCAATGCATCACAAAGCAAATCATTGGGGAGCTCTCTGGTAAGCAAAGGGATTAAAAGCTTTCCAGTGTGTTTGTATGCTGCTAGATACTCATAGTTTCTGTGTTAGGCATGAGCTTATGGGGCTAGAGGTGGAGTCAAGGGAAGAGTGGGGGTGTGGCCATTGCTGGGGATAAGGGCCCCTTGGTGCCTTCCTAGGAGCACCTGAAATGTAAATCCAGTCCTGACAATCTAATAATTTGTTCTTATTTTCACCAGACACCACACCTATGGACAACAAGACAATGGTTACAGAATTTTTTCTTCTGGGATTTACGAGCCTTCACAGCTTTAAAGTTGCATTATTTTTTCTTGTTTTTTTAGTTTACCTTGGTACGTTAGTTGGAAATCTTTTGATCGTTACATTGGTTTCCTCACATCCCATTCTCCATACCCCAATGTACTTCTTTCTCGGTCATCTGTCCTTGTGTGACATAGTGTTTACAACCAACATTGTACCAAATATGTTGCACATCATAATTAAAGAGGGAAGCAGACTGTCACTAGTGGGCTGTGTGGCCCAATATCATATCTTTGGTTTTTCAGCAAGCTCAGAGTCTTTCCTACTCACAGTGATGTCCTATGATCGATACTTGGCCATCTGCCACCCACTGCGTTACAGTGCAATTATGGATTTTAAACTTCAGCTGAAATGTATTACCACCTCTTGGTTGTTAAGCTTAATAATTACTTTACTTTCACTGATTTTCATTTATCAGCTTCAGTTCTGTGGTCCACATGTAATCAACCATTTCTTCTGTGATGTTGCACCACTTATTGAACTTTCTTGCTCAGACACCACAGCTGTAAAAATAGAAATATATGTGGGCTCCATTCCTATAGTCCTACTACCTTTCATCTTTGTCATTTGGACTTATGCTTATATCTTCTTCACTATTATCAGGATCCCCTCCACCACGGGAAGACAGAAAGCCTTCTCTACCTGCAGCTCCCACCTCACTGTTGTGTGCCTGTATTATGGGACATTGTTTGCTGTTTATGTTGTCCCAACCAATGACTCTTCCCAGGACATAAACAAGATAATGTCCCTAATGTACACTGTGGTTACTCCGTTGTTTAATCCCATGATATACAGCCTAAGAAACCAGGACATCAGGGCAATCCTAAAGAAACATATCAACAGAATATCATAAATACATTTTATTATAATTATCTTTTTGTACAGTACACTGATGTCCACTTTATTGAGGGCATGATTCATATTTAAAAGAACACTTACACTCCCTGCTCCTACTAATAACACCCCCCACACACAGCACACTCTTACCTTATTATGTACAGAATATCATAATAGCCGTTCTGAATTTTGCCTTTTCTCCTTGGTTCAAGAGAAAACATCTTCAATCTGTCTTGGATGTCATGTCCATGGAGGAGGACATGATAGTTCATTGACTTTTTTCCCCTTCAAACTGAAGCAGAAAGGGTGCATAAGTCTGCATAATATTACCATGTGTAGTAAGCAGAGTTTGAAACCCTGTGGTCCTGCTAGACCATGACCTCCATGGTCATGATATTCATGTTTGAAGATGTTATCTCTTGAACAAAGGCAAGCGGGCAAAATTCATAGGGTGTTCTCTTGCAGTTATGGGTAATTCTAAGGTTGTTATAATGAGGTGTTATTGTTCCTTAAAAAATAAGAAAAAAGTGGTGATGATGATTCAAACAGAGCAAACATTATCATTGGGTAGGGGTAGACAGCGCAAAAGAGATCTAAGAGTAGTATTGGCATTAACATATAATCATAAAGTAATAAATAAAGCCAAAATCATAAAAATATAAATAGATACATAATGATAACATGATACTAAAAATGTAAACTTAAAATATTGGTATAGACAAGAATAGCAACAAATTCCAGTGGATACTGGAGGTTTGGGAGAAAAAAGTGTACTAGCGATGTGTCAGTGATTGAAAATGTCAGACGTCAGAAGGGGAATAGGGTAAATGCATTGACAGCTATCTACAGGATTATAGCACAAATGACAATCTAAATCGGCTGTAATTGGATATTAAATGTAATAGATGGTCCCTTACATATGGAATCTGTGTTTGTACAACTAAACATAGACAGTTCCTGGCAGAGTGTCTTTGTTGTAGGTGGCTTTTTCCTTGATATCCAAGTTGAGTCTTAGGGCGGGACTGAAGTCATTCTGAGTCGGGTGCTTCTCCACATCCACGCTGGCTCCACTTCTTCTCCTGATTCATCCAGTTCAGTCACAACTGAACTTCCAGACATGTCCAAATCTTCAGTTAACCTCTCCAATTGAGAAATGTCGACTTTGCAATTATTTCTTGCGCTTCCCTGGTGTGCACATAGGTTTCTGGAAGAAGGTCCTGGAGAAGCCTGCAACTGCCTATGAGATGTGCTCCCAAGTCCGTTTCAGCTGCTTTTTTGTACTGACAGTCACCACGCTCTTGTCTCTTCATTGAGGGACTCAACAAAAAAGCAGCTGAAACAGACTTGGACACAAATCTCATGAGCAGTTTCAGGCTGCTCCAGCACCTTCTTCTGGAAAAATATGTGCACACCAAACAAGGGGAAGAAAGAATTGCTAAATTAACATTTCTCAGTTGGAGAGGTGAACCGAAGATTAGGACATATCTGAAAGTCCAGATGTGACTGAACTAGATGATGAGGAGAAGAAGTTGACTAAGCAGGGAGCCAGAGTGGATGAGGAGAAGCACCCTATTCGGACAAGGACTTTAATCACACTCTAAGACTTAACTTTGATATCAAGTAAGAAGCCACCTACAACAGAGACACTCTTGTAGTTTGACATTTTCAATCACTGACACATCGCAAGTCCACTTTGGTACTCCTGAACCTCCAATATTCGCTGAAATTCATTGCTATTGTTGTCTATACTGATATTTTAAAAGGGATCTCTTACCCATATTAAAGTAGCCTTAATCTGAATTCTCCCATGGTGTGAATCTTTAATCCTATATTTATTTGTTTTTTATTTAGTGCTGTATTATCGGAGTTATTAGCATTTAAAGTAAAGCCTGTGTCATCAGTTATGTACAGACTGCGGTATAGAACTGTACCACAGCCTGTCAATCTTTGTCTGTTCCCCTCCCCAAGAATTGCCTTCTTCCCTACTTCTCCTATGATGGAGGATTGTGGCATGTAACCTGGCGCACTCTCTTGTTAATGCACGTCCAGATCATTGTATATGCATTGAAAGAGAGCATGAATAAGCATTGACTGAGCACGTTCATGCGCTAGTAATTTATAAACAGTGGCAGTCCGCTTGCCTCTGCTGCTATTTTTAGTTTGGCAAGCAGACTTCCACTGTTCATAAATTACTGAGTGCATGAACGCGCTCAGTCAGTGCATATTCAATGACCTGGTGGCTCATTAGCAAGAGAGAGAGCGGGAAGGGTTAAAATGTCGAATGTACAATATTTGTCGAATTAATGTGGTGAAAGAAAGTACTGTAAGTCGAATTTTGAAGGGGAAGGGTTAAAATGTGGAATGTGAACAATATTAGTCTAATTAAAGTGGAGATTAAAGCACTGCTATTTGACTTTTAAAAGGGGGGTTAATATGTCGAAGAAGGGCACTGTATGTTGAATTTCTATGCTATATACTGTATTATACACTGCTTTTGTTCGAACAACGGTGGTTTTGAAACTGTCGTTATGGCTTCTACACCTGAACCTCTAAGGCGCAGAATTTCTAAATTAAATATAACCACAAAACAGGTGCTAATACTGAGTGTGGGTAATAGGATACTAATTGCACGTTGTTTTTAGTTGTTTCCTTTGGGCTTTTTTTTGACTGACGGTAAGAATAATTACCGCTGGTTTTGTTTTCACAAGTCGGGTAATAGGATACTAAAACCTGACTTAAAAAAAAAAAAACAATGCCTGTTTTAGTTTTAGCGCTGGTAATAGAATCGAGCCCCTAGTGAGGTGTTCACATTCCATCCTCTCATCTAATATGTGACATCTGTTGGATTTATAAACAAATGGAGTTCCATTACACAGTCAGTACCATTTTACAATTAATATATCACTTAATGTGAACTTTAATGGATAGATTTTAGTAGGATCTGAAGCTATAGATCATGAACCAGTATCTCTTATTTTAACAATGTAAGAAAATGTATTTTTCTTCTAAATATTATCTCATAATTTTGAGTAAAAATTAATATCTGTTCACTGGATCTGATTACTAATAAAATATGGTATGTCTAACTGGATACCATTGAGATTAAATATGCTCCCTATATTCTACAGCATATAAGTATTTACTTGTTATGATTTAATCTTGGGATATACATTACATTTTTTGTTTAGAAATACTAGAATCTATCTTTCAATTACTCTCATAATAGAGACATTCATCATAGCTCTAGCATATATTTCTATCTTATTGTGAAATTCAAACAATATAGGACAACTAAAAATCTGATAGGATAAAATCGTGCTACTCAATGACATCACGTTCTGCTTCCACCGCCCAGGAAGCTATACTCTAAAAACGGGGACTGAGAACACTCGGTAACACAATAGCCTCTGAGGAAGCCGTGGTTGTACACAGAGAAACGCGTTGGGCAATAACAAGGGGAGACAAATGTGTGTTCGTGACAAATACTTTCATAATTAATACTAAAGAAAGTATAACAACTATTATCTCTCAATAACATCTTTTATTAACGTAGGGATATCTACAATGTAGTGCGCTGGGCTGTATCCGGAACTCTAGGGTTTCCTATCTTTCCTATACTTTTTCAATCTATCTGTTTAATCAGCGTTTGCTACAAATATTGTGGCTGATCAAACATCTTAGCCGATAACATTCAAACAGGATGTACCGGCAGCAAGCGTTCAACTAATCAAAAGAACACTAAGAGATTTAGGTGTGTTAAGGCAATCTACTGTTGCACATGTTGCCAAATAAGCTTGCTATAATATTTGATACATGAAAAAATAACGGTGGAAACAATCAATACGTGATTTGCGATTAGGTATAGTACTAGTGAACACTAGATCTCCGTTAAGCTTGTGTGTTAGAAACAGCCAGCAATTTGTAAAGTGATCTAATTACGGGCAGGCTAAAAGACACGGAGGAAGAAATCAGTAAGATTTGCGACTATACATAGTATCAGTGTGGATGAAACACTTTGCGTACTAGATCTCAGCCAAGCTGTCTGCCCCAACTAGCCGGCAATGCTAAGCACGGTTTAGTAACAGGCAACTCAAGAGACAAGGAAACTAAAGAGTCTTCCAAGCCCTTACTAGTAATTATCACCATGTAAAGGAGGAATAAACTGTGTAAAATGTAAACCTTTTTAGTGGTGGTTTACGATTGAGCACTGACAAGCTGACCCGTAAACAGCTATCTTATCTTCAGGAATAGCAGCAGTATAACAGTATAACACAAATAATTGAACTAATCAACCCTTCAGGTGATTTAAAACACTTAAGGTGTAATCAAGGCATTAACACACATTGGCTATGTGTAAACTATTCTAGCTACTGGAGATACATGATAGATTGAATTTGAAGCCTATAATAATATACTTTAAAACTTTACTGATTTGAAAATATTCTTGTGAGAGACTTTCTGTACAAGAACACATGGGAATCATAACCTGAACACACTATCCCGGGACATAGTGGTTTTAAGAGTGATTTTGGTTTAGTTACCATGTCTAGACCATCTGGCAATAAGATGTCTCTGGAGTGATGGACCTAATTGTAGATCACATTTTAAGAAAGCCTAGATTTCATACTAATGATTAAAGGTGATACATGATTTACCCCAGTTTTTATGATATACATAAATAAATGTTATGTTTTATGAGTGCAAAATACATGTATATATACTGTGGGCCAAGAGCTGACCTATTTTCAATAAAGAGTTCCTCAGAACCCTAAGAATTCATGATTGGGATACTAGTATATGATACTCTTTATTTTCTTCTTTCATTTTTCTTTTTTTGGTTTTGTAAAGCTAGCAGCACTACATACTTATCAACAACATCAGAGTGTGTCACAATTGTTGTTGAGTCTATGTATTCAATTAAAAACATTTTAAAGGATCTTCATGTCTTTGTTTTCCATGAATGCTTTATCTCAGTCTATGGAGAATAGCTATGCCCTTAGCCTGATAAAGTTGGCTTTCATAAAATGAAAGACTACGATTAACCCATGTGCTTGCTGTTACAATATACGTGCTGCGCATCACTATGAAGGGAAGCATGAACGTTCTCCCAGAGGGACCTGGGAAGTAGGTTGGAGGAGAATTTGAGGACTGGGAAATCCTGCAGAGCTGTGCTGATGTTACCCTTTACCGCAGAATGCAGACGTACCTACATCAAGACTACATTTTAGAGAGAATATCTAATAAAGTATGTACTTAGAACAAAAATGGCAATCTATGTAGCATTTTACTAGATTAATCATATGAGACACAGTGTATTAGAGGCAAAAGTTCCGCTTTAATATAAGTTCAGTTAATTTTAAAGAGAATTATAATCTACCTGTATGATGTATTAGACATTTGTTTCTGCCCACTGGTATGTACAGCTATCATATACTGTAATACATGCCCTAGAGTGCTACCACTGGTTTTAGAGCAGTGGTCCCCTAGTTTGTTGACACGAAGTCCTACATTTTTTTTTTCACCAATCCCTGATGCCTTATTGAAATACAATAAACCCTTTAAGTATTATAAGTATAAGTATTTATATTATTCATTTTATTACTGAATTGTATTTATTATACTTCATTTTCTTTGCCACATAAAGTACATTTCTACATACTAAAATATATTATACATATTAAAATATTCTCTAAAATAGATATATAAAAAAGATAAATCTAAAGCCATTGTCAATCCACAGCAGAATGAAGGCCTCCTCGGCAAGCACAGGGTGTGGACTGTAATCTGCCACGCTGGCCCAGTGCGGGTTGGCAGATATCTAACTTATTTTGCAGAGCAATGGAGATGACTAGTGCTGCAACAAAGCCTTGTGCCCAGGGCTTCACTCCCACCCCCCACCCCCTTCAGGGGTTCTTGCCACCCAGTTTGGCAACCACTGTGTTAAAGGCTAACATCAGTGGGTCTGAGCTGGCAAAATCATACATTTTCCTTATTGTGCTATGTATGAATCTAGGCAAAGTCAACACACACTGGGAGCTTGTAATAGCATAGCAAACGATACATTAGGAGTCAAACACAACTAATTAGAATACCGTGCCCAGAATAAGCATAGAGTTCCTCATTGTGCCACCAAAACATAAGTTATAATTGCTCGAAAAATATTTAATTTACAGGAAAATGTCTAATAAAATATATAGACAGATTCCCTGAAAATCAATAAAAATTTTGTATCCAGCCCTGATGATGGGGCTTATATAGACAAAAGATGGATTCTGCCAAAAGGTATTGGTGGAAGCGGCATAAAACCAATGCAAAGTAAGCCTGTTTTGCTTCATTCAGAGGGGAAATACAAGAGAGACAGAGCAGAGGCAAGGAAAGGCCTTGCATTGCCCTGTTAGGAAGAAAAGCACACAAAGAGAACTTTAATTAGCAGCATTAGTAGTTATGGAAAAGAGCCAGTATGAGCAGAGCTGGAAATTTTGTGATGGCTGTCACAATGAGGAGCCAGTGCCTTCTTATTATAAGAAGGAGTAGGCTAGTGTAGCGGTAGCATTAAAACTTGTGATTTTTATCCTAAATAGGCATACAACATTTCCTTCCATGGATAGGTATTAGGAAATTAGTGCAAAACAGCATCTTATTACATTTAGGAAAGGTAATAGTCCTATCCAAGGTTTGAAGTACTCCTCAAAGATTAACGTAATGGTTCCTGCACTGGTGCACACAGATGGTAGCCATCATCCAGACTTCAGCTGACTGGTTCCCATCTTGGGATCATCCACAAGGGCACAACTCTGGATGGCACTGCACAAAGACTTACTATGTCCCCCCAATTTCTTTGAGATGCTAGCACTTAGAGACAGATTTGCCATTAAGCAAAACAGCCAACTGCTCAGAGTGCCAAGTTTTGAGTGGCTCCACAGCTTTTCTGGCTAGTCCCATATTCTGATTTTTGGGTGTGACGAGAGCAATACCAATAGCAATACCCCTACACCAAATACCTGCTCTTGGTTTATGGTGACTGGTGTATATATTCACCATAACGCCCTGTCTGCTAAATAAGTCTTCAAAGCCTTGCTTTGCAATGCATTGGAGATCTAACAGCCAAGGGGTTACAAACTTTTCTTGTACTTGTATGTTGCAGGCAAAGCGTATTTTCTGTGCTATGGGAGATGGGAATAGGGGTGGGGTCAAGTTAGGTGTGGAGGTGCAGCCATTAGTGGGGCTAAGTGCACCTTGGATATCTTCCCAGGTGCTCCTGAGATGAAAATTCAGCACTGGTAACACTGACTGAAACATTAGGTCCCGATAGTACTAAGTGCACCTTAAAGTTGCAATTCTAAATGATTTTTTCAGTTCCTTATTAAACAAAATAGTGATAAACATGAGTGACTCATGGGACAGATCAAAACTGACTTTTAAGAAACTGCAAATAGCCACCCTTAGAGACAAATGTATCACATATATTGCAAAAAGACAAAAGAGAGAACATACATAAATATTTAGCAGCTAAAATTAAATACAGCCAAGACAAATCGTATTCACAATAAGCTACTGAATAGTAACTTTTTAGTGACATGTTGATATATATATGTCTTTGTACATTTCACAATTTTCATCTAGGGTTTTATTTGCAAGTTATTAGTTTCTTTTCTATGCAAACACTGAATATCAATTTCATGATTTTTTTTTATTTAACATTTTATTTTATGTTTATTCACTTTGGGTTTCCTTAAATTACTTAATCCCCCCTCTTCCTCATTGCTTTAACCCTTAGAGTGCCAGAGGGGTACGGAATGCATTGCTTTGCAATGCATTCCGTACCCCTCTGGCACTCAAAGGGTTAAAGTCTGCTTAATTTAAACTTAATGGACATTGTTATTTCAGATGTTAAAGCGGAACTACCACCCAACAAAATCTTTAGCTTAACTAAGTCCCCATCTGGCAACTAGCTGCTTAGTAGTGCAGTTTTGAGGCTGTATTGTCCAGTCCAGGATTTTTAGTAATTATGCTCCCATAAGAACACACATGATAATTGCCCTACAAATGCTCACTTTGTAGGGCAAGGAGATGGCATGCAAAGAGTGGTTGGGGTAATTGATTTTGGTTCCCTCATACAATTAAGCTATCTGAACTTCATAGATGCAGTAAGTGGCTGGGGAGGAGGAGAGCTGGTTGGACAGGGAAATAAATGTAGGCTTGCTCATCTGCACCCTTCATTCACATCCATTTCCTTGCCCCTCAAGCGATGATGCAAGAAGGACCCATTTTCTACCCCAGGGTCCAATAGGTACTAATTATGTCAGTGTGAGAATATTTTGTTTGCATTGGGGCCCTCCAAAGACTAGTTATGCAGCTGCTCCCAAGCATATGTGAACAGACACATCACATAAAGAGTGGTATATATTACTGTAGATAAAGGAGAAAAGATAAAAGAGGAGTAAGGCAGGCCGAGGCTTCTGGAACATAAGAAGGACAACTCTAGTCAGTCACCTCAGCCATGTTTTATAGCTGATTGTTCTCTGCATGGGTTGGGCTGTTGGTTAGGGCATGAACCAGACTGAGGGTTGGTTTAAAATAGCCAGATATGAATAGAAGGCTAGGCAGGCTAGGGTTGGGGAGTAGAGCGATCCTACTCTATTACATTCCAACATCCACCCTGCCCATCCCAATGATATTCTAATCAGTGCCATATTTTCAAAAGAATAGTAGAATAATTCCGGAACAAACCAAGTGCACTATAGAGGACAAGTAAAAAAATTCCACAAGATTCCCACTGATTTAAAGGGTGATTTTAACCCTTTGATTGCTAAAGTGGTCTTCAGCACATTGTAAAGCATTGTGTTGGTGACCTCTTTAGCATTCAAGCAGTTAAAAGGCCCATTTAAACCAAAGGGCCCTTTCTAGGTACCCCCCATAAAGAAGTTGGTTTGTCCAAAATTAACTCTGCTGTTCTTTTGAAAATATGGTCCTATGTGTAGTCATGTTTACCATAAATCATTTTGATTTTGTAATTATGTTGTTATCTTATCCTAACTTGTCCTAGCTTGCAGGTTACTGGTAGAAGTACTGTGGCAGCCAGTGACAGAGGAAGTACTAGTAATGAGAAGCACCAGCCCAGTGTAGAAGGTTATAGGTCATCACCCTGCCCCGCCTTTAAAATGATGTTAGAAGACTATTGTATATTAAAATACTTAGGGGACATATACAAATTCCCAAAATTCCCATTCATTTAAGTGGGGCTAGTAACCCTTTGAATGCTAGAGTGTTCTCCAACGCATTCGAGACCTCTCTATCATTTAAGGGTTACAACTCTAGTTTAAACCAATGTTGATTTAGGATTTTTCATTTGTTCCTTATAGTAGATTTAGTTTGAGTAAGAACTACTCCTCTTCAGCTTTCAGAATACTACCCAACAGTCTTTCTGGAACTAATTCCAAACTAATTATCTCGCCTTTCTCTTTGCATCTGCTTGAGATCCTCCCTCTGCAGTACACTATGATAAGGAGGAAGATCACTCAATAATTTGTATGAGAGTAATGAGGGCTGGTCTGGAGAAATCTCATTCTTTCAGTGTGTTTTTCAACAAGTGCTTGGCAGTGCGTTTTTAACCATTTTAGTGCCAGAGGCAAGACACCCGATGTAACTGTGATTAGAGGCCCCGCAAATGTCGGTAAATATTTAAGACACTCTTCAATTTAGTTCTAAGCTTCCATTTTTCACACACTTTAATGTATTGATCACCCAGTGATGCCTCACTCCTCACTGACCATCTGACAACAAGATTAATTTGGTTTCTTTCTGTAAAACTGGGACTGTTGGGAACTCAAGGTGAGGCTCTCTGGGCCTCCTGTTCCAGCAATCACTGCACAGGCATTCAAATGTCCCTGGTGCTTGACATAATCAGTGGGTTTGTAGGTCCTGACCACTTTGTTTTCATCTGAATCATAAACTAATCTTGCCAGTCTGACACCTGAAATCCAATGTACTTCAATTTTCAGCACTCACCAAGCAATAAGTGAGTATCACATAGTCAGTAGACCTCTCCATCAGATCTTGTTCTATATCTTTCCAACAATCACTATACTCAGTAACATTACCTTCCACATATCTTTCCAACAAAACAAACAGAAGATAATCTTGCTCTGCTTCATACATATATAACCCTTTGAGTCCCAGAGAGGATACCCCTCTGGTACTCAAAGGGTTAAATGTGAACCCTATGCATAACATACATAATTACCCACATATATTTCAAGATGAGATTTTGTTGCATAGTTTGGTCAGAATATGTCTACACTTGCCTGCCATGCCAAGGAACACAATTTTAGGCAAGTCCTATCTATTATATCTCACCAGATCATAAGGTCAGTAAAAATGCTTTAATATTAAAAGCTCTGTCTAATGCCCTCATCAACTGACTGACCTGCCTTTAAAAGGGATTGCCTGCAGCGAGTGGGCTCGAGCCTTATAAACTGTGATGTATCTGCAGTCCATTTTTAGAGGTCTGCCCCACCCACTACTAACTGCATGAGGCCTAAATAAAACAACTCTCCCATATGTATTGGAATGAGGCTTTTAATATAAAACATTTTGTAAGCCATACAGTGAGATGTAATATATAGGATTTGCCTAAAATCTGGTCACGGGAGGACTGACCTGGTAGGCAGGGGGGAAATTGCCCCCGGTGCGGTCATACGTTTAGGCCAATGACATTCAATTTCTCTCTTACTGCTGTAAATGAAGCAGAGTTTAAGGAGCTAAACTAGTAGTGTAGTTCCATTTCAGTCGTAATCTCTGTGATATCGCTAATGTACCAATAGTTCAATTATAATCTCTGTAGTATCACTTGCCTTGCTTTATAACAGTAATGCCAGCTAAAACATTAACCAAAGGAGGTGAACTGGCTTATTGGGATGGAGCTATAGTCAGTGGCGTAACTATAGGGGTCGCACCTGCGACCGGGCCCATGCACTCCAGGGGCCCGGCCTCCCCCTGTGACCCCTCCGCCTGGTGCCCGCAATCTCCCACCATCGCTCTTGTAATGCAGAGCGCTGGGAGATGACATCATCTCCCAGCGCTTTGCATTACTAAGAGGACCGCACAGGAGCTCCAGGTAGGAGATGGGGGCATTGTGAAGGGGGTCAATGTGGTCAGGGGGGGCCAATGTGGTGGGAGGAGGGCAAATGTGGGGGGGGGGGGCTGTGGCACTTCTTGTACCAGGGCCCGGAGGCTTCTAGTTATGCCTCTGGCTATAGTGGAAAAGGGTCGATTGATTGTACTTGCCCCCCAGGCCAAATGTTGCCAGTTCTCCCCTGAATCTGGTGCCTTGGTGTGGCGGGCAAGATTAAATATATTTTGTCCAAACTAGGCGACCAAACCTTGAACCTGAAATAAATTAGTTAATATGTGGGTAACAATGTCTGCTATATACAGCATTCGCATTTCAGTAATTTGTTGGAGCAGCACACGATTGCCGTCTGTTTGGATTGCTTTTAATTTGGGGACTGTGGAGGGTCCCCCCATTCCTCACTGCACTTCATATTTTGTTCACTTAAGTTCCAATTTTATATATGTACATATATTATGGTGTTCTAGTGCTGTTCTTTTTTCCCTCATTCCAATATGCCTCCCTCAATTACCAGTACCTCAAACCAGCATACCACAATATTAACCCATTATCCTCCCTCAGCTAAACATAATCAATACCTCATCCTTGCAAAGTCTCTCACCATCTTTTTCAAATTGTAGCCTTCTTGAGTCTTCATTAAATTTCCCACCCTTCCTTCATTTCACCTGAATAAATACAAGGTCTTATGATTCCATTCCCTTTATTTGCCCATTAATATACTATTAAAATATAGATACATATATTTTTTATCTTGAACCTTAAAGCAGTATTAAACCATTTGTGACAATATATATATAACAATATATATATATATATATATCTTAGATACAAGGCATTGACCTTATGCACAAAAGAAATCAGGAGTAATTTTGGAGCAATGCAGCCACATCATAGGAAATAAATAAAAAGTCGGATTCACAGGAGCAGTACTTTTTTTTATAAAGAAAACCTACATGTTATGAGGGCTTTTTCTACTGAGTAAAACAAGGGTACTCTCATAGCAGTCAGCTGTATTATTTAAAGGTGTTTATAGGTCCAGATTGTCAGAAAGTGAAAGACAGTGTGATTACTTCCTGGAAGTTCAAATTGACAACATGACTTCACCATTTCAATCACATTCCATAGATAACTGTTTTACTGATTGAATGCAACATGATAATGAATTGAAATCTGACCCCTACAGAGTACTGTTAAAGTAAAAAAAAAGTTTATTATTGTAATAACTGTAAATATTCACCTCTCAGTAGTGAAGGTACTGTTGTTTTACTCAAAAAGTAAAGTCCTACAATCTAGGTTTATTGTCATAAAAAAGTACTGCTCCTTTAAATGGCGCTTTCAACTCCATCAGTGCAAGAGAGGTCTCCCTTTAGAATTTAAGGGGTTAAAATATCAATTTAAATCAAAGGAACATTGCATCTGTCCCCTCTTGTGCAGATGCTTTGCCAAATAATTAATCCTCATTTCTCTAATGCATATGGCCCTTTATATTCCTACACAAAAAGCAACAAGCCCACAACTCATGGGTCATTCTTCATGTACACCTAGGTATTGATGTTAAATCCTTTTTTACAAATCAGTTTCTGAAAAGCTCTTCTTATCTCCTGATTCCTCATACTATAAATGATGGGGTTGAAAAAAGGAGTTAGTATAGTATATATCAGAGATCTCATTTTATTTTCATTGAGTGACTTTTCCCCAGCTGTAAAAATGTATATGGTAAGTATACTTCCATAGTATGTGCAGACAGTAGCCAAGTGTGAGCTACATATGGAGAAGGCTTTCTTTCTCCCAGCAGCCGAGGAAATCTTAAAGATGGTTATGAAGATGAAAATGTACGAAGCAATAACAAACAAAGATGGAAGAAACAAAAGCAGGACAGAAAGAGCAAAATCTTCCCACTTCACTAAGCCCGTATACGATGATGATGACATTTCTAGTATTGGGTCAATATCACAGAAGAAATGGTCAATGATATTGGGTCCACAGAACTGTAGTTTGGATACCAAAATGAATTCACTTGGGATCAGTAAAAATCCAGCTGCCCAAGACCAAAAAATGAGATGGAAACAACGTTTATGGTCCATAACTGAAGAATAACGCAATGGGTGGCAGATGGCGAGATATCGGTCAAAAGCCATCACTGTGATAATTAAAGATTGGGTATAGATTGAAATGCTATGCACATAGTACTGGAAAATGCAACTGCTTTTAGATATCCTACCTCCTTCCATTAATATGATGTGTAACATGTAGGGAAAAATATTTGTTGTGAATAAAATATCTACCAAAGCCAAGTGCTTAAGAAAGCTGTACATCGGAAGATTAAGGTTATTACTTACTGAAACCAATAAGATTATCATTATATTTCCAATCAATATAACTATATATATAAGAAGGATTACAACAAAGATTAGAATCTTGATGCTGTGATTACTATGAAATCCAAGAATTATGAACTCAGTAACAGTGGATTCATTGTGTCCACACATCGGAGAGTGGAATGAGTGCTTCTTTTAACCTGTAACATAACAATAATAAAAAAACAATAATAATAATAGAATCACTACTATAATTGTAAAATTAATTTTTCTAAATACAAGTCAATACCCCCTTCCTTAGGCTAAGAGCCCTTTGTGCAAAGGGAAAATGGAGGAATTCTTGGTAATCCAACTGCGCCACAGGGGACAAGTAAACATCACCATTGATATGACTGGGGCGTATAACCCCATGGATGATACTGAGGTCCCCAAAGCAATGTGTTGGGAACATCTCTAACATTCAAGGTGCTAAAGGTCCCATTTAAATCAATCACATTTATAGAGGTTTTTAAATGTGTCCTATGGTACAGTTGGTTTGTTCCAGGATTAGTATATTTTTTAACATAAGGCCTTTAATCTATTTTGTTCCCATTCCCATTTTTATTAATACCTGTTTTTTAAGAGAAGAGAAACAAGAAGGAAGGTAGGTCAAATGTTGCCTTTAAGATAGAGATAGAGAGATGCTCAAGTTTAATATCTGAAGGGTTGACTGCCTATCTTAGTGAGGGTACAGCGTATTTGTATGTGCAACACTGAGGCTAAGTTTCTAAGGAAAAGTGGTGCAATTTTGGGGCAAACCATCTACTCCATATGGATGTATAATACATTGATTAAGTGGGACTTTTAGGCCCTTGAATGTTAAAGCCCAATTTAAATCAATAGAATATTTTATTCCCAAAGGTGCAATTTATTTTTGATCGATTAAAGTTTTAGTCTATCAATTAAAGCACTTCATATATATGCAGTCCATGTTCTCTGCCTGCTTAACCCCTTAACGACCCTTGACGGTCATAGTACGTCAAGGGTCGATCCGACTGAACGACCCATGACGTACTATGAACATCATGGAGTTCCGGGCACCCCCCGCGGCTGCATGCCGTTCTGGGAGTCCGGAACCAGAAAAAAAAAAAAAAAAGCTCTGCGATCGTTCAGTCGCATCGCCGCAACGATCGGCCGGTCGTTAAGGGGTTAAGAGATATGTTTGTTTTAATAATTTTTCAAATCAATAAGGGCCCTTCTTCCCTGGTGTAGACTAGAGTCCATACATATGTTTTGGCACACAACTGTTTAGCACAGCTCTCTTACGTTGTCATATACAGTATATTCATGTATTTTCACACACTATGGTTTTATTCATGTATAAATATATGAAAAGCTGCACACTCTCAGATTTCTCAAAGTAATAATAAACCAATGTTTAATTGGTAATCTGTAAATGTGTGTATATATATATATATATATAGTTAGGGAAAAAGTTATTTGAGCCTCTGCTGATTTTGTACTTTTGCCCACTGACAAAGAAATGATCAGTACATAATTTAAATGGTAGGTTTATTTGAACAGTGAGAGACAGAAAAACAACAAAAAAATCCAGAAAAACGCATTTCAAAAAAATTATAAATTGATTTGCATTTTACTGAGTAAAATAAGTATTTGACCCCTTTGCAAAACATGACTTAGTACTTGGTGGCAAAACCCTTGTTGGCAATCACAGAAGTCAGATGTTTATTGTAGCTGGCCACCAGGTTTACACACATCTCAGGTGGGATTTTGTCCCACTCCTCTTTGTAGATCCTCTCCAAGTCACTAAAGTTTCGAGGCTGACTTTTGGCAACTCAAACCTTCAGCTCTCTCCACAGATTTTCTATGGGATTAAGGTCTGGAGACTGGCTAGGCCACTCCAGGACCTTAATGTGCTTCTTCTTCAGCCACTCCTTTGTTGCCTTGGCTGTGTGTTTTGGGTCATTGTCATGCTGGAATACCCATCCACGAGCCATTTTCAATGCCCTGGCTGAGGGAAGGAGGTTCTGACCCAAGATTTGACAGTACATGGCCCCGTCCATTGTCCTTTTGATGTGTTGAAGTTGTCCTGCCCTCTTAGCAGAAAAACACCCCAAATCATGTTTCCACCTCCATGTTTGACGGTGGGGATGGTGTTCTTGGGGTCATAGGCAGCATTCCTCCTCCTCCAAACACAGCGAGTTGAGTTGATGCCAAAGAGCTTGATTTTGGTCTCATCTGACCACAACACTTTCACCTAGTTCTCCTCTGAATCATTCATATCTTCACTGGCAAACTTCAGATGGGCCTGTCCATGTGCTTTCTTGAGCAGGGGGACCTTGCGGGTGCTGCAGGATTTCAGTTCTTCACGATGTACTGTGTTACCAATTGTTTTCTTGGTGACTATGGTCCCAGCTGCCTTGAGAATATTGACAAGATCTTCTGTGTAGTTCTGGGCTGATTCCTCACCGTTCTCATGATCATTGAAACTCCAAGACCATTGAGATCTTGCACGGAGCCCCAGACTGAGGGAGATTGACAGTTATTTTGTGTTTCTTCCATTTGCGAATAATCACACCAACTGTTGTCACCTTCTCCCCAAGCTGCTTGGCGATGGTCTTGTAGCACATTCCAGCCTTGTGTAGGTCTACAATCTTATCCCTGACATCCTTGGACAGCTCTTTGGTCTTGGTCATGGTGGAGAGTTTGGAATCTGATTGATTGATTGCTTATGTGGACAGGTGTCTTTTATACAGGTAACAAGCTGAGATTAGAAGCACTCCCTTTAAGGGAGTGCTCCTAATCTCAGCTTGTTACCTGTATAAAAGACACCTGTGAGCCAGAAATCTTGCTGATTGATAAGGGGGTCAAATACTTATTTCATTCAGTAAAATGCAGATCAATTTATAACTTTTTTGTTGTTATTCTGTCTCTCACTGTTCAAATAAACCTACAATTAAAATTATAGAATGATCATTTCTTTGTCAGTGGGCAAACATACCAAATCAGCAGGGGATCAAATAATTTTTTCCCCTCACTGTATATATGTATAAGTCCTTTGAGTGCTAGCATACCTAAGGTTATATATATATATATATATATATATATATATATATATATATATTATAAATAATTTGCTAAGATGTTTGTCACAATGCAGTCATGCGCAGTAGAGACTGCCTGCAGTCTCTACTGCGCATGATTGCATCACGTGAGTGGGGCGACGCGAGACTGCATCACGTGGAGCAGTGAGGTAGCGGCCTCTTAACCCTTTGAATGCCAGAGGGGTACGCAATGCACTGCAAAGCAATGCGTTGCATACCCCTCTGCCATTCAAAGAGTTAACATTACCTGGACCTTGGCCTGTGTACATGGGTTTTTATAGTAGTATATATATATTTTACCTTGGTTCTTAAGGTGCAAAATAGCCTCTGTGCTTAATGGATTAATAATAATCACATGCATGGCACCAGGATAGCCAATGGAGACTCACTGGGTTAATGACTCTATGCCAGGGGTGGCAACTGCAGATCTTTCAGTTGTTATTAGACTATAAGTCCCATTATCAACAGTCAGCCAACAGTAGCTAAGGATTATGGCAGATGCATTCAGTCTGGAGGATTGCAGTTTTCCCAACTCATCATATAGTCTTTGTTTCTTAATAATAATGCTTTTAAGGGTTCATTTATATGGATAGTTGTTTTGTAGCAGTGAAATCACATTGGGAAAATATATATTTGACTGCTTTCTTGATATGTTTTAATGAGACTTCACTGTACTTTATATGGGACTTAGAAATTATATTTAGCAATTTTTTTTTCTATTTTCTTTAACTTACATTTCCTCTCATCATCTCTTGCTCTCTACATAAACAGTTGATCAAAAATGTACTTGGTATACATCTACCTGCGTTTTAGTTCAGTTAGTGCAATCCTATTGAAACCATTGGTTGAAATTTGACAAAGAAGCTAAAACATAAGTTACGTTACCTGGTGATATGCATTTTAAAAAATGCCTGTGTGAACACAAGTAGAAACAATAATAAAAAAAATCATGCATTTCTTTATGTTCTGAAGTTGTCCATATAAACTTCACTTAACTCTTTCCTGGATTGCTAGGTTTTTTTACCTTAAACGGAACACTGATTATTAATAATATAGCAATAATTTATTGTGAAAAAAATACATATATAACATAGCCATTTTTTGTGCATCAAAAAAATTCCATAAAAGTAACTATCAAGTGGTGACATTTCATTAGTATACCTGGTAACTTTCAAAATTTGCTGACCCTGAAATATTTTAAATATTAATACTTAACATTCCCCAGAATGTACATTACAGGCAATATGTCCCTGCTTTCTGTAACACAAAGGTTCTCCATTCAGTTCTCAAAGCACCTTGAACGTGTTACAACTTAAGAGTTATCACTGCTTCAACAGACAAGAAACAATCGAGACTTCTCCTTCTGTCTTTTTTTTGATAGAAATTGCATACATTTAGAAACTAAAGAAGCAGTCTATTGGTGTAGATCATGTAGTAGAAACACTGGATTCTCCTCATCCTGAGAATTTACCACTTCACCCTAAGATTTGGGTCAAAACTCTGAGTCTCTGGATCAAACCCTCACAGTTTTCAGATTGGCTCATTAAACCTTATGGAAAATGTATGTAGATTGGCGGTAACATTCACCAAATGCAGAAATAGGGGGGAATTACCTTAAGGCAGTGGTTCTTGATTATTTTTTTTTTTCTGTTTTCTCAAGGAACCTCTAACACCCAGTCTTGGATTCTCAAGGCACAGATTTAAGCTGTAATAAATTCTGAATACAGCATCATACAGCAGTGGGAGTACCCCTCTTTTTTCAACTGGAAATACTCTATCATTTTTTTTCCCCATAAAATAATTACTACTGCTTTAAGTAACATTGATTAATTTATAATCTATACAACTAACATTATATGGTCACTTCAACCATTCCCCTTATATAGACAAAGTAATTCACCTGCACGAAAAAACAAATTAATGTAGATAAAATGTTCATGTAATTATAATAGTATTGAATGAATTAAATCTGCTAGTTACTAGAGACATCTTTACTGCTCTGAAACGCAATGAGCTGGTCTCATTTCTAGCATCTAAAATGTTGAATGAATTAAATTATTGCACTTTATAGTGCATAGAGTAAACATGATCAAATCTCAGTGACATGTGCAATGGCAGAGGGGCCAAACCGTCTGGCACTGAAAGGGTTGGCGCTTAGCATACCTGGGAACTCTCAAGGTTTCCCCTTAAGACTTCGGATTTTGACCCAGATCTCAGGGTGAAGGCCAAATTCTCAAAGTGAGTCTAGTGTTGCCTGCTGTATGATCTGCACCAACTAGCTTTTTCAGTAGTATCTAAATTGGTGTCATTTCTATCAGAAAGGCAGAGGGAGAAATCCAACGTGTCTTGTGTGTGTTCAGACAGGAATATCTCTCCGTTATGGTATGCTATAAGTAAATTAAGAACTGATTGGAGAACCTCTGTGTTTCAACAAGCTCGTACATATCACATGTAATTAACCTTATGGGGCTCGCTATGTGTTAATATTTTAAATATCTCAGGGTCAGCTCATTTTGAAAGTACCCAGGTATGTTGGCCAACAAAGAGGCTTATTTTCTAAAAAGAACTGGGAGGTTATGGACTAAGGTGTGATAAAGAGGTGATAAAATGTTGATGACTTCTCCAGTGATATTCCTTCTCCAAATCCCATGTTATTCTATGGCACCTATGCACTAAAATTTAATAACATATAATAACATAGGAACTGGAAAAGTGATATCACTGGAGAAGTCATCATCACTTTATCTGTGATGGTGGGGGACGATGCACTAAGCAATGATAAATAGGTGATAAAGTGGTGATGACTTCTCCAGTGATATAACTTCTCCAATTCCTATGCTATTCTATGGCACCTATGCACTAAAATCTCCAAAGTTGGAGAAATGTTAGTGTATAGGCTCATAGAATAACTTGGAATTCTGAGTAAACCTACCATAGAGGATACAAAGCATTCCCATTGATTTAAATGGAGATATTAACCCCTTCCTTTGGAATGTGTTGGAGAACTTGCTAGCATTTAAGGACTAAAAGCATAATTTTAAATCAATGGATTCTTGAGATGTTTATTCGTCTCCCTACAATGCAGTTACTTTGTTCCAGAATTGCTCCAAATCCTTTTGGTACATCAGCCTCAAATTCTCTCCAGTTTACAACTGTCCATAAAGAACATATGTTTTGGAGAGATTTTTCATACTGTAGAGTTTTCTCAAAATGTGCCAACCATGAATCTCAGTCTCAAATATGACTCTACTTCTACGGTAATAAATAAAACATAGATTTGTGAAATAAGTTGGCGCTATATAAATAAATAGTTAGAATAATGTGTTTTATATTATAAAATTTACAAAAAACCCCCCAAAAAAAACAGACAATTATACTGACTTACTGTATTAAAGTTCCAGGTTCCAGTAGCAAAGTCGGGATTTATCTATATGATATATGTTGTAATCCTGAGTTTAACAAGCTTCTCTTGATTTTACCTAGTTCAAAGATGTATATTTACCGTAGATGGTCTCTGGTGTTTTTAAAGTTTAAATTAAGGTAATGGCTGTGAGGTTGAAATATATATCTAGGGTTATAAGATCATGCCCTTTTATACTTCTCCCACCACAGGAAAAACAACCCATTAAATTTCTGTTTGTGTTATTATTTCCGTAATGGTCCTTTGAGAGTAATTAGAGGCTCGGGAGAATAAATAAAACAATACAAAATTATGTTTTATAATTAACAGTTAAAGCAACAACTCAAGGCTGCATCCATACATACTGGTTATGTAATCTTGCTACAGATGAGCAACAAATTGCAATATACCAGTTAATTATGACACTCTCATATTTAAATTTAATTCAGTTTCCAGAAAAGTGAACATGATTTGCTTGAAATCCCTCCTGTTTCCAAGAAGTCATTCACTAAGATTTTGCATACCTTTGTTTTAACCCACATCACCAAGGTTGACGAGTTTGCATTGAAACAAGATGTCATGAGCCTTTTTTCTTACAAAATGGAAAAGGCGAACAATGTCACCAATCAGTGTTCACCAACTGAGCATTATGGTACAAACCAAATATTTTGGTTTTTATGGCTCATCCTATATAATAATTCACTAAAAATATGTTTGTCAGAAGCCATCATGTGCAGTAGAGACTGCCCGCACCACGGCAGCCTCGGCGCGTTTGAGCAGTCAGTACTGTGCATGACTGCAGCATGGCCAACAAGATCCAGCCACCACCCAAGGTTGCTGGGTGTCACTGTGGCCCATGTACACCAGCTTTTCAACTAGTTTAGCATAAAAGATGATATCAAGGCAGGGGTGTGCAAACATTTCAGTCCAAGGGCCACGTTTAGAAACAGAGTTTGAGCAGGAAGGGGTAGGCAGCACAGTACTTTTGTTATTGCTATTTATCTAGAAAAGGTCAACCTTCGATCCTCACTGAGATCAAATGTTTACCTTTTCTAAATAAATAGTGTACCACCGTACACTCAGCAGGGTACCCTGTAAAGAATTATTATTCCCTACTGACACAAACATAGCCTGACATTTTGAATAAAAGCAATTAAATATGTATAGAATACCACATACAGTAAGTAATATTCTCAACAAAATTCAACAGTATCTAAATCCACAGTTCTCTGTTCATGGATCCCACTGTCATAGGATCTCTACCTTGTATTATGTGGTTTTAGAGGACTCTGGCTCCTTCCTGCAGCTCTTCTACCTAAATATCCAGAGTTCCTTGGGCTCCCAGAGCCTGGAAACCATTGCTAGAATCCCACAGGACAGCAGATATAGCATCACTTGGACTGAAAGGCTCCTTTGTTAGAACCAATATGGAAGCCCCTACCAATAACCATACCAGAGGGCTCTCTGATACCTCTCGCCCCCCCCAAACCACACACACACACACACACACAGATCTAATTCTTCTACAACTCAACCACAGACTGGAAGAGAAGGGCTAACATTTCCTGATGAAAAAGCATACAGTGCCTTGAAATGCGTTATTGAGTGGTCACTTTTTTTACACAGTTTTATGTTAACTAAACCTTTTTGGATCAACTATTTTTCCATTGACCATCTGGTTGATATAAATGCATATAAATTCAGCAGTGTAAGTGTTGCTTTGAGTTTGTAGTCATAATAAATTTCTGCATTAACTCACACACACACACACACACACACACACACACACACACACACCAGAGTTCTCCTTGGACCGGCAATTGTCTGGCCTTCTCTCTTTATTGAGGTAATAGCAGGGCACAGGGCTGGGTTCAGCAATTTGGCAGCTTACCAGCCTCCTTATGAATATTCACTACTCTATGAGCATCACCCAGATGCTAAGCAACCCCATAAAAAAGCCTGAATCGGGTTTCTTCACAGAATATCACATAACTTTGCAATATTACACAAGCTATGAGAGTGGTTCTTCTTTCACAATGTACCTAAGGGCCATCTAGGTATACCTAGAATGTGTGTATGTTATCTGGGTCACCCAGGGGTGAGCATATATGTGAAAGACATTGGAGTCAGACAGAAATTGTAGGTGTGAGTTTCAGGAGCTAGTGCATAGATGTATTTAATATTGTTCTTGCAAGAGCACAGAGAGATCTAATATCAATATCTGCTCTTTTCCACACTTATGAAAGGGTTTTATTAGTTTGTAGATATTGAATCAATAGTAAATTAGCTTTTAAGTGCTTCCATACACTTTTAGAAAGGAAGGGTATATGATATTGATAAGACTGGGAGATTCTAGCCTAGAGATAAATCTAATAGGTACCAAAGGAAAATGATAACACAGAATAACTCATATCTACATCAGTACTTGTATCAGTGGGAACTAACTAAAGAAACTGTAGCTACAGATCAACCTACACTCTTGGGGAGGTATACCTGTGACAAATCCTCTCAACTTTCTCCCACCAGCCAATAGCAAATTCTTACGTTCAGGAACTTCTTTAGGGTTGGTCCCCAACAGCAACAGACAACATCTCAGGTTTCCAGGTCCATCTTACAGAACTACCAATTTCTGTTTCTCCACACACCCCTTCATGTCTATATCTCTGAAGTATAGGATATCATACCTTCACTAGAATCCAGCTTTCTGAACGCTTCTCACGGTCAACTACTCCAAGGTTTCTACATGAAGATAAGATAAATGTTCCTATAGAACGTAAGCCAAATAAGGGAAACTTTGGGCTTAGCACTGACTTTTGCTTGGAGTGCCACTCCTTCCACAGTAGTTCTTGTTTCTGGAGTGACTTTTTCGCTTTACTTTTGCCATCTTTCTTGAACTGACTTCTCCTTTACTGCAGCATGTTCAGTTTTCATTTCTACATCTCTTTCTCGGTCTTTTACATTCTATTCTGGCACACATATTCACCAAATTCCAAACTTGACTGGTTATTCCCTAGGAGCCTCAGATTCCTCATTAAATTTCATTGGGCAGACAAAGGCCTTATTCCCAGCATAGCTGAACCTATAACACAGGATATGTTTCCTATAAATTTTAGGAAAGTCTCTCATGATGTGCCATTCCTCAGAACACCCAAAAAGGTGAATATTACTCTATGTTCACCAAAGGCTCACTTGTGCAAAAGTGCATAATACAGAAGTGACTGTGGTAGTGCCATTTCCTTCCTCTTTCTTGGAGCAATCTCTTGCATACTGTCTCAACCTACCACTACTGTAGAAAATGTTTCCAGGACCCCTCTCTGACCATTGGGCCTATGAGGATTTCTCTCATCAGACTGCAAACCTTTAGCGGCTTCAGTATGCAGCTAGGCTCTCAATTCCTATCTCCTTCCTCATGCTCTTGATTGCCTACAGAAGCTTTGAATTTTGCACTCTTTCCAATGGAAACTGAAGGCTAGTCCTAAGGGATCCAATATGGAAGCTCTTCACAAATATCTTTGCTTCCTTTTATCATCTCTCTGAAAGCATCAGGCCTTTCTGGAGTAATGTAGCCAATAACACAACACCAACAAGATCCAGAGGTAAAGCTCCTCTCATGGCCTGGTTTGTTTTGTACTCATCCACAGAGGATATACTTTTTGCTAATAAGGATCCCCAGCATTGTCTCCAAAAGGATGATGAACACAGAAATCAAATCCCTCTCTTGGTGCAGGCTTACCACAGCTTCTCTGTGGAGTTCTTAACTAGTACAAAGGCATCTTACAGCACATTCATATCTCTTGCTGTTTCTCTTAGGTTTGTCTCTTCAAAAACCAGTGATGAGATGGAGCAGATTGTCTAGGATTCACTGCCGCTTAAACTTTCTTCTCCCAGACAACTATCACTAAAGACATCCCCTGATCTAACTAACTACTCCTATCCTTCTAGCTTCTGGTTCACCAGCCCAGTTTAACACTCTCTCAGGCCTATGAACACAGGGCTGTCCAACAACATTGCTTCCAGATTTGATGCCACATGGTTTTACAGTTCTCTAGCTCTGCCCTGGAACCCCCCAGCTAAATACCTGAATGTTCTCAGCATTTTACCCAAATGTAGTATGTCCAAACATATAACTTGATAATGATCATGTTTTCTTTATCTCTTGTCTAACACCTTCACTCCCTAGGGACTTCAGACGTCACACAGTTCCTCAGAATCTGTTAGGCCTCAGGCGCCTGGTGAAAAGAAATGACCACACGTAGACACAGAGTCTTGTGCTATAATCTCTTTTCTGATTTTATTGTCATAATGCGTGAGTTTATATAATGATGAAAAATGGGTGGGAAGCATATTATTGAGGGGGTTTCCTCTCCGGATACAAGTCATCAGCTGTTAAATCATTATTTTTTGATAAAGCATTAAATAATTTTTTTTTTGATAAAGCATATATAGACATTATCATTATTCCATCAAAAGGGGGTGGCACTCTTGCCCATGAGTTTCATACAAATATCACCTGGAATCAGCTCATCACTTGGCAGAATGCCCCCACCACAAAAGTACAAAAACAAGTTATTAAAAGATTTGTTCCAGTTATAAGTGGAAGCTATGTGACCTTTCTGCAGCAACTTAATGTAACACCTTAATATTCTGTGTTCAGATCTTTTCTTGATTAACCCTTATGTGGTGCTGAATAGAAAGCCCATGTGTTATAGCAAAAAATATATATATGATTGTGGCAAATGTGTGTGTGAGCCTGTAAAAGGAAAATATCTCCCCTTTCATAACTGAGGGGAGATTAGTAGAGTAAAAATGATACCATTACTGGCTGAGTGGCTCTAGGATGTAAGCTTTCAAGACAACTAGGGCTCTTCTTCAGAAATTGTCTTCTTCAGAAGAGACATTGGGCTAGATTCTTTTGCAGGTGCTAAATGTTAACACCCGTTTTATCAAACATTATCCTGTTGAAGTCTGTGGGAAAAACTGGAGATAAAAGCAGAGATAACATTAGCACTTGCAGTAGAATCCAGCCCCTAGTTGTCTTTAAAGCTTGTATCCTAGGGCCACCGAGTTAGCCAATAAAGGTATCATTTTTACTCTACTAGTCTCCAGCATTTTCTGTGGCTAAGATGGTACCACATTTTACCCAAACATATCACAGCATTCACTGGACTACTGTATTGGTGAAGACAAGAAAAAAATAGGATTTTAGTGTCATTACCTGTTAAATCCTTTCCTATTTAGTCAATTTGGAACACAGGTACCATAAGACTGAGTCCTTCCTCCTGGAGGGCAGGCAGGTCACATCACAAAATACAGGGTCTTTGGAATAAAGGTTCCCTCCTCCTCCTCCTCCAGCTGAACCCCCCACCTACTAACTCCCTGAATTCATGTGACCAAAACAAGACAAAAAGAAGTAAGTAGGAAAGAAGAGAAGAAAATCTAACAAGACCCGAAGATGACTTCTATGCCCAGGAAAACAATACCATTAAGCTATTTTCCTCCTGGGTGGGAGGTCTGTGTTCCATATGGACTAAAGAGAAAAGGATTTAACAGGTAGGAACACTAAAATCCTATTTTGTCTTACGTCCAATATGGAATACAGGTACAATGGGGATATACCAAAGCTAGGATTACTGGGGTGGGAAAGGAGAAAAGACCTCGTACAAGCCCCCATGATACAGGAGTTCCCTAGGACTATTCAGGACCTGAATAACCCAGAAAAAACAAATGTCAACAGACACTGAACTAGCACACCACAACAAACAAGAGCCAATGGGGCTTAGAAACTACTGAACAACAATGGCAATAAGCAAAAAAGGAGAAAGGCCCCTAAACAGGCAAGACTGCCTAAAGAACCTTCTGGCCAAAGCTGGCCTCAGTTGAGGCCAAGACTATGAAATGATAGTGTGTGGTGAAAGTATGCAAGGTGGACCAAGTCAAAGCCTTGAACAGCTATTCACCTGAGGCCTGATTCTTGTAGACCCAAGAACCACCCACAGATCTGGTGGAACGAGCTGTGATAGTGCCGGTGCGATAGCTCAGTGGTAAATTCCCTGACTATGGAGCCTGTTCAAACCTCAAGGTTGCAGGGTCAACTCAGCCCTTCATCCTTCTGACGTCGATAAATGAGTACCATTGATTGGGTAATAATAACATCTATTATTTCAGCTGCCGATTTGGTTAATTCTGAGAGCGTGTGCTGAAAGCGCTTTGAGTCCCACTGGGATAAAGGTGATATATAAATACTAGTTATTATTATTATTATCTTGAAAGGAACTGGTTTATTCCTAATCTCACACGCTTGGCGTCTTTAATCCAAGAGGCAATGGTTACCTTGGAAGCCGACTGACCTGCTCTGGGACCCTCAGGGATGACAGAGAGGCAGCCTTACAAAAAAAGCTTAGTGCAGTGCACATAGAACTTAAGGCAGCACACCATGTCCAACAGACAGAGATCTCTCTCCACAACAGATGCCAGGTCAGGACAAATGGAAGGCACAACAATCTCCTGATTGATGTGAAACTTGGAGACCACCTTGGAGAGGAGCTTCTGAGAGGTACAAAGTACTACCTTATCTTGATGAAACACCAGGAAGGGAGTTACAACACAGGGCTTGTAAGTCACATACCCACCGCACAGAGACAACTGCCAAGAGGAAAGCTATCTTGAGTGTCAAATGGCACAAAGGGGACCTCTGCAAGAGAAATAAAAAAATATATATAAATTCAAGTGCTATGTCCAGCTATAAACAATTGCTAACCTCTAGACAGTTCTTTTTTCACGTCGCTTCGGGTCTTGAATGGACTTCACAAACAGGAATCCATATTATGATGCTCTACTTGTAACTAAAAAAAAAAAAAAACACAGGAAAAGACAGTGCATACTGCCTCTAAGAATAGCAGTATATTCAAAAATGGTGCCTACTGTGTCCGCTCCCCTAAAGTAATGCACTCTGCAAGACACCTAGGACCTAAGGAAGGTCAAAGACCTGTGGAGACATGTTCTCCCCGTACACCACTTGTGGAAAATAGACCATACCCTATGGTATGCTATGGAAGAGACTGGCTTCCAAGCCTGAATCATGGGGATATTGTCACGGTATTTGAAGGCTCTCAGACTTAAGGTTTGGTAAAAACGTAACTTTATTAAAAAGTTAAGGCAATCCCATAGGGAATCATACATATATAACAATACAACAAGTAATGGCAATATGAATAGGTTCTACCAGCCTTGCCAATACTACCGGGCAAGGCAACCAAGTGACAGTTGCAAATATAGCAGTAGGCTCTACCGACCTTGCCAATGCCGGGTAAGGCAACCGTGAGGTGTAACGTACCGGTTCTACCGGCCTTACCAATACCGGGCAGGGCAGCCCACAAGAGGAGACCAAGCTGTCAGATGACAATGACAATAGAGTGGAATAGGAATCAATGGTCTCACTCAAGCAGAAGTCTCCAGACAACTGCAATAATAAGTTGGACAGCAACCGGCACTCAGTGTCAGAATAGTCAAGGAGCAAACCAGCGTCCTCACGCTGGGACAAACTGTAACATAACCCACCAGGTTTAGTGGAGTAACCCAGCCTCCGCACGCAAGGACCAACAGTATATAATGCCACCAGGTTTAATGGAGTAAACCAGCGTCCACACGCTGGGACCAACAGTAATCAGAGTCACCAGGTGTAATGGAGAAAAACAGCGTCTGCACGCTGGGACCAACAGTAAAATGCCACCAGGTAGAATGGAGTAAACCAGCGTCAGCACGCTGGACCAACAGTAATATATCGCCGGAGTGAACAAGCACAATGTTGCCTCGGCGACAGGGGAAGGAGCGAGAGCCCTGAGACCAAGCGGAGGCTAACCGGAACGAGCACCGCTACACTGACAGATACCGGAACAGAAGGAGCCACAGAAAGCAACCGGAACTGGCTTGAGAGACAAGCAGGCAGGAGACTCAGGAACTCAGGAACGAACGAGGCTGGAACACTGGAATCACTGGAACACAGGAACACTGGAAGACCGGAACGCAGGAACCTCAGGCCCAAGCGCCTGACAAGCAGGTCAGAACAAGTAATGTCAGAGACACCACGAAAGGGCCACCTGGGAGTGCCCAGACTGGGTTTAAAAAGGCTGTGTGAGGTGGGCTAACAGCAGACAGCCAATGAGGAACTTCCAGCAAGTGATAGACACAGGATAGCACGAATCACGGGCACCGTGATAGTACCCCCCTTTCAAAGACCCCCTCTCCTAGAGTAGGGTCTGGGCTTCTGGGGGTATTTGGTATGAAAAATCCGTAGTAACCTGGGTGCATGAAGGTCCTTACTATCCACCCAAGATCGATCCTCAGGGCCATAACCTTTCCAATGCACCAAGTAATGTACCCCTCCTCTAAGCCTACGGGAATCAATAATACTTTGTACCTCATATTCCTCCTACCCTTCGACTTCAACGGGGCCTGGCATCACAGGTGTAGTAGTGTAACGGTTACAAACAAGAGGCTTAAGGAGAGACACATGGAATACATTATGAATGCGCATGGATGCAGGTAACTCCAAAGCATAGGACACAGGGTTAATTTTGCGAATAATTCTGTAAGGACCAATAAACCGAGGTGCCAGCTTATTAGATGGGACCCGGAGCTTCAGATTCTTAGAAGACAGCCAAACTCTATCCCCAACTTGGAAGGAAACCGCTGGAAGCCTTCTGCAGTTAGCATGGCGCTGAAAGGACTGGCCCAGTGCCCTCTGAACTTGTGCCCATGTGGAACGGAGTTGCTCGATATGCTCATCCAGAGCTGGAATGTGCTGTGTCTGAAAAGAATCCGGAAGCAGACAGGGTTGGAACCCATAATTAATCAGAAACGGAGAGCTCCCGGAAGAGGATTTGACTGCACAGTTCCTGGCAAACTCTGCCCAAGGCAACAAGTCGGCCCAATTGTCATGATGGTCAGTCACAAAACAGCGCAGAAACTGTTCCAAACCTTGATTGGCCCGTTCAGCTGCTCCATTAGTCTGGGGATGATATGCAGAGGAGAAGGATAGCTTTATGCCCATCTGTTCGCAAAATGCCCTCCAGAATCTGGGCACAAACTGGCTCCCCCTGTCGGACACCAGTACCCTGGGTACTCCATGCAACCGAAACACCTCTCGAGCAAATACCATTTGCCAGTTCTTTAGCCGAAGGAAGGCCACGGAGAGGTACGAAGTGAGCCATTTTAGAAAACCTGTCTACCACCATCAATATGAAGGAATACCCTCTAGACCTGGGCAATTCTCCCATGAAATCGATGGAAACATGAGACCAGGGGCGTTCACCATTAGGCACCGGCTGAAGCAAGCCCACCAGGAGATGTCTAGGGGTTTTGGCACGAGCGCAGGTAGCACAGGCATTTGTAAAATCGGCACAATCTGCTCTCATAGAAATCCACCAGAATAACTGAGAGAGGGACCAAAACAATCGATCTCTACCAATATGTCCCGCAGCCCTAGAGGAGTGGTAGGTTTCAAGTAATCGAGTACGGAATGGTTCAGCGACAAAACATTTGCCCGCTGGAGTTTCCTGGGGAGCAGAGGCTTGAGAAGCCAAAATCTCTTCCCCTAGAGGTGAAGTGATACTGGTAAGTATGGTGGCCAATATTCGATCAGGTTGGATAATAGGTGCTGGTGTTTCTTCTCTGTCAACCTCCGCCTCAAATTGTCTAGACAGAGCATCAGCCCTAACATTCTTTGATCCCGGCAAATAAGACACAATGAAATTGAATCGAGATAGAAACAATGCCCATCTGGCCTGGCGAGAGGACAATCTCTTGGCCTCCGAGAGATAAGTCAGAGTCTTGTGATCAGTCAGAATTAACACGGGATTTTTCGTGCCTTCAAGTAAATGACGCCATTCTTTAAGAGCAAGGATAATGGCCAGTAATTCTCTATCACCAATCTCATAATGACTTTGGGCTCCAGTCAATTTCTTGGAAAAGAACCCACAGGGTCTGAGTGTTCCACCTTTGACCAGTCGTTGAGAAAGTACTGCCCCAACCCCAATATCTGAGGCATCAACCTCTAAAGTAAATGGAAGTAATGGATTGGGGTGGGATAACACAGGAGCATTAGCAAAGGCTACTTTCAGTTTCTTGAAGGCCTCCTCAGCAGCCACTGACCAGAGAGATGGATTAGCGCCCTAATGCGTGAGGTCAGACAGGGGTTTCACGATAGAAGAGAAGTTCTTAATAAACTTCCTATAATAATTGGCGAAACCCAGAAACCGTTGGATGGCTTTAAGGCTCTTAGGTTTAGGCCACTGTAAGACTGCCGTCAACTTCTCTTTATCCATGGCAATGCAGTCTTTGCCAATTATAAACCCCAGGAATGGTACACTGGTTTTGTGGAACTCGCATTTCTCCAATTTACAGAATAATTTGTTTTTGCGTAACCGCTGCAATACTTCGGACACATCCTTGATGTGTTGTGACAAGTCTTTGGAGTGGATAAGTGTATCGTCAAGGTAGACTACAACACATGATTGTAACATATCTCGAAGAACGTCATTGATCAGTTCTTGAAATACTGCAGGAGCATTACATAGACCAAATGGCATGACTAGGTATTCATAATGCCCAGATCTCATATTAAAGGCAGTTTTCCACTCATCACCGGCTCTGATACGTATCAAATTGTAGGCCGCCCGTAGGTCCAATTTGGTGAAAATCGAGGAACCCTTAAGCCTGTCAAAAAGCTCAGTGATGAGTGGTATCGGGTAAGCATTCTTTGCCATCAGCTTATTTAGCCCACGGTAGTCTATGCATTGTAGCAGTTCGCCACTTTTTTTCTTAACAAAAAAGAACCCGGCCCCAGCCGGAGAAGTAGATTTCCTTATGATCCCTCTACTAAGGGCATCAGCTATGTATTCTTCCATAGCTCGGTTCTCTTCACAAGACAATGGGTATGTGCGTCCTCTAGGTGGCACTGCTCCAGGACTTAGTTCGATACGACAATCGTATGGTCTGTGCTGAGGTAAGGTGCCAGCCTCTCCCTTACTGAAAACATCGCTAAACTGCTGGTAGACGTCGGGTAGCGAAGGGGAGGTGCACAAGACCTTAACAGGATGGGTAACGCACTTATTCATACAGAACTGAGACCACGCAGAAATCTCACATTTCTGCCAATCCAATTGTGGATTATGCAACTGTAACCAAGGAAAGCCCAAAATCACAGCATGGTGAGGGGAGTTAATTAATTGAAACTGCTGCTCTTCCTTGTGGAGAGCCCCGATAGTCATGGATAATGGCATAGTTTCAAAATTAACCTGGGCAGGTTCCAAAGGTCTGCCATCAATCGCTTCAATAGCAAGAGGGGTTTCTCTCTGAATGCGTGGCACCCCATGCAATTCAGCAAAGGTATTGTCCATAAAATACCCAGCTGCACCAGAATCAACCAGGGCCAAAACCTCAACTGAACGTTGTGCCCACGATAATACCACCTGTATGGTGGGTTTAAGTGCACCCATCACTGGGGACGATTGGATACCACCTAGGGCCTGTCCCCCAAGGTACCCTAGGTGTGTTCGTTTCCTGGACGTACCGGACAAGATCTTAACAGATGCCCATTTTTAACACAGTATAAACATAATCCCTGTATCTTGCGATACCTTCTCTGCTCCTTGGTTAACCTAGTGAAACCCACCTGCATAGGTTCACCTGGTTCCTGTACTGGTTCACTAGGTTTGGATGCCAAGGGAGGGTTGGGTGGGCAAAATATGCTACTAGACCCATTATTCTTTAACCGATTTCGTCGCTCTCTGGCGGTTAATCTCTCATGTATTCTGGAGTCAATTAGAATAACATATTCGATATAATCATCTAGGTCAGTAGGCAAATCTTTTGCTGCAATCTCGTCTTTAATCTGATCACTCAAGCCTTGGGCAAATGCTGCTAACAAAGCCTCGTTATTCCATCCTACCTCTGCTGCCAAGGTGCGGAATTCAATGGCATAGTCGCTTATCGTGCGCCTGCCCTGTTGTATCTCCATAAGACGTTTAGCAGCAGAGGTGGTTCTACCAGGAGGCTCGAATACTCTCCAAAAGGATTGCACAAATTCACAAAAATTTTTAGTGCAGGGTTTAGCGTTTTCCCACAGTGGGTTAGCCCAGGCCAATGCTCTACCGGTCAGCAGGGATATCATGAACCCAACCTTGCTGCGGTCATTAGGAAATGCGTGTGCCGTCAATTCCATAAATATTTCAAGCTGATTGATAAACCCTCTACATAGCTGAGGGTCACCGTCATATCTTAGCGGCACGGGTGCAGAAGCCGTTAACCCTTTGACTGCGGCCCCTGAGAGCCTAGACTCATTTTCCGGTGTCTGAATTAACAAGACCACCGGGCTAGAACCGGACTTATCTGCAAGTACCGTGCGTTTAAGAATAGTTTGGATAGCAACCGCCAGCTGATCCAAACGTTGCTCATGCATGTCCATCCTCCAATGGATATTCTGTGTGTTACCGTCACTCTTAGTGTCTGAGGTCATGGCCCTTTCGTACTGTCACAGTATTTGAAGACTCTCAGACTTAAGGTTTGGTAAAAACGTAACTTTATTAAAAAGTTAAGGCAATCCCATAGGGAATCATACATATATAACAATACAGCAAGTAATGGCAATATGAATAGGTTCTACCGGCCTTGCCAATACTACCGGGCAAGGCAACCAAGTGACAGTTGCAAATATAGCAGTAGGCTCTACCGACCTTGCCAATACCGGGTAAGGCAACCGTGAGGTGTAACGTACCGGTTCTACTGGCCTTACCAATACCGGGCAGGGCAGCCCACAAGAGGAGACCAAGCTGTCAGATGACAATGACAATAGAGTGGAATAGGAATCAATGGTCTCGCTCAAGCAGAAGTCTCCAGACAACTGCAATAATAAGTTGGACAGCAACCGGCCCTCAGTGTCAAAATAGTCAAGGAGCAAACCAGCGTCCTCACGCTGGGACAAACTGTAACATAACCCACCAGGTTTAGTGGAGTAACCCAGCGTCAGCACGCAGGGACCAACAGTATATAATGCCACCAGGTTTAATGGAGTAAACCAGCGTCTGCACGCTGGGACCAACAGTAATCAGAGTCACCAGGTGTAATGGAGAAAACCAGCGTCCGCACGCTGGGACCAACAGTAAAATGCCACCAGGTAAAATGGAGTAAACCAGCGTCCGCACGCTGGACCAACAGTAATATATCGCCGGAGCGAACAAGCACAATGTTGCCTCGGCGACAGAGGAAGGAGCGAGAGCCCTGAGACCAAGCGGAGGCTAACCGGAACGAGCACCGCTACACTGACTGATGACCGGAACAGAAGGAGCCACGGAAAGCAACCGGAACTGGCTAGAGAGACAAGCAGGCAGGAGACTCAGGAACGAATGAGGCTGGAACACTGGAACACAGGAACGCAGGAACCTCAGGCCCAAGCACCTGACAAGCAGGTCAGAACAAGTAATGTCAGAGACACCACGAAAGGGCCACCTGGGAGTGCCCAGACTGGGTTTAAAAAGGCTGTGTGAGGTGGGCTAACAGCAGACAGCCAATGAGGAACTTCCAGCAAGTGATAGACACAGGATAGCACGAATCACGGGCACCGCGATAGATATGACCTCTGCAGAAAAAACCCTTACGCTTTTGGATGTTGGCTTCAAAAGCCATGATGTCAAAGCCAATTTATCAACATCCTTGTACCATAGGTGACCCTAGAACAACATGTCCAGCCTGGGAGGTAGCCAAATTAAGTCCTGCACAGACAGGCTGACCAAGTCCGCAAACCACATCCTCCTGGGCCAGTAAGTAGCAATCAGAATGACCAACAACCCAGTCATTCTGATCTCCTGGATCTGGTTCTGAAACCTGAACAGATTCAGTTTCAAGCTCTTGTGCTCCCATTGGCTACAACACATATCCGTCACCAGAGCACTAATTCTAATAGGTTGCTCATGCTTCATGCAGATGCCTGACAATTCAAATGGTGCTTTTAACCCTTTGAATGTCAAAGAGATGCTCAATGCAACAGCTGCTTAAACAGGACTGTGGGGCATAAATTAAGCTTCCCATTGGAAAGAATTCTAAAGTTAGAGATCGACAGTGGCTTATTACCCTGTGTTTAGCAAAGCATTGTGCCTTTATTCAGTTTTCTCAACAGTAAAAGGTGGCAACCCTAAACTAGTGCCATCTAATAATAACACCCCACTTACCGTATAAAAGCTAGAAAATCCTAATGACCCCTATGAATTTTCCATTGAATCAGCCCTAAATGTCTTGTCCATGGAGGTGGACATAACTGCTTCTGGCAATTTTTTCAAACTGAAAAATATGTGCATGAGCCTACTGAATCCATTACGGAACAGAAGGGTATGCATCATATTGCGAAGCAGTATGTTGTACCCCCTTCTGGTACATAATAGGTTAAGATTACCATATACAATGAGCATAGAGTTTACAGTCATCCGATCCTGCCAGCAACTGTCATGTCTTCCTCAATGGACGTGACATCCAGGAATTACTAAAGATGTTATATTTGAACAAAGGCAGAAGGGTGCACTTCATAAGGGCCATTACCATTGCAATTTTCTTGCCATAGTCAGGTAAGTGGTTGTTATTAATTGGAAAGACTAAAGCCAAACAAAGACTGACAACACAGATGCTCCTAAATTATTTTACATTCCCTGGTGATTTCCCAGGGTGTTAGGAAAGAGAACACACATGACTGAACACAAATACAAATTGGTCTCACAGGAACATGGACAAATTAGACACCTATAGACACCCAACTAGTGACACCGTACGATGACACTCCCAAGATACTTATTGCTTGTTGCTTATAATACTACTAGTGTAACAGTCCGTATACACGGGCCAAGATCTGGGTTATGTTAAGAGGCCAGACCTGCTCTGCGTCCTGCCACCGACGCAGTCATGCACTGTAGAGACTGCCTGAAAGCACAGAATGCTCCCAGCATTCTGTGCGTTCGGGCAGTCTCTACTGCACATGACTGCTTCTGACAAACATCCTAGCGAATTATTATATAGGATAGGGACTCCAATGTCTCAGCTGTGTTTTCATAACTGTTGCATCAGTTTTTAAAGAAGAGAATTGTAATTGAAAAATGGAAAATATACTTGAGATAATTAAAATGAATCAGCTATTATCCTTCATTTACCCCTTAAGGACCAAAGTGGTGAGCAACACCATCAGGATCCTTAAAGCTGAACTTCCAGATAATAGCCAGTCGCCATGCATTCATTAAATGCATGGCAACTAGCTTGAAAATAGATGTCTTACCATAAAAAAATACATGTGTCTAAAGGAATCCGTCCTGTTTCGGGGACTGATGGGCAGGTTAGTGCAGTCTGTGCACCTGCGCCGTCAGTCCCTACCGGTGACCATATGGTGGAAAGCAGTCTACTCTATGGAGACCGGGACTGACGGCGCATGCGCACAGACAAGATGTCTGCGCTCTAGCCTCAGTTCCGTTCTCCAAATGGGACGGATTCCTTTAGACACACGTATTTTTCTATGGTAAGACATCTATTTTCAAGCAAGTCGCCATGCATTTAATGAATGCATGGCGACTTGCTATTATCTGAAAGTTCCACTTTAAGAGCTTAATATGACTTTGGTATACAGTGAAAAGTATAAAATATGGGATGTGTGTTAAAAAGACAATGAAGAGTTAATCTGCAGCTAATCAAGTGCACCATAGAGGACAAATAAAATTTTTCCCAAAAGGTCCATTAAGTGCTGAACATAGATTTTTTTAAAGGTCCCCATTGTGCCATTTGACACTCCAGATGGCTTTCATCTTGGCAGTAGTTTCTGTGCGGCAGGTATGTGAGTTACAAGCCCTGCAGTAATAGAAGACTTCTATAACATTTAAGGGGTTAAGCAACCATTTAAAACAATGGAGATTTGTATCCATTCCCTACATTACAATTGGTTTGCGCTAGAATTACTCAGATTGTTCTTTTGAAATTAGTTTGGCCCTAAACCTGCTGGGTGCATTTTTGAGAAGCAAATGGTCACCTATTGGTGCAACGCGCCATATTCACAAATGTCAAAAGTGGAGTAATTCCAGAGCAAACCAACAACACCATAGGAAACATGCTAAAAAAATTCACATTGATTTAAATGGGGCTTTTAAGCTTTTGAATGCTAATGTGGTCTCTAATGAATTGTATTGTGGTTAAAGTGGAAATGTCACTGTATAACAACTTAAGTGAGTGTTTGAAAAGACTTCCAAATCAGCTATATTCACGTTAGCCATATTTTATTTAAAACAGTAGTATATGAGATATTCAGCTTAAATAATGTTGATTTATGCAAATTAGAGAATAGTAGCTGGCATGCCAGCCAGATACTAACATTTAAAACCACTCTCCCTCCCATCTGCCACTTCCTGACAGCCAGCATTAACTAATGTTTATAAAGTAACAATTATTAAATCCTGTCAAGATGGATGCCTCCACTGAGGTGACAACATATGCCTATTACTGCTCCTCTTTAAAATCCCATTTAATGGGAAATATGGGGATTTTTTTTTTGTTCCCAAAAAAGAAGCTGATTTGTCTCAGAATTTCTCCCCTTGGGCTTTGTGCATTTAGTTCATAATTTTGTGCCCAACATAATAAATATTGTTAAAAACAATGCAGAAGCACTGAAACAAAACAAACAAGTGCTCAAAAACACCTTAAGAAAAAATAAATATATAAAAGAAGAAAAAAAAAAACATCAGTGGCGTTCCAATGTAAATTTCTCTTGCTACAGGATGAATAAAGTGGTGCTGCTCTTGTCCAGCAGGTCCTCACCCCTGCCAAATTCTCTGGAATAAAAAATCAAAGACAAAAATAGCACACACTCTAAGTGTACAAATATAAAAAAAATTAATACCAAGCACCCTTTAGGTGGGTACTCACTTCACAGAAAGGCTATAACAGCCTCCCATTCTGAAAGCTGCTCATTAAATCCTGTCAAGATGGATACATCCACTGAGGTGACAATATATGCCTATGAGAATTCCTCTTTAAAATCACATATACTTAATGTAAATTTGGGGATTTATTTTTAAATTTGTTCCCAAGAATGCAGACAGTTTGTCACAGAATTGCTCCACTTGTGTTTTTGTGCATATGGTTCATAATTTTGTGCCTAGAATAATAAATATTGTTAAAAACATGGTAGAAGAAAGCAATGACCAGGCATGTCGATGCACATTCCTACTCCCCTCCCCATGGTGCAAGCAGCGACAGAGGGCTATTTTCAACATAAGAGCAAGTCAGCTCTAGAACCTATTTTCTTCAGAATCATATTAGTACGTCTCCCCTTTTGTCTACCACTGACTGACTAATTCTCTAAACTCTTATTCTCTTTTGATCAGTAGGGAAAGTAAGGAATGGAGGGCCCAGGTTCAAGAAAATGTTTAGCATCCCCCTCCACTTTATTAGTGTAAGGCACAGGCCAATTGCACATTACATGCTTCAATCAGGAAATAAGATGGAGATTTCAACAAGATCTGGTGCATTAGCTCCATTGTCCTGTATCTAGCAACTACAATTTTATAATTTCACCTCTTCCATTCCCTTCATTCAAAGTCTGTGAGAAATAGCCTACTGCATTCATAGTCAGAGGTCCTGGGACCCATATTATCGACTAAGCAATCTAAGCTAGTGTCTAAGGCCTGTGATAGTGTGAAGGGCCCAGCCACTGGCAACTCAACTATGATTTAGTCCCTTACAAATCCAAACAACTTTAAACTTGCAGTTCAAATATGCTTTTTGACCGCAGTTATGATCTCATCAGATACAAAGCATATTTGAACTCAAGCTCTGACATCAGAGTCCCAGCATGCAGAGTATCAATATGGGACCACCCAATCAGGGTAGAAGACAGATTCAGAGGTAATCCAGGTAAGACCATTTGTTGTTCTGTGACTACCAGTTAGTTGTGAAGTTAAATGTTTCTGGAGGGATCCAACTGTATACAGATATGTTTTCATGGAAATTTGGAAATTTCTGCAAGCAAATGAGTAACTTTATGCAGCAGGAGTTGCATACCCAAGATTAACACTGCCCAAGAAATGACTGAACATCTTATGGACGGTATGCCCCATTCTCTAGCTGCTTATAATGCCTCCTGAGGTGCACATTCTCGTTCCTTCAATTTTAGCAATTTCATGCCAATCCCATATAAACTTCCTGGCTTTGCAATTTCAAAATTTTGAGTTGCATTTGACTTCTGCATGACCTGTTGGAGGTACGTGTTAATCAGGTGGCTCTTCCCTTACACTAATTGCTTGAATTATGACTCTCCTGTATTCTACCTATCAACATATTTTGGAAGTGTTCGGACACACTAACTTTAAAACAAATGTAAAAAAAATGGTAACTTAATAAGAATGGGATTGAAGGAAAGAGGATTTTAGGGAACTTGCCATTAAATCCCTTTCTTTTTCTACATGTGGAACACAGGAATCATGGGTAAAGCTCCTCTTTCAGGAGGGCAGGGCTCTTTAAAAAAGGAAGGGCCTCCTCAGTTTCAACTTATAGCAAAGGTATGAAAAAGAAGAAGCGGGAAAAAGAACGAAAACCCCTGAAAAGAGATTCCAAGAGGACGCGGCTGCCCAGGGACCTAAACCACATGTTTCTTTCTAAGGATGAGTGTTCTGTGTTCCTCATGACCAAGAGAAATGGATTTAACCGCAAGTTCAATAAAATCATCTTCTCTCTTAGATCCAGTGTGGAACAAAGGAACCATGGAGATATACCAAAGCATATACCAAGATTCCTGGGAGGGAAAAAGAGAAAAAATGCCTCCATTGTAATCCAATATTCCACAGGATAACCTGGTACTGTATACACATCAGGTGTCAATGGATATTGATATTGCAAAACAAACAACTGTACACAAAAAAAAGGTTCAGAACACTGTACAGAAAAGGAATAGAAGGATTCTGAAACAGACACATCTGCCTGAAGGACCTTTCATCGAAAACTGGCCTCCACAGAGGCAAGGACATTGACATAACAGTACTTGATGAGGTGTGCAGAGAGGAGGCCATGTGACCGCCTTACACAACTTCTCAGCAGAGGCCTGATTCTGGTCGCCCTCAGGAATAACAAAAAGGGAGCCTGATTTCCTAAAAAACTACATGCAATGAAAGTAGAACTTTGAATAGTGTACCACTTCCAGCAGATGAAGTTCCTGATCTTCTTTGCTAGTAGGATCAGGACAGGAAGGAAGAACAATCACCTGGTTGATGTGAAAATCCTAGATGACATTGGGCAGAAAGACTCTAGGTGTACATAGGACTGCTTTGTCCTGGTGAAAGAACAATAAAGGATGTTTAGAAGACAAAGCCTATAGATCGGTCACTTGGTGAACCAAGACAATGGGAAAAAGAAGGTCATCTTTAGCGTCAGACAACACAAAGAAGTATCTGCAAGTGGTTCAAAGGAAGGCTTCTGGAGAACTCCTAATTCTATTCATACCCCAGGATGATACACTTGTTGACACCATCTAGGGGAAAAAGCCAGAACCATTGGAAGACTGTAAAGCATCCTATATGTGCACCACTGAAAGTATAAAGACCAAATTCTATGAAACCAGCCTCCTGTCTTAATACATGGTAGAGAAAAAAAGCCCTTCTTCATTAGGATGTTGGCTTCAAGTGCCACACCATCAAAGCCAAACTTTCCATCTGAGGATGACAAACTAGATCGTGGGTTAGAAGATCTGACCTTATGGGAAGATAAAAAAGTTGCAATATGGGCAGATTGAGAAGATCCATGAACCAGGCCAGACAGGGCCAGAATGGAGCTATCAATATAACCTGGGCTCTCTCCATCCTGACCTTTCTTAAAACCCTGGGAATCAGGAGAATTGGAAGGAACACATATACCAGATGAAATTCCATGGTATGGACATTACATCCATTGCAAAACCTAGGCAAATGACCCATATCTCCAGAATTTCAATTGGAAGAAGACACTCCTCTCTGGTCAGGGACCCTGTGCTGTCAGTGGACCCCCAAGCTTGTCAGACTGGCATCCATGGAGATCACTACCTGTTCCAGTAGAACAAATGGACTTTCCAGTGTTAGATGGGACTGTGTAAGTCACAAGAGAAGATTGTCCTTCATCCATTAAGAGATAGACATGGAAAGAGCAAGTGAGAGGGTTGCCTTGACCAGCATGTGAGGATTCCAATTGCAACTCCCTTGTGTGAAATTTAGTTTAGGAAACTACTTCCAATGCAGATACCAGGAGGTCTAGCAACTCTCATGTAATCACACACTGATTACATGTGTGTAATCTAGCAGAAACACTCACCCTTACACAGTGTCTAATCTCATTCTTAAGAATTGTAGCACTTGAGAAGGTAACAGAAATCCAGTACCCAACTGTTTTGCACCAGAATGTGGACTCACTCCTGAAACTATGAATGCAGAGTAGTTTCTGAAGAAGCCTCTCGGTAAGGAGTCAAGCATTTTCCTTGAGAGTGGATTTGATCTGCCAAAGCAGAAATGTCCTTTGTAAAGATCCTTGGAGCAGATGTTAGACCAAAAGGGAGGGCAGTAAACTGGTAATGTCTGCCCCCAAAGGAAAGCGTAGGAAGCGCTGATGGTCTGGATTAATAGGAACATGAAGGAAAAGTCTTGGAGGTCCAGTGAGGAAAAGAACTCCCCCAGACACAGGGTCGCAATGGCAGAGCACAGAGACTACATTTTGAAGCACGGAGCAGGTACAAAGTGGTTGAAGTCCTTCAAGCCCAGAATGAGGGGGCAGCCGCCATTTCTTGGGAACCACAAAAAGATTGGAGTAGAATCAGTTGAAGCCTTCCTGTGTGGGACCAGAACCAACAACTGCTTTTCTAGCAGGGAGGATACTGTGTCTATGAACAGACCCCCCAGAACTGGATCCTGAGGAACTTTAAACAGAAAGAAATGGCAAGGAGGAATGGTGGCGGTAACAGAAGCCACTCGTCTTACTTGAGATCAAGGGATGTTTTAGAGGAATCTGAGGCAGCAGGATGCTCTTGTCTCTTGCAGTGTTATTGATGATCTTGACAAGATCAAAAAGTTTTTATCTTACAAAGGGAAGGGAGACCAAGGATTTTTTTGTAGGATTGGTCAGCGACCACATCTTAAGCCACAAAGTGTATTTATCTGCTTGATCTTTAGGAGCCGTAGCATCTGCCAGAGGCAGGGAGGTGTTCTTAGCAAGATAATATAGTATCAACTGTACATGGAGAGGCCCACTGTGACAAGGCCTCAGCCAAACAGGAATAGAGGTTGGAAATATGCTTGCTAAGGAAGAGTTTTCTATCAGATGTCTTCTGTTCTTCCAGGAAAACCTGGTCCAGAGAATGATGGGGAGTATGGGTACCTGTATTTTGCTTGATTGAAAGTTGTCTGCTGAGAAACATCTAATATCACAGGCCTCAGACACTTGGAATTGTCTCCAGTACCTGTCTGAACAGTCCCTCAGCTAAGGCGCAAGGATCTTCCTCATAGGCATCCCCGAAAGACAAGGAAGAATGCGGATCCTTCCCAGCAGTCTTTTTCTTCAGCAAATGGATCCCCAACCACCTGAGAGTGGCCCCCCAGAGACAGTGTCAATGTATCTGACATGGGCATGGGGCACCAATAATGGAGGACCCCATGGATTGTGGAGATATAAAAGCAACTGTTTTAACCAAAACAGGCTCTTGTTCTGCAGTAGAGTACCTTGGAGAAGCAACAGGGGCCACAGTGCAAGAGGGACATTGGGTACCTGAAAACTCCCATGAGAACTCAGTCTGAAATTAACTAAAGGGGTTAAGGGGACTTTAGATTTCTTGGTTTTGGATTCCCCCGTGTCCCTTGGTATCTGACATGTTCAGAGAAACCCCCAAGGTAGGAAAAAAGTCGTCCAGATTAGCTGGAAGGGATGAGAAAGTACCTAGAAATACCCAAAAGGTACTTACTTGACAGCAGAGGGTTACATTGTAGAAAGAAAAGAGAATCCAGACTGTGTATAGCCTGTACAAAATGACAGAGAGATGACTGCCAAAGCACTACCTCTGCCAACCTAGAAAAGCCTGGGAAATGTGTGTGTGGGGGGGCTCTGGGAAATGTAGTTTTCGAATCTATGCACCACAGCAAACACACTGATATTTTGAATGATGATATTATATGCTCTAAACAAGGCTGAGGGCTCCCAGGAGGACCATGCAATAGTGCTGGTCCTCAGATTCAATTTGAGCCCAATGTGGCCCCTGTGTGATAAACAGGGGCCGAGATATGTTCCTGACAAGAATTGCATGGACCAAAGACAGCCAAAGCAAGGGCACCCATTCTTAAAGGGGCCACATTCAAAAAAGAAAAGTGTAAGAAAAAAAGAGGGGAAAAAAACCTGAAAAGTATAAACATACTTAGCGAAATAGTGGAGCAAGTGGTTAGAATGAAGACATCTGCTCTAAAAGAGAAGACAGTCCCATCATAACAGTGTTAAAACAGCCATTACAGCAAGGATTAAACTATCTTTGCAGTGCAAGCAGCGTCTTTAAACATACAATATAAGTGAGAAAAGTAGAAATGGATTGCATAACAGGCAAAACAAATACCACATCATAGTGGGTTCCTGAAAAGAGAGCATTCAAATGGTTACCTTACTAGTCTTCAGACTCCATTGCAAATGAAAGAACCTCTGAGAAGTTCAGTAGTAAGGCATGACTTACACCAAAGTTAGCCTCCACAGGGAAAGGTCCATAAATACACCTGTGAACTAGTCAATCCCGCTCCAGGTAAGCCAGTAAATGGAAGCCACCTCATGGGGGGTTATACAACCCCATATCCTAGGAATAAAAACAAAAGAGAAGGCTAACTAAGACAGAAGTGCCCAGACAGGTCACTTGAAACTGAGGAGGTGGTGGTTGGGTAAAGCTGGAGGGAAGACAGAAGTGACCAACTAAGACAGAAATGTCCAAACAGGTCACTTGAAACTAAGGAGGTGGGGGGGGGTTAAAGCTAGAGGGAAGAGATGAGTCTTTACCTCAAGGGCCTTGCCTTTTTGAAGTGCCCTGCCCTTTACCCATGGTTCCTGTGTTCCACAGTAGACATAAGAGAAATATATATTACAAGGCAATGTTATCAATTTTGGTGTTAAACTATACTGTTACCAAGAATAATAATCAACCCAAATTTTCACTGTTTTTATTGAAAGTGAAAACCTAAAATGTGTATATCCAAATTCGTATTCAAAAACAGAACTCTACACTGACAGATTTTTACCTACGCATTAAAGTAGTGTTGTGTTTCAAGTTTTGTCTTTTCTAACTCACATATAAGTATTTTATTAACTAAATAACTTTTCATAAAATTGTATTTACAGTATCAGTCACAACATGTTATTAAATGAATGTAGCAGTATCAGTCATAAGTTTAATAAGTTAATGTTCTGCATCCCTTGGCTATTTCTGAGATGATACAAGAGCTCAATATTTTCAAAACAGACAGCAGCTAATTAGTCTCATAGGAACATGTAAACAGTTTATAGATTCACAAACAATGAATGTGCTGGAAGAGGCTCCCTAGACATGTCTTGCCTTAGGTATTTCAAAGAGAACATAAAATATAAGATGTATACTCGTAATTGGTGCAACTTGTGCTTTGTTAAATATAAGACATTCATTGTAAGAAATGTTTGACAACATTACCATTTATTTGTCGGGCACAATGGACACTAAAACAATCACCAATGACTCATCACTGAAATATCAATAATACAGAGATTAATGTATTCTTACATTTCCAAAAGGGATATATTTTTTGTTAGGGCGAGTTTCAATGCAAACAAAAATGCATGCTCTGTGTCTGCAAATCTTACGTAAAATTGAATAAAATATTAGTGTTGTAAAAAGTGTACTTTTTTCTTTAAAGTGTCAAACAACCTCCTTGACTTTACATATGCTGAAAGTTTATAAAATTGCCTATACTTTTTAGTTTCAATAGGATTTTATTAGTTTTCAAAAACAGAAAAGGGGGTGGAAGGGGGATAAAGAAAGCAAAAAGAAGAGAATAGGGAATGGGGGGGAGATATACACACATCACATGACAGCAGCTACAGTAAAGCGGACCACCAATTACATAGCAGAGGTGAATTGCATAAAATAAAATACAAAACAGGTCCGCATCAAGTACATAACAGAATCAACACAATACACAGGATAAATACATACAAGTAGACCCACCACACAAAACTCAGAATGTCTGGGCTTAGCCCCACCCACACAGACCCACCAACCCGGCTAGGCGGGACAGCAGGGGCGAGAGCAAGCCAGGTGTAACAGGTACCAGGCCAAGAAACCAACTAATAGGTCCAGACCTACCCCATGTACAGTCAACCCAGAGTCTCACAACAGTCAGAACATGTGTGGGAGTCAGGGGACCAGCAGTGGAAACTCAGGACTCTCCAAAAACAGCATCCAGTGGAGCCAGACTGCATTGTACTTGGCCACATCATCAGGGGAGGAAGAGGCAAGTTCTGCCATCTTCCGAAGCACCTGAACCCTCTCCACCCAAGCAGCCAGACCAGGTGGGGAAGGATTCCTCCAGTACAAAGGTATCAGACTATTGGCAGCGGTCAACATATGGGGAAACACTGTCTTCTTATACTTAAAAGGATTCAAGGACGTATGGTGAAGAAGATGGTGCTCCGGCTTGAAGTCAGGGGGACTATTGGAAAGATGCTGGATAATTCTGTATATAGCAGCCCAGTAAGGTGCCATCCCACAGCATTCCCACCAAAGATGAAGGAGATGACCAGGTGCTTTCTGGCACCACAAGCAGAGGACATCCTGATTTGGGTCAATTTTCTTTAAGGTCACAGGGAGTCATGTACCACCTGGACAATAATTTATATGTGGATTCTTGGAATTTCGTGGAGACCAAAATGATGGGTAAGGTATATTATCTGTTCCCATTGCTTAGGAGAGAGGATAATGCCCAGGTCTGATCCCCACTGCCCGACAACGTATGGGGTCTGCAACTGTTCGCCAGTCAGTAGCATAGAGTACAGTCGAGATATACCATGTCCCTGAAGGTCAGGTCAGGTACATTCTGTTTCAAAGGATGTGAGCAGTCTGGAGAGTTGGTGTTGCTGTGCAATAGAGACAACAAAGTGTCTCAGCTGGTGATGTATGAACGTGTCAAGAAAAGTCGGGTGAAAATTGTCTAGCAAGTCCTGAAGTGGCAACAATTTGCCTGCACGCAGAACATGAAACAAGTGTAGCTGTGGGAATTGTGTCGAAGGGAAGACCTGGCTCCCTGGAATACCAGAGGAAAAGTCTGGATTATGTGCAAGGGGAATCATGGGCGAAGGGAATGAAGTCAGCAGGTGTTTAGTGGCCATCGAAGTCCAAACCGTTAATGTCGCACATATAAAAGGGCATCGTTTCAGAATAGGATTGTCTATACTTTTTTAAAAAAATGTTTTACTCTTAAGTCCCTGACAGTGAGCTCTGTTACCAGAAAGCTTCCTCTCGAGGCCTGTGAAAGCAGGGATATCGATAGAAGATAACATTACCCCTGCTTTCACAGTCACTGACAGAAATTTATCTGCAAACAGATCCAGGAAGCTCATTGTCGGTGACATAGAAATATAAAAATAGGAGATGAAAAAAAAAATAAATGGATGTGTATATATTTGTATTTGTCCACTGTGTTACAATTCTTTTGCTCCAGAATTGCACCTCTTTAGGTTAATGCATAAGGCCCAAAAATACCTCTTACATAGGCCCACAAGTAAAGAAATATATAAACTAGGAAATGAAGTGAAACTAGCATGTAAATGGAACATTATAGCAATATATAAAGTAATGGTCAGCAAACTATTATACTACAAGTGTGAGTGTCTGGTGCAGGGGTACACGGATTGCTCTGACTCTACCTATAACTAGGCAAAAGGTAGTATTGTGTTTGCCACAGAAAAAAGCAGGAGACTGGTAGAGTAAAAGGGATATCTTTATTGGTTGAGTAGCTTTAGAATGTAAGCTTTCAAGACAAATTACGTCTCTTCATCAGGCATGCTACAGAATGAAGGCTGAATACAAAATACATGACACAGATTATGTATTCATGACTCTGGGGAATGCAATTTCCTGATTCATTTAAATTCCAATGGAGGTGAAAATCTCATCACCAGTGTCTGAAAATTATTCTATAGACTCCAGCAGATGCATCTCTTTGTAGCTGACCAAGTGGTACAAGATTTATTTCCCTTTTGATGTGTGAATAGCTTCAGTAAATTTAGTGTGAAGAGAGTTTGTGACTTGCAGCCAAAGATGACTAAGCATATGGAATGTATGTGTTAACCCTCCAAGTGCCAGAGAGGTGCACAACACACCTCTTTGCAATGTATTGCATCCCCCTGTGCAAAATCTCAAACTTTCCTATGCAGAGACAGAAAGATCTGGGAGTAAAAACTGGTGACCAAGTTTAACACAATGAACTGTGGCCTGAACAGTGACAATAAATATATGTCACATTATTCCACACAATAAGCATGTTTTATTCCATAAATTCTGCATACTTGGTCATTTTTGGCTGCAAGTTACAAACTCGCCACCCACTGAATTTGCTGAAGATATTAACATATCAAAAGTGAAATAAATCGTGTACCTCTTGGCCAACTGCAAAGACATATAAGTAGAAGAATATACTTATCAAAGCGCCTTGGTGTGTGCAGCCGGGTCCCTGGCTTTATCGTAATAGAGGTTGTTTGCTGCTATCTGTAGTGGGTATCAACGTCACAACCCACGGAACTGTATATCTCAAAAGAAAAAGTAAAAAAACAAAAAGACAGCGCAATACAATCTTCTAAGCGTAATATGCTCAAAATATTTCTTATTTTGCCCTTATCCCACGTAGTTGTACTCATATTCCCTGGAGGTTTCTCCTGCCTCCCAGTTAATATCGCAATCCACGTTGATGTCTTGGGTACCACTGCTTCCGTCAATTGGCTCAAGAAGATTTGTAGTTCCCAAAATTATGAATGTATGTCAGACCATCCTATATAATAATTTGCTAAAACGCCACAGTCATGCGCAGTAGAGACTGCCAGTGACGAGGCTGATACAGAGCGGGGAGCTCCGAAGGACTGCACCGCGACCGGCTGGCACTGTATCAGCCGCGGCGTGGGCAGTGTCTACTGTGCATGACTGCCCCGCGACCGGCTGCCAGTGGCACTGTGGCCTCTGTAACAGGCTCTTCAACTAGTATATATAGAAAATACATGGACTAAGAACATACTGGGAACATTTAGTGGTATCAAAAAATATATATCCAAACTAGAACAGGGGATAAGATCCTAACGTATATACATACACATGGGTCTTAGGGGTAAATATGGGCATAAACTTTATTATAAGAGCATAATAAGATGCAAAAAAAACTTAAAATAGAAATCAACTAAAAATATGAATATATATATATTTATATATATGTGTGTGTATAAAAACTATACAGATATATTAATAGTATTGTAAAATGCAAGTGTGGCATATATTGATCGATAATACTGACGAAGTGACATCCATTGTGGTAGTCACGAAACGCATTGAGCCATTTTTCGAGTGACACAGCTGTGTATCAACACGGTATTCTTTTATATTTAAGTATTTTACTATATAGTGGTATTATATATGATGTTGAAATGAAATATGGTGAAAAAGCAGCTACAATAAGCCACACAGTGACCCAAAGCACCTTACAATAGAAGTATGTTACAATAAATAAAATGTGATTAAAATAGGTGTCACAGTCATAGAAACAATAGGAGAGAGGCCCTGCCCCAAGGAGCTTACAGTCTAAATGGGTAATAGGAGACAGACAACAGGGTATGAGGGTGTCAAATGCTGTGAGTTCAAGTGCTGAGCTTACCAAAAGGTACCCCACTTTGAGAAAAGGACATGTTTTCTCCCATCCTGCAGGTTTGTTTGTTTTTTGTGCTTGTGCACAAATGTCGGTTTATCCAAAAAGCAGCACTTATCAAAAACAGATAGTACGACTGCATCTGTTTTACTACCTAGAGCAGTTGGATTCATACATTCTTCCTGCTATAGAAGTACAATAACATAATAATAACTAGTACTTATATAATGCCTTTCTCCCAGTGGGACTCAAAGCGCTTTCAGTGCATGCTCTTGGAATTAACCGAATTGGCAGCTGAAATAATAGGTGTTATTATTACCCAATCAATGATACTCATTTATCAACCTCAGAAGGATGAAGGACTGAGTTGACCCTGCCGGGAATGGAACCTGCAACCTTGCGATTTAAGCAGGCTCTGCAGGTCAGGGCATTTACCACTGAGCTATCTCACCAGCTTATATAAAATAAACAAATGTGTAATTCACCTTCCCAGCAGCCATAAGGGTTAAGAGAGTCTGGTTACCTTTAAGGGTAGAAGAACATATCCCAAGCTGATTCTCTTTTCTGTTAATAAGGTAGTGGCTGATCTTGGACTAGGGGTGGACTGCAAGCCATGGAGAGTAATGTGAAGAATACAAGGCTAAGCTAATAGTCTACCCACCCCGAGTGCAGTAGCACATGGTGTTGTGGACTCTAGTGATAATATAAATCGAATAATTTAAGAAGCTGTCCCAATCCCATTCTGAAGTTTTTCAGGCCACATTACAGGCTTTGGGCAGTGGTAGCCATACTGCAAATGAAAGAATACCAACACCACCACCACCTAACTAATTAAGCAGCAATAGAAAGAGACTGCATCAGAAACACTGAATCCCACTGTGACACACCTTGGGATGTTCAATACAAATGATATACAAGACCTGCACTTCATGATACTACAATAGTTATTCAAGTGAAAAAAAAACCACGATCAAATAGACTTGACAAAAAGCCAAAATGCTACACGGAACATTTTCAGTTAGAACCTTTCCGATTTTTCACCTGAATAAATATTGCGGTATTATGGGCCCTGTTATTATCCTTGTTATTGAATAGTATAAGGAAAAAAATTACTTCCACCCCATACCCAACTCTGTTATTCAAAGAGGGCTGTGCTCACTGGAAACTGTTGTTGTGTCATTGGGAGGTTACGGACTACTAAAATTAAAGGAGCAGTAATGATTCATTAGGTAATGTACATTGTGTCATGGGCACTGTATAGTTAAATGATTTTAGTAAGAGTTTTCTAACCATTTCATCTGCAGCTGCTGCCAGCAGGACATAATCTAATTACATCGATACATATCCTGCATGAACTACAATTACATCAGCCCTTACTTTAAGAATCGCACACCTGTAGATGTTGTGGAGATAATAAGAATACAAACTCCATTTTTAAGGGACACTAATGCCCCATAAAAAAAACTTTTACTTTTATAGAGCTTAAAAAAATTATGTCCCACTAATCCTATCTCTCAAACCACATAGTTCGAGAGATATTCACACTGAAAGTTCCTCTCTCCCTCTATCACGGTGCCCGTGATTGCCTCCAGAGTCTGTGTGTGCAGGCAACATTTTTTACTTCCTGGTTGTCGCGCTGTAACACATTCGCTATTCTTATCGGCTGCTTGTTGCCAGAGTCAGTCTCCGCCTACTTGCTAGGCCTTAAAGGCCTCAGCCTGTCTCTACTACCTTGCCCTTTCGTGGTGTACCTATGTGCTATAGCTCTTGTGATTCTGGTGCTTAATTCCCATGTATGGCTCCTGGTTTTGTCTGACTTCGGCTCTGCTTGATCCCTGACTGCTCTCCATTCCAGTGTGACTCCTGGCTCTGGCTGAGTACCCGCTCCGATCTGACTCCTGGCTCTGGCTGACTATCTGCTCCGATATGACTCCTGGCCCTGGCTGACTACCCGTTACGGTTTGACCCCTGGCTCTGGATGACCACCCGTTCCGATCTGACTCCTGGCTCTGGCCGACTACATGCTCCTTTCTACTCCTGGCTGGACTGATTGCCTTCCGGCTAAGGCTGAAAGTCTATCCTCCTTACCATTGACCTACATTCTCCGCTAGAACTCTCTGTGCCTTAGTGATCCCTCCTTACTAGCGATATACAGTTGCATCAGTCTGTGATACTGACCTTTCTGTTGCCTACCATCCTGTACTGTGCCATTGGTTACCCTAGCTTTCTAGGGAGATTTAGCATCTGTTGCCTGTCCAGTCACCCTAGAATTCTAGTGCCTCTGTTGCCTGTCCAGTCACCCTAGCATTCTAGGGAGGGTCTGCTTCTGTTGCCTGTCTAGTAACCCTAGTGTTCTAGAGGAAATTCCCTCTGTTTCCAGGGGCTTTACAGCTGCTCCTGTACTAGTAGCTACTACAATCCTTGCTACTACAGCTTACTGGCAGTCAGAGTGGTACTCTATCTGTCTCCAGTCAGGTGATCCTGTCCTTCTCCTAACCTGCCCTGTGAAGGTTGAGGAAGTGTCCTGTCACTGTCCTCATATCTGGCCCTGTGAAGGTTGGGGGAAGTGCTATTTATTTTATTATTGTACTATTTTTAATAAAGATCATTGTTTTACCATATTTGTACTTGTCAGTGTTGTTATTCCTAAGTTCCTCCATGACACCCTCCCCTTCTCCTGACATCAGAGTCTAGCTGACAGCAGGGGATCCCGGTCTGGGGACCAGCTGGCGGCTCTGCAGCAGGGCCAAAATAGTGTTTTTTTTAAAAAGAATTACTTCACTGGAAAGGTCTACAAAGTGTGCCTGGTTTGCAAACACACTTTGTAGACCTTTCTAATTAAGTAATTATTTTTTAATAACACAGTTTTGACTTTGCTGCAAAGCCACCAGCTACTCCCCAAACTAGGATCTCCTGCGGTCAGGTAGACTCTGATGTCAGGAGAAGGGAACATTCAGTGCGAATATCTCTCAAACCATAGCGGTTTCAGAGATAGGATTTGTGGGACATAGTTTATTTTTCTAAGCTCTAAAAAAGTAGATTTTTTATGGGACATTAGTGTCCCTTTAGTTTTAAGGAAGTGTAAAACCACAATGCCCTTTTATAAATGCTTGGCACAATGGTAATAATAGGTTGTGCTAGATTAGTAGCATAATAATTATTGATTGTACAAGACTGTTAACAATAGTAACTATTGGCTGTACTAGTCTGATACAATAATAGTTATTAGTTGTACTAGATTGTAGCTTAATTATTTTTGTACTACATTCATTCCATAATGATTATTGGTTGTATTATGTTGGCGCAATGGTAATTATTGGTAGTGCCAGATAGATTTAATAATGATAACTGGTTGACATACTGAGGAAAAAGTATATTTGAGTATGAATTATCTAATGTATTAGGAATAAACAGAGAGCAAGAGACTGATAATTCAGACTGGTTGGCACGTAATCAATGTTATTATTGCAAGTTTTGGTTAATATATACTCTGCTTAGATATTGTATTGCGTAACTAATATTGTTCTAGTTATACTATAACAGATCTGTAATTTATATTATTTTAGTTATACTGTAATAAATATATTCTTAGCCTTTGATTTATAACCGACTCTCGACCCCTTTCTTAATTGTGCTCACAAGTTCTCTTATAAAAGTGGGAGACCATTCTACAAGAGGGTTTGAATTTGTACTTATAATAGGGAATAACTGTTCTTCAGGACATTTTCTGGGAAGAAAGGTATAATCCTATCATAACAGATTACCAATGAATCATCACTGATCCTTTGCTTATAGTAACACTTGTCTTCCACTGCTGGGATATGCTCAACTCAAACGTTATTACAGCTAACATTTTTTCTTAATTTAGCTGCCATTTTCTACTGTGATCATCTGGTGGTGCTATTCCTATCACTTTATATGCAAAGATCGGGGTTATGAGCTAAAGTGAGAGAAAATCACTCCATGGAAACAATTGTTTCCAATCCCTAAATTGTCCTACGATATGATACACATAAAAAGTAGCCTTTTTTATTTTTTTTTTTAAAAAAGGGAGGATAAATGTGTAAAATGTTTTTTATTCACATTTCAATATTAGAATTTTACCAATGTAGTGTCTTGAAATTAGTCATGTGACTAATTCACTGTTTAGTAAATCCCAGCCAGTGTTCACTCCTATAGTTTGAGTGAAATCATGATCTATACTACAATTAGAATAAAAAAAAAAACATTAAAATATCAGTAGATACACAGTACCTGACTTCTATATGAAGGACACTACCTAGGCAAATCCTTCTTCTAAACAAATTAAGATCCACTCATCCCTATAGGAGTAGTTAATTTCAAATTACTGTAGATCAGGGCCAACGTTACCCTAAGCAAGACATCCTTAAATGCACCCAGGGCCAAACTCCAGTTCCTCATATGATCCGATCCACATTCCACACATTGCATATCAATTACCCATAGACTACAACATGCAAAAAAAAACAAAAAAAAAACCTTTTAAAACATTGGTTGCTAGAAATTCGCAATGCATTGGAGACCTCTCTAGCATGGTGGTTCTCAAAGGATTTTTTCTGGTGGCTGCCACTGCCCATGTTCTGGTGTGCACAATGTGATTAATACATACAAAAATTGCATATAAATATGTGCAACAACAATACATTTATATCATATTATAATTTAAACAGTTTAGAATCCACATAGGATTGCAAGGTTCTTAAATCTTACTAGTTATTGGTTATATATAGTTTATCCCCAGTTCTCACTTATGGTATCCTTTTAAAAGGTTGCATTTAAAAGATCATGCGGCTGCACACCTCATTCAACATGTTGCCACGATGAAAAGGAAGACATGAGAATCTCACCCTGCATTTAAGTGCGAGATTATCATGTCACCTCCTTAAACGCCGCAGCAGTGTCCACATACTATTGTAGCATGGTTAACCCTTTCAGTGTACTTGTAGATGCGTTTATTATTACTGAATCTGGATCCAGCCCTCTTTAAATCCCTCGGACAAGGTGTACTGCTGCTGTAGTTTCATTTCTCTAACCCAGAAGCGTCGTACAGGAACCCACAAGGGATTTGTAGATGGCTCATGGACTGCTTGTGATCTCCTGGTATGCAATTTCATTTTCTATGCATGGCACTTAAAGGGTTAAGCTACATATCAAACATGGCCACATGCAACATTGCAGGTGGCCGCACTTGAGAACCACTGCTCTAGCATCCAAGTAGTTGAATAATAGCAAGTAATGGGGCATGTGACGGGGGTACAGGGGTTACTGCTTGGTAGACCAAGGGTTAAGGGATTTATCCAGCCAGACAAAAAGATAATAAATTGCATTTATTAGAGAGGTCATGGCACACAAACATAGGACAACAATTACAGGCAAACAAACAGGGGCAAAACATAAAAACTAAACACTTCTGCTGTTCTCTTCTTGGTGTGCCAGCAAAGTTGCACAGAGTGCCAGGGGTTACATATAATACTCACAGTCCATTTTAGCTTTATGCTGGAGCTTACACATAGTCCCACTAGAGGCAAGAGTGGGCATCCCGCCCACTACACATGCTGCTGGATTACATGAAGGTTCTTTGTATCTTTTAGTCCTGACAGAGGAGTTGGAAAGGCATCCTGAGAGATGATCCCCAGCCACTTTCTTTAGTCTTGGGCCATAGCCACCGGTTAGCTTCCTGGCCACAATTCTTGTGGTGGGAACATCAGGGTACTTCTGTGGCTGAAGTCGCTTGACTTACAGCCCACAAGTGAAAAGGGCACCTGGCCACTACAGTGCCTACTCACTCTTACTCTTCCGGGGAGGGCATTCACCAGTCCCAGTTTCTCCAGTACTCCTTTAGGAAGCACATGGACCCTAGGCCTCCCACCATTATGGAGAGGCCTTCTCTCCTCTTCCTCCATTTTCAACTCTCTCTTCCTAGCCTTTTTTTCTACCCACCCCCTACAGGATATGATGTCACAGGTAACATTTTCAATTTCTCTTTTTGCTTAACCTGATGAAAGGGGGGAGGTACACACATTCCACACACGGATTTGCCCTACCCCCCTCTATGTGGTCAGCTAGACTGGATGGCACCATCCCTCTGTACATCATACACACTAACCAACCCATTCAATGCTGGTAAAATGGCCAATGCTCTCTAATGCATGCACACACAGGGGACATTAATGTTTTCAAGAATGGGAACACATACGAAACAATGGAGATCACTGAAAACAGACAGAGTTCATTCTCAGGGTGACAACCATTCCGTCACAGTCCATATCAACTGCTGTAAGGATATTAAGATTGCACTGGTCAAACCTACAAATCAAAATGTGTATGGGATAAGCACAGCTGAGATATTTCTCAAACTCTGGAGCTCTAGACAGTTGCCTAATGGGAAAAAATGGCCCTGCTCCAGATACACAAGTACGGTAACTCAGGAACATGCTAAAATAACATTAAGATCCAAAACTTTGGGTTATATACATTTTTAATATAATGTAATACAAGCATGACAAAATAATGTTCTATCCTTAAAATTTAAAAGTAATCTTGCTTTACAGAATGTCTGCTCTAAAGTTATTATGTGATTAATTTAATTTGTGCAGCTTGTAAGGTGACAATAACTAAGGTGATTAATTTGTAGGGATGATTGCCCATCCCTACTTCTATTCAGGAAGGCTGTTATCTTATCTCGGATAGTTTATATAGAGTACTGCACTATTATTTCTGAGACAAGGATCAAGCTTTTATTTGCTAATGGGTCTTAGAGTTCCACAAAATAGAGCAATTATCTGGCAAACCAACTGTGCTGTAAGCACACATACAAATACCAACTGAGTTAAATAGGGCCTGTAACTTCTTGAAGGCGAGTATGATAACAATCCTTCAGGAAAGTTAAAAGTCCCATTTAAAAGAGGATTTTAGTCTTACCTGTTAAATCCTCTTCTCTTAGTCCATACAGGTTACTGGTAACTTTGGGTAGACGATCTTCCCCTTTAAGTAGGCAGGAACAATTCTGGAAATGACTGCAGGGGGTGGAGCCTACCATCCCTCCTTAGCTGCAGCTAGCCAACCATCTCCAGAAAGATTTGAGACACTATGACTAGATAGTGGAAGGAAAGAAGACTCCTGAGAGCGTGACCTCGAAGGACCCCCACGGTCTGCCACAGGATGGCCAAGCATGGTCTCTTGACTGGGTGGGAGACCAGTAACCTGTATGGACTAAGAGAAAAGGATTTAACAGGTAAGACTAAAATCCTCTTTTCTCTGTCATCCAATACAGGTTACTGGTAATTTTGGGATGTCCAACCATTGAGTATCCCAGAGGCGTGAAGTAAGGCAAGGACCAGGCGCAAGGCCCCCAAAGTCACCAGAGCAGATCTGAACCATCAGATCAGAGATAGCCCAACAAAACAATTAAGTGTCAACGGACACTAACCAGGGGTAACAACACCCCAAACTGTTACACAGCACACTGAACTAGAGCCAACAGAGCTCAAAAGTGAAGGAAGCACCAAGAACCAAAGAAGATCCTAGACAGAGAAGACTGCCTCCAGGATTTTCCTGCTGATGCCAACACATCAACACGGTAGTGCTTCGAAAAGGTGTGCACAGACAACCAGGTGGCAGCCTTGCACAACTGATCAGCAGAGGCCTGATTCTTGTAAGCCCAAGAGGCCCCAATAGATCAAGTAGAATGAGCCGTGACCCTGAAAGGGACAGGCTTCTTCCTTAGCTCATAAGCTTTACGAATAGTGGACTTGATCCAAGAAGCAATAGTCACTTCGGATGCAGGTCTTCCTGCCCTGGGACCCTCAGGAATGCCGAACAGCACGTCAGATTGCCTGATAGACTCAGTGCAATGTACATAAAACTTGAGACAATGCACCATGTCTAACAAGTGGAGATCCTTGTCAGAGGTGGGGTCAGGGCAGAAAGAGGGCACCGCGATCTCCTGATTGATGGGGAACTCCGAAACCACCTTGGGAAGGAACTCCTGAGAGGTGTGGAGCACCGCCATGTCCTTGTGAAACACCAAAAATGGTGGTCTACAGGACATAGCATGCAACTTCGCTACACGGAGAACAGACACGATCGCCAGGAGAAAGGCCATTTTCCACATCAGAAGGCATAGAGGAATAGTAGCCAAGGACTCAAAGGGAGGGCACTGAAGGGCACCCAAAACCAAGATAAAATACCACTGAGGAGTGGGAGTCTTGAAAGCAGGATGAGTATGAGCAACGCCCTGGAAGAAAACTTTGACATCAGGAAGAATAGCAATGCACCTCTGAAAGAAAACAGAGAGAGCAGAAGTCTGAACCTTAAGGGAACTCAAACTGAGGCCCTTATCCACACCGTCCTGCAAGAAAGCCAGGACCATAGACAGATCAAACTCCTGAGAAAGGTCCCTATAAGCACACCAAGATAGAAAAGTCAACCAGACACGATGGTAGGCCTTAGAAGAAACAGGTTTGCGGGTACTAAGCATAGTAGCCACCACACCAGAAGAAATCCCTTGCTTCTTCAATGTTGAGGATTCAGTTTCCAAGCCGTCAAAGCTAGACAATGAACATCCTCCTTCCACAGGTAACCTTGTAGAAGATGATCCAGTGGCAAGGGAGCCGGAATGGCTCCACCACTGACAGATCCAGGAGCTCCAGAACCAAGCCTGCCGAGGCCAGTACAGAGCAATCAGAATGACTGGGCAGTGTTCCAGTCTCAATTTCCGTAACATCCTGTGCAACATAGGAAGGGGAGGAAAGATGTAAGCCAGAGGAAATAACCAAGGAATGGACATGGTATCCACCGCTAGAGCTAGAGGATCCTTCCAGTGAGAGCAGAACCTCGGAACCTTCCGGTTGTGTTTTGTCGCCATCGGGTCGATGAAAGGAAGACCCCACTTCTGAACAATGAGGGTGAACACCTCTGAGTGCATTTCCCACTCTCCGCTGTCCACCGTGTGTCGACTGAGAAAGTCTGCCATGACGTTGTCTACACCAGGAATGTGCACTGCAGAGATGACAGGAACATGTATTCTGCCAAGGACAAAATAGCCTTGACCTCTAACCAAGCAGCAAGACTTCTTGTTCCGCCCTGCTTGCTGATGTAAGCCACGGCAGTGGCGTTGTCAGACTGGACAGTCTTCCATCTGAGATGTCCAATGATGAATGGCATGGAATATCGCCAGAAGCTCCAATATGTTAATGGGAAGGAGAGAGTCCTCCGGAGCCCATCGACCCTGAGAGCTCAGGTGACCCAGGACCACTCCCCAGCCGGACAGGCTGGCATCCGTTGTCACCGTGGTCCAGAAGAATACCAGGAAGGACTTGCCTTTCAGCAGATTGGAGAGGTCTAGCCACCATGACAAACTCTGTTCCACATGAAGAGGGAGGGACACAGACATCTTCACAAGGACCAGCTGACCCCTGCACACCTGGATCACAAACCGCTGCAGTTCCCTGGTGTGCACCATGACAAACGGTACCGATTCTATGGTGGAAATTAATTTCCCCACTAGAGAGGACAGCTTCTTGGCTGGAACTGGATGCTGAGCCAGGACCACAGAAACCCTGTGGGCGATCTGGTGAGCCACCTCATCCGTGAGAAACACCATGCTCTTCTGGGAGTCGAAGAGGAGGCCCAGGAAGACCAGATGCTGGGATGGGACAAGATCTGGCCTGTCCATGTTGACGATCCACCTGTGATGGGTGAGAGCATGAATGCAGTCCTGAACCTGCTGATGAAGAAGTTCCACATAATGGGATTTCAGAAGCAGGTCGTCCATGTATGGAGTAACTCTGATGCTGTTCCGATAGAGGACAGATACTAAAGCTCCCAGGACACGGTTGAAGACTTGAGGAGCTGTAGTCAGACCAAAGGGAAGAGCTGAAAACTGAAAGTGCCATTGGTCGCAGGCAAATCTGAGATACTGCTGACTCTCTGGATGAATGGCAAATGTGTAGATACGCATTCTGAAGATCCAGAGAGGCAAGGAATTCCCCCAGGGACATAGCAGCAATCACCGTCCTTAGGGAGTCCTGGTGATAATGAGTCTTGATCACAAAGGAATTGAGATCCTTCAAAACCAAAATGGGACAATAGCCGCCGTCCTTCTTGGAGACCACAAATAGGTTTGAGTAAAACCCATACCTCCGTCCCGAATTGGAACAGGTTCCAGAACATCCTTGTCCAGAAAGGCCTGGATAGCACCATTGAACAGACTGCGTTTCTCTACGCCCTGAAGCGTATGAGAGGGGAAAAACCGAAAGGGAGGAAGGGAGAGAAAAGGGATCCTGTACCCTTCCTCCACCACCTGTAAAACCCACGGGTCCGCCTCTGAATCCTCCCAGATGCTGTGGTAGTGATGCAGATGGCCACCCACAGCAGAGTGGGGACCTGGGTTCAGCGAGTCATGTCAAAGAAGGCTTGGAGGAGACCTTGGGCTCCCATTGCTGTTTGGGCTTGGAGGAGGAAAGCGGAGCTGAGGGAACCACCTGGTTCGCCAGACGTGTCTCAGTCTGGTAGGAACGAAAAAGCCGAATACGCTTGAGAGGAGTCTTCCTCCTGGGGACCATAAGCAGGAGGGTACTCTTGCCCACTGTGGCCTCACTAATCAGATCTTTAAGATCTGGCCCAAACAAAGAGGTGCCTTGAAAAGGCAATGAGAGCAAAGCTTTCTTGGAAGCAGTGTCAGCAGACCAGATCTTGAGCTCATCTGGCAACCACAAACATGGTGGAAACCCTTGCCACCAAACGGATGGCATCAAATAAGGCAGCAGAAACATAGTGCTGGGCCTCAGAAATGTTGGCAAGAAGCCGCAACATATCCGACGCAGGAGCACCCTGACGGACAGCCAGGGTGAGCTGTTTAGTCCAGACCGCAAAGGCCTGGTTCTCCCATGCCGCATCGAACGCTGGACTCATGGCAGTAGTGGCAAAAATGGACTTGAAGGAGACCTCAAGTTTCTTGTCAGTCCAGTCTTTCAGAGTGGACTCATCAGCAACTGGCAAGGCAGTGGACTTAGATAGCCTGGAGACAGGAGCATCCAGTATGGGGGGGGTGAACCCACTGAGCAAGCTCCGCCTCAGAGAAGGGGTAAAGCTTAGCAAATTTATTGGAAACAGAAGGTTTGCTGTCTGGAGACTTCCACTCATCAGACACAAGGCGGTCAAGAGTGGGGTTAGGTGGAAAAAAAAGTATAGGGCCTTCTAGACTCCTGAAATACATCAGAGGGGTCAGAGGAAACTTCCTGAACTAAGGGAATGTTTAGGGTAGTTAAAACAGCCCTGATCAAGCCCTCAGCTGAGGGATCAGGATCAGCCTCAAAGGGGTCCCCAAAAAACTGAGAGGAGCACACAGCAGAACATTCCTCAACATTAGAATCCACCAACAGTTCCTCCTCAGAGGAATCTGATACATCAGGTACTCCCTGCTGTTTTGGCAGGGAAGATCTGACAGAAGAAGGGGTCTGCCAGGAGTGGAAGACCCCTTGTAACTGGGATGGAAAGAGTTGCAATGTAGACCGGAGGTCTCTAGTAGCAGCCTTGAACTCTTGCACCCAAACTGGCTCTAATGCATGGCTGGAGGTCCCTGGGAAAGACTCAGGTACATCAGAACATGCTGGGCATAAATGACCTGAGAATTCTCTAGGTAACCCTGAATGACATGAGGAGCAATGCACAATAGGGGACACAGAGACCCCAGCGCCCATAGTCTTAGGCCTGGCACGAAGCTCGAACGGATTAGACATTCTCACAGTGTCAAATCGTTTAAAGTATAAGGAATCACCCAAATACAGTGTGTAAGATTAAAATTTCACCCCAGAAATCGCTAAAATGCACTTATCTGGCAGGTGAAGGGTTAATCTGCAGAGGAGAGAAGGAGAGTCCAAGCATTGTGTAGGATACTCAGTCAGGAAAAGGCACAAAAAGGCTGCCACGGCGGGAGCCAATCAGAAACGAGCGTGAGAAGCAAACGCTCATGGGAAATGTAGTTTTCCCAGAAAAAGTACCCCAACAGTGCCCAAAGTCCTGAGCCCCCCAACACACATAAAACATTAACCAGATGACAGAGCAAGGGCAGGCAATTAATCTCTGAAGTCGCTATGTTGAGCGGTTGCAGAGATATGTCCCAAACTGTACAGTCCCATAGAAGTGAATGGAGCAATGGCGTCTATGCGGTAAAGCGCACCTTGAACACAAATTTTGCAAAGTTGAAACTGTGAATTAAAATTACATGAAACATCACTAGAACACAAAAAAAAGGAGAAAGCTCGCAGAGCTAACTCATCATAAAATATCCATATAATAAATATAAATTAAAAATAAGTTCAAAGATGAAAGATAAAGATAGCAGAAAGAAATGAGAGGGTTCTCCAGTCCCCATGACATTAGGCCTAGACCCAAAAGTGAAAACACATACAAACAAACAGATCTGCGCTCCTCTATATGCTGTGAATAATGTGTGCCCTTAGTAAATCTAAGTGAAATAAGTGAGAATTTCGTCCACAAATTGGCCAATCCGTGTGTAAGCTTACCAACCACGCCAAGGTATCTCACTTTATGGTAAGTCCTACTCTAATAACCTAAAAATACTGTCTAAATTAAAAATCCCTGAAGAAAGATGTTATTTTGAAATGCGTCGGAGGGGACCCTTTATATGATCTTTTGATGTTTTTATTATTATTTGTGAGTCCCTGTATAGTGCAATTAAAAACAGCAGACATACAATAAAATAAAAAAGGTGTAGATGAAAGACTTACCTGGTGCAGGGCCCATGCATTTTTCACTATGTGTCCCTTTAAAGCAGAACTACCACCTGAACACAACTTTAGCTTAAATAACTCCCCATCTGGTGACTAGCTGCTTAGTAGCGCTAGTTGCCAGAATTATTACCTTGACAAATAGATTTAGCCTTTGTTCCCGGGCTGACAGCATCACGGAACGGTCTCAGTTGCCCAGAAACAATCAGGAATCAGTACAGTAATCTGAATGCAATTTATTAAAGGTAGAAAAGCTAATAGCAATAGCAGGAACAAGCAGAGGGTACTAGCGCTCAGCACTATCACAGCAATCAATAGGCCTTGCACTAGACCACACTACTAAAGACTAGGCCAAAGCCACTATTATTCTCTGCAGGGACTGACACACAATTCTTGATCTGACGTACAGGAACACTGGAACTGGTAGCTTCTGCAGACAATGGCACAGCAAGTTTTGTTTCGACGAACAGGAACACAGGAACCACTGGACAGAGGAACTGACCCAGCCTGCAGTCAGAAGGAAATATCACTGATTCACACCTGGAGCCAGTAAGGGTGAATATTGACACACGCCTGCAGTCAGTAGAAGTAAGGTGAAAACTGACTCACACCTGCAGTCAGCTATGCAAGTCTACCAGAGCCCTAAGACCACACTAGATTGGGTGTCTGATCACCAGGGGAAAAGATGAAAGAATAGTCAGACAGAGCCACAAGTCAGCACCAGAGGGGGTAGTCAGACAAGACGGGTCATACATAGTTCAGGTAGTCAGCCAGAGCCACAAGTCTGCACCAGATTGGATGTCCTCTATTAGGGGTTAGGCAAAAGAATAGTCAGACAGAGCCACAGGTCAGCACTAGAATGAATGGAAGACTAGCCAGGTCACACACGGAGCCCAAGGTAACAGAACTGCTATGAATAACAACACAAGGGCATCTGAGTCAGGACTCAGTCTTCCTTTTAAACCCCTCCACAGGAAGTAGGAGGAGCAGCTCAGAGGGAGGAAGTAGGTAGGAGGAGACTACAGGAAGCAAACATATAAAACAGAGGCCTGCTGCATGCTTGAAGCCTCGCGCCTGTAGATGATGCTGAAAGCAAGGTAAACTGTAACAGGAACGTGGACATGTTGCCATAATGACGTCCACGTGCCTGCACTGTCAGTCCCTTTTGGAGCCGGATGGCTCTAGGCAACACCTCCTAGACCTGTCTGGGACAGACTGCGCAGGCTCGCGGATGTAATTATGGCAAGTTGTCCACGTTCTGTGATGCGGTCAGCCCGGGAAGAAAGGCTAAATTTATTTGTCAAGGTAATAATTCTGGTGACTAGCGCTACTAAGCAGCTAGTCGCCAGATGGGGAGTTATTTAAGCTAAAGTTGTATTCAGGTGGTAGTTCCGCTTTAAACACGTGATTCTCAATCAGAGCACCGTGGCACTTTGTTGTACCACTGTAATCCTCTGGCAATCAAAGGACTAAAGGAGGATTCGGTTTTTTAACCCATTGAGTGCCAGAGGGGTACATATTGCTTCTCAAAGTGCTGGGTACCCCTGAGTTAACTAACTAAAACAACATTAACAAGAAAGCGGTACAACTAACGAATAAATAATTTATTGAAAACAGAAAACTGTACAATAATTACAGGAGGGACATATGTTTTTTCAAATATAATAACAGGACAGTTATAATATAAAATAACTTACAAAAATACACAACTGCAGCACTGAAAGAAATGAGGTAAAGAGTTATGTGTGCTGTGTCAGCACAGGATAAAGGAAGGCGGGGAGCTATAGTTACTGGGGAAATGCACCATTATGAAATAACCATTATTCTATGCATCTCCCCAACACATTTACCATACCACGTGTGGACCAGAAGGGTGTGAAATAAATTGTGTTCCCCTCTGGTCCTCAACGAGTTGAAAGGGAAATGTGTCTTAAGAATAAGTTTAAAGGGTTAACAGGAGGACTTGTATAAATAGGAGTCCTTTATATAGGTTTTTCAATCTATAGGTGTATTGATCTATATGTTTTGACATTGTACTTGAATTTATCTGCATATACAATTCAAAAGACATAAGTATCTCTCATCTGGTAAAGAAAATACCATTCAAATAGTTACGTACTTTACCTCCCAATATTATTCTCCTCCCTTGGTTTGACAATCATAATAACACAGTTTTTACAAAAAATTACACATATAGTTTCTTAAAGTCTACCTTTACTTCACACTTCCTCACAACATACTAAAAGCTTCAACAGTTCGAATGATTTGTGTGTATGCAAAGAGATAATTGAATACTGCTATGAATGATCTTTGCCCAGGTAAGTCCTTCTGTTAAGCAAATTCAGGAACCAATTACCAGTACTCGTAGAGAATGGTTCCTGTTTAAAAAGTGACAGTGCTACAGTGAGTGCACTATAATTGTAATAACCAATATATTTACAAATATTTTACATTGTCCATTATTATAGTTTATGTTGCGAGATCATTAGTAAAAACCCAGTTGCAAAGGACAATATAATGGAGAGTGCTCATAGTGTATTAAAGGAGAAGTAACACCTATAATAACCCACCCAAACACACATAACTTAAAGGGATAGTAATACTTCATTTTAACTTTATTTTATTTTGTAGGCATTAAAAAAACATGAAGAATGATATAAGTCTTATGTCTGAAACCTTTATGGTTTAAGAGATATTCACAAACAAAGTATCCCCCCCTGTTCAACCAGATCAGAAGGGAGATGCCCAGGTAGACTGCAGAGAGGGACAATCTTCAATTAAGATAATGGAAAAAGTTGAAAAACTTGTCAAGGGGGGGAAGGGCTTTCATTGTTTTCATACAAAGAAAATTGTCCCCTTCTGTTATCTGTCCTGTCATACAACCAGACTCACATCTGAAAAGAGATGGCTTACACTAGGTAAAAGGGGCGGGGAGGGGAACTTTGCTTGTGAATATCTCATAAACCATAAAGGTTTGAGAGATAAGACTTATATCATTCTTCATGTTTTTTTAATGCCTACAAAATAAAATAAAGTTAAAACGAAGTATTACTATCCCTTTAATATGGGCAAAAAATCCTAATCTCCCCTTTGAATTGATTGGGCCTGGATGTCATGTCCATGGAGGCATACATGAAAGTTTCTATCAGGAACACAGGACAAAAACTTCCCCAATATATGTTGTAATCTTAACCCTGTAAGGACCAGAAGAATGTGCAATGCATTGCTTCCTGGTGAGCTTAATAGCACAAAAGAAAAATGTAATTAAAAATAAAGATTCAAGTGTAAAAACAAAATGTACAAAATATTTGTGGTCAAGCTTAAGATATGTGTGTTCCATCTTTTTTTAACATTTTAGATTTAAGCCCATGAATGTCAGAACGGTCACCAAAGCATTGCAAAGCAATGCATTGGGCATCTCCCTAGCAACCAAGGGGTTAAGAATGATATAATAATATGCAATGTGTCTTCACTGTGTTTTTCGTTACAAATACAATCTGTAAAGCGAAAAAATAGAAGTCAAAACTGACGCTGTGCTACAGTAGCGTAAAGGAAAATATGTTTACCTAATGAGTATTTTAGTGTTGTGCTAATGGCCTAAATCAGTGATTCTCAAACAGATTATGGATCCCTGAAGAAATAAAGGGGATTCCATGAAATAGATGAAGTGAAGGACAGTTATATTTGATTAAGGACTAATGGGCCTTTTTATTATACAAATGGAAATATGGAAGATTAAAAAATGTAAAAACAGTGTCATTTTGGTTTTTTGTTCGATTTACCCTGCAAAAATCAAAAAACAAATTTATTGCTCTTTAGGGCTATTTCGCAAGGGTGACAGAACTGCTACAGCCCCAATCTACACCTCTATTCTTTCACTCACTTCCCGCCCACCCATCTGGATACTGGAGAGGAGTGTCTAAAGGCCAGCTCATGCAAATGCAACACAATATTAATGTCTGCTACCAGCACTGGTTGGCCATTAATTGGAGTTTGTGATGACTAACTTACATGAGCTCTCATGTGAAAGGTCTGCCTGTGGCCTATGCAGACTTTTCTTGCTGAATTCTTGTGTAAAGGCAGTAAAGCTGCGGTATGCTGAACTTTAGAACGTACATTTGAGATGACTGTCACCCTTGTGAAAGGCTCCATAGCCCAGCATAGGACCTTTCACAAAAGGTGACATCACCAAAGCAGCTTCAATGTCGCCCATGTGAATGAAGCCTAAAGGAGACAAAAATATGAAATTAAATGCAAATGAATCCCGTTAGGATTGGGCTATTTTGTACCTCAATGTTTATGTCAAATTTCAGGTATCTTGTGTTTGTTAAATATGGTTTCATAATTTTATTAAGTGCATTCATAAAAAAATTATTTTGTTAGTGTGTGTGTCTAGAAAAAGGTCAACCCCTCCCCCCAAAAATATATTTTTTTCATGATTCAGCCCTGTACTGTTTTCACGCAGTTAGTGCAGTAGTCAGAGAATTACACTCACTAATTTTCAGTAGCTCTGCTGGTTTCAAAAATACCCTATAGGTGTCACTTTTGTGTGTAGTTTTGAAACTATGGAGTTAAAGGATATTTATTATGAATACATGAATATAAAGTAAATAAATAAATACAAATAAAATTAGTGGTTTTGTTTCTTTTCTACTTTGAAAGGGTGTAAAAGTTGTTAACAGCAGTCTGCCCACTCATTCTGGGATATGCATTTAAACATGTCCCTGTCCCTTAAAGCCACAGAGATCTTCCAGAGAGAGAAAAAATGAAACAGAACACAAAAAAATGTATCCACATAAATAGCCCCCAAGTAAAAAGGCTCACCAGATGGAAGAAATAGTCTCACTCATCAGAATGTTCACTTTCTGGGACATTCGGCCACTGACTCCAAATCCAATGGAGAAAATCTCGATCCAAAGGGTTCATTTATTGATAACTTAGTACATAAATTCAAAGAGTATGGACTTCCAAAAAAAAAAATGTTTTGATGTTTTATCACTGTATAGAGTTGTGTTGACTTGAAAAAGGTTGTGAGCCCCTGAAGAAGTACTAAATAGTACGAAACGTGTTGGGCATATTTGGAAGTCCATACTCTTTGAATTTATGTGCTAAGTTATCAATAAATCAACCCTTTGGATCGAGATTTTCTCCATTGGATTTGGAGTCAGTGGCTGAATGTCCCAGAAATTGAACATTCTGATGAGTGAGACTATTTCTTCCATCTGGTGAGCCTTTTTACTTGGGGGCTATTTATGTGGATACATATACAGAAAGGCCTGCGCCTTTTTTTTGTATTCTGTTTTAGTAACCTTGGGTTTTGTGCATTACACCGGTGCACCAAGGGCCGCAACCTTCGAAGAGACATCTTTGAGAAGTACTATAATAGACTGGACACTCTCTAAAGACTCTGATATCAAAAGAATACACTTATATAGGAAGATAAGAAAATATTTTGTCTGGTATTGAGACAAGTGAACTATCTGGAACATACAAGCCACCTTTCATGTGAATATACAATTTCTAAAGATTTTCTAGCAACCAGAGCGCCATAGCTATTTTGTGTATTTTAGAGAAAAAATGAAACAAAGTGCCAGTACAATTCTCACTGGTAACCGAGTGCTTAAAGGGATAGTAATGTTTCATAATAAAAGCAGCTCTAATTAATCATCATAGTATTTGGACTTTGGAGAGTGTTATTTCAATTCTGTCAGAGTTGTAGCTCAAGAGTAATTCAATGACAAAGTGTCCCCCTCCCACCCCTTTTACTGATGTAACACTGTTCAGCCAGATCAGAAGGGAGGCGACCAGATAGACTGCAGAAAGGGAGAATCTTCAGTTAAGATAAGGGAAAAACCTGAAAAACTTATCAAGAGGGGCAGGGCCTTCATTGTTCTCATGGGAAGAAGATTGTCCCCTGCTGTTATTAGTCTGGTCTTACAACCAGATTCCCCATCTGAGAAGAGATGGCTTACACTAGGTAAAAGGGGCGGGAGGGGAAACTTTGCTTGTGAATATCTCTCAAACCATAAAGGTTTGAGAGATAAGACATATCGTTCTTCATGTTTTTTAATGCCTACAAAATAAAATAAAGATAAGACAAAGTATTACTATCCCTTTAAATCAGCAATGCATGGGAAACATTGATTCTCTGTACTTACACAGTTTGTTGCACCGGTGTATAATCCACACCGGTGTTCTTAATCTCAAGCAGGGAGATTCAGATCGCTTGTCCCTGCTCAAGCTCAATCGGTATTGATCCTCCAAGCAATTCTGGATATTGTAGGCAGAGTATTTACGTGTGACTAACACTTATGCAAAAGTAATTATTCTAGGAAATTAGTATATTAGCTGTATAAACAAATTTATTTAAAATATATACATTTTAAAAAAATTGGTACACAGTACCTTTAAAGTAGCAAATTTAAAACAATGTATAACTATTTTTGATATCTGTAACGCTTTTGTGGCGTTATACCGCCACTTAATCAAACAAGTAATTAAATATATGTGAACTAATCTGGGATGGGACACTGTGTGGAGCACCGACTGAACCTTGTGTAGCTGCTGAACAGTCTGGGAATACACCAAAGTGGAAGTGGGGAATACAAATAACTTCCATTTGCAGTCCTTGTCTTTCTTACACGTATGTGTTTGTTAAGACCATTTAAGTTGTGAGTACCCTATTTAAAGGGCTTGAATTGGGCCAAATAATTGAAGTTACAATACATACTACTCTATGAGGCGCCCCTCTTCCTCCCTTTCTTCTCCCAGAGAGAGAGCTCTACTGAGAACTGAATTAATCAGTTCTCTGTAGACAGAAGGGAACCATGATGTCACTTTCAGCATGGTTTCCCACTTCTGGGTCACATTAACGAGAGTGCCCTGTCACATCTGACAGCTCTCGATGTGCACCGGCTCACTGCAGTCCATCTCATCACAAGGATTTAAAGGGATAGTAATACTTTGTTTTAACTTTATTTTATTTTGTAGGCATTAAAAAAACATGAAGCATGATATGTCTTATTTCTCAACCCTTTATGGTTTATGAGATATTCACAAGCAAAGTTTCCCCCTCCCGCCCCTTTTACCTAGTGTAAGCAATCTCTTTTCAGATGTGGAATGCAGTCTATAGACCAGACAGATAACAGAAGGGGACACTCTTATTCCTATGAAAACAATGAAATCCCTGCCCTCCTTGACAAGCTTTTCAGGTTTTTCCCTTATCTTTATTGAAGATTGTCCCTCTCTGTAGGCTACCTGGGCACCTCCCTTCTGCTCTGTCTGAACAGTGTGACATCAGTAAAAGGGGCGGGGGGGGGGGACACTTTGTCATTGAATTACTCTGGAACTACAACTCTGACAGAATTGAAATAACACTCTCCAAAGTCCAAATACTATGATGATTAATTAGAGCTGCTTTTATTATGAAACATTACTATCCCTTTAAATTTTGAATCTAATTACAAAGAGCCACTTAGCATTTCTCTACACTTACATCAGACCTTGGCTGTCAAGAAACTGGCCGATCCAATCTGCAGTACAAAGGTGGGAGGTGTAAAAGTCTATGCCTTTTATAAAAGGCCCAGAGGCAAGTCACCCAGCCTTTTGTGCCATTTAAAAACAGCGTAAGGGACACTAATGGTTTAATGGAATGCAATGCTTTTTAAAAGATAGGATCACATTATATGGAAAAATATATCGAGGATTTATGTTACTAAGTTAAACAATGGTACTCTCACTTCTGAGACATGTTTTATCCAAAAGTTATTTAGCTCAAACATGCATTTTTTGGCCTACAACTGTATGGTGGTGCTGTTGCTAAAGAAGTTTATGGAAGGTTACAGTCACAGAAAATTTCTGTCCGTACAGCACTGTAGCAACAGCACCACCATAAAAGTTTAGGCCATGGAGATACTACACCCCAAAAAATGCATATCTGATCTGAGGTTCAGTCATGGGAGGATCATTATTTTACTAAGCCGGATATGCCCCTTAAACGTTACCTGTGCCACCTTACACTTAAATAAAATGTTATATTGATACTATGTTAAAGGGGAACTATCACCCCTATACAAGTTTGCCTCAGTATGATCTTCATATAGCGATAACCTTTAATTTTTGATCCGCAAGTATTGTCATGTTCCAACCAGCTTAAATGGAGAAATTCTCCATCAACGGTGGAGGTTGGTACGCGACAATACTGGGAAAGGGAACAGACGAAGACTGACAGGCTGCAGTACAGAGCTGTAACCTCAGTCTGTCCTTGAGTACAGCCCGGCTTATTTTTAAAAATGTAAATTTCTCCATAGCATGAAATGTATAACAAAAAAAAACAATTACAGGTTAAAGCTATATGAAGATCACAGGGAGGCAAACTTGCATAGGGGTGACAGTTCCCCTTTAACACCTTGGATGCTAGACGTTTCCAACACATTGCAAATCAGTGCACTTAAGACCTTGCTAGCATCTAAGAGGTTAGAGTGTTTCCTTATTAGGGTTCCAATGGGAGTTACACCTCAGCAAAAAAAAAAAAAAAAAAAAACGTGGAATAATTTTCTTAAAGGGATAGTAATACTTGATTTTAACAAAGCTTAATATTGTACATATTAAAGAAAATAAATTAAACGATGTAAGTCCCGTTTCTTTCACTTTTATAGTTTTAGAGTAATATTGTTTAAAGTTCCCCCCTCCCGCCCCTTTTACCCACATCAGCGCTCTAGCTGACAGACTTAGATCCTGGTCCTGGGACTGGACAGCTCATCTGCAGAAATTCTTCATTAGAACGGTCTACAAAGTGTGTCTGCCTCAAACCAGACACACTTTGTAGACCATTCCCATGAATAATTTATTTGTATTCAATGTTATTTCAGCTCTACAGATGAGCCGTCTGGTCCCGGGATCAAGAGCTAAGTCTGTCAGATAGAGCACTGACATGGGTAAAAGGGGCATGAGAGGAGAACTTTAGAAGCTTATTACTCTAAAACTATAAAAGTTACGGAAATGGGACTTACATCATTTCATATATTTTTTTATATGTACAATATTAAGCTTTGTTAAAATCAAGTATTACTATCCCTTTAAGGTATTCCAGCACCAACATAAAACACATAATATGATTTTTTTAGACTAATAGGCCAGCAGTGAACATAGAAGAGTAGAAATAGTGGTGATGTCCATATGAATGCATTGCAAATATTTCCAAATGATCAGTGTCTTGTGCAATTTTAATGTTGTACCTTCCTTTACACAAACTTCAAAGCAGATGGATGTTGATCCAGGGAAATAACCTATTGCCATTTCGAGTCAGGCAGGAATTTTTACCCACTTGGGGCTTAACTGGAAATAGCTTCAATAGTTTGTTTTTTGTCTTCCTCTGGATCAACAGGAGTGATCTGACATTAGCAGGACTTGATGGATGCATGTCTTTTTTTCCTCCTCATCGACTATGTTACTATGATCTATGATGACTGCTTTCATAAATGAAGAATATTCCCTATGTGTACATATCCCTTTTCAATTGCCTGGTAGTAAAGTTGCAAGTGGGGTATAACATCGAAAGAGTCTACGTCTTGGGTCTCAGTTCCCTCTGTTGGTGAAGCTGTCAAGGTCTCATGCCCCTGAAAATAATTAGCAAACTCCATGAGACAGGAAGTGAACCAAGAATTGCACTGATTACTTCTGATATCCTGGGTAAAGTGGCATTTGGGACATACTTTTAGTAAATCCCACTGTGTATACATAAAAAGGTGCATTATCATAGTGTGTTGGAATTTTTTCCAATTAAGCACCAACTCGGTAAAACAAATTCCTCCCAGACTCCAAACAGCAGTCTGATATTTCCCTAGATCAACATGCTATCTGCTTTGAAACTGTCATAGTTCCCAACAATGTTCTGAACTAGAAAGGTATCCATTACTTTTTCAAAAACATCCTCAGTGTCTGCACTTTTTTCCATTTCAATACTATAATGTCTCTTAAGAATTGTTGTCCAAAACTGCACTCCATATTCAAGATGAGGCCTAAACAAGGATTTATATAGAGGTAGAATTATGTTCCCATCCCTTGCATCTATATCCCTTTTTATAAAAATATATTCATCTGTGCCTTTTTTTTTTTTAACATTTTCACCTTGTGCTTTTGTGTCTTGGTATATTCTTACACTGCTATTTGAGAATGGTGCCTTTTTTGTCTCTTCCCGTTAAATTGGTACATGGCATGCATCAAAATTCTTAGTATATTGCCACTCACAATTCATGCTCATATACATACCTGCAATGCAAGCAAAGCAATAATATTGTTTTTGGGGCCTTATGCAGAAAGCACAAGAATAAGAAAGGAGATTAAGGAAGTTAGGATATACACTGTCATAAGCATTAACATTCATTGTATAATACTGCTACTCCACATACTGTTTTGGAGACCTCGTTAGCATTTAAGTGGTTAAAAACCCAATGTAAATAAGTTGGAATACGTACGTGTTCCCTGTGTCCCAAAGTTGATCCCCTTTTTTACTCTGTGCACATGCTTCTATTAGTTAAACGTATCTGAATTCAGTTTCATTTACATATAGTGTCATTGTGCTACATTTCCAAGTTCTCATATAAAAAACAAAGCATTTTCATTAAAACTGTTTTTCTTGTATGCGGCAAGAATCTTTCACTCACCTTGTTTGACCTCACTAAACAGGAAGTTACTGCCTTACATCTCAGCTTTGATACACCCTGTTCTAGTACTCGTGAACTCATCTTTTCCATCAAATTCAATACCTCCTAAAATCTAAGATGGAGAAAAAAAATATTAACTAGATACATGAAGACATCTGTGGTATTAAATGGTATTTTGTTTTACTAAATATGTGCCAGCTCCAATCAGCTGTTCCGGCTGGAACACAAAGCAGAAGTCTGTGGTTTTCGGTCACAAACTCCAGGTTTGTGTGCAGCCTAATACATCTAGTCAAAGGGGGGCTGAATTGCACAGAACAGGAAACTGTAACTAAAAAATATATGTATATATGCGCAGGGATATACACTATAGCGACCCCACAATGCTTCTCCAATTATCAATATATATATATATATATATATATAGGAAAAAAGAATATAAACATATATACCTACAGTAATCCTAACCACCAAAAGATCTAATAACCATCCACCTAAAACACCAGAATATAAATCAAATTACATGATAAATCATCAATAACTACAATAATATAAATAAAAATGAAAATAATAATAATAAAATAGATAATATTCAGTCACTTATCTCAAAAGTCACCACTAGTGTAATGAGGATGGAATGGAGATGAAATGACACAAAATGAATGGTATGGACTAGATGATATTAGAACTGTCAGTCACAATTCCTCTTAAGAAACAACAGGCACCCACTTTCAGATCAGATTTCTTCTGCAGCCCATCAGCGGAGAATCCCCATCCTCATACAATCTACAACAAGTAAAAAGCGCAAACGAAAGAAAAACAATCTATAAGAGGTGTTTATTTTCACATCAGCAAGTGCACATACATTTAAAAACTCACAGGATCTCAGATATCGTTGAGCCTCCCTCCCTCTCGGTACACCATGCCTCAAAACTGCACAGCCACCACGTCCCCTTTCTGCTAGTGCATCCACTTCTCAATGCAGCCCAATTTCTCCAGCTGCTATGTGTGGCATTCAGTGCGGTGTTATTACAATTTTAACTGCCCCGTAAGCCACTGTGGTTCTCTACGCGGTGGCTGTACGGTTTTGAGGCATGGTGTACAGAGAGGGAGAGAGGCTCAACGATATCTGAGATCATGTGAGTTTTTAAATGTATGTGCGCCTGCTGATGTGAAAATAAACACCACTTTTAGATTGGTTTTCTTTCTCTTGCACTTTTTTCTTGTTCTAGAACAGGAAACTGTGCTGGCAAATGCAGTACAGACACACAAGTTAGTATTAGAGGTTTCCTTACATACACCTCTTCTGATACCCTGCTAGTGTGCCAGGGTTCACAATGAAACCTCAGTTTAAGTCTGCAGATCTGCAACCAGGTGAGCACAACTGTCAGATGATAGTTGCAACTTAAAGGAGCAGTATACTTTTTATTGGAAATAATATATGTGTATGTGAGTTTGTATAAGATATATTTCATTCAGATGTTATTATAGATTATTTTTTTTAACTAAAATGCAATATTCTATTGTGGTCACCCCATGGTGCTATTCCTGTCACTTACTATGGAGTGCTGTAGTCAGTGACTCAAGCTATCCCATAGAGTGCATTGAAAAACAAATTGCCTTTTAGAAAAAAACTGGAGATGTTGCTTATTTTTCATGATAAAAAGTTTACTACTCCTTTAAGTAAAATCATATATAACTAAATCTGTCGAAGTCAGTTCAGATGGCAATGTTATTGTGCCTGAGAGCCACTTGTTGCTTACTATTGTTTTCACTAGTAAAAATGAGCAATAAAAAAAACTAACAAAAAAAAAAATAAAAAACACTGATCAGATATTACGCCTCCCATTACTGTTTGAATAAACTAGTTTTTTTGTCCAGTTTAAATAGGCAATTGTAGTCATAAACAAATAATTTCTGAGAAGCTTATAACAGGTTTACATTACCAAATTATTGAACTGCAAAGATGCCTACACAAGGAAAATGTAAGGCCAGGTATTATGGATCCTGTATCAAAATATATGTAAAAACACAAAAGCTGGATGTAAGTAGATGATTTTTAAAATTGTGACCCCTGGATACCCTTTAAATTGGAACCATCACCCCAAATAAAGTCCACCCAATAATTAGTCATATAGCGATAAGCTTAGAAATAGTACTTTTATCCAGCATAAGTACAATGTTATTAAGAAATCCTACTTCTTCAGAGACCAACAGCCAGGCATCTTGCTTTAGAGGCATATGTGTGCCTGATCCATCAGTACCATCCTGTTACCTTAAGGTACAATTAAGGAGACAGGAAGGACAGCACAGGTGTACAGATGTCTCTAAGTTAATATGTCTGCCTGGCCTCTAGTCTCAGAAGAAGTATGATTTCTTAATAATGCTGTACTTATGCTGGATAATAGTACTATTTCCAAGCTTATCTCTAAAAGACTAACTATTGTGGCTTTATTTGGGTTGATAGTGCCACTTTAAATCTTCATTTGTGAGGTGTCATTCTATGCAACAGCTGAACTTCCCTTAACCCATGCAAATGGATTTTGTGTGTTTTAACTCTCCAGTATTATGCCAGTGAAGAACACATACTCCCTTTTCATGCAGCAGAAATACTGTTTTGTTTAATTGATTCCTACAGTTCAATATGTCTTTTAATCCACAACTCTTCTGTAACATAATGGTACAAAAGTCTGATGCATTAAAGAAGTGTTAAAGGGATAGTAATGTTTCACAAAAACAGCAGCTCCAATTAATCTTCATAGTATTTGAGCCATTGAGAGTATTATTTCAATACTGTCAGAGTGGTAGTTCAAGAGTAATTGAATAATATATATTCCCCCTCCCGCCCCTTTTACCTAGTATAAGCCACCTCCCCTCAGATGTGGGATCTGGTCCAGAGACCAGACAGATCCCAGCAAGGGACAAACTTCTTCCGGTGAGAAAAACGAAAGCCCTTGGACATCACCAGTGTTATATAAGTAAAAGGGGCGGGAGGGGGATACTTTATCATTCAATTACTCTTGAACTACAACTCTGACAGTACTGAAATAACACTCTCCATGGCCCAAACACTATGAAGATTAATTGGAGCTGCTTTTATAATGAAACATTACTATCCCTTTAAGGAGAAGTAGATACAATTAACTTTACTCGTGCATGAATTTTAAAGTGGGTGGTAAGATGTGACTTGCGTGTGAACCTCTTGCCACATTCAGAGCATGCATAAGGCCTTTCTCCAGTGTGTGTTGCTTGATGTCTCACAAAATCTCGTTTGTGGGCAAAACTCTTATCACATTTACTACAATCATATGGTCTCTCTCCTGTGTGGGATCTCTGGTGGACGTTAAGATTTGAGATACAAGTAAACCCTTTTCCACAAACATTGCACACATATGCCCAATCTCCTGTGTGGGCGGTTTTGTGTTTAACAAGTCTGGAATTGTCAGCAAAGCTTTTGCCACAATGATCGCACATAAATGGCTTCTCCCCTGTGTGTGATCGCTTGTGTATAACAAGAGCAGATGTGCATGAAAAGGTTTTCCCACATTCAACACATATGTATGGCTTCTCTCCAGTATGTGTTCTGTTGTGTATAAAGAGAGAGGAATTACTGGTAAAGCTTTTACCACATTCCCAGCATATATACGGCCTCTCTCCTGTATGGATTCTTTTATGTGTAGAAAGCGTTGCACTGCTGGTGAAACTCTTTCCACAATGAGAACAAGTGTAAGGTCTTTCTCCAGTGTGGATCCTCTCATGTATTACAAGAGAAGACTTTCGAACAAAGCACTTCCCACAGCTAGAACATTCATATGGCTTCTCCCCAGTGTGGGATCTCTGATGTATGATAAGATGTGAAATAGAAATAAAACTTCTGCCACAATCCGCACAGATACTTTTTTTCTGAGGCTTGTAACGTGTATATTGAATCGCAAATTCTGATATATCTGAAGAACTTTTGATACTTTTCTGACACTTCAGTTTAGCTTCCAATGTGGTTTTGCGCAAGCAAAGTCTATTAGTAGTCGTCTGATCCTCCATACTTGGTTCTGGATTGTACTTATCATCTTCTGCAGGAACCTGTCTCACTCTTGTAGTGGATTTCTTACTCTCCTCCATATTTGTGGGGCTTTTCTTGTTTAGTTTCCACATTCTTTCTTTCCAATGGCAATTTCCAGAAACTTTACCTTTCTCAGTCAAAACAGTTGACCTTTTTGTCCTGTTTTCACTTGGCAAACCACAGTCTGGGAAACAGGAAAAATATCAAACAAGTTTGAGTAAAAATAAGCACAACAACAAAAATGAAGAACAAAGTACAAACATTATATATTTATTGCATTAACTACATAAGAATATACTATTCTAATAAGACTGTTGTAATCATTTAAGAAACAAGGGAAGAACAATGCATTGCAACATCCCTCTGGCAATCAAAAGGGTTGTCCAGGACACAAGCTTTACTAACCCTTTAGTAAAGTGTTGTGGATACACGCTTTACTAACACAGTAAGTGCTATTTGCTTTTAACTAAACTGTGATCTGGTCTGCATGACTGAACAATAAGGCAGCTTAGTGAAAGCCACAGCAGACGCATCAGGCTGACAGAGACAGTGGTTGCTGCAGGTGGAGGCTGTCCTTCTTATGGCTCAGCTCCACTAAGATCCCTTAAAAGTCAGACATGACATCTAAGGTAGCCAAATATGGAGACACTCATGGTATCCAGAGAAAGAGCTGTATAAGATAATTCCCTCTAGTCTTTTCTGGCAGCAGGGATATTGGTATATTTTACCAGTATACCTGCTTACAAGTTGTGGAACTGGGTCTCACTCTACGCACACGACCTAGTGTCCTCAATCAGTATAAAAATAATAATAACTGTAGGCACTTTGATTATTCATTCTGTCTTAGCAGCATAATTAAAGTGAAAATAGAGGGTGACTATCTTTAAACATTGTACATGTCCCAAGATACCCTAAAACACTGGTTATGTATGCCATGGTAGGAGCCTTTTCCAGATAGCCAAGGTACCAGTTGGGCACACTGTATCAAAAAAAAGAGTCCATGTTGCTCCACCCCTTTGCACGACAGATAATTTCACGTACAGAGCAACATTCTGCACACCTACTTCCTGTCCTAGCATCCACTGGGGACTGATTTTAAAAAACAAAATGCACAAGTGTGGGATGGTGATCAGTGCATGCCCACAAATGCATCCTTCATGCAGATGGGTAAATCAATGTGGATTCTTCCTCCTAGTAAAATATGTCCGGTCTGTGCCCTGGTAATATAGTAAAGATACTTCCTGTGACATCCTGCTGCATTAGTTTGGTGTGCACCAGAACATGTAAAGTGTTTTACCTGTAAAGGTTAATTCATGATTGACTTAACTGTACATGCCTTCTGAAGGGACACAAAAAGCTGAAGGTCCCTATGTGAACCAGAAATATTGTGCTCAAACTACCATTCTGCAGTGAACCAATGGCACAATAGGGGATTGCTTTAAATGGGGCTTTTAGCCACTTAAATGCTAAAAAGGTCCTCAAGGCACTGTGAAGCAATCAAGTGGTGATTAAATCAATAAATTTGAGGAATTTTAATTTGTTCCTAAAGAGCTGTACACCTGTTCGGCACTCAAAGGGTTAATGTTTGTTTCCCAGACTAAACGTAATAAACCAAGTTTGTACTTACAAATAATCTATAACAAAAATTACCACTTTCATGAAGCCATCATTAATATCATCAAAATAAAACTCTAAATGTGTATACAGTGTGGAGCCAAAGACATTACATTACATTTTCTCTTAACCCTTTGGTGACCAGGGCTTTTTTTTTTTTTTTACACTAGAGGACCAGAGTAATTTTGGCCTGCTTAATATGCCATTGTTCAACCATATTTTACCCTTATTCATTTAGTACACCCATACACGTTTGTATACTGTTTTTTTTCAAGGACAAGTAGGGCTTTTATGATGCCATATTTATATGTATAACCCATAATTTAGTTTGATAATATCAAAAAAGTGGAACAAAAATTTTAAAACATAAATTCTTTTTAGGTTTTCTGTGATGATTTGTGCTCAATTAGTGCATTTTTAACAGGGACTGGATAATAGGTATGAACATTCATTCATTCCTCCCAAATGTCCCTTTTTAGGGGGGTACTGTCCCTCTGAGACAAAAAAAAAAAACCCGCGTCCCTCTTTCCCATCCTGGAATCCTTGTTTTAGGAGATCAGACTGTGTGGTGTGTATAGAAGTGCATCATATTGTTCCACAATAATAACACTTACATTAATGTTTATTTAAACTTCAGTATATGTGTGTTCATAAACCAGACTGCAAAAATAAAATACTATGATCTTGTACTAAATCATTTATTCAGCTACACAAAGAGGTGTCAATAGGTCATGAAATAACCAAGAATGATCTACCCACAAATCCTGCTCCCAGCACCACCACATAAATAGCCCCCTCTTTGGCAATTTAATCTCTTTGAAGCTCTGTTCTTTGCTTCTCTCTTCCTCACAATCACAGTGAGCAGGAGTGAGGCAAAGAAAAGTGACAAAGACACTGTTAACATGCATTGTTCTTGTCAAGTGGTTACACAGCCACGTGATCTGTGTAGCAGCAATCATGTACCAAGCTACCGGGGACAGCTGGAACTGACTACTCCGGTCATGGAACAGTCAGTTATAGCTTCCCTGCAATGATCACAGTGCTCCCTGGTGCACACCGCAACCATTAACCACAAGGCCGAACTTAAGGACCACTGATGTTTTTTTAACTTTTTTTTGTGCATCCGGTTCAGGGCTCCAAGAACAGCGTGCAGCCGCGGTGGAGCCCTGATATCCATGAAGGTCCTGGTACATCATGGGTCCTTATGGCTCTCCAACCCATGACATGCTGGGATTGTCATGGGTCCTTAAGGGGTTAAGCTATGGTGTGCCAGGACTGTCATTGGCAACTGTGGATCACTCACATCAAGCCGGTTGTCTATGTTTACTTTAATGCCTCCCATACATTGACTGAGCTTTAGTCAGCACACAACATGTTTAAACTACATACGAAGGTCCTACCAGCTCTGTGTGAATGGTCTACTTTGCTCTGTGAACATCAGTTGAATGACCATTAAGCCAGTTCTCAGGAGAATCGGCTGTTATCCCAGAAAGCGGAGGTGAGAGTTTTTAAAACAAAGTAACTACAAAACTAATGAGAATTACAAAACATGAGTGATATCAGTCACACTCTAATACTTTTCAATGCAAAGAGAGTCACTTTACAGCATAACTATCTCTAGGCAGAAAATAATGAGATGATTTTCACAATGATACCGGTCAATTAGTGTTTTCTACATGTTTCTGAGAAATGTCATACTGTACTGTGGCTTGTTGGGTGTGTTTAAGGTGGACCTGTTACATTAAAACAACTTAGATCATTTTGACTGAAATGCTCTCCCATCAGTACTACGTGCGTTGTGTGACTGCAGAAACACAGTGTTTGCTGGAATATATGATCTGCAAAACTCATTTGTCCCAGGATATGGACAGGGTTTGTTTCACACCTTCGCCTACCCCCATAACAGAGACTTACAGCACATCTCAGACAAGTCAAAACGAGCGATTTAGCATGCTCTAAAATGGAGCACAGACAAGTCATATTTGTGAACTAAGCCTAAATCACTGGGAGTTTGCATTTTGTCTCCTATGGTGATACTTATTCACTCCAGAACTGCATACTGCTGCTCTGCACCAGAGTGCAGACAGACAGTGCACTGATGCATACCAAACTGGCTTCACATCTTCACTATCTGATCAGAATGGCCATGCCTTTCAAGATTTGGAAGCCGTGTGGGAGTGAATTTTATTTATACAGAAAAATGAAACTATTAAAATAAATTTATCTTGATTTAATTTATACTGCTAGGGTAGAGTAAATTAAGTCTTATTGCCCAAACTTTTTATAATAATAATTATTATTATTATTATTATTTTAACATGTAACTTTTTCTTTTTACTTTTATTCCTATTCCAGGTCCTCTCTACAACCAGAAAACCTGGTCCCTTACACAAAAAGCAGGGAGAATAGTACAATGGAATCTAACCTTTAATGGTGTCAGACATATCTTTCTCTGGAGAGTCCTGGACAATACTTGCAGATGGTTCCTCTTCCCTGTCCATCTTGGGTACAACCTCAGGATCCATGTTTTGACCCCCTGCTCAATGGAGAAAAATGAATGTGAGGAAGAGACAGATTATTCATTCCATATAACAATGTATTTCAGGGTAACAAGATGTGTTGCCCTATGAAAAAATGATGCAGTTTAAATGAGAACTAGTGCCTCCTTATAATAACAACCCCTTAACTATTGATAGGAAATTCTAATGGTCTCTATGAATATTGCCCATGTTCCTTTGATCAAGAGATAACTTCGAATGTCAGTCCATAGAGGTGACCATGACAGCTGCTGGCATTTTTTTCCACCAGAAGTAGGCAGGGTAAAGCAATGTGTTGTACACTCTTCTGGCAAGGACCACAGAACTTTTTTTTTTTGACAGATGAATTCTGGGATGGCAGCATGTTGTGCAGCCGTGCTGCCATCTCAGAATTCCATGGCGTGCCCAAACCGGAGTGACGGTCCTGGCACATCACCAGACGTTAAGGGGTTAAAATTACCATGCACAGTATGTGTTCTGCTAAACCGTCATGTCTGCCTCCATGGACATGACATCCAGGATTAACTGAAAATATTAGCTCTTGAATCAAGATAAAAATTCATTAGCCATGGGGATTTTCCTGGCTATAGTAAAGACAGTGGTGGATTGGTATAAGGAGTGTTACTTCCCCCTTTTTATATATATATATATATATATATATATATATATATTTATTAACAAAGGTAACCTCAAAGTACAGACAGAGAATGAATAGATCTAGGATACAAACATGAACTCTCAAACAGCAGTACAGTGATCAATATTAACAATACAGGGGAGTAACAGTAGTTACTTCCCCTTTCATTTATAAAGCACCAGCCTATTCCGTACAACTATACAGTTAGAGAACTCAATACAAACACATGGATACAAATGGTGGAGAGAATCCTGTCTGCAAGAGCTTACAATCTACAGGGAGAAAAGAAACAAGTGAAACACAAGGTACATTAAGATGGGATTCTCTTTAGTTTGAGAAAAGGGACACAGTTTAGGGCCAACTGCAGAGTTGGTTCCCTAGGCTGGTTGGCAGGACAATGTAAAGCTTCTGTGGCAGTGAGGTCCAGAGATAGGGAGCTGCACTGGTGGTAAGGTGGGGAACACATTTGAAGATCACTAGAGGGGGTGTTGGAATATATTTAGAAATCAAAATATTAAGAAAAAATATAAGTGGTTTAGTTTTATTCTTCTGAAACCCCTTCCACCGATGAAGTGACATTTTTCTTGAGAGACCAGTAGCTAAATCAGCATGAGATTCCATAGTGTTCAAAGAGAATGTATATAATTTTGTGTACAGTGAGATACAAGAACTACAGTAAAGTAACGGAATTAATTTATACATTTATTTATAAAGTGCCTATATAGTGCCTGATTGTGATTAGTGCCCACTACTCTTGTATTCAGAAAGGCTGTTCTTTTATCCCATATACATAGTAACCTAAATAATCAATGTGAGCTCTCAAGCAGGCAGGAATTTCTGCAGACTCAGAGCATATGTAAGGGCTCTTTCAGATGGCTAATAATCTAAAGAGTTCACTCACCTCTCTCCTGTGTTCCATCACTTATCTGGAAGGAAGGAAGGAGATCTTTTTTTCTCTTACATCCAATATGTAACATAGGTACTATGGGGATAAACCAAAGCATCCCACAGATTTCGGGGAGGGAAAAGGAGAAAAAAACTCATACTACCTCCCATGATACCAAACTGGATCTACACAACAGTCAGTGGGGCACAAACTACTGGACAACAACTGGCATCAGAGAAATGAAAAGAATGGTCCTAAAGCAAGCGAAAGTGCTTGAAGGACCTCTTGGCCAAAGCTGGCCTCAGCCAAGGCCAAGAAATTGATACGGTAATGTTCGGTGAATGTGTGCAAGAAGAAACACGTTGCAGCTTTGCACAGTTGTTCAGTAAAGGCCTGGTTCTTGTAGGCCCAGGAGCACCCACAGATCCGGTAGAATGCTATGTAATCTTGAAGGGAAAAGGCTCTTCCTCAATCACGTATACCTGGAGTATAGTAGCCTTAATCCAAAAGGCAATGGTAAGCTTGGACGCTGCCAGACCTACCCTAGGACCCTCAGGGATGACAAAAGTAGAATCAGGCTTACAGAAAGGCTTACTGCTGTGCAAATAAAACTTGAGGCAAAGTACTACATCCAGCAGATGGAGATCCCTGTCCTGCGAGGATGAATGGACAGGAGAGAAGGAAAGCACAACAATATGCTGACTGGTGTGAAAATTAGAGACAACCTTAGGAAGAAACTCCTGTGAGGTATGAAGTACCGACTTATCCTGGTGAAATACCAGGAATGGAGGTTTTCAGACAGAGCTTGCAACTCAGCAACCCACCAGACAGAGACAACTGCCGGGAGAAAAGCAATCTTCAGCATTAGTAGAGATGGAAACCAGAGGCTCAAAAGGGGGCCCCTGAAGGATGCCTAAGACCAAACTGAGATCTCACCAAGGTGTGGGGTGCTGAGACCCTTGTTGATTCCATCCTGAAGGAAGTATAACACCATGGCAACATCAAAAATATTCCAGATGTTTTTGTCAGCACAATGAAATGGTGAAAAATGAACCAGACCCCATGGTATGACTTGGCCAGCTTCTGAGCATGGACCATGGTAGAGATTACATAATTGGAGAATCCTTTCCACTCAGAATGGTGGCCTCAAGAGCAATGACGTCAAGGCCAGTTTCTCCACATTCTTTACCTCAAGGGTCCCTGAAGCAGCATATCTGGTCTGAGTGTCATTTGAATTAGCAAGAGAATGGACAGACTGATGAGGTTTGCAAAACCCGCTCTCCAGGGCCAGAATGGGGAAATTAAGATGACAAACACCTTCTCCATCCTGATTGTCTGGATCACTTCTGGGATCAGAGGAACTAGGAGAAACAGGCATTTGAAACAGAGAGGTGAAATACTGCCGCTGAGGATAGCAGTGTTAACCCAAGCAGGCTACTGCTGAGTGCTACAGTTTAGCACTCAAAGAGACAATCTTCTGTGAACATAAGGAAAATCCTGCCCTCCTACATCAAAGCAGGGTTTTCCTTATACTCACAGCAAGAAAATTGTCCTCGTTGCGAGCTGTCCAGTCAAGTCACTGGATCCCACATCTGAGGGGAGGCTGTGTAGAAGACGTAGAAGAGGTAAAAGGGACTGGAGGGGGATAATTTATAACTGAATTACTATTGACCTACGTGTCAGAGAATATTGAAATACAGAGCTAAATGGGCAAAAACTTATGAGGATTAATCGGAGCTGCGTTTACTTTCATCCATTACTATCCCTTTAAGAAATTAACGATCTCCTATATAATATTTCACTAGGATGTTTGTCAGAAGCTGTCATGCGCAGTAGAGACTGCTGCATGCGCTGTAGTCATGCGCAGTAGACTGACCGCTCTGCAGTCATGAGTAGTACGGACTGACCAAACACTCCGCTGCTGATACGGAGCGCGGAGCTCCGAATTCAGACTAGAGTCCTCTCTCTGTGCAACTTCCTGGGACCAGGAAGGTTCGCAGAGAGGACTGCGGTCTGAATTTGGAGTGCCCCGCTCCGTATCAGCCGCTGTGCGTTCGGGCAGTCAGTACTGAGCATGACTGCTGCACAGCCAGTGAGAATAGAGGATCCAGCCACCAGCCAAGGTGCTGGGTGGCACTTTGGCTTTTCAACTAGTTCAATATATTCAGATATGGGTGATAATTTCTCAGAACATATGTAAATCCAACACACTAATAACTGCACTTCTTCAACATAACAGACCACTCATTCAATTATATTACATGAATTAATGTAGATAAGAACCTTACCATGGCTAGAGAATCCTAATGACCCTTATGAATTTTGCCCTTGTTCCTTGACTGATCCTGGCACTTCTTTTAAACTGAAGCAAGCATGAAAAGCCTACTTAGCCTTTTAAAGGACTAAAGGTGTAAGCAATGCATTGTGCAACACACCTACACCATGAGGAAAAGGAAAAATTCATAGTGACAAACAGGATTTTCTGACCATAGTAACTTAAGGGGGGGTTATTAGGAGGTGTTACTTCTCCTTTAAAACTGCACTTGTACAACAGAATAGACATTACTCATACCAACATACTACACAGAATCATATAAATAAGAAAATCAACAAACATAATTCCTTATTCTTCTCAAAATTGAAATAATATAGAGTAAACTTAAATATTACATCTCGGGACAAAAACAGAGATAGTAGGATCCAGGTTAAGAGCCAAAATCCAGGACCTGGAATTCTGTGACACATGGCGGGTATGAATGTGGAAAGAAGTAGAAGTAAATAGGGCTACATTACATTAATATTAACTTGACACCTTATGTAAGGCCAACTCTGACCTATTCCCCTGCATGTAGGTATATAACTGATAACTGTAGAAGACATGTGGGTCGTAATGGAACACCTTAATGTATGACAGTAATACAAAACACTAATGAACATAAAATAAATAAGACACTGACAAAAGATAGACGGTGGTGAGGAGGCAGCTTTTTTTTTTTTTAATTAAAAACAAAACCTTAAAACCAAGCCATTTATTAAAAGCACAAACTCACATTCCTTAGACCCTAAAAACCTAAAGCAGGAAACTGGTAGTATAAAAATGGTACCTTTATTGGCTAACTGAGTGGCTCTAGGATACAAGGTTACAAGACAACGTAGTTCTTTTCTTCAGGCATAATAAGAATGAAGGCTGAATATACAATGCATGACATGTTAAACACTAATGCAAATTATTTTAACATTTAAATTCCACTGGCAGTGAATATTCTTATCAGTACTGTCTGTATAATGAATTGCCTAGACTCCAGTAGATTATCTTTGTAGTTGGCCAAGTCATACAAACAAGATTTATTACCTTTTTGAAAGCTTGCATCCAAGAGCCTTGCAGTTCACAGTACCACTTTTTACCCCTAAAAGCCTAAGACAGAGACTGCACCATAAAAGAGCGTTCTTTAAAATACAGATTACACCGAATAAAGGATTGGGAAAATGCACTAAGGTGTGAAAAAGAGATTACTTCTACTGTACAGCTCCTATGTTATTCTATGGAGTCAATGCACTAAGATTTCTCCAACTATGGACATCTTGGTGCATAGGGTCCATACAATCACATAGTAACTGGAGAAATGGTATCACTGGATACGTAATCTCTGCTTTATCACACCTTAATGCATAACCTCTGATGTGCATTAGACAACCTAACACTACATCAAATGAAATCATAAAAAAACTTAAAAATTATTAACATTCACCCCTTAAAGACCATGTGACATGCTAGGACCATCACCATTTTTTTCCCTTAAGGATCAGTGAAGGTCCTGGCACATCACATATGGTTAACCCCTTAAGGACCACTGCCGTGTCTGGACCGTCACGGCGGTCCTGCACTTAAGGACCAATGATGGTCCTGGCACGGCATGGAGTTCAGGGCTTCCAGCGCAGCTGCACGCCTCTCCGGAAGCCCTGAACCGGAAGAAATAGTTAAAAAAAAAAAAAGCCCAGTGGTCCGCAAGTGCCGCCACGCGTGCGTGCGCCGGTCCTTAAGGGGTTAAACTACAGCTCTTCTGTGGCCGTGCTGTAAGTAAAAACAGGGTCTGAAACTGACTGCTCCAGGTCTGTAGCGGTCTCTCTCAGACCCCCCCCCCCACACACACACACACAGACACTCGGCGTGTTGGTACATGTATAGAGATGTTGCCTGTGCGTTGGCATACATCAAAGTAGTCTTTAAGGGAAAGTAACATTCCTGTACCGCTAGTCCTTTACCCCTTAAGGACCAGCCATGCACGCACGGTGCGGTCACTTAAGGACCCGGGACCTTTTTTTTTTTTTTTTCTGAATCCGATTCCGGACTCCCTGAACGGCGTGCAGCCGAGTGGGGAGCCCGGAATTCCATGACGGTCCAAGACCGTCATGGGTGCTTAAGGGTATAACAACCCATGACAGTCCAGGACCGTCATGGGTCCTTAAGGGGTTAACCCTTTCAGTGCCAGAGGTGTAAGCAACGTAACCCACTGGCACTGAATGGGTTAAGCAGTTAAGAATAAGAAGGGTGAGCAACACATTGCAGTACTTAGTATGAGGGCTAAACTACCATTGCAGCTGCTTCAGGTGCAAAGCACTTGGACCCACACAACTTTTCAGGCGTATTTTAAATGCCAACATTTGGCGTAAAGTGTGTGGAGTAAAGTGTGTGTGTGGGGGGGTGCATTTGCCATATTGTAGGAAAACACACACATACACACCAAAATAATAACACTTCATTTTTTTTGTTTTTCAATATTTTGCTGTTTTGTTTTGCCACCATTTATCTTTTGTAACTAAAGGTTACATTTTGATAAAGTCATACCTCCCAAGTGTCCCTCTTTTAGACCTAAATCCCTCTGTCCTTTCCCACCCTGATGCCCGTCTTTTTAGGAGATCAGATTGTGTGGTGTGTATATAAGTGTTTAATGTTGCTCTACAGCAATAAAACTCACATTATTGTTTGATTAAATGTCAGTATATGTGTTTATAAATTAGTGTGTGTAAATAAAATACTTTGGTCTTGTTCCAAATAATTTATTAGGTTACACAAGGAGGTGACAATAGGTCATGAAACAGCTTAAAAAATCCTGGTAATGCCCCGCCCACCCGCCACGCCTCCAGAAACACATCCACTAAAACACAAGTGTCCCTCTTTGGCAATTTAAAATGTTGGGAGGTATAATAAAGTTGCTTGCCCCTGATAATGTGAGTTATGTCTACTCTATCATATGTTTTGGCGTTGTTCTCCACAGTTAGAGTTAACCCTTTGAGTGCCGGATGGGTACGGAATGCATTGAAAGCATTCCATACCCCTCTGGCACTTAAAGGGGCAAGGTTCACAAGAAGAACATATAAACCCCACCTCCAAAAATAGAAAAAAAAAATATATATGTATATAGATATAAGTTAACACTATAAAATCCGACACTTCTGTGGGATGGCGGGACAACTGCATGAAAGGTACCAGCATCTAGCTCCACCCACTGCGCGGTACCACTACAAGTAGCCAATGAAAGCTGCTCAAGTTAATGTTCACTTGGAAACTGCTTTGCCTCCAAAAGCTGAGGTAAATACGTGCTGAAACAAAACTCCAAGCGCACATAACACAAAATCGAACCCCTTTAACACCCCAAATCTCTCCCTAACTAAATGGGTCCCATTCTTAACCCTTGAAGCACTGGCGGGACGAGTTATTGGATGGTTCCGAGGGCGAATTCTTTATTATGCCCTCTGACTCTAAAATATACTGTATGTGGCGTATCTAGATTCTAGAACCTATTGAGCTCTAAGGCCGATGTGGCCCCCTTGGATGCTGGGCCCTGTCCTCCTAAAAACACACACAAAGAAGTAATGCTTTGGAGACGTCTTTAACGAGGGGGACAGCATTTTTTAACCCTTCAAAGACTCGATTGGTGCACAGCCCAATACTTTGCACATCCTTCTGGTCAGTTAATATTTCATGCAAAAAAAACCAGACATGCATATGAACACAATACAGCACGGCTGGGTAACGCGAGGCCCTCAGACGTTCATGACTACAATTCCCATCATCCTTAGCCGTCCGGTTTGGGACGATTGCAGTTATAGCCCTTAATAACATCAGGGCCTCACGGTTGACCATCACTACAATATATCCTTACCTCCTACCTGCAACTACACCGCTCCTGATTGCGGAGATAGGACAGTTAACAGGACAAAAGATTTTCTTCCACTCTCTGCTCCCATTGGCTGCTAATTGCCACTTGCTTCTATCTAGAATGATGGGAGTTGTAGTTTTGAGCGTCAATGAAGATGACAGCTATAGTTCTATATGCTCACGTGTAAGTAGGGGGTGTCAGTTCCTAAAACACCAATACAATATATATTTTTATGTACAGATGTTTCAACAGACCAGTTGTTCTGACTGCAGCAGACGTGCAATATTAGGAATATCTGTGATGTTTGGGCCCTTTAGGGATGCCGTTTGAAGGGAGTTAGCTTAGAATACTTCATTCCCTACAACAGGTGTGTATGTTCAGGGGGGGTGCAGTGTGTGCATTTGTGATGGGATCAGTCATTCAAGAGGGTCCATCAGCCCCAGGGAGAAATAGGGTATGGTTATGCCACTGAGAAAAAAAATCGTTGTTAGGTCTGGCACCCAAGAGGCCCAAAGACTATAGCTGGAAACTTTAAAAATGAGTAGACCCTGAGCTTTTTTTTTTTTTTTTTTTATAAATATTCAACATTGAAGTTCCCCAGAAAGCAGAGTTCAGGCAAATATCCCTGCTTGCTCGAACCAGAAGGTGGTCTTATAGTTGCAGCCCAGCCCTGTCGCCTCTCCCACATACACACTATGCTCCTTCCCACCTGTCACCGAGGATGAAGTCTCCCTTCTCCTCACTCACTCAAACCTAACCACATGCCCTCTCGACCCAATCTCATCTCAGCTCACTCAAGAACTCTCCCCTCTAATAACTCCAATCCTTACTCACTTATTCAACCTCTCTATGTTAACCGGCACCTTCCCATCCTCTTTCAAACATGCACTAATCACTCACATCTTAAAGAAACCCTCCCTGGACCCAAACTCACTGTCAAATTACCAGCCAATTTCTCTACTCCCGTTCGCCTCCAAGCTCCTTGCATATAACCGGCTCACTAAATTCTTCTGCTCCCATTCCCTGCTAGATCCCTTGCAATTCGGATTCTGCCCTCGTCACTCCACTGAGACTGCCCTCACTAAAGTGGCCAATGACTTGCTCTCAGCCAAGTCAAAAGGCCACTACTCCCTACTCATTTCTCTTGGACCTGTCAGCCGTCTTTGACACAGTTGTTCACCCACTCCTCCTCGAAGCCCTCCACTCCCTGGGTCTCTGTGACACAGCACTCTCCTGTTTTTCATCTTATCTCTGCAACCACTCCTTCAGTGATTCCTACTCCGGCTCCTCTTCCCCACCCCTCCCACTATCTATTGGAGTGCCTCAAGGATCAGTACTGGGACCCTTGCTCTTCTCAATCTACACTGCTTCCCTTGGAAAACTAATAAACTCCTTTGGGTTTCACCATCATCTCTATGTTGATGACACCCAAATATATCTTTCCTCCCCAGACCTCTCCCCTTCCCTCTTGTCCCGAATATCTGACTGTCTGTCTGCTGTGTCTTCCTGGATGTCCTCCCGTCAACTCAAACTTAACCTTGGCAAAACTGAACTAATTCTCTTCCCTCCATCTACAACCAGCCTTATCCCAAATATTACCCTCACCATTAACAACACTTCCATCACACCAACCCCTACAGCACGCTGCCTGGGGGTCACATTTGACTCTGCCCTATCCTTCGTTCCTCACATCCAGTCAATCTCCAACTTATGCCGCCTCCACCTCCACAACATCTCTAGAATCCGACCCTTTCTCACAGAAGACACTACCAAAAATCTAATCCAAACACTCATCATGTCCCGTCTTGACTACTGTAACTCTTTACTAATTGGCCTTCCTCTCACCCGACTAACCCCTCTACAGTCCATAATGAACTCTGCTGCAAGACCAATCTACCTCACTCATCACTTCTCTAACACCACACCCCTCTGTCAGTCCCTACACTGGCTCCCATTAGCATACAGAGTCAAATTCAAAATTCTGGTGCTAACTTATAGAGCCATCACTAACACCGCACCCCCCTATATTTCATCTCTCATTTCCAAATATACTCCTGCCCACCATCTTCGCTCTGCACACGACCTTCTGCTCTCCACAGCTCTTATCACATCCTCCCACTCCCGCCTACAGGACTTCTCCTGTGCTGCACCTGAGATGTGGAATTCCCTCCCCCGCCGCATCAGACTCTCCCCCAGCCTTCAAATCTTCAGACGCTCCCTGAAGACTCATCTCTTCAGGGAAGCCTATCGACTGCCTCCATAAACATGATCACCAAGATTCACCCCTTGCACGGACTACTGCACTCAACAGCACTTCCCACTCCCACCCACTGACTGGCAGTTCATGTGGCAGGAGGCACTTAAACTCAATAGCACTTACTCCCTCTGTGTCATACCTACCTTCCTCTAAACTGTAAGCTCTCATGAGCAGGGCCCTCTGATCCTTCCTTTCTCCACATCTGATTGTACTATTTAATACCTCTGTATGTCTATTCCCAATTGTACAGTGCTGCGGAATTAGTTGGTGCTATATAAATAAAGAATAATAATAATTCCTCAGGAAACTCTTAACATGCTGTAACTTAGCATTTTCACTGCCTGAACATACTGAAAAAGAATCCGGAAGTATCCCTCTGTCTTTCTGTTAGTAATGGCAGCAATTTAGGAACTAAATAAGCAGGTATTTGATGCAGATCAGATCATATATAGCACTGAAGTCTCTCATCCTGAGAATTTGGCCCTTCAGCCTAAGACCCTGAAAACTGGGTCAAACATGAGAGCTACCAATGATGCCAAAGACCCCAGGGTGCAGTAGATTCTAGTTATGCCCGTGAGATAATATTTTTGTGTCAGGACCTGTATCCAAGGGGTCCACTGACCAACAGGTTCTATTTATGACCCAAAGAGAATATTTTCTGCTTGGCCTTGCATCCAAGGGGTTTACTATTGGAATGGTATTGCCTAAATGGATATTGTCAAAAGGGGCAACGTCAAAATGTCTCACATCAAAAAGATGACTTCAAAATGTCCCCATTTAGAAGTTACAGGTGGTGCTTGTTGTATTCTATCAAACACTGCTACAGGCCTCACCCACCCCCAACACGCACACCTTCCCTTCCTGATGCCTGGCCCTTTCTGCTCCCATGGTGGCACCAACCAATGCACTGGGAAGAACAAAATCACCAGAAAGCATAATATGTTAGGGTCTGGAGGAAATTAACTGGTCGGAAGCCAATTGCTGCTTCTATAAGGTATAGGGGGGATACAGTACAGGCTTGTCCTAGGTGTCATTAGTTTATTCTACCTTGGGGCACATGTCTCATGTCACCTACCAGGGAACTTTGCAAAATCGCCGCTGGCATTGAAGTTGGATTCTGTGCTGCCACTCCCTCCTCAGCTGGACAGTGCCCATGAATGGCAGTGCCCAGGAAGAGGAGCAGGGTAAAAGCAGGCTGTGCTTCAGAAAAAGCTTTGTTTAAAAGCAGGAATTGTCCAAAAAGAGGCACAATGTAAAGGAAGGCAGTGCTCTTGGAAGAGGAGAAAAAGGCAGGCAGTGTCCAGGCAGGAGTTGTAGGTTAAAGGCATGCATTGCCCAGAGAAGAGGTGCAGTGCCCGGGAAGGCAGACCCGCAGTTCTTGGATTTAGTGGTGGGCTGTGAGCTGTACATCTGCACATGCATGAAGTGAGCTTTACAGATCTAGATGTGCAATGTGCGTGATGTCATCTTCACACATCAGAAAGGTATAGGTGCCTACTGGTCCAGCGGTGATGGTAGTGCCTGAAGACATCCAGCTGCAGTAAGTGCAGTGCAGTGATGCATGCTGTCAGACACTATCCAGTGGATAGAGGAGGTCAGCAATGCAGTGTCTTTGAGTGGGGAAGATAATGTAGGGATAAGACAGGAAGTACCTGCATGACATACCTTAATTAGTATAATCTAAATAACTCAAAAACTAATTTTCAAACTAAAAACAACCAATACAACATAGAGATGATTTTGAAATACCTTTCAAAATCACGAAAATTGTTTTTAAGTTATAGCGTCCTTTTAATTTTTAATATTTTATACATTGAAATGAGTGACAGAATTCTGGACAACTCATTGCAAAACAATATACTCTGGCACTCAAAAAGGTTAAACTATGGCAGGGCTTCAAATTTGAAGTCCTTTGCTACTAGCCAGACCTGAAAAGTTACTTGCCACTGCAAGCCATAATATACCCACCAGGGCGGAATTTCTACTCGCCATTGGCTAGTGGAAATTTTGAGCCTTGACTATGGGTAGTCCGTTGTTGAACCTCCAGCTACTGGGGACTACAACTCCCATTACCCTCAACCAGCCAATAACTGATTGGGGATGTTGGGAGTTGTAGTTCCCAACAGCTGGATGCCCAACAATTGAGTGCCCCCGGTTCCACGGTAACTGTGGGTGGAAGGGAAAGGACAGCACAGAGGAGGCACTGTTGCATTAGTGTAGGTGGAATGCTCTGTGGTTTGCATAAAGACACCCACATAGCCCAAAATATAATGTTAAATATATATTTTTTTTTAGGTGATAAATGCCACTTTAGTTCAGGGCACACAACACACTCACTGAGTTAATTAGAAAGTACCTTGAACAAATATCTACTCTCCTACAGTACACTTCCATGGTTTGGGCTGAGGTGATTTCATTACTCATCTGATAAGCGAAAATTATCTGAGACCACTTAAGAGGCAGCTATCATGAGGATTTTACCCTGTTGGTAGATCTGCTCCCCTGTGCTCCCTCATTGTTCCTATCAGGTAGAGGCGGAACTGGAAAAGGTACCTTGTACCTAGATCCTCAGCTTCTGGCTTGTAAGCTAGGCATAGAGGGACTATGAAAAATGTAAGTGCAACCTACAAAGTTTGTGGCTCAAAACCACAGTTATGGGTTGCTTTCCAACCAAAGAGGTCTAATCCCCCCCCCCCAGAAGCTGATAGAAAGGCTTGAGTATTTATACACAAATTAATTTCAGTTAGGAAATAGGGGCAAAATGCCTTCACAGAGCTGTAGATAAAACTCCAGTTTACCGAATGTCTTGCCTGCTTGGCTAGACATTTGGCACAACACTTGGCTCTATGGTTAGTTTAGGTTTACAAAAGGTGTTGGTATACGTCTGGATAATCTCAACCTAGGTTTAAAAAAAGAAAGAAAAAAAAATCAGCAATTTCATTAATGGGAATGTGCCATTTCCAATTTAAAAGAAAGACTTTTCATGCAAAAGTGATTGTCGCTCAAAGTTATTCTTTTATATATCAAACTCTTAGCAGCAGCACCAACTAGTGTTCACAAGAAGAATTGTTTATTTCTAATGCACTGTATCTAGGATGTAGTCTTAGTAAATGATGTGAACCGCTCGATCTGGTGTGATTTTGATTACAGAATTCTGAAGACTCCGACTTGTCAAAACACATTTAAGGTAATTAAAGGAACAGTAAACCCAGTAACCTAATCTAACATAAAAACTTGGCCATGTGGTCAAAGTGTTCCATTAGCCCAAGATCAATAATCACCTAGATGCTCACCCGATCCTGTGCAGGGTCTGGTAAATGGCTGCTCCAGTTCTGCACTGACTGGTGACTTCCAGCTATGGGAGCTGCGTAGGGCAAACGTCCAGCTTCTAAAACACCATTGGGCTATTGTGTACACTGGGGATTTCAGCTGTGTATAAATCACATTAGTTCTATGGGGTTTGAGAGGTTCATAAGTGTGTCCTTCTCAGCCAGTTGCTGATCAGCGCAGAAGTGGAGCAGCCTTCAACAGGCTCTTCAATCATCTGCACAGGATTGGGTAAGCAAATAGGTAGGCATTAACGTCTGAGTTTCTGAAGCGCTTTAATGAGTCAGGGACACATGACCAAGCATTTAAGTTAGATTAGTTGTTGAATTTACTGTTCCTTTAAAGTGTGCTTACAATTGATGTTAAACCTAAGGGCACCACTTTAAGTTTTTCATATTGTGCTGTTTAACATTAATTATATTTTGGAGGCTTTTTGATGTACAATCTTTATTTACAGTTATTAAATAACTACTAGTTCGTGTCAGATTCAAGGTAGGAAACACAGCAAAGTTAAGGAACATGTTGCTTTATTTACAGTATAAGTGTATAAATTAACATAATAAATACAAGTGGTTCAAGACATCACATTTATCTTTTGAACAGAATACAGTGAGGCTGATGGGCTATGAGGAACAGGAATAATTCTGGGGCAAACCAATGCACCATTGTGGCACAAATAAAATGTATTATTAATAAGCTACAGTTCTTAGCGTATCAACTTCTGTATTTTTATCTACGATTTCTGATCTATATTGACGTGTTTAAACACTTGGAGGCTAGCTACGTCTCCAATGCATAGTTTTTCAATGCATTGGAGACATGTCTGTTATCTGAGGTGCACATAAAAATTCAACCTTTGTCCTTCATTTTATGTCTTTTAATATGTATTGAATGCTTTGAAGATGCAGGTACACACATACAGTATAGGCTACATATTTATTATATATAGCAAATATACTTCACTGTGATTATGGGAAAAATACAATTCATCTACACAGTCATGAATAGAACAGTTTTTTTTAACTGGCTATAAATAAATTAGACCCTATAATCTTTAGGACTGTATTCAGCAATCTAGTGAGGTTTATGGCTCTCTGACAATAACCCCTGGGCTGTGACCTCATTCCCCACAGATCTGGCTTGCAGATACAGAAGGTCTGTGATGCCTTGCATCACTCGGGACAGGAATGTAGTTCAGTCTATTCCTGGGAAGCATCAGGGGTCTCTTTCCAGACCCCCCCCCCCCCCATTGTACACCTTCATTTGTCTGCTGTAGCTGACCTGCAGCTCTGGCTTCATCATCATGTTTGCTCACAGGAAAGGAGATTTGACAATGCGACACAATCTTCATTAGGGCAACTATCACAGGGACAATGCCTTATCAGCAGATCTTGCTCCCCTGGGATCTGACTTGCAGATAATGCCGGGCTACAAGTGACCTCTGGCAGACCCAGCAGGTGTCTGAATAAAAGAGACCTCTGATGCTCCCTAGTTGGTTCCATGAGAAAGACTAAACAGTGAGACTCTGAAGTCTCAAAGTTCAGCCTGGTTTGGCTGCACACACACCCCTCCCCCCATAGGCCCAAGTGAAGGGTTTTCAAGACCAACACAATGGGGTTTGTGGAGGCTGAATTTAAATGTGAGCCACCGACATTCTGCCCAGTTACTGCTGAAAGGGTGAATTTTCTGACCCACAGAACAACTGTACTGAAGCCGTAAGCTTTTTTACCAAGTTATTCCCACTACCTTTCAAATGGAGTTGGATACCTCTCTAGCATTCAAGGGTTTAAAAGTCCAATTTAAATCAATGGGAATTTTAATTTGTCCCCTAGAGTGCAGTTGGTTTACACCAGACCTGCACCTCTTTAGCTTCCTGAATAGGGACCTAGGTGGAGTTTTTCCATCTAGTAAGAGTCATCAAAATATTTGGAAACTTTCCTTTTTGCTCTTGCATGCGTTCCTAAATGTGATTTAAGTTGTGTGCTTTTGCTAAAACATCGTCCACATTCAGTGCATAGGTAAGGCTTTACTCCGGTATGATATCTCTGATGTTCTACAAGAGAGGAGTTACAGTGAAAACACTTTCCACATTCCAGACACATGAATGGCTTCTCTCCTGTGTGAATTCTCTGATGGATGGTGAAACTTGAGTAGTGACGGAAATGTTTTCCACATTCAGAACAAATAAATGGTTTCTCCCCTGTGTGAATTCTCTTGTGTGTTTTGAGATGTGAGTTATGAGTAAAACTAGCCCCGCATTCAGTGCACGCAAATGGTTTCTCTAGCGTGTGAATTCTCTGATGCTGAACAAGATTTGAAATCTGGTTAAACATTTTCCCACATTCCGAACACGCATACGGATTCTCTCCTGTGTGAATTCTTTGATGTGTAGTAAGTTTTGAACTAAAGCTAAAACATTTCCCACATTCAGAACACTGAAACGGTTTTTCTCCTGCATGATCTTTTTTATGTATTATGAGATCAGGTTTGCTGGTAAAACATTGACCACATTTACGACATGCATAAGTTTTGTCTTTGGAGTGAATTCTCTGATGTTTTATAAGAGTTCCTTTCTGGCAAAACGATCTGCCACATTCAGAACATTTAAATAGTTTCTCTCCTGTGTGTATTCTCTGATGTTTAAGAAGCTTTGACTTGAAAGCAAAATATTTTCCACATACACAACAAAGCCATTGATTCTTTCCTCTGTGTTCAATCTGCTGGTTAACACATTTGGGATCGTTTTTAAAGCTTGCATCCAATACAATAGAATTTTGTTTTTCTCTTTTGTAAATCTGAGGAGGTGTGAGATGTTTTACATTAGTAGAAAATGGTTTTCTATATTCAGAATATGGATATGTTTTGTTGCCTTCGTGGGTCCTCAGATGTCTCATAAGATGTGATTTCTGTTTAAATCCTTTTCCACACTCAGGACACAAAAACGGCTTCTCTCCCGTATGTATTCTCAGGTGTGTGTGAAGTTCTGATTTGTAAGAGAACTGTTTTCCACATTCATTGCAAGTCAACTTTTCTTTCCCTTTATGAACTTTTTGATGTTTCATAAGATGTAAGTTAAACTCTAAGCATTTTTCACACTTGGAGCAGTTACAAAGAGTACTTGCAGTTTGTGTTTTTTTAGATACGATCTCATTTGTACTCTTTTTACTAAGTTCACTGTACTTACACTTTTTTACAGATGGTTGCTTATAAGGTTCTGATACATTAGTAAGCAATGTGCTACACTTGTCAACAATTACATATGCCGTGTCTCTCTTGGAATGTTCTGAGAGGATAGAAGTATTACACTTTATCCGATTTCCTTCAAAAGAGGCTTTTGATTCATTTTTTGTAATTTCTGCAGAGCTCCTTGTACGCTTGCTTGACATATTTCCATTATTCTTGTCTGCCACATCATTCCTTTGGATAATGCCACTATCTTCAGTCATACAATCTGTTAAACAGAGAGAACACTCACAGTTTATTCTTATTTAAATACATCTTTATGCAATATTTAGCATTAATATGCAATGTTTAGCATTAAAGGTGCAAATGATTTTCTAGCTATAGACAGTTAAGTGACAGCCATGGGAAATAAGTTTCCATAGCTTAAAGCTTTCCCATTCCCTCTTTGCTTGCCCTGCTGATCTCTGTGTTCTGCAGATCTCTTATGATGTCAGCTCTTCACTCAGTGCCTATGGGAGAGGAAGCATCAACAGTATGAAGCCAATTGAATCCTTCTGTCTGCAAATTCACTGACATTTGGGCTTGAATGAAGAAAATAGAAATCTCCCAGTGAAGCACTGATGCCACCTAGCCCTGCAGACCATGGAGATCTGCAGGGCAAACAAAGATGGAGCAGGAGAGATTTAAGCTTTGGGAACTCTGTTCCCACAGGTGATGGGTAACTACTTGAAGGTGTAGAAGGCCCTTTACTCTGACACTTTACTGGCCCTTTAACATTTGACAGATAGACAGACTTTGAACTGTTGCAAAGTTGAATCGGACAACTAAGAGTGGTGGGAGTGCCCTTGGTTTTACCCTGAAGGGAAGAGACAAAAAGTCTATAAAATATCATTTGTTTTAGTAAAAAATGTTTTGGGAACTTAACACACAAAACAGACGTTTGGCCACAACACCATTTCTGAGGCCTAATGTCTGTTGTGCTTTTAGCCAGTAGGACATTTACTGGCTTAGACATTTTATTTTGTCTGTCGATATCCATTTTGCCCTACCGGCTTTTTTAGTGCAAACATTTGCATTGAGCCCTAAATACTGTTATAAAATAAATTTTATGTAATAAAGTGAAGTATACATTTTCAGATTTTAGTTTTGTAAAGTGTAGCACTCACCAGAGTTGGAAATGACTTCCTCATTAAACAGCTGGTAACAGCTTCCGTACGGTTCTTCCCCTCGCTCGATCTTCAACACAACTGTAGGCTTCCCATTGATAAATCCTGTGTATATGTAATTATAGTGTTACAAGTTCATATCTGCAACTCACACTGCCATGTCCATCAATTAGTACACAGCTATAAGCCTACATAACAATGTCTTCATTACTATTTTTGGAATCAACAGGGCTGTTACCCCCCCCAAAAAAAAATAAAGGTATAGTGAACACAATGAAGAAATGCATTTAAAAGGAGAAAACCTCTTAATAATACCCCCCCAAATACCTTAGTATGGCCAGAAAATCCTAATAGTCCCTATGAATTTTGCCTTTGTTCAAGAGATAATATCATCAATCAGTCTTGGACTTCATGTCTATGGAGGCAGACATGACAGTTGCTGGCAGTTTATCAAACTGAAGCTAGCAGAATGCATGAGCCTACTAAAACCTTTAAGGACCAGACACATGTGAAACAGTGCACTGCACATTCCTCTGGTTTTAAAGGGTTAAGATTACCACGTGCACTGAGCAAAGCTAGAGGTCCTGTGGTCCTGCTAGCAACTGTCATGTCCGCCTCCATGTATATGACATCCAGGAGTAATATTCACATGGGTCATAGTGATTTTCTGGCCATGGTAAGGGTAGTGATAGTTTAGTATTAGGATGTGTTTTCCTAAAGGTTAAGCTGCTAAGCACTCAGGAACCCTAAAAACAACAGTGTTAAGCCAATTACTTACCTTGCAGATCATCCCATCCATCTTAATATTCTTGACAGGCTGAGCTGTGTCAGCACTTACTTGCTGTACTATTTGACCCAACAATACAGACAGTCTAAGCAGGGACAAACTTCCACTCTGCTTCACCCTATATTACAACTGCTCTTCCACAAAGGAAAAAAAATGATTGGTGCATGCTTCATTGTAATACAGGATTTGAACCGAAAGGACATGTGTCTCAACCCAGACTCAATATTCTCTTCTCAAAGAGAAGAGGAAGTGGGCACAGACATCACCCGTTCTCTCAAAAACATGCATAGGAATTGGGTGATCAGCAAAATAAGTACTTGAATTTACTGAGGTAGCTAGCTCAGGGCAGTATGCCCTTTAGTTTATATGTATACTGTCCTTTTAAAGAGAAAGTATAATGCAATATGAGAAATGTATATTCTGTAGGTCTTTGGCTGCTGAGCTAAACAAGGGTATTCCCTACTGCTGGGAGCATTTGACTCAAAAATTATTACAGCTCTTATTGTTACTTCCAAGGACTGAGGACATAAGTGTACACAGATCACCCGACACAAAATATTTTGAATGTAAGCAAAGAGGGATGTGGTCATGGGTGTTCACACTGGGGACAAGAGGTGGAACTTGCCCCCCCTGCATTTTCCCAAGGCAGGTTTAACCAGGGGCAGGAAATTCAGTGCCCCGTAAACACAGGTTTGCCTATGAGGCTCCTTCTGTTCTGAGCTGCACTCTCTCATTCATGTAGCAGGGGAACTCATATGTACTTCCTGCTTTGCAGACATAAATGTAATATGTACTGTAGGCTGTAGAGTGATAGTCTGTGGAAGCTATACTCTGTACAGCTGGTCATTATTCTCTTTGCCATCTCTAAGGAGCTTTGTTGTCTGTCCTTTAGACCTTCTTACACTGGAGCTCAAAATGTGAGGGAGTAAGAGGCACAGACAGCAATGCTGCTCAGAGACCCGGTGATGGAAGAGAGAATAATGGTCAGCTGTACAAATACCGTTTCTTATTGTCTGTAGTTTTTACAAACACTTAAGTACAAGTATGTCATACAAAAAGGGGAAAAAAAAGGGTCGGGTTGTGGTCTGTGCAGTTTTGCGATCTGGTACCCCCATGGTAAGTCAACTCATACGAACCCAGCCTTGGGACAGAAATGCAAATGACCAGCCCTAGAAATTATAATTTTGTGTGTTCTATAAAAGACTAGTTTTAAAGCCCGTGTACACGGGCCAACACTGGCGGCGCTGTAGTCATGTACAGTACTGACTCCCCACGCCACTCCTGATAAGGAGCGGGGCTCCCGAATTTAGTCCGTAGTCCTCTCTGTGCACCTGAAGGTGCAGAGAGGACTACTGTCTGAATTTGGAGTGCCCTGCTCCGTATCAGCCACGGCGCGGGCAGTCAGTCTTGCGCATGACTGCAGCGCATGCAGCCGTCTCTACTGCACATGACGGCTTCTGACAAACTTCCTTAGCGAATTATAATATAGGATATATCATTAAAAGGTTACAGTGTTTTATTTCTCATTGTGTGCATGTTTTGCTGAATAAACAAGGTTACCTCCGTCCAGGTCCGGCCCAAGACATTGTGCTGCCTGGGTCCAAGTATGAAATGCTGCCCCCCCCTACCAAAACCACGCCCACTAAAACATGCCACATCCATAACTATATTAACCCCTCTCCTGCCCCGAAAACCACACAGAACTGAAATGTTTTGCAACCGAATAATACCTTCATATTACACTTATTATGTAATTCTGGGTCACTTTGTAAGCAGAGACATTCAGGTGAAAAGGCATTATGTTGAATGGACTAAACAGAAAGGGGAAAATGGGGAGAAAGGCAAGGGGGAGATGGAAAAGTGATGAAGAAAGATAAAGGGGCAAGAGGGAGAAAGAATTAAGAATGGAATAAAGAGAAAAAAAGAAAGGGGGGGTCTCTTTCTCCCCCTCTTGATCCCAGCTCTGGCATCTTTCTCCCCATATTGCCTCTTTCTCCCATTATTGCCCCCTTGATCTTCCTATTCCATCTTTATCTCTCTCTTGCTTCTTTTTCCCCTCTTGTCTCCTGATCCCACCTTTTGCCTCTTGTGTTGCCCTCTTGATCCCTCCTTTTGCCTCTTGTATTGCCCTCTTGATCCCCCCTTTTGCCTCTTGTATCTCCCTCTTGATCCCCCCTTTTGCCTCTTGTGTTGCCCTCTTTATCCCCCTTTTGCATCTTGATCCCCCTTTTTCTTCTTGTGTCTCCCTCTTGATCCCCCCTTTTGCCTCTTGTATCTCCCTCTTGATCCCCCCTTTTGCCTCATGTGTCTCCCTCTTGATCGCCCCTTTTGCCTCTTTCTCCCCCTTGACTCTGGATCCCCCCATTTTGCCTCACCCCCATTTTTCCTCTTGACTCTCCCCCTCACCTCTTGATCCCCCATTATGCCTCATGACTCCTCCTCACCTCTTGACCCCCTCCTTTTTGCTTCTCTCTCCCCCTCACCTCTTGATCCCCAATTTTTGCCTCTCTCCCCCTCACCTCCTGATCCCCCTTTTGCCTCACCTCCTGATCCCCCTTTTGCCTCACCTCCTGATCCCCCTTTTGCCTTTCTCCCCCTCACCTCTTGATCTCCCCTTTTGCCTCTTTCACCCCTCACCTCTTGATCCCCCATTTTGCCTCATTTTCCCCCTTGCCTGTTTACTTTACGAGTCCAGAGCCGTGCTGGTGCAGTGAAATGAACTCCTGTGTCCTCTGTTCTCCCTAACACTGCTCAGCCACCTCTGAAGACAGCCACTGCCAGCCGGGACAGGACCATGTGACACACGCGACTAGCCTGCAATGCGGTGCATGCAGGGTGATTCTTCATCTATCTGGGTGCTACTTTCAAACTTGTTCTGATTCAGAACAAGTTTGAAAGTAGAGCCCAGAAAGATGAAGAATACAACCAGCATGCTCCACATCTTCGTCGCTGTGTGTGTCACACGATCCCGGTTCATATGTTATCTGCTATGACCAAAATTTTCTAGGCTCTCCCCGCTACTCCACTGAATTAACCAGCAAGTGGTGAGCAGGGGGGACACATGGGGGGCCAGGCATTCTGGTGGGGGGAGGGGGCTTGTATCCCCCGCACCGGGAACACAGCACTGACAAGCTGCCATTTTTCTTGTCTCCATATCAGTTTCTTCTGCACAGGGCTGGGCTGGCACACGAAATAACATGCCTGGGGCGCCCCTGTCAGAGTGCTCAATTTTATTTATTTTTTTAAACAAACTCTAATTTGTTGTCTATTCACATCAATGTAGTGCTACAGTCAGGGTATTTTCTGCTCTAAGAGGTTGAGGTAAAATGTCTTTACCTAGTGATGTAAGCATCCGGTAATTCTCTATCATCACATCCTTGTAAAGCTCCTTTTGTTCTTCTTTTAAACAGTTCCATTCCTCTTTGGAGAAATAAATTGCAATTTCATCAAAAACAAATTGATCCTAACACAGAAAGAAAATATATTATTTATACAGCACCAAAGTAGTCTGTAAATAGGGGTGTAATAAATATATATGTCATGGGCCAGATTACATTGTAGTTGAGAGGGGTTATCACTGGTTTTATCGGACAGATTCCTATTGAAATCTATGGGGAAGTATGTACATAAAACCACTGATAAATGTATCCCCTGCATTGGAATCCAGGCCATTGTTACAAAGATAACAGAACAAACTAACATTTGAAAGGATGAGCTAATAAGGTAAATGGGTCAAAAGTACAAATATTAAAAGGAGCTTCAATAATATAAAATTGAAGACTTCCACAGAGAGGTATCCAAAAACTACTTTTTTATTTGTACATCAAAAAGCCAATGCAGCTGTCAGTGCAAAGGCAAGGGGTGGGCAGTCTGTTTCCAGCTGTTGTTGGACTAGAAGTCCCATCATCCTCAGCCAGCCAACTGCCAACTGATAATGATGGTCACTGAAGTCAAACAACCCGTGGCATAGACAGAGAAATGGATTATCAGTATTGGATGCTAAAGTTTTGTCTCTCGGTGATGTGATAGTGAACTGGAAACCCCATCTTGGTTTGTTCTTGATATTAGTGATGGATTTTGTGTAGGACTCTACTGTGGAAAGCACAGAGCTGCAGAACAAGCCAGAGGTATGCAGAGCTGGCTCTCAATTACTGCTAACAGTGCATGTACTTAATCCATTGGGGACCAAAGGGGGAAGAGTGTTAAAAGAGGTCCCCATTGATCCCCCCCTGAAACAGACAACTACATTGCACTGTTAGTTTCCTGTAGTGAATGATGCAGATCCCCATAGGCCCTCTGTATTGGACTTGACACCAAACACAGCTGGTACACACAACCCAGGAGTTTGTTGGTGAGAGCCACAGACTTCTAGGTTGCGTTCCGAGTAAGGGCATCATTTAACTGATACCATGAACAACTGACAGGAGCCATTCCGTGGCCACACAGTGCAGCCCAGGACATTTTACTATGTCTGCCACCCTAGGCGCAGATTGTAAAATGTGATAATTGTCTTTTAAAGACAGAAAGATCTGATACAAACCATAACATTTATAAACTGATTAACGGATACCTATCAGGTAGCCCCATTCATTCACAAATATTTTATAATGGGTACTGTTAGCAAGGGGGTAGGGGCATAACAAATAGTGATTCTGTAAATCAGGGATGGACAAAAATACATAAACATTTTTAGGAATCAACAACATTGTTTATGAACCAGCTGGGATATTTAGGAGTGGATACATATACACTTGCGTATAAAACAGCAGCCAACAGAGACAGTTTATGTGCAGGAGACTGGTAGAGTAAAAGTGATAACTTTATTGGCTAAGTAGCATTAAAATGAAAACATTTAACACAACTTAGGTCTCTTCTTCAGGCATATTTAGAATGAAGGCTGAATACAAAATACATGACAGGTTATACATTCATGCAACAATGGTACAAGATTTATAGCCCTTATGATGTGTGAAGGGTTTCACTAAATTTAGTGTTAAGAGTTTGTATATAGAATGTATGGGTTTACTCTCTGAGCGCCAAAGGGGTGTGCAACTCATCGCTTTCCAATGCATAGCACATCCTTCTGTCATCCAGATATGTTTATTGTGTGGAATAATGTGACATGAATTCCTTATCACGGTTCAGGCCACAGTAAAACTCCTTTCGCCACTACAACAGTGGTTGTTTGTATTCCAGGTGAGTTTTTCTGGTTACACTAATGGCTCTATACAACCAGTCCTTGGCTGGTTGAAGATAATGGAAACTGTAGTCTCCAACGGTTGGAGTGCCAAATGCAGTCAACCCGTGTTACATTATCTGTACTTTCAGGCATACTTGCCATTGCTGACTCTTGTCATCAATGAGATGCTCATACACTGCCATACATTTAACCCCATGAATGCTAGCAACATCTCCAATGTGTTGAGTTGGAGACATCACTTGAATTCAAGGGGCCAAAATGAAATATCTGCATGTTATGTGTTTAAAGTAATAAATAATAACAGAAGCATAATAATCACTGCTCTTAAATGTACATACCATGAGTATTTTGTAGAATGGGAGGGAAGATGTGAAAGAGAAAACTGGAGTGTAACAGGGTTTGGTATAATGCAATCAACCATCTTCCTACCTGCCAGTCTGAGAAATGGTGGCAGTCCCGCCATTCAGATGACAACATGGCATCAGACACGTGCTCCAGTTCATCAAACAGCCTACAGTACACAATGAGGCAAAAATATATATTAAAGCTGCACTAAGAGCAAGGCAGGAGGAACATATCAACAATATCCCTGAACAGATGCTGCATGTGTGATTGCTGCCTTGTAATCTATAGGATGGGAAGTACTGATCAGACTGTACCATGTAATAACTGGGGTTATACACACAGGTATTTTACAGTTTGGGGCTTATGCATAAAGACAAATTGAGGCAATTCTGCGATAACCCAAATACACAATAGGGACCATGTGTACTAGCTAATAAGGCAAAAATATTTTGTTAAAAAAATCTCAGGAGGACCACAACTGGCCGCATGCTGGACACCCATGTCCTATAGTCTCTCCCCACTGTCTCTGTCCTGCATCTCCCACTGTGTTTTATCAGTTTATGTCCCCCCTTTTACCTCCGTCCCTGCTCCCTTCCACTGTAAATATCGCTTCTATTATATGCAGCCAATTACTGTTGATTTACAGTTTTGATCACAATTAGCCAGCCAATAGTCAGCTAGCCTGTCACCTTTTGATGTTTAGTTAATGCTAAGGAGATGTAAAATCTTCCTAAGTGTTGTGATAGCCATTTGTTTGTAATACAAATAGTTTTTGAGAAATTAACCGATATTTGCTGGTGGCACAGTCTGGCATGCTATGCTAATTAGTTTATGTGTTGGGCCAATACTACCACACACTGTGTTATGAATTAATCTAGGCAGAACCCACACACTGGGACATTTCTAATAGCACAGCGAGGGCCTGGAACAGAGATAATTGGCATAAAGTGCCAGATTGTGTAACCAAAATATAAAGGTTAATTTCCCGAAAATTATTTTACAAAAGAAGAAAAAAAAAAAAGACTAGAACATAGACAGATTTTACTTCTCTGTAAAACAAACTAAATTTGTATTAGGGTGACATGTTCAATTCAAACCACAGGTTGCTGCTTACCCCTGCCCTCCCTCTTGTTTATGATGGTTAAACCACAGTTCACTCACTTTGACCAAGCCACAGTAAGCGTCTGTACTCTGACACATAACCACAGGGGGTACAGACCATTTGTGACAGGGCCTGGCATCAAAGGCGGCCCACTGGCCCCAGATTCCAACAGGTTCAAGTTAAGCCCGTGGCAGAATGCATCTCTGCTAGGTGGACCACAAAAAAAATGTCTGAAATATGGACCTGCGATTCCTAGCTATGTCACTATCTGCAGGATATAGCAGGATGAACCACATGCTTCAGCGAGTCCTCTGTTCTGCTGGTTACCTTGACACATGGAGTGTATGTTACAGCATGTGATGTGAAACACAAAATGTATATGCACACTCAAACTATTGAGTATACCCTTCTGTAAACCTGTTTACATAGTATTGAAATAAGCGGAACTATTATTTTGCACAGCTGTACCATATGGAGAAAAAATCCAACTGATTAACCCTTTGACTAACCATGGAATACCACCGCTTTGCATGTGTGTGCTTATCCTCCCCAAATTGCTCTAGTTTGTCTATATATATATATATATATATATATATATATATATATATATACACACACACACACACCAATATGTATTATCCTATAATATAAAAGGCCAGATGTATGTTTGTCCGATGCAGTCATGCGCAGTAGAGACTGCCCGAATATGTCCAATGCACATACTCAGTAGAGACTGCCAAAAGACACAGAATGCTGGCCGTGGAATGTGTCGATGCAGTCATGCTCAGTAGAAACTGTCCAAACGCACAGAATGCTGGCCTGTGTACATGGGCTTTTACACTAGTAGAAATATAATCTGTAAGAAATGCATGTATGTGTTACACCATGAGCTCTGTGTAATTATTACAAATGTATAACACAACTTTGACTGCAAGAGGGGTTTGCAACGTATTAACCCCCTTTAGGAACAGAGGGACATACAACATGCTGCACAGCCGGTGGTTCTCAAGGGGTTAAGTGTTATGATATATAATATGTGGATGTAGAGGATCCACCCCCCCCCCCACACACACACACACACACACCTTTAAAGAACACTAATGTCCCATAAAAATTATACTTGTAGAGGTTTAAAAAATAAGTTATTTGGCACAAATCCTCTCTCTCAAACCTTTATGGTTTGATTGATATTCGTATATAAATTTCCTCCCACCCTCACCTTCTCCTGAAATCAGCATCTAGCTGACAGTAGGACATCCTGGTCTGGGGACCAGCCGGAGAAATTGCATTATTTAAAAAGAATTACTTCATTGGAAAGGTCTACAAAGTGTGCCTGCAAGCACACTTTGTAGACCGTTCCCATGAAGTAGTTCTTTTTAAAAACGCGATTTCGGCTCTGCTGAAAAGCCTCCTCGAGTCGCACGACTCAAATCTCCTGATGTCAGGAAAAGGGAAATTCTACAAGCGAATATCTCTCAAACCACAGCGGTTTGAGAGATAGGATTTGTGCCAAATAACTTATTTTTTAAACCTCTACAAAACAAGCATATTTTTTATGGAGTATTACTGTCCCTTTAAAGGAGAGGTAATTCCTAATAATCATCATCCACTTACCTTACTATGGCCAGAAAATCCTAATTGCCTCTATTAATTTTGCCATTTTCATTTTGTTCAATGCCATCTTCAGAATCAGTCCTTCAAGCATGACATTTGCCAGAAGGAGCACAGTACACAAATCCTACCCACTAAACATATTAATTTTATTCCTTTAAGGTCCAGAGGCACACTCATCTGTCTCTTAAAAGGTTAAGTAGGCTCGTGCTTTCTTCCTACTTCTATTTCATAAAACAAAAAACTGTCAACAGCAGTCATATCTGTCTACAAGGACATTGCATACAGGGATGATTAAAGATGTACTGTCATGAACAGAGACACAATGGCAAAATGCAAAGGGGCATTAGAATTTTATGACTGTATCATAAAGCAAGATGGTATGTGTGTATTATTTTCTTATTTATATACAAAATATAACTAAGCTTACCTTGCAGACGACCAGCTAAACCTAAATAGAAGATCAAATCAAGGGGCGTAGCATTATTTGTGTGATGCAACAGGATTTCAGCCAATGCATTCTGGGACTTGTGTTTCTAGTGTCCCTTGATACAATGTTATCTGTACAAGGAAAAACTTCAATTCCCAGAATCCAATACAAGGATGAACGCTGATGACAAATTAGTAAAAGAGCAAATCACAGCAGAGCTTTGCTATCTTCCCCTTCTTCAGTTCGTAGTTGTAGTAAAATAAATAAGATAAATACTGAAGAAAACGCTGAGGGAAGTGTATTCAAAAGTGCAAAGTTATCATGTTTTTTTTCTGTCTCCTCTAATGTCATATGCATAATACACGCCGCAAGTGGAGTAATTCTAGCCGAAGCAATCGAAAAATACGTATACGATTAAGTCCTTGGATGCTGGCGTGATCTGAACTCATTCATCTCAAGAATGAAAGCGGCTAACCCCTTTAGGACCATCGGGGGTGAGCAACCAAAGCAATGCTCACCACTCTGTTTCTCAAGGGGAGGGTGTTTTTTCCACTGCTGGGAGAATTATTATTTAAAAAAAAAGTATTACTTTTTTCATTAGAAATAAATGTTATGTTGTGGTTACCAGTTCAAGGTCGTCCACCGAGTACATAATATAACAACATTTCATTTAGTTTTTCCTAAAAAAAAGTTTTATTATTTCTTTAAATCAGTTATGATATTAATTAAATAAGCTATAGTTGCTGTACCTAGGAATTGATCCACATTTGTATTCACGTATAGCCTTCATAACCTATCCAGAAGCAGAACACCACAGTCCCAAAACTGATGTCTGTGGTTGCATACCCTCTGGCACAGAGCCGGATTTATATCTCAGGAGCCTGTAGGCACAGATATCTGAAGCGCCCCCCCCCCCCCCCCGCCATCTCCACAATGCTCCAAATCTCCATATTGCCCTCACATTGCCCCCCCCAACACCTTCACATTGCACCCCATTAGCTCCACATTGCCCTCATATTGCCCCATCATCTCAACATTGCCCCATTCAACTCCATATTGCCCTCACATTGCCCCCCATCAGCTCCACATTGACCCCATCAGCTCCATTGACCCCATCAGCTCCACATTGCCCTCATATTGCCAGATCATCTTAACATTGCCTTCACATTGCCCCCCATCAGCTCCACATTGACCCCATCATCTCCACATTGCCCTCACAATGCCCCCCTTCGGCTCCACCTTGCCCCCACCATCTCCATGTTGTCCTCACATTGCCTCCCTCCCATTGTTTGTTTCCTACCTCCCTAGCAGATCTGTTGTCTGTGCCTCCTTTGGCACAGTCCTGTAGTTACTGAAGCTCCCGCGCGGTCTCCTATTCAGGAATGCAGAGCGCTGGGAGATGATGTCATCTCCCAGCGCTCTGCATTCCTACAGAACCGACGAGGGAGCTCAGCGCTTACAGGACTGTGCCAAAGGAGGCACAGACTACAGATCTGCTAGGGAGGTAGTAAATAGACAACTGGGGGGGTGCAATGTGAGGGCAGCATGGAGTGGGCGCCAGCGAGGTGGCAATTGTTTTATTTTTTTTTTAAGTGTTAAAAAAAAAATCCCATTGTCAGGCGCCCTTCGGTGGCGTGCGCCTGTAGGCAGGTGCCTACTTTGCCTTATGGCAAATCCGGCCCTGCTCTGGCATAATTTCACACAAGACAATAAGTACACTCACAGTCACTGACTCTATACACCAGTCTTTGTGTGTACTAATCTGATAAAGGCCAGACCCAATACACAGCAGTAGTATGTACACAATGGTCATAGACATAGAGAGACGTTATCACCAGAGGTTTTTCTCTTTTTCATTATACATCTGAAAAAAACCTACCCTGATATAGTAACATAGTTGATCAGGCAGAAAAAAAGGCATGCATCCATCAAATCTAGCCCATGCCAGATCACCCCTGTTGATCCAGAGGAGCGCATAAGAAAGTAAAAAAAAACAAAACATTGAAGCCATTTCCAATTAAGCTTCAAGTGGGAAAAAAAAAAATTCCTGACTCCAAATGGCAGTGAGATATTTCGGTGGATCAACATCCTATCTGCTTTGAAGCAAACCGTCATAATTCTCAATATTGTTCTTTGCTAGATAGGTATCCATTACTTTTCTGAAAGCAGTTACAGTACCTGCAAGAACTGCATCCAGAGGCAAAGAATTACTGCCCTGACTGTAAAAAAATCACTGCCTTTGCTATGTGTATGTATATATATTCATCTATATAATTAAATGTAAGATGTGAAAGGCAGCCAAAAACACACCTCTTACAAAACTAGGGTATCAGATATCTTGACCAGAGTCCTAAAGCTCTGGAGTCCTTCCTTCTTGTGTTTGATCTAGTGAAGCTTCAGTTTAACATCCAGAAGGTTGGCAGTATATATGCATTAGTAATGTGAAGCCATCATTTAGATGGCTGAAATAAGGAGAAGAGCTATACCTGTGATGTGTGTTCAAGATAATGTGTCCTTTTTTCCAGATGGTATAAAATATGTAAAGGAGCTGACTCTCCAGGCAGAATGAGCCAAATGCTAAAGCATTTAGAAAAACTGGATGGATTAGAGTATGGGATCTAAAGTATAAAGCTAAAAAGTTAAACATAATGGATTTAAGAGACAAACCCAGAGGTGGAATGCAGGCTTAACCCCTTAACATCTGGTGATGTGCCAGGACTGTCCCGCCAGACTGGACGATGAGGACCGGTGATGGTCCTAGCATATCATGGAATTCTGGGATGGCAGCGTGGCTGCCCAGATTGCATCAGGCAAAAAAAAAAGTGCAGAGGTCCTCTAGGGCCGCCCACCCCTGGACCGCATTTCCAAAATGTTATAGTTTGTCTACCTTTTCTTCATTTCTCTCATTGAAGTTGCCTTCCTCTGTATAAACAGGGGGTCATATGGCATAGGCTGAACGCATGTCTTTTTTCAGCTTCATCAACTATGTAAATGTATGAAAAATTATAGATAGTAGTTTTGTGCTTCTGGCACTCCCTACAGGATGTAAACAGATATCAACAGGGCGTAGCTTGTCTTGGAAGAGTAGTAGCTAATGATTAAAGTCATAAATGCCAGGTTTTTCAGAGCTATCTGTGTCTTTGAAAAGGTAGAATGTAAAATAGCACAATTGTTTCCTATAGCACCACCCTCTGTAAACAGTTGTGCACACCAGCCAAGGCAGTAAAAAGGCAAGTGACTCCTCATTTGATGTGTGTATGTCCAACTTGCCCCATCAGCTCCAACTTGCCTCCACATTGCCCCCATCAGCTCCAACTTACCCTCACATTGCCCCATCATCTCCACATTGCCCCATCATCTCCAGCTTGCCCCCATCAGCTCCAACTTGCTCTCACATTGCCCCCATCATCTCCACACTGCCCTCATCATCTTCACATTGCCCCCAGACATCCATTTCCTACCTCCCTTGTGGTCCAGAGGCAGGAAAAGTCTGTGCCTTCTTCTGCACAGACTGTATGCTTTTGCTTCCGCGCAGTCTTCTCTTCAATAATGCAGAGCGCTTGGAGATAATGTCATCTCCCAGTGCTCTACATTACTAAAGAGCCGACAAGGGAGCAACAGCATACAGGTCTGTGCCAAAGAAGGCACAGATCTTACTATGCGGCTGGTTACTGCTGCCACTGTGCGCAGCGTGAGCACTGTAAATAAAAATATTAAAAAAAAAAAAAAAAAATTATTTCAGTGTCAGGCGCCCCTCTGTGGGGTGTGCCTGTAGGCAAATGCCTACTCTGCCTTATGGCAAATCCGGCCCTGCTGAGAAACCATGAATATTCCTCTTAGCTAGTGTTTCAATAGCATTTGTTATGGGAAGAAGTTGTTCTCTTATCTAATTTCCTTGCTTGGCTCCACACAATAGGACACAAACAGATAACAGTGGATTGACAACACAGGTTTGTATTTCTTTTGAAGGTTTGTTTGATTTACGCATTTTGAATGTAAAGGGATACTACCACTAAAGTATACACATGAGAAAGAAAAGTACTTTTGTCACTGATGCAGTGGTGATACCTTGAATATCCAACTCTAAAATTACATTGCAATTTGTGGTCTCTTTTACAGGAAAGACGATTGTTTTTGACCCCTGCTATAGGAATGTTGTCCATGTAACTTCACTCTCCTATCTCCTGCATTCCACTGCCAATTGGGACACAGGAAGGGGTGAGTCTGATGGCCTTCCAACATGAGCACCAGACAGTTTTATTGGCTGGTGCCCACATGGATTGGCCATTCTCAGAAAGTTGCAATCAGCATCACAACCACCATCAGACCTAGTGTGTAAGGTCTACTGGTGGCCCCAAAATCCTCTGTGCACACTTTGTTTACGGTAACGTTACAGAATGCCAAAGGGAATACAGTAATGTTCCAGCATGCTGAACTTCAGTGAGATCATAAGGTCATAATCACCTGTGTGAAAGGCACAATATGCCAGCATGTTACCTTTCACCACAAGTATATTATATACACACACACAGACGGTGTATGGATATGCACTCATGCTAACGAGTATTTTGTTACCGGGTGCCACAGAGAAGTATAATATAGAAGGAAAGGCTGCATACTCACAGATTTGGAAATATATAATAAACCAATTGTTTATCGGCAAGCTGGAATTGCGACGTTTCAGTCCTCAACAGGGACCTTTATCATCATATCTGCTTAATAAAGGTCCCTGTTAGGAGTGGAGTTACCCTTTTATTTTTTAGCCTTCCTCCTCTTTGCAGAAGAAGATCCATTCTGTCTATACATAAGCCCTAAATTGATCCTTCTGGTCAGCACTACTTCATACTTAACTTTTAATGTAATCGGTTATTAAAAAAAACAGATTTTTTTTTTCTGTTCAGAGAGGAATTGTCTGGCATTTCGTGGCTGGACTGTCATTTGGACAGGACCAGTATGATATTGTAAAGTCTCTATGTGGGTCCTGCAGTCAATAGTACAGCCACAGGTAGCAGAGCTAGGATAGGGAGCCCTTCTCCAAGCTCCACAAGGTAGGAAGTAGGATCTGTGAGAGGTCTAAGCTCAGGTACAACTAGATGTAAGATGAGTGAACAGATGGCAGTCTGAAATACAGAACCTGAGTGAAGGCCGAAGAAAGCTTCAGCCAGATAGGGTCATTAGATTCTGACTACTGGGATTTCAAGATGTAGGCCTGAACTCAGACGGAGTAGTCGTAGAGTATCGACAGTCACTGCCCTCCACAACTCGTAGTAACCAGAGATGGTGGTCTTAAGTCTCCATCCAAAAATACCCTTGATAAGTCGGCAGGGAGTTGTAGTCTACAGACAATCCACACCCTTGACTAGTCGCTAAACCTGATGCAGCCATCGGAGTTTACTGATAGCAATGCCCTTGGTTTAGTCTGTAGGCCTAAGACGGGAAATTTGGAAGAGCTGAAGGCTGAGTCCTCGAATAGGTGGAAAGACTCTGGTTGGCGAAGGCTGGAAGGTAACTAGTTGAGTTTCAGGAGCTGGAAGGGGAGAGGTTAATAGTCGGAGGCGGAGAGTCGTCAGAAGCCAGCCGAGGTTGGAACTGGTCAGGAGGAAGAGGCACCAAGGGGTTCAGGTTTGGAGTTAGAGAGAATTCTGGGTTGTATCCAGAGGTTGAAGACAAATTAGAATCAGAAGCCAGGAATCAAGGTCAGGAAATGCTAAGGTTGGTTCACATAATGTCAGAACACACGGAAATCAGGAACTGCAACTCTCAGGTACAAGGCACGAAGATCGAGCAGTGATCTGAATGCCAGGCCAGTAGTTAAGGAAGAATCATCCAATGAGACGTGGTGAAGGAGTGGCTGGAGGTAGGGAGGTGTGACAGATAAGCTTCAGAAGATTTTCTCTTTGTATATGGCACTTATGACCTATAGGAGATTGAGCTTTAAGCACAGGACACAGTCCTAGTGAGCTCCTTGCACACTCTTGCAGCCTCATGAGCCTAATTGAGTATCAAAAGTAAGTCTGGGGTTAGCTGCTTCCCTTGTCAGAGATTAATTGTCTGGCATTTTGTGACTGGGCTGTCATTTAGGCAGGTCCATTATGATATGATTCAGAAGATTTCATCTCTATATATGGCACTTGCAAGCTAAAATTGGGAGCAGGACACAATCCTAATGAGCCCCTTGCATACCCTTTCAGGCTCATGAGCCTAGATAAGCATCAACTAAGCTCAGGAGCCTTAAATGTTGCAATCCAATCAGCATGGGATTTCTTTAATCCTGAGAATTATGGGAGAAAGGCATAGAGCTCATAAAGGTGCTGATTTGAATGTCGCTGTAACTAATGCCTTGATAAAGTACCAATGAAGCATGAAACAGTAGCTGACTTTTTTCATCTGGGAACGCTACCCACCCCTGTCAACAATATGCTGTAACTGCACGAAACTTAATAAAGTGACATTTTACCGGGTGAATGCCAACTCTTTTTTCCTTTGGTTTGTGCTTCATGATTTGAAGATATTGGTGTTGAGCAATTAGCACCTGCAGTGCTGAAGGGCTGTGTATGTATGGCTCGATAGTAAGAGCAAGTGGAGTAAGGCAGTTTATCTCTTATACTGGTAGATATTGCATCAGAACCTACATGCAACCTAAGATTTGAATGTGTAGCCAGCTTTGTCTTTTTGGAAACTTTTACTGTTTACCATATTAAACTATGGTGCAGTACTGATTAGTGAATTCCATTGTAAGATTACTTCACATTTATTCTCCAATATATGGGTAGAATGTGAACCCTTCATTGAGTCTGTAAGGACTTCCAGTTATTACTGCATGTGTAAAGAGTGTTACAAACTCAATCTTCCTACAGATGGATGTGGGAACAGCACCACCTGGTGGCAAAACACCCTGAACTCAAGCCATCAGAAAATTAGGTTATCTTTTTTATAACTCTTGAAAAAATCAGCTCCAACCATCAGGTTACCCTTGTTCTACTCTATAAGAAAACAATATATTGTACTCCTAAGTATGTTAGCTATATTAATCAAAAACAGAATATCAGATTACACAAGAACAAAATAAATATAAAAAACACCTCTAAAACAGGTATTGTGTTAAGTGGGATTGCTAAACAATTAACTCACATCATACCTATTGATAGGAGACACTAATCTTACAAAAACTGTACCAGTTTATTTCTTGGCTCCCACATTACCCTACTAAGCCTGCCAACAGGAACATTAGCCCCTTAGTATATGAAAATGTGTTTTTAAAGACACATTAAAATATCTACCATTTCATTGAAGGCATGCATTTTCTTCGGGTGATTTGACCCCTATTAGATATTTTATTAATTATAAACATATTTTTGTACCCTTTTGTTGTACCCCATCTTACCCTTCTCCAGAGATTGCTGGTGGGTACTCTGTGTTAAGGAAACTGCTCCTTTATCGACCCCCACTAACTCTTTTAGTGCTTAAGGGGTGTACAGTGCTTTGCTCAGCAATGTGTTGGAGATGCACACCCTTGTGACAATTAAAAGTGTAAAAACAATATCTTCCCTTTTATCACTGCTGCACGATTCACTGAGCCAACTATCTGCAAAGTCTGCTTGCTTGCTCCTCGTATGTTTTGCGTGCAGAGCTGCTGTTTGACGACCACTTATCACAGCCAGCTTCCAGTTCTTGCTGGGAAAGCAAATGGTACAACCAGGTGTAAACAAGACATGGGAAGTGGGAAATCAGTCTCGGGAAGCTCCACTAAAAGGTGGACATCAGTTATTTTATTGGGGTAGAAAGGAAGCTGTTAACTGGTATTTCATAAGAAACCCTTTGAACACCAGAAAATCAACAAGCACTTTTGACTCTTTATCTGGCTGTATGTCCAGAAAAAAAAGTTGAGGCATTCTGGGGCAAACCACCTGCTCAACAGGGGAGAACTAAACATTCACAATGATTTCAAGCAGACCTTTCACCTTCTATAAAGTCGCTCTCCAATAATTAAGCATATAGCAACTAGCTTCATAAAAGTTCTATTAGCTCTCAGAAGTACCTAATTTTGAAGTAATCCTTAATTTTTGGAGACTGACGACCAGGTTAGTGCAGTCTGTGCGCCTACGCCGTAAGTCCCTTCTGGTGCCTTGTGGCACAGTGCAATGCCTCCTGGAGGAGACCGGGACTGACAGCACAGGTGCGCAGATGTCTCTAAGACACAGTGTTTGCGCTGATGCCTGGCTTCCAATCTCCGAAGATTAAGGATTACTTCAGAATTGGATACTTCTGAGAGCTAACAGAACCATTATGAAGCAGTCGCCATATGCTTAATTATTGGAGGGTGAGTTTATAGAAGGTAAAAGCTCTGCTTTAAATGGGGATCTGAACCCCATGAAGGCCAAAATATGAAAACGTTGGGGTTTATTGGAGGAGATCCTGTCAAACTAACATGAAACTGAAAAGGCACACACATGTAAACAAAAGCACAAATCTTTTTTCAATTTAAAAATATTGTCCATCAAATGTTAACAATGGCAAAGGTAGAACTTGTGTTCAGGACTTGCTCTTGTTTCTACTGCAGGACCTCTTCATTCTGTTGTGTGGACAGGTGAAGGAACCTTTCCAGGGCCTCCATCCCTACAGCCACATTATAAAAAGGCAATCAGATAATTAGCCAAACTGAACTTTGGGGGGTTGATGGTAGAGGAAGTGCAGGAGGTGGAGGAGGTGTTGGGCTTGGGGTCAACAATCCTGGGTACTGTGCCCACCGAATGACATAACTGGGATTGGATGGGCGCCTGACTTCTGGTTCCAAATGTGGTGGCGGATCTTCCTTTTTCTCAGATGATGGTAGCATTGGGCTCACAACCCATTTCTTTACCATGCTTTTTACTAAAGAGAATAAAAAAATATTAGACTAAACAAGCAAACATGAAACAACTGTATGAGAAAAAAATACGGTAGTAGTTTTTTAAAGCACTGTGTGTGTGTTTATGTGGGTGAGCACTAAATGACTCAAGCCCCAGCTTTGGGGGATTCACACCAACAACTAGATAACTCCAGAAGTGCTCCCACACCAAAGAACATCACTGGAGAAGTCAAGATCCACCTACATCAATGATCTCTCTCTCTCAGCAAAATAACTTTAATTTTCCTCCTTGATATCTACTCTCCTCGCCAAACCACATCTCTTCTCCACCTACCTGTACCTAATGCTCTGTCTTCCTTCACAGCACAAGACCTTGCAGCATACTTTGTAGACAAAATTGATGCCATCAGATATAATCTTTCTACTCAACCTCCAACACACAAAATCATCAAATTGCTGTTTGTTCTAGGTCAGTTTTCCTTGACCACCAATACCTGGACTTGTGCCAGTCCATGGCAATATCAATGCTAGTCCCTGGAATGCTTTATGTGGCCCTTTGTTTCAAAAGACATAAGTGGCTTAAACCAGGGGTAGCCATCCGTGGTCCTCAAGCACTATCAACAGTGCATGTTTTCACTATATCCCTGCTTTATCACTTGAGGCACTGAATCACCTGTGCTCCAGCTGGGATATCCTGAAAACATGGAACCCTGTGGTAGCTCTTGAAGTCCATGGTTGGCTACCCTTGAATTAGACATTAATAGCAGCCCTTGTCAGTTTAGGAAACAAGACAGCTGGATCCTGGAAAACAATGTGTTATTTGACATATAAAGACTTTTTTTTACATGTATCGTGAGCAAAATAAAAATGTCTCAGTTTGCACAACCTCCCCAGGAATGTTACAATTTATATACATAGTGTAAACAGACTAAAATAATTGAGGTTACACCAAGGAAATAGTGTTGGACAAATTAGGGTCAAAGTGATCTAAAGATGCAACAATTTTATACACTGGGTACGACAACATTTCTTACTACAGCTAAACCTACAAATTGTCTTTACATTTATTTAAAAGTGTTTTTATGCATAAACATCTGTATACATACGTGAAGTCAAGTTTTATGTGAAAATAGCAAAATATATATGTTTGCACCACTTTAATACATCTCTCCCTTAAAGCACAAAAGGAAAGAGGTGCAACCCTGGTGCAAGCAACAGCACCACAACAAACAAAATTTTACACTGATTGAAATGGGGCTTTTAACCCCTTGAATGCTACAGTGGTCTCCAACATTTACGGGAATTTTCATTTGTCTGCTAGGAAGTAGTTAATCTGCTCCAGAACGGAACCTCTTTCACTTCCTGAAATCAATCCTTAGTTCCCAGTGTTTGCCTGCAATCTAATAACTAACCAACACAAAGTAAAATGACTGAAGGGGGACTTAGAAGCCACTTTCTCAAAAGTATTCAGAACTTACCAGTACTGGTAATCCTAAGAATCTCCTTCCCCTTTGATTGCTGGTGGGCCCTCACATTTGGTTCTTTTGCTTGCCAAATTTTTGATGCAGTTGTAGGCTACCATACACATACTATACAGGGATAAAGAGGACAAAGAGAATCAGGGTAAAAGATAAATCTAATGACAAATAACATAGGGCATAAGTATCCGGACAAACATGGAGATTATAGAGAGACATACATATAATCTCCCAGTTTGAGTGCCAGAGAGGTATCCAATGCATTACATACCTCTCTGGCACTGAAAGGGTTAAACACACTTTTGAGCAATATATATATATATATATATATATATATTATATATCCCCTATATAATAATTTGCTAATGTATGTTTGTCAGAAGCTGTCATGCACAGTACAGACTGCCCGCGCCGCTGCTGATAACGGAGTGGGGCGCTCCAAATTCAGACCGTAGTCCACTCTCTGCGCACCGAAGGTGCGGGCAGTCTCTGCTGTGCATGACTGCACTGTGGCCCGTGTACACGGGCTGTTCAACTAATATATATATAAAACACCTTAATACCTTTTGAATGCAAAATCTCCCAACAGAGGGAATAACCCTGTTTTATTAAGCAAAAAGTGTCTATGACTTTTTGTTCCCCATAATATATGTTTTACAAATAAAAACTGTGACAAGTTTCGCTCCTATGTTCCACTATAGAGAGAAAATCACCATATCCGTAACAGACTGGTACCATCCACTGACAGTAGAACTCTGAAATATCAGGCAAATTCTCTCTGTATCAGGGAAACAGCAAAATCACAGATGTACGGTTCAGCCTATGTGGGTGATGATAATTCACTAGACATATGGAGGGCAAAGGCCCACGCCTGGGATGCCCTTCCAACTTAAGGAGACCTTAATAAAAAAAAAAAAAAAGCCTGCGATGAGCACCCACCAATAACAAACAAAATAAAGTGGCTCAGTGGTGCTTCAAGTCACCACACCAACGAGGCCCACATAGGCTGAAATGTACATCTGTAGTTGTGCTGTTTCTCTTGTGAGGAGAGGATTTTTCTGACATTTTACAGCTGGACTGTCTGTGGATGGGACCAGTCTGATATTGTTATGGAAATGGGATATAGCACAAATTGGATATCCTCCATACATCCATATATAAAAATACAAAATGTGGGGATAAAGATAACCGGAACACCCTATTCCTAAATACAGGAATGTGTGTTACGGGTGACCCCAAAAAATGCTATAATGTGCAGGTTCCAATCTTCAGCACATTAAAGTTAAATTCTCTTGATGAAATTGGTGTCTTGTTCTTTTGCCTATAAACCTGTGAAGTTAGTCATAATTTCCCTTTAAGAGCCAGACTTTTATTATTATTTAAATGTATGAGTTTGTTTTATGGTGTTGCTTCCTTTTTAACCCCTTGAAGTTCCTTATGCCAATTATAAATTGCACTAACTTTCTGATTCCCCCAGCCTTTATGCAGGAGACCCAGATAGCTCATGACAGCCAGGTTTCTTGCAAGTGCAGAGAGCTGCCGATGGTCTCTCTCCATTTTTTTTTTTTTAAACCAACCATTTGCAATAAAGAGGAAAGCATTAGGTAACTGCATGGAAAAGCTGTCAGCTGTGACAGGTCCATCTATTCCCCCCCTGCCCCCCCCCAGTCACAGAGTGCACAATGGTTTTCCGCTGAGATATCTCTCCTGGAAACTAGATGAATCCATTCTCGGTAGATAGAAGGGGAGCATACTGTCATTTTCAGCATGGCCCCCTTGTAGGTTACGTTCATGGGCGCATCCTGTCACAGTTGACAATTCCCATCCATTAAACTCATTAACTGTGGGTGACGTGTCAGGACTGTGACATGAATCTATCCTTTAAGGTCAAAGCTTAATGATCGCAGAGTGCCTCAAGGTGCGTTGCGATCATGCAGGAGAGGCTGTAACTGACTGCTCCGGAACCAGAGCAGTCAGTTTCAGCCTTTCTCCATATATGATCTCAGATACAGCAATCACATGTGTCGTTGGAGCCAATGACAAAGGGAATGTAAGTAAACATTGCCTTTATCACTGTTCTCTACCTCTCTCTTCCTCACTGTGATCCTGAGGAAGAGAGAAGCAGAGAACCCAGCTCCCAAAAGGGAAAATAGCCAAAGAAGCACTTTTATTTGAAATTATGGTGCTGAGGGCAGGACTACGGGTAGACCAGGGTTGTTCACTTCATAATCTATTGCCACCTCTTTGTATTAATGTATAAATGATTTAGAGCAAGACCAAAATATTTTATTCACACATTCTACTTCATAAACACACATACTAAGGTTTAACCCATCATTAACATGAGGTTTGGTGTGTTAGTTTTATTTTTTAAATTTTTGTAATATTATTATAAAATTAATGGAGGGTTATCCATATAAATGTGGTATCAAAAGAAAGCCCTCCTTATGCTTAAATATGGTATGTAATTTGTGTGGGTGTGCTAAATGAACTAGATGAAAATATGGTTGAACAAAGGCATGCTAAGAAGGCCAAAATTGCTCATCCTCTAGTGTTGAAAAGCCCTCGTCACTAAGGGGTTAAATGACAAGTCCCTGAATGCCAGTGGTGTTGCAAATGCATTGTGTAGTAATGTGTTGAAGACCCCCTAAAACACTAAAGGGCCCCCCCATAACAATCAATGCAAATGTGCATTTGCCTCAGAATAGCTCCAGTTCTTGTTAGCACATCAGTCTCATTCAATGCAATGCTTTGGAGCCCCTTCTAGCATCCATTGGTTTAAATAATCAGTGAATGCTACTTTCTGTTAAATCAGTAGTTATACCTGGGCAGAATGAATTCTATCCTCATGAAGGGGACCTTGGTTGTGCCAAAACACTGATAACATTGATAACGCAAGTCACTCTGTAACCCTTTGAGAACCAGGGGGCTTTGCAATGCACTCCACACCCTTCTGGTTCTCAAGGGAACAGTGACTTAACCGTTTGCATGCTGGAGGTATCCAATGCATTGAATTGCAATGTGCTGCATACATAACTGACACCCAAAGGGTTCAACTCGCCTGTATGCTCTATTAACCATTTTTTAGTTAGGAAAAAGGTATGTGTGTTAGATGTATATATAATATTAATTAATGAAGTAAACCCTCATAATAATAACCCCTCCCTTATTTAACTCTGACCAGGAAATCCCAATGGCCCCAATCACTTTTATCCTTGTGCCTTTGTTCAAGAAATAACATCTTCAATCAGTCTGGGCGGTCAGGTTCATGGAGGCGGACATGATAAATGCTGGCAGTTTTTTTTTTTTTTTAACTGAAGCAGACAGATTGCATGAACCTGCTTAACTCTTTAAGGAACAGATGGGTGTACAACTCATATGTGAAGCAGTGTGTTGTACACCCCTCTGGTTCTTAAAGGGTTAAGTTTACCATGTGCAGTGGGCAAAGTTTACGTACTGTAGTCCTGTTGGCAACTGCCATGTCCGCATCCATGGACAAGACAACCTGATGGTATTACTTGAATCAAAGCAACATTTCAGAGGGGACATTAGGATATTCTGACCATAATAAAGTAAGTAGGGGTATTATTAATAAAAGTTGTTACTTCCCCTTTTAGGCAAGCCACACAGTCAAATTACCCCCCCCCAACTTACTGACACTTAACCCTTTCAGTGCTGGGGGGCAACGCACCAAGTATCCCACAACCCCTATGACCTAGGTACATGCTCTTAAATGAAGAGCCACTTATATGTATACGTATAGTTCCCTTGCCACAGTACCACCGCAGAAATAACCGAAAAGAGAAGAGCACTTCATTACTGCAACAAATTTTACCATGTCAAGGCCAAACTCAAAATTACTTTGGTCTTGAACTATGCCCTCTTCAAGTCTGATGGTTGTTTTTTATTTTTTTACTCAATGGTTCAGCACTGTCCAATCCAGATTCCTTCTAGCTTGATGTTGATTGGGTGAGGGAGATTTTTTTTAGTTTCCAGAGATGGTACTTCAAGAGGAATGTAATGCCCTAATTCATTGACACCCATTGCATCAGTAGACTGATTATCTGCAAAAAAATTCTCATGTTTGATTTTCAATGTCTGTTCTTTGGGTGAATCGGAAGAAACTGTCCATGGTGGAGATAGGAGTCCTGTAAAATATTTTGGATCTATTTATGTACTTGAATTTTTCTTTCCATACCTAGGATTGGTTCCTATTCGGACATTTTTAACTCCTATACGGGGATCAGTTTGGTTGCTGGCATCTACACGCAGAGAGAAAGGAAAAGTCAGCGATCCTAAAGTGAGTTCAAATGTATCGGCTCAAAATCTTAGTGGAGGACCTATCTGAGACTCTTCTTTTATAGCACAATATATGCCAGGAAAGATACTTGGTAAGGCATCCTTCTTCAGAACCACTTTGCTGCCCTGGTACATGTAACAGTCTGAAGAAAAATGGTTTGAACAAAGACGATAATGATCAGTCTTTCCTTCCACAACATGTTGTGCAAATATGTCTATATCCCCAAAATCCTGCCTAGTCTGCAGAAGCCAAAGCTTTATGGGGACATTCTTTGACGATACACTTAGGCATTCTTTATTCCTGGAAGAGCAATAATAATGATTTTAATCACATTAACACAAGTGCCGTGATCTGCGGTAAAAAAAATTCCTAAGTATAACGCAGGACACAAACTCTGCCAACTGCACATCATAATCTTAGGCCTTTGATGACCAGAGTGGTGTACAATGCATTGCTCAGCAATGCACTGCACACCCTTTTGGTTCTTACAGGGTTAAAGGGATAGCAATGTTTCATAATAAAAGCAGCTCTAATTAATCATGATAGTATTTGGACCTTGGAGAGTGTTATTTCAAGTCTGTCAGAATTGTAGTTCAAGAGTAATTCAATAACAAAGTGTCCCCCTCTCGCCCCTTTTACTGATGTAACACTGTTCAGCCAGATCAGAAGGGAAGTGCCCAGGTAGATTGCAGAGAGGGACAATCTTCAATTAAGATAAGGGAAAAACCTGAAAAACTTGTCAAGGGGGCAGGGCTTTCATTGTTCTCATAGGAAGAAGATTGTCCCCTGTTATCTGTCTGGTCTATGGACTGCAATCCACATCTGAGAAGAGATGGCTTACACTAGGTAAAAGGGGCAGGAGGGGGAAACTTTGCTTGTGAATATCTCTCAAACCATAAAGATTTGAGAGATGAGACTTATATCGTTCTTCATGTTTTTTTAATGCCTACAAAATAAAATAAAGATACAATGAAGTATTACTATCCCTTTAAGCCAAGCTTAAAACAAGTTAAAAATGCAAAAACATTGACACTAGATATCCCGCTTGTGTTGCAGAGATGCCATTAGAGTAAGAGCAAGAGATGCTGAAAGTCTCTACTTCCTATGAAAAAACATAATTTCATCTAATATCTTGGGGTTTCCTTTTCACAGACAAACTTCCTTACACATGCATATGCAGGTCCCTCAAGCTTCTGCTTGAGTGCAGTGACATTTCTGTCACCACATTTATCAAAAGTAAAAGTTTAGTAACTCTGGGCCAAAACAACTGCAACATATTTATCAAAAACATTCTGTTTCCAATGAAGGTTTTCTTTTGATACATAGGGTGTACTTGGGTTGCACAAAAGCTGCTCCACATTTGTGTTGATAAATATGCCACAAGGTGCAAAACAGGGGAAGCTTGCTGCACAGTCTCCTTATACAAGCGTCCACGATATGGACCCATGTAGCCCCTTAGACTGTGCCCTAGGTAACCTGTCTCACCAAGTTCTTTGAGACCATATCACCCAAGATCCTCTGCTCTAAGGAAGCATACAACTCTGTCAATGCAAGGTATATATCCATTTAGAAAAATATAGCTCTGAGCAAATCTACAGTCAAACACATCCATGTATACTTACAAAAGGCCTGTCCTAAATTTAATGTAAGATGGCTATACTAAATGAGTACAAACTTGGACTCTGCTCCACTTAGAAGTGTACAGAGCATGAAAATTAATCGAACACTCCTTTCTAGCTAACTTGCAAACACTTCAAAAACATTTGCAGGGACACTTTTCTCCAACACAGTTACTTACTTTGCAGTGTGTCAAAAATGGACCATAATAGTATGTAGTATAAGTCCAGCAAAAATACTCTCACAATATTCTTAACCCTTTCAGTGCCAGTGGGGTGCACAATGCAGTGCTTTGCAATGTGCTCCATAGCCCTCTGGCATTCAAATGGTTAAACCTGCCATTCTAAGAATAGTATTACCCACACCGATAGTCTACATGACATCATACACATAAGCAGTGTTTGCATGCGGGACACTTTACCATAGAATATGCCGTTAAAATAAAATTCTAAGAACAGGGGCAAGATCCAGGAAGCCACAACCAGGGACTGTGTCTACAAAGCAGGGACAGTTGTCAAGTATGTGATAGGTTTGTTAACCCTTTGAGTTGCATAGGGGTACCGTACCCCTCTGGCACTCAAAGGGTGCCAGAAAAGCACCTGGAAAAAAAAACATAATAATACAAATATTAGAACACTATCCTACCATGCACGTTTCCATTAATACCTTACCTATGTCAGTGCACACCAGCTTGCCACTCTCTTCATCTACAGGCAATGTCTGCGGCAGGTTGGACACTGTTATTGGAGGGTAGCGATAGGTGAAACAAATATCGTTATAAATACAATCTGTTACCCCTTCCCTTTGAGTGCCAGGTCATCCATCACAATGCATTGGATATCCGTCTGGCAATCAAAGAGTTAATTGCAATTACATTTTCTCCATTGTGGTAGAATGTTGACCTTGAGATGAGTTTATATTTTGACTCGTATGGTTCAACGTTATAGACCGAAGTCAGGGGTACAGGAGTAAGCCAATTGTCCGTTCCCTGCTGCAGCATCATCACGTTAGCTTCAGCCTGCAATCTTCCGTGCTTTCTGCCTCGTCCTGTTATCCACAGCAGTTTGCCAATCTTTCATGTTTTGCGCATCGTATGATTTGCGACAGAGCGTACAGGTTCCTATTAAAGGAGCATCAACACTAAAAATATACTTATGTTGGATGCACTTACGGCACTCAAAACGGAAAGGGACACTAGCACATAACCATATACTGATCTTATATCCATGTACTTCAAATTTGTCCTTGTTTTTGAATAACTAAAATCTTGTTTTATGCTCAGAGGAAGACTTTTTTCCAGGGCTCCCACTGATTGATTGGCCAGGATCATCTCATACCTCCCAACATTTCAAATTGCCAAAGTGGGGCACTTGTATTTTATGGGGTGTTGCTAGGGGCCTGACTGGTGGGTGGAGCATTCCCAATAATTTTTAGGCTATTTCATGACCTACTGACACCTCCTTGTGTAAACTAATAAATGACTTATAACAAGACCAATGCATTTTATTTACACAGACTAATTTCTAAACACATGTACTGATGTCTAAACAAGCAATAATGTGAGTTTTATTGCTGTAGAGCAATGTGATACACTTTTCTACACACCACACAATATGATCACCTAAAAAGAGGGACATCAGGGTGGGAAAGAGGGATTTGGGATTAAAAAAGGGGCTGTCCCTCCTAAAGAGGGACACTTGGGAGGTATGTTATCTACATAGCTAGGAACATTCAAAATGAGCTTACCCTGAGATCTGTAAAATATTAACCCTTAACGTTTCCCATAATGTAGATTTTGTGCAATATGTAACTTCTTTCTCTAACTGGTCTCAAGTGTCCCTCTTTTGGAGGGACAGTCCCTCTTTGAGATCCATATACCTCTGTCTCTCTTTCCTACCCTGGTGTCCCTATTTTTAGGAGATCAGACTGTATGGTGTGTATTTAAGTGCATCATATTGCGCCACATAAATAAAACAATCCTTTGAGTGCCAGAGGGTACACAATGCATTGCGTACCCACTGGCACTCAGTGGGTTAATGTTTGTTTAAACTTAAGCATATGTCTTTATAAATTAGTCTGTATAAATAAAATGTTTTGGTTTTATTCTAAATCATTTATTCGGTTAAACAAAGAAGTGTCAGCAGGTCATGGAATAACCTCAAACTCTTGGAAATGCCACGTCCACCAGCCACGCCCTAAGAAATATCGCCTACACCAAAAGTGTCCCTCTTAGGCTATTTGAAATGTTGGGAGGTATGTAGTCTCTCTCTTTGAGACCCAAATCCTTCCATCCCTCTTTCCCACACTGGTTTCCCTGTTTTTAGGAGATCAGACTGTGTGGTGCGTATATAAGTGTATCACATTGCTCCACAGCAATAAAACTCACATAAATGTTTGTTTACGTTGCTGTATATGTGTTTATACATTAATCTATGTAAATAAAATACTTTGGTCTTGTTCTAGATCATTTACTCAGTTACACAAGAGGTGTCAATAGATCATGAAATAACCTAAAAATTCTGGCTTATACCCTGCCCACCAGTCATACAATCAGCAACACCTCCTAAAAAAAAAAAGTGTCCCTCTTTGCCATTTGAAATTTTGGTAGATATGCCCAAGGGTGCTCCAGTCTGTCTGCAATGAACCTTTAAGATGCTCCAACTTTGCTGTCTCACTGCCTAAACACAAACCTTTCACCCAAGACCCTGAGATTTGGGTCAAAACTCAGAGTCTCAGTGTTAAACCTGAAGAGTTCCAAGATATCATTATCTTTATACCTCAGAATGCTCAGGGTTTGACCCTGACATGCAGGATCAATGGCCAAATTCACAGGGTGAGAAAATCTAGTGTTTCATACTATATGTAGGTATCTTCCAAAATCCTTCAAAGATGATGGAAAGTATCTACATTTTTCAAAATCACCTGAAATAGCCTTCTGAGTTTAAATTAACTCTGAGAAAAAAGTGTGAGTAGATGTCAAACAGTAAGTGTCACCCACTTAATTGTTAGTATAGCAGTAATCACTGAAATACTGTTATAATGTTTATTAAAGGGATGGTGATATATATTTTTTGATAGCTGTTAGTTTTTTTTTTCTGCTTTTGACATATGGATTTTTTGATATACATTCTTTAAAGTGGTTATTTCACGATAAAGGAGGTTTATTTTCAGTCGGGCATCATTTACTGTGCGACTGTTACAGATTCCACTGTGGGTTAATAGTTTACTTCCCCATTGGACTGTTCGATCGTATAGTGTGGGTATGCCTTTATACTCAACTCCTGCTCTCTAGACCTTCATATCGTGAGATACCTTGGCACTATATATGTTTTTTTGTATATTCACGGGTTAGGTCATCTATACCTCTCCCGTGGTTATTATATTGTATTCACATTATACTGTGTTGATTTACGGATTAGGTTATCTATACCTTTTTCCGTTTTTCAAATTTTTTGTATATTGATATTTCACGAGGAAAGTTAATTTCACTTTGGTTCAAATTATACATATTCGCGGGTTTGGTTATTTGTACCTCTGTCCGCTTGTATGCATGAGTTATACACGTTAACGGTTTAGATTGTATCTTTACCGCCTTATGGTTTTATCATCACGTTTAGCACTTAGGTATTAGTTAGAATTTATTATTGGTGATATACCCCTGATTGCTGTATCTGTATTAGGAGGGTTATTGTACCATTGTTACTGATTTTATTCTGTAATTGAGAAATTCATGGGTTTATCTATGATCACACGTATTTACATCTTGTGTGACCTGTATATTCAGCTGATATTGTCAATAAATTTTGATTGTTTTTTTATTCACGTGTTTTTTCTATATTTTTTGGATACTCACGAGCGCTTGGATTCAGCAATAATTTAATGACTGATATTTATTTGAGTGGTTTGGGAGTTCAAAAAGTAATGTTTTGATCGATCAACAAGCTTTGCAGGCAAGATTTTATTTTTATTGATACTGTTTTATTAAATTGAGCATGTTTCACCAGCATGGCCAACCTGTTTTTCAATAGTTTTTTCTATCAACAGTGTTCACCATGCATAATATACCATTTTTTTCATTGATAGAGCAAGTAAGCTTTGTGCAATTGCTCAATGAAAAAGCAGTATATTCTGATAGGTTAAACTTGTGTCACTTGCATGATCTATATTTCTATTAATATAGTTTTGTTAAAAAATAATGTTTTCGTTGCTCAACTGTGCTTTACATTCACTGTCGACAATTTTTTCTTAATAACTAGTTTTTAGATTGATGAAGCTCACTGTGTTCTAATGATCTAAGACACACTTTATCAAAGTCTGCAGTGTACATCTATTAATTATCAGCTTGTGCAAAAACATCTTGTGCATGTGCAAACCCTGGAACTTTGCAACAAAATATCTCGCCAATTTTTAAACCGCAAGTAAGCAAGCAATGAGACATAAGTACCATCACTGTGTGAAATGTAGTGGATATCTATCGGTTCAGCAGATCTGGCTTTGACCCTGATAAAAGTGTTGTGACAGCATGAAGAGGTATAAGGGGAAAGGACTAATTTTTGCAGAACTGTTATTTTTCTAACAAACACATATGGACCAAATTTGCAGGTTTTATTTGGCAAGAGGTTCAAATGTTTTAGGCACTCGGAAACTGGTATTTAACAAAGAACTTTCTTATTAAACTATACCTAGCAGCTCAACCACGCTGTCGTAATATGACATTTGTCACTGCATTATTTAGTAAGTATAAACACAATGTACATAATTTCTATTGTGAAAGCATTTTATTTCAATTCTAAAGAAATGATTCACACACATTAAGTAGCATTAAATTTGCTATTTTAGACACATATGAAATAACACAAGAACAAAACAGCAAAGGTACAAAATGTACAAGATTATAAAGTGCAAAGATCACAGTGCAAATCAGAAACCTTGATATTTTTTTTTTCCACAAACATAAAAATTGCTGAGAATAGGACAAGTCATAAGAAAATACTTGTTGCATAGAAAGGATTGACTGTACCTGCTGTATAAATGCCAAGTAACTCCAGGTTCTGCCTGCTAATGGCCTTAAGCAATAAGCATAACATGAGTGACTCTGTAGCAGACCAATTGCAAAGTGTTGTTTTGTTTTTGCTTTTTTTGGGGGTGGGGTTTTGATAACAATTCCCAATAATGTAAATGGAGCTCAACTTTATAGAGGCCTCACTCACATTCAGTGGGGTAAAAGTCACTGAAAATAAATGGGAATGATTATTTCTCCCCATAACGCAAGTGGTTTGCCCCAGAATTGCCCATCCTTTGCTTTCGGCATAAGCTATTTTGGTGTTAACCCATTAAGGGTCAGGGCGGAGTCCAAGGCATTGAATACCTCCCTTTTATAGTTTGATACTAGGCCTATTTTAAGAAACCAATAAGATGACATTTTCCAGAAAGTATATGAAGTAGGTTAGGAAATACATTATTTTAAAAAGCTAAAAATGAGAATACATATACAAAAAAAGACATGAGGAATAGTTCTGGAGCAAACCAACTGCCGCACGGGGAAGAACTTCTTATTTTAATTGAGATAAATGGGGATTTTCATCCATTAAATGCAACAGGTCTCCAAAACATCGGTTTACAATGCAATGGAGGCCTCTCTAGCTTTTGTCAGTATTCACTTTGCACCAGTTTAGGTCTGTATTTAGTTTTCACCTCTATAATACACAGACTATATTTGTATGAATTAGAAGCCATAGAGAGAAAAACCCATCTATAATTCTAATGGGCCATGAAAACCTTCTCAATGTAATATGTCCCTAGTCAGTTATAGATTACAGTAGAGTTCAAATGCAAAACAAGTACATAGATACAACTGACTGCTCTATGAAGGACAAAAAAGTCCTTCTATAAAATACATTAACAGATAAATATATATATATATATATATATATATATATATATATATATATATACACACTAGTTGAACAGCCCGTTACACAGGCCACAGTGTCACAGCCACCCGGTCGCGGGGCAGTCACGCGCAATGGAGACTGCCCGCACCTTTGCTGATACAGAGCTGGACGCTCCTTCGGAGTGCCCAGCTCTGTATCAGCCGCGGCGCAGGCACTCTCTACTGCGCATGACTGCAGCACACGCAGCAGTGTCTACTGCGCATGTCGCGGCATTACACACGAATTAGCGAATTATTATGTAGGATTTTGCAAAAAAAAAACAAACAAAAAAAAAACACAAAACAGGGACTTGTGACCTAGTTTAAAATACAATTGGTAGTAGATGTGTTAACCTACTCCCAGTCATTGTCCGCATTCAGACTAATTCACATGGGCAACTGAACTGCAATAAGACCCTGTTACGGTTCTGTCGCCCAAGTTCTTTTACTCACCTACTGTGTTTCACTGTTGATATTGAAGCAGGAGGGGTATATCAGACAGCCGACTCATGTACGTGCCAGCCAATATTATTGGCTGGCACCCACTTGAGTTATCCATTCCTTGTAGGTTGTGACGAGTATTGCAAACAACAACACTCATGTAGAAGGTCTGCCAAGGGCCCAATAGGCCATCATGCAGAATTTTCTTGCTGCATCTTTACTGCATTCAAGTGTGAACACAGTAAAGATGAAGACTGTTGGACTTTGGTGAATTTACACCAGCCAAGTCACCTGGGTGAATGGCTTCATAGCCCAGCACAGAAACTTTTACAATAGTCAACACTGCATTGGTATTATGTGGAAGGGGCCTTATGTTGCAGGCCCCTATGTAAAGTAAAGATTTACCCTAAAATACAACTACAAGATGTCATGAGACAAGTCAATTTAACAGACAAAACACACAAATATATACAGTAGCAATAAAACGAAAAGTGTGATTTTTATCCCACCTAGTCACATGGCCTATGGGATTTATATACTATACCTATATTCACGATCACCTCCGCTCCTCTACCGTTCCATCACAATGGGCCATATCACAAAGAAGTGCTGATGCTTTTTCAGGAAAGAACCAGTCATACCATATGGAACAAATCAAAACTGCCATTCATTTAAATTGGGTTTTAACACCTTGATTGCCAGTGAGCTTTTCCATTGCATTGGAAAGCAATGAGCTAGAGACGAGAGGTCTCCACATCCCAGAAATTACCTTATTTCTTGGGTTTACTTTCCCTTTAATTCGATTTCTACTGTTTTGTTGCTTCCAGTGGCTGAAATCCACACATCATCCAACACTCCCTATATTCTATCTGGTTTTATGCAGGTTCCAAATAATAGGTTAACCCTTTGCGTGCAAAAGTAGTATGCAGTGCATTTTCTTTTGGGCACTCAAAACATTAGAGTAGGGTTGGGCAACATGAGGCCCTCCAGCTCTTGAGGACTACAACACCAGTCATTATGAGTATGATGGGAATTAATTATAGTAATCAACAGCTGTGGGGGGGCTCAGGCTGTCCAGTCCTAGAATAGACAGAAAGCAAACTCTTGCAAATAATTATATATTCATACATGCAGACATACATACACACACTGTACACAGTATATATTTTCTCTCTCATATAATCAGAAATATGTTCTTGCCGAGTAAAAACAAGTGTATCTCCATTGCTGAAGAATGCTTCATTCAATTGTTATTACAATCTAAACTTCTAATTTATTTATTTGAGAATGACAGTTGAAATGAGCTGTAAACTTTTTAATGGAAAAAAAAAAAAAAAAATGCATAGTATGGCTTTTCCTGTTAAGTAAAATAAGGGTACTCCCAGTGCTGGGAGATGCATATTTACAGTTATTGCAGTTTAAAGCTTTGTTTTTGTACATTAGCAGTGCCCTCTATTGGTCAAATTCCAATGAATTATTCTGCTACATTCTATTTGAGAGGGAAGTCACTAACTTCATCAAGGAGGGCAGATTTTTCCTTATATTGAAGGAAGGAAGATTGTCTCCCGTTGTTATCTGTCCGTTCACACGACCGGATTTCAGATCTGAGGGGAGGTGGCTTCCTATACTGTAAAGGGGCGGTAGTGGGACAATTATTAATATGATATCAGAGGAACTACAGCGATTTCAGCACTAGCGATGCAATAGACCAATAGCACAAACTATAAGGAAGGATCATAGCCACACAGTTATCGAAACATTACTAACCATTACTAACCGCAAAAACAGATCAAATCTGCACTTGAAGAACATTTGAATGAAGTCTCTTAGCAGGAATAACACTCTTTAACTCAGCTGGAAAAGCCTTACAATGTCAGTATTTTTCTAATAAACCTTTACTGTCTGTGTGTGCCAGTGGTTTACAACACATTTCTTTGCCGCATCAGGACACACTCTTGAAAAGCAAAAGTTTGAAAACCTAGAAGACACACACACTCACCGGTGATTTTCATATACACTGAAATAGCCTCTCCACAATTACAATTCTTTAACCCTGTAAGGACCAGAGCTGTGCAACACATTGCTTCTCTGCTCCTTGCAGGGTTAATATACCATAGTTTTGTGTGCAGAGGCACTTAATACATGATTTGTTAAATAATAATACATTATCATGTTAAATAAATTTTGTAATAAATTAATTGCGTGTCCCATTATCCTCTCTTCCCTTATGTTTGAAAATCTACCTGGGAGCCATGTTGAGAGATAAAACCAATATTGGGGCTACCGGTTCCCTTTATTTCAAATAACTAAAAATGTAAAAATTAGACTTTAGGCCTGATACAGAGAGTAAAAGTGGACTAATTCCAGGGGATGCCAACTGCACTAGAGGGGACAGTTTAATTCCCCACTTATTTATATGCTAGAGCGGTCTCATATTTTTAATCCCTCCCCCCAACTAGCACAGTTGGTTTGCTTCGGACTTGCTAAGCTTTGCTTTCTGCCAGTGTCTCTCTGTAAGTGGATTTCCAATAATTCATAATAGTGTTTGTATTGATTTAGGGGTCTATTCATCAAGTGATGTTAAGAGCAGAGTATCAGACATGCTGCTCTTCTCTACAAATGTTAACAAATAATGTTGGGCTTTTATCATCAATTGTATTTCCTTGCCTTCACTACCTGAGGCATGAACATAAGATCCAGATCTGGCAGAAATACAGCAATTCCTGCAATACTCATACATGATGCGCATACTGAGTAAGTGTTTGCATGTGTCTACCTCTATAGCCCTGCATGAGATCTGCCAGCCTGAAGATGACAGATGGGAATCAGAGATTTATCTGTTACTTGATGAATGAGCATGTGCCAGATAAGACTCTGGAGAAGGGCTGAATGGTCAACAAAATCAGAGGATTTTCTAGTGCACTGAGCCATTCACTTTCTGATAAACAGCCCCTTTGAATGCATTTTGGGGATATTTCTTTGCTTGAGCAGCTGTTAACCGGATTGCAAAATTAACAACTTGTGTATTGTGAACACACTCTTATTATTTTTTTTTCCTAAAAGCAGTATCATTGCAGTTCTACAAAAATTTACAAAATTAATCAAAGCTTCAGACTCATTATAAATGGTAAAAAGTAAAAAAAAAAAATTATTTGTTCATACATAAACAGAATCTACCGCTACTTCTATACACAAAAACTATTGCAGGAGGTAAATATGAAGTTACACACCTGAAGGTTTCAGAATGTCAGTAAACAAGATATTCCAACAGCTTTTATAGTTTAATCATGTGTAAGCGTTTACTATAGGTATATTAGTTACCATGTAATGCACACCCCTCTGATCCTTAAAAGGTTAGATCCCTTGGATTCTAGAGAGGTCTTCAAAGCATTGCCTTCGCAATGATCTGGAGAGGGCTCGAGAATCCAAGGAGTTAAAATGATCAGATCCAATTTCTTTGAGGTAGAGATTTGTTCTGCAAGAGCAGCAACTGGCACCACAAGGTACTTTCCAGACATAACCAGGAAATAAAATTTGGTTGGAAAAGATTTTCAGAAGACAGGACACAAATGTCCTAAACCCTTACTGTTCATCCATCAACACTTTTATAATAGCATTTCCATACGTTTTCTTATAAGTAAAGGTAAAAGGTTCCACTGTGGTAGCTGTAGAAAAAGCAGGAGACTGGTAGAGTAAAAGGGATACCTTTATTGGGTAACTAAGTGGCTTTAGGATGCAAGCTTTCAAGATAACTTAGGTCTCTTCTTCAGGCATATTTAGAATGAAGGATGAATACAAATTACATGCTAGGTTATACAGTCATGCAAATCCTATATAATAATTCACTAGGATGATGCAGTCACAGGCAGTCTCTACTGAGCATGATTGCATCGCGTGAGTGAAGCGACGCAAGACCTGCATCACGTGGAGCACTGAGGTACCGGCCTCTTAAACCTTTGAGTGCCAGAGGGGTACGCAACACAATGCGTTGCGTACCCCTCTGACACTCAAAGGGTTAACATTACCCGGACCTTGGCCCGTGTACACGGGCTTTTACACTAGTTCTTTTTATATTTAAGTTCCACTGGAAGCAAATTCCTTATCACCATTGTCTTGTGTAAATCATTCCCTAGGCATCTCCTGGCTCAGAGGTACAAGATTTAATTCTCTTTTGCTGCTCCAGTAAATTAGTATGTAGAAAAGATGGCCAAGTCTACAGACTGTATGGGTTAACCCTCAGAGTTCAAGCACCCAAATGGCCCCAAATACGTTTATTGTGTTGGATGATGTGAAAAAGTCCTTGTCATGCCACATTTTAGAGTGTTAAACTTGGTTTTCAATTTATACCCCCATATCTTTCCATCTCTCTGTGTCTTAAAACTTCCCATCAGTACAGATCCTGCAGATCACCTAATGCCGTCTACGTCATCATGTGTGTGAAATGTCCCAACACAGGATTATATGTAATTGAGACAGAACAAACTCAGAAAATGTATGAATTCTCATAGGTCTACTGTGACCAACAAAAAGAGACACCCCAGCGAGTCAACATTTTTGCAACACTGGTCACAGCATTAAAGGGTTTGGTTACTAAAGTATTATTAGGGATGCTGGTTTTTTTTTGTTTGTTTGTTTTAATGTAACTAGTTTTGGAGATATTCTACTTTTAAGTCAGATAGAGCTGTGCAGAAGAATCAGCGTACTGCATTATCTGACCAAACCTATTGGCAATTTTTTTTTTAGGTGATACATCCCCTTTAATGATCTCAAGGTGTCTCTACTGATGGGAAGTTTTAAGACACAGAAAGATCTGGGACTATAAATTGATGACCAAGTTGAATACCCTGAACTGTGGCCTGAACCATGGAATTTATGTCATATTATCCCACGCAATAAACATATTTTGGTCCCTTTGGGTGCCAGAGGGGTGTGCAGTGCATTGGAAGTGATGGGTTGCACACCTCTCTGGCACTCAGGGGGTTAACCCATACATTCCATAGCCTTAGTCATCTTAGGCGCCTAAATGAAAATAAATCTTGTACCACTTAGCCAGCTACAAATAGATGCCTCTACTGGAGCCTAGGGAATGATTTATACAAGACAGTGGAGATAAGGAATTTATTTCTAGTGAAATTTAAATGTAAAAACATATTGCTTTATTGTATAACCTATTATATACGTTATTCTACATATACCTGAAGAAGAGAACTAAGACGTCTTAAAAGCTTGCATCCCACAGCCATTTAGTTACCTAATAAAAGTATCACTTTTCCTCTATTAGTCTCCTGCTTATAATTAAAGGAACAGTGTCACACATTTAAGAAGATAAAACTGTATTTTCTTATTAACTACAGCCTTGGGGATTGTATCCCTGACACTCCTAAATGAGGGGCCTTCAAAATACTTTGAAAACATAATTTGTTTTTGAGATTTTCATGCTTTGATGAATTCCTCTAGGTTTAATATATTCAGCTGGTCTCCTTCTACTAAACTTCTGACATCAAAAATAGCGGAATGAAAGAAATATACTTGTGCAGCATGAGCTGAGAGAGTTGACATCATCATCATTAAAGGGGAAATTGAGAACAAAAACTTACCCTGTTTCTATAGCAATACAAGTTGTTTGTTAAACTGTGTTTTTAATCTATATTTTTATGTGAATACAAGACTTGTTAACAAAAACACACTATTTTATTATCATCCCTTAATATGCTACTATGCTTTCTTATTTTGTCTTAAGAGGCACTGCCTCTTTAAAGGAGCAGTAAACTTTTTTTATGAAAACACACATTTTATAGAGCTTTTCCTGCTGAATAAAACAAGGTCACTCACACTGCTGTCAGATGTTTTATTAAAAAATTATAGCAGTTTAAATAATCAGGAAGTGAATTTACTGTGTTTACTTCCTGATAGTTCTAACTGACAGGAAGTGACAGGCAGTTGCTATCACATTCTATGGAGAACTGTATGTCTCTGACTTTCCTCTCCATTAGAATCTAACAGGAAATCTAATTAGAATTTGACCACTAGAGGCCACTGCTAATGTAAAAAAAAAAAACATGGGTTTAAACTGTAATAACTCTCTCTGCAGTGGGAATACCCTTATTTTACTCAATAGGAAAATCCCTACAATATATATTTTTCATAAAAAAAGTTTACTGCTCCTTTAAGGAAAGTTATTCTAGGCCTTGCAAACACACTGGTCTTTGGTAAAACTGCCAGGTCAAATAAGATTATAATCTGTGGTAGGAATGCAATCTGCCTTCAGTGCTACTTATAGTCAAGAAAACCAATTCTAATACTCCGGAGTAAAAAGGTTAAATTGTCATTATATTTGTTCTGCTGTGAAGAGTCAACAAAAGCCTTTACTTCCTTGAGATTTGCTTATGAACGTCCTTTGATTTTGGAGGGTGCTCAACAAGCCACTTGGTGCAAATGCCCTGAACAACCTTGTCATTCAAGCCGTGGGCTGCTTGCCATACTTCCTGGACTAGTTGGATGGCTCGTTCGTGTTCCTGCTTCACAGCTGTCAGATAAGCAGAACGCATCATCCGACAGGTCAGAAATGCCTTAATCTGAAAAAGAACAAAACAGTGTCACATGCAATCAGAATCTTTAAATCAATGGGAGTAACATCACTACACGCACACTGCACAGCTGCTAAGGCAACAGGACACGTACCTTGTTCTCATCACTTCTCATCCCTTGAATCAACTTTTCAAGTTCCTGCAACACAAAAAAAGTAAGTTTAGTAGGTTTAATTTCATTACAACATTATAAAACCCAACATGATTTTTTCCTCAGGAAGACATTTTGAGTACACTAATCAACATGTACAACTATATTTTAGATTAATTTGCTTCAAAGTGGCTTATTCTCATTGCTGGTGAAACATCTAAATACAACTTAACATTGTATACTTAACAGCTTGTAAGAATGTCTTGAACCATCTGGTCCAGTCGTTTCCATTGGGACCCACTAACAGACCCAGATTTAGAGATTTCCTTGGTAGAGCACAGATAAGTAAACGGAAAAGCAACATCTAATAATAACCACCACTTACCATACCATGGCCGAAAATCTTAATGGCTTATATGAATTTTGGCCTTCTGCCTTCACGAGAAAACATCTTGAATTATCTGTGTAGATCACGACTGTCTATGGAGTCGGACATGACAGAAGCTGGTAGTTTTTTTGTTTGTTTGTTTTTTTAACTGAAGCAGGAAGAGTGGAGGAGTCTACTTAAAATGATAGCAATACCTGTTATTTACTGTTCGAGTCTTCTTTGCTTTTTTAAACACATAGCGCTATATTATATTACATACATATGGTAGATCAAGTGCTCTTGAAGCTGAAAGGATCTCCCTCTGCTCCCTTTCCCTGTGTCACTGATCCTCTCTGTCTGGTCCAAATGGAGAGCATCGAGGGACAACCTTCAGTAAGCAAAAGGAAAATCCTGTCCACCTTCCTCAAGGAGGGCAGGGTTTTCCTTATAATTACTGACTGAATTTTGTCCCTCGCTGCATCCGACTGGTCCCACAACTGGATTCCAGATCTAAGGGAAGATTTTCAGCTTAAATAGCTTTTGAACTACATATATGTAAGCAATGAAACATAGAGCTATGTGTTTTTAAAAAAAGTAAAGAAGACTCAAACATTAACTTTAATAGAGGTATTATGATCACTTTAACCATTTAAGGATCAAAAGGGTGCAGCAAAGCAATGCATTACACAATCCTCTGGTCCTTTATAGGATTAATTAAGACTACCATGTGCAGGGAGCAGAATCTGAGGTCCTGTGGTCCTGCCTGCAACCGTCATTTCCGACCCCATGGACAGGACATCTTGGGCGAATTGAAGAGGTTATTTCTTAAGCAAAGGTACATGGGCAACATTCATAAGGGCCATTAGGATTTTCTGGCTAAAGAAAGGTATGTGGGGTTTATATCTCCTGTAATTAAACTAACTGAACCTTGTGATTAACTCATTTGTGCTGTACCAAAGAAATCTTGAAATCCTGACCTGATTAAGAGCCACTGATGTAGACAAAAAGTCCAACTTACATCTGAGGACATGTCTGCCATCTCTTCTATACATTTCAGTAAAATGTGATCGCAGTCATTCTCGGCAGCGATACCAGATTCGCTGACACACTTGACAAGCTGCAGGATCTCAGAGTAATGCTGCTGTCGTACCAGCTGCTTGCACACCTTGCTGTATACCTTGGTAGCATCCAGCTGAAAATCCTGAATATTAAAGTTGAAACAAGGAGAGAACCACTGTAACTGGAATCAGACATTCATACAATACATTTCCAATGGAACATTTTACAATTTCACTCTCTGACAAGAGTAGGTAGCCATTAGCACTGCAGCTTCCATCATTCCCAACCAGACAACAGCATTAAAGCAGAACTACCACCCTTCAGAAATGCTGTCTCATATAATTCCCTATCTGGCGACTAGCTGCTCAGTAGTGCTAGTCGTCAGATTTCTTACCTCGTTGATGAGAAGACACTACTCTGGGACTGACAGGCAGGATGGAGCGCAGACATCTTTCCATAGTGACGTCTGCACGCCTGCTCTGTCAGTCCCAGCCGGCTCTAGGAGGAGTTGCTAGGAGCCGTTCGGCTCCAAAAGGGACTAACAGAGCAGGCGCACAGATGTCACCATGGAAAGAGGTCTGTGCTCCGTCCTGCCTCTTAGTCCCAGAGTAGTTTCTCTTTCTCATCAAGGCGGTAAGAAATCTGACGATTAGCGCTACTGAGCAGCTAGTCGCCAGAAAGGGAATGATATGGGACAACGTTCTGAGGGTGGTATTCTGCTTTAAGCAGACCTATCACCATAGAATACGTTTAGTTAATTTGAAATACAACAAAAAATGGTATATATTTTGTACTCTATATTTCCGTGTAATATAAAGAGTTAGAGAAATTAACTTTCATTTGTTAGTTACACTTTATGCTAATTAGCTCATGTGTTGGGTGATTATTCACACACACACACGAATGAATCTGATCATGTTAAAATGATCCAATACCTTTAAAGTGCTAATACATTGTGTGGCTTGATACATAAGCACAACTGCAATTTTAACCTTGGCACCACTTTAGTAAATAGCCTCTAATCATGTCCATTCTTATAAATCCAGTTTTGCTCAGATTTCTACCCACTCACAAGACACAAACAGGGAGCTTTACCTGGATGACGCGGAACGCAAGTCCGAAGCCTTCTTCCACGTTCTTTCCTCCTAAAATGACCTGGAAGGAAACATAAAACAAATATGCAAGATTTATATGTTGCCTTCTAGGATGCCGTGGGCCAAAATCCCTCCAGGCCATGAGCAGATGGCACATTAAAATGTATTTGACTCATTCCAACATGCAATAAATGCAGCAAGAATCAAACACAGAGAAGAAGCAAATCAAAGTACAAGCAAACTTTTTTTTTTTTTTATAATATAAATGTTATAGGGATTTTCCTGCCAAGGGTACCCCCACTGCTGACAGTTGCTTTATTTGAATGTTATCACAGATCAAACTATCGCAAAGTGAAGGAGGTGTCACTGTCACATTCTATGGAGAACAGTCATCAGTAACACAAAGGAGATAGCACAGGCCAACAAGAAGTGGTAGCTGGTATGGAGAGAAGAGTAGAATGATAATGCATATCTGGCAGACACTCCTTCCTGATATTAACTGAAAAATAAATCACACCTACTTGTTTAAAAAATATAGGTGGTTTTTGAAAGCTCTTTCAAGTCACATATTTGTTACAGTGACAGTTCTACTTACAACTGAAAAAGACTCAATAGTTAGGAAAATAATGGAGAAAACAGATACAAGGCTAAACTATATTGATAAATTTGTTATCAAATATAACTTACCCTGCAGGCTACATCTATTATCATTCCACTGTTTCCAAACAGAGTGGGAGGTGGCTTGTCAAGGATCTGGGAGGTTCCTGAACTCTCACATCGCTGCAGGAACTTTGTGATGTCCATCTGTAGCTCCACAGTGTTGATGTGCCTGCGTTTTAAAGTATAGATTACAAGACACCTTGTCTAGTTGCACAATAAGGACTGGTGGTGACATGCAAGAAAGTGGAGCATTCTCTAGTTACAAGGTAGTTTGGATGGAAAAAATATTAACTCTGAAATGTTACTGAATCAAGAGTAGTTTTAAAGTCCTACAAGTCACCATGTTGTATTGTAAAACTCCTCAACTTCTCACTTTGATAATTTTTACAAGTGCAGTATTTAGCTCTCCTAAAACTAGTAGGCTGTTGTTGCAATTACATTGTGAGGAAAAGAAATATACCATCATAAAGAATATAGGTGAACTTTTTATTCCTAAGCCTAATCATGTAAACTAGGGACACCACTTAAAATTGGAAGAGAGAGAAAGTTTCACCTTGATCAGAGGAAGATATTCTTTACAGTAAGGGCTGTTAAACTGTGGAATTAACTTCCTAGGAATGCAGTGATGGCAGACACAATGGATACATTAAAGAGAGGATTATATGCATTTCTAGCAGAAGAAGGCATGCAGGATTACACTATTTGTCACTAAACGAAATAGGAGTTGGATATGGTAAATAGTCAAACACCCACCTCGAAGTCACAAAGGATTATTAAGATTTAATTTTCTGGGATCTACTGTGCCAAAGATTGAACTTGACAGACTTAGATTTGTATTTTTTTGTTCCAAACTAACAACCATTGCTGCTAAATTTCTTGTTAAAGAGAGTTTTAAGGTATCAAAAATTCCCTGTGGTGTTATTTACCAATACGTTTTCCGGAATTTTAAAGCCATCTCCAATTCATCACTTCACAGTTCAATGTATGGAAAGGATCCTCCGTAGCAGAAAGTTTTCCTACATGGATTTTACCAAGCATTTTCATGTTCCCTTGTGAATATTAAGTCCTTGGATGCTAGAGAGGTCTCATACTGCAAAAGTCTACCATCAAAAGGGTTAATTGCCCTACTTTCTTCACCTAAATTCCCTGATCTCTCCCACAAGAGGTGCACTGCTTGCCAACCTGGACCTCCCTTATATGGGGTTGGTCATCAGTGAGAATTGAGTAGTCTCAAATTAAAGGGATAGTAATACTTCGTTTTAACTTTATTTTATTTTGAAGGCATTAAAAAAACACGAAGAATGATATAAGTCTTCTCTCTCAAACCTTTATGGTTTATGAGATATTCACAAGAAAAGTTCCCCTCCCCGCCCCTTTTACCTAGTGTAAGCCATCTCTTCTCAGATGTGGAATGCAGTCCATAGACTGGACAGATAACAGCAGGGGACACTCTTCTTCCTATTAGAACAATGAAAGCCCTGCCCCCTTGACAAGCTTTTCAGGTTTTTCCCTTATCTTAATTGAAGATTGTCCCTCTGTGCAATCTACCTGGGCACATCCCTTCTGCTTTGGCTGAGGAGTGTAACATCACTAAAAGGGGCGAGAGGGGGATACTTTGTAATTGAATTACTCTAGATCTACAACTCTGACAGAATTGAAATAACACTCTCCAAAGTCCAAATACTATGATGATTAATTAGAGCTGCTTTTATTATGAAACATTACTATCCCTTTAAATAAAGAGGTATCCATCTCTAACTAGCTGTATTTATGCAGTATCTCCAGTAGGTGTTACATGAGCACTAAAACAGACTGCAACAGATGGCCCTTTTGCTCTACTGGAAAAGAGAAGAACTCTGAACTGCCATAATTAAAATAACAGGAATTAGCCAAGAAAACACACCATGGGAAGGAAAAAATAGGCAAGATCTGGCACAAGAGGCATTGTCATCTGAGTAGAGACATGTTCTAACTAAAATAATAGATTTTGAAATCAAAATTGGCACAAAGAAAATATAAAGTGGACCCATCATGCTGAACTCAAGTTTGCATATTGGAAATCATCATCCAAGATGTTATTGGCATTATTTTAGCTGAGAGACCAGAAGATGCATAGTTTGGGAGATACTTACACTTATTTCTGAGAAGGCACCCTATGTTAATAAAGCGACTAGTGCAGCAAAGATCTGCATATAAAACACAAAAGGAAAAGAAGCTGCTCCTGGTGCAGTATCTTGAACATTTAATGTAGAAATGCTCCCATCATCATCATCACCCAAATGAACATTACTCACAATAATATATATTGTAAAAACATATACATACACTCCAGCTCCAAGGCGTAGGGTAATATTAGATGCTTCCCCCAGCAGACAGGTATATCTCTCTTTAACAATTCCTCTGGCCACACACCTAAAAACTCCACCAGTGGAGCATGATATTATGTAGGAAACAAAAAAGAAAGAAACCGGGTTCCCAATAGTACGTATCACTCAGTAACAGTATAAGGATTAAAATATACAAATTTCACTCACATTTGGATGTGGCTGCTGAACAGGCTTATGCCTCAAATCAGTGGCTCAGCGTATAGAGAAAGTAACCAGTCCCTGTTTGGGCTCTCCATGTCTTCACTTTCAGGTTCCACCACCAATAAATGTGCTGTTCCTCCATATAAAAATATATTTATTCAATAAAAGTTGTAATTTAAAAATAAAGCCACTGTTTATGAGGCATAAGCTTGTTCAGCAGCAGCATCCAAATGTGAGTGAATTTTGTATGTTTTATCCTTATACACTATTCGCGCCCTCATTTCTTTCTTTTTTATTTCCTACTTAATTAGCATACGGTGCTGCACTAAAATAGTATTTATCAACTAAACTGTGCATGTGCAAATCTTTCAGCCATCATGATACATAAACAGTTTTGAATAAAGTTTTCAAATAGGCAATCCTGAATTCAAGATGACAGATCCAATTTAAAACAGCAACTACCTGGAAGTATAACAGTATTTTTATTTACTTTTAGTTTTGGGAAGCTAGAGTATTTTTGGGAACCGTACCTAGAAATATCAGAATTAGACATTTTCTTCCGGAAAGTGTCAAAAGATTTTCTCTTGTTGTTTCCACGAGACAATTCCTGCAAGCAGATTTTCAGATGGTCTTTGGATTTGGTCAGCCATTTCTGATTGTCCCCCAGGTCGCGGTAGCTCTTTGCTTTGTAGGAGAAGAATCGTATGCAGGTCATGGCGGCACGAACATGGTCCTGGAATAGATTGTTACAGGCAAGCAGATTAAGCAAACACTGTACAAAGTAGGAAAAAGCTGCCGATTTCTCCCAGTCCTGTAAGTCATGGAGATCTGCAGGGCGAATATAGCAGTTAGGTACATTCCTACAGTCATAAGTCCCCTTTCTCCTGAATGACTGCAGATCTTCATGATTTACATGACTGTGAGAAATCAGCACTTCACTCAACACTTCTGGGAGAGGAAGAAACATCACCATCTTCTTCACTGATGCCCATTGTTGGTGAATTCTCTGATAATGGAGGAGACCGAAATCCCCCAGCAGAGCCGAGTGAAGCAATGATGTCACCCAGCCCTGCAGATCCCAGAGATCAATTAAGAAAGTATGCAATAATTTTAGCCTATGGGAACGCAATTCCCATAGAAGTCAGGTAGGTTACTATAGTAGGAAATTCACTTCCCTTTAACCTCTATTGCCTGTTTTACACTGGGAAGCTAGAGACATATGCAGTGTATTGCAAAGCTATATGTTAGTGATTTATCTTGTACCCAAGGGGTTAAATCCAACAAAGAATGACAGAAAGGACTAGGTCCTTATTGCTTGGTTCTCTACAAGTTTTCTATCAATTGTTTTCTAATCTCTTGATTTTCCTTGCATACAGTACACACCAGGGCTGATTTACCACAAAGTTTATGACTTGGTTCCTTTTTGTTTTTATTACATGAGAACAATAGAGCAATACACCATTACATGCTACCTGCAAGACAATTAACCATTAATGAATAAGGTGGCCTGGAAATCACTCCGGATCAGATGGGACAGGAAGGACATTCACATCAAAGCAGGACTGGGTTAGCAGTGGTAACCTTGCTGTTGAACTACAATTCCCATTACACTAAGAAGGGCCAACAGCAGATTACCCCTTCAGTTACTTTTGCTTGTACCTCAAATATCACAAGTACAATAAAGGGTTTATTTTACACTTCATGCATTAGGTTCCACATGATGCTCTTCGCTCCGTCCAGGACTACCCCCAACTACTCACTTGACCTCAACCCCTGCTCCAGGCCCATCCACTGTTGCACCTGGCGCAACAAACCGATTATAAAAACACAAACATATTCTTAACCCCTTGGGTTTTATGGGTTGGAGGCCTCTCTTACATCCCAGGGGGGATTTAAGGATATAAGTAAAGAGGTATATCAACTAAAATAAATTGGTGAAATTAGAATTTTAAAATAGACTTATCAGCAATAATGGTAAATAAACCATGAGTGGGTGTCTACTGCTGATGCATTAGGCAAGCACAGCTGAGGTGCTTCTAGGGTGGTGGTGATGGGAAATCTACGGTCGTCTAACTGTCACAGACTATAATTCCAGTCATACTCAATGATGGGAATTGTAGTCCCGAGAAGCAGGCGGCCTCAGGTGGTCCACCACTGCCCTTGATGACTCTATTCTGCCTAGTGAAGAGGTAGTCAATCCTTGCCTCACCAGTTGTTGGAGACTATAACTCCTAGCATCCTGTTGGCCTCCAACAGCTGGACAGCTAAATGTTGCCTACTCCTGGCCTTATAAGAAATCACACCTTGAATTAGACAGTCATCAATTCAATCTAAACAGCGGCTTCAATCATCTATTGTCTTTAGCTTTATAGAAGCATTCACTGGATTACCAGCATATTTAAAGTAAAAATATTGTTGGATTCTCATCAAGGCATACATTGCTAAAATTTCTATTCGAGAAATTCACTGGGTTACATTTCAGACAAGGGGTGACTGTACCTTCATAAACTGCTGTAGTTCATAGAGGATGTTATAGAAGTTTTTCTGCTGGAGGTGTTTGCAGGCTTCAATGAGGTAGGAGCTCCAGCTCTCCAGACTAGGGTCAATGGACTCTAACAGGTTCTCCAGCATGTGTAACTTGCCACTCTCGTAACTTGGGACAAAGATCCCTTCGATGAAAATATCCCCGGGACATTCCTATACCAACCAAGATAGCATTTAGAATTAGCTTATGGTGAAAGAGGCCACACCAAAAAAATAGCAGGCCCTTTACAATATACAGTATATTGTAGATTTATTCCAAGGCCTGATCAAATAACCAAGGGACATCCCTTGACATTAGAGGAAAGGAGGTTTCGGCTTCAACAGAGGAAGGGTTTATTTTACAGTAAGGTCTGTTAAATTATGGAATACCTTGCTTAAGGATGTGGTTATGGCAGATAAAATGGATACATTTAAAGTGATAGTAATGGATTATTTTAGCCAAATTTAATATTGTAGCTATTAAAACAATAAATCAGTTGATGCCAGTCCAAGCTCTCAAACTTGTATAGTTTGAGAGATATTCGCTGCTAAAGATCCCCCCTCCCTCCCATTTCACTGACGTCAGTGCTCTAGTTGACAGCAGGAGATTCTAGTCCCAGGACCGGCCGGCTGCTCTTCAGCAGAGCCGAAAGAGCACACTTTGTAGACCGTTCCAATGAAGTATTTATTTTTAGATAGTGCTATTTCATCTCTGCTGAAGAGCCGCTGGCCGGTCCTGGGACCAGAATCTCCTGCAGTCAGCTAGAGCGCTAATGTCAGTGAAAGGGGAGGGAGGGGGAACTTTAGCAGAGACTAACTTATTTGGCAGCAGGAAAAGAGGATTTTAGTCTTACCTGTTAAGTCCTTTTCTCTTAGTTCGTACAGGTGACTGGTAACTTTGGGTAGGCGATCCGCCCCTTTAAGTAGGCAGGAACAATTCTAGAAGTGAATGCAGGGGGTGGCGCTTACCTTCCCTCCTTGGCTGCAGCTAGCCAATCAGCTCCAATAAGATTTGAGACACTAACTATTGACCAGATAGTAGAAGGAAAGAAGACTCCTGTGAATATGACCCTGAAGGAACCCCACTGTCTGACACAAGAGAGTCAAGCATGGTCCCTTGACAGGGTGGGAGACCAGTAACCTGTATGGACTAAGATAAATGGATTTAACAGGTAAGAGTAAAATCCTATTTTCTCTGTCGTCCAACACAGGTTACTGGTAACTTTGGGATGTCCAACCACTGAGTTTCTCAGATACGGGAAGTAAGGCAAGGACCAGGCGCCAGACCCCCAAAGTCACCAGAGCATACATGAACCATCAGATCAGAGATAGCCCAACAAAAACAAATGAAGTGTCAACGGACAACTGAACAGGGGTAACAACACCCCGGGAACTGTCCACACAACACACTGAACTAGAGCCAACAGGGCTCAAAAGTGAAGGAAACACCAAACAACTGAAGAAGATCCTAGACAGGCAAGATTGCCTCCAGGATCTTCCTCCCAAAGCTGGTGTCAGCTGATGTCAGCACATCAACACGGTAATGCTTCGAAAAGGTGTGCGACCAAGTGGCAGCATTGCACAACTGATCAGCAGTGGCTTGATTCTTGTAAGCCCAAGAAGCCCAAATAGATCTAGTAGAATGAGCCGTGACCTGAAAGGGAACAGGATTCTTCCTTAGCTCGTAAGTCTTACGTATAGCGGACTTGATCCAGGATGCAATAGTCACTTTGGATTCAGGTCTCCCTGCCCTGGGGCCCTCAGGAATGACGAACAGATTGTCAGACTGTCTAATGGAAGCAGTGCAATGTACATAAAACATGAGACAACGCACGACATCTAACAAGTGGAGATCCCTCTCCTTGTCAGAGGTAAGGTCCGGGCAGAAAGAAGGCACCACAATTTCCTGATTAATGTGGACCTCAGAGACCACCTTCGAGAGAAACTCCTGCGAAGTGTGAAACACCGCCTCGTCTTTGTGAAACACCAAAAGGGGTGGTCTACAAGACAGAGCATGTAACTCTGAGACACGGCGAACAGACATGATTGCCAGGAGAAAGGCCATTTTCCAAGTCAGTAGGTGTAGAGGAATAGTAGCCAAGGACTCAAAGTGGGGGCACTGAAGGATGCCCAAAACAAAATTAAGATCCCTCTGAGGAGTGGGAGTCTTGAAGACAGGACTAGTATGAGCAACGCCCTGGAAGAAAACCTTTACATCAGGAAGAATAGCAATGCTCCTCTGAAAGAAAACAGAGAGCAGAAGTCTGAACCTTAAGGGAACTCAAACTGAGGCCCTTATCCACCCTGTCCTGCAAGAAAGCCAGGACAGTAGGCAGATCAAAGTCTTCAGAAAGGTCCCTGTCAGCACGCCAAGAGAGAAAGGTTGACCAGACACGATGGTAGGCCATAGAGGAAACAGGTTTGCGGGCACTAAGCATAGTAGCCACCACACCAGAAGAAAACCCTTTCTTCTTCAGTATTGAGGATTCCGTTTCCAATCCATCAAAGCTAGATGATGAACATCCTCCTTCCACATGTAACCCTGTAGAAGAAGATCCAGATGGCAAGGGAGCCGGAATAGCTCTGCCACTGACAGATCCAGAAGCTCCGGAAACCAAGCCTGTCAAGGCCAGTACGGAGCAATCAGAATGACTGGACAGTGCTCCAGTCTCAATTTCCGTAACACCCTGTGCAAAATGGGAAGGGGAGAAAAGATGCAAGCCAGAGGAAATAACTAAGGAATGGACATGGCATCCATCGCAAGAGCTAGATGATCCCTCCAGCAAGAGCAGGACATCGGAACCTTCAGGTTGTGTCTTGTCGCCATCAGGTCAATGCAAGAAAGACCCCACTTCTGAACAATGAGGGTGAACACCTCCGAGTGCAGTTCCCACTCTCCACTGTCCACTGTGTGTCGACTGAGGGAGTCTGCCATGACATTGTCTATGCCTGGAATGTGCACTGCGGATATGGCAGGAACATGTTCTTCTGCCCAGGACAAAATAGCCTTGACCTCTAACCAAGCGGCATGTAAGCCACGGCCATGGCATTGTCGGAATGGACCCGGACTGGGCATTCTTCCAGCTGGGGTGTCCAGTAGCAAAGGGCCTGAAATATCGCCCAAAGCTCCAACACGTTGATGGGAAGAAGAGATTCCTCCAGAGTCCACCGACCCTGAGCACTCAGGCGACCCAGGACCACTCCCCAGCCAGAAAGGCTGAAATCCGTTGTCAGCGTGGTCCAGAAGGATACCAGGAAGGACTTGCTCTTCAGCAGATTGGAGAGGTTGAGCCACCACGACAAACTCAGTTCCACATAAAGAGGCAGGGATACTGACATCTTCAGAAGTTCCGGCTGACCTCTGCACACCTGAATCACAAACCTCTGGAGTTCCCTGGTGTGAGCCATGGCAAACGGGATCGCATCATGGTGGAAATGAACTTCCCCACTAGAGAGGACAGCTTCTTGGCTGGAACTGGATAGTAAGCCAGAACAGCAGAAACCCTGTGGGCGATCTAGTGAGCCACCTCATCCATGGGAAACACCATGTTCTGCTGAGTGTCGAAGAGAAGGCCCAGGAAGACCAGACCCTGGGTTGGGACAAGATCCGACTTGTCCATGTTGATGATCCACCCGTGATGGGTGAGAGCATGAATGCAGTCCTGAACCTGCTGATGAAGTTCCGCAGAAGGGGCTTTCAGAAGCAGGTCGTCCATGTATGGAGTAACTCTGATGATGTCCCGGTGGAGGACAGACACGAAGGCTCCCAAGACATGGTTGAAGACTTGAGGAGCTGCAGTCAGACCAAAGGGAAGAGCTGAAAACTGAAAGTGTCCTTGGTCGCAGGCAAATCTGAGATACTGCCAACACTCTGGATGAATGGCGATGTGCAGATACGCGTCCTGAAGATCCAGAGTGGCAAGGAATTCCCCCGGGGACATAGCAGCAATCACCGACCTTAGGGACTCCTGGTGATAATGAGTCTTGATCACAAAGGCATTGAGGTTCTTCAAATCAAAAATGGGACTACAGCCGCTGTCCTTCTTGGAGACCACAAAGAGGTTTGAGTAAAACCCATACCTCTGTCCTGAACTGAAACAGGTTCCAGAACATCCTTGTCCAGAAGCGCCTGGATGGTGCCATTGAACAGAAAGCATTTTTCTATGCCCTGGGGCGTATGAGAGGGAATAAAACGAAAGGGATCCTGTAACCTTCAGCCACCACCTGCAAAACCCACGGGTCCGCCACTGAATCCTCCCAGACGTTGCAAAAGTGTCTCAGATGGCCATACAGCTGAGTGGGGACCTGGGTTCGGAAAGTCATGCCAAAGAAGGCTTGGAAGGCTTAGTCTTGGAGGAGACCTTGGGCTTCCATTGTTGTTTGGGCTTGGAGGAGGAACGCAGAGCTGAGGGAACCGTCTGGTTCGCAGGATGTGTCTCAATCTGGATGGAATGAAAAAGCCGATTACGCATGATGGGCGTCTTCTTCCTGGGGACCATAGGCAGAAGGGTACTCTTGCCCCCGTGGCCTCACTAATTAGATCCTTAAGATCTGGCCCAAACAAAGAGGTACCTTGAAAAGGCAACAAGAGCAAAGCAGATCTTGAGCCAAAGAGCTCATCTGGCAACCACAGACACGGTGGAGACCCTAGCCACCAAACAGATGGCATCAAATAAGGCAGCAGAAACATAGTGTTTGGCTTCAGAAATGTTGGCAAGAAGCCACAACATATCTGACGCAGGAGCACCCTGATGGACACAGCCAGGGTGAGCTGTTCAGTCCAGACCGCAATGGCCCGGTTCACCCATGCAGCAGCGAATGCTGGGAGCATGGCAGTACCAGCAGTGGCAAAAATGGACTTGAGGGAGAACTCAAGTTTCTTGTCAGTCCAGTCTTTCAGAGCAGAGGCAACAGCAAGGCAAGGCAGTGGACTCAGATACCCTGGAGACAGGTGCATCAACTTTGGATGGATGAACGCACTGTGCAAGCGCCGCCTCAGAGAAGGGGTAAAGCTTGGCAAACTTCTTGGAAACAGAAGGTTTCCTGTCCGGAGACTTCCACTCATCAGACACAAGGCGGTCAAGAGTGGGGTTAGGTGGAAAACAGGTATGGGGCCCTCTTAGGCTGCTGAAATAAATCAGAGGGTTCTGAAGAAACCTCTTGAACTAAGGGAATGTTTAGGGTGCTTAAGACAGCCCTGATTAGGCCTGCAGCCAAGGGATCAGGATCAGCCTCAAAGGGGGTCCCCAAAAAACTGAGAGGAGCCCACAGTAGAACATTCATCAACATCTGAATCCACCAACAGTTCCTCCTCAGAGGAATCTGATGCATCAGGTACTCCCTGCGGTTTCGGCAGGGAAGATCTGACAGAAGCAGGGGTCTGCCTGTAACTGGCATGGAAAGAGTTGCAATGTGGACCAGAGGTCTCTGGTAGCAGCTTTGAACTCTTGCACCCAAACTAGCTCTAATGCATAGCTGGATGTCCCTGGGGGAGACTCAGGGACAGCAGAACATGCTGGGCATAAATTACCTGAGAATTCTCTATGTAACCCTGAATGACATGAGGAGCAATGCACAATAGGGGACACAGAGACCCCAGAGTCCGTAGTCTCAGGCCTGGCCTCAAGCTCTAACAGATTAGACATTCTCACAGTGTCAAAATGTTTAAAGTATAAGGAATCCCACAAATATGGTGTGTAAGACTAAAGGGTCACCCCAGAAATCAGTAAAATGCATTTATCTGGCAGGCAAAGGGTTAATATGCAGAGGAGAGAAGGAGAGTCCAAGCCCTGCATAGGATACTCGTTCAGGAAAAGGCACAAAATGGCTGCTGCGGCGGGAGCCAATCAGAAACGAGCACGAGAAGCAAGAGCTCATGGGAAATGTAGTTTTCCCAGACAAAGTACCCCAACATTGCCCGAAGCCCCCTGAGCCCCCCACCACACATAAAACATTAACTGGATAATAGAGCAAGGGCAGACAAATAAAATGAGCCATCTCTGAAGTCGATGATGAGCAGTTGCAGAGATATGTCCCAAGCTGTACAGTCCCATAGAAGTGAATGGAGCAATGGCATCTATGCGGTAAAAGCGCGCAAGTTACAACTGAATAGTATATGTGCACCAAACATTACTAAAACATGTCACTAGACCCAATAAACACTTAACCCAGTAAGAAAGTGCCAACAACCCCACAAAAGATGCAAAACCAGCAGCTAAAGGGTTAAGTTGCCACAGAAATGTGATCTAAAACACCCAACAGTCATACAGATAAACCCAGTGAATGTAGGAGTGTGCAATAGGAACTCCAAAGGAAAACCTCTGTATGGAGGGGCACTGTGGGACATGTGGACCTGCAGCACTCAAAGGGTTGCTCACTTTTTCTGCAGATCTTCTGTCTTCAGATTACCATATATTAAGAAGAAGCCTCAGTGGGCAACTCCTGGGGAAAGAATTTGAACCCAAGATTTTCCCCCCAGGGCTTAAGGTCCACAAAAAGCACCTGGATACTGAGCTAGCCACATCTAAGGGCATTGTCAGTTATGGTAATCCGCCTAATGGTGGTATTCCATATCCAACAGAAAAAAAAATAATGAAAACTATAGCAGAACTGTTCTCTTGCCTGTATCTTCATTCCAAGGAACAAATCTAACTAGAGCTGATTGGCTAGCTGCAGCCAAGGAGGGAATGTAGGCTCCAACCCCTGCATTCGCTTCTACAATTGTTCCTGCCTACTTAAAGGGGAGGATCACCTACCCAAAGTTACCAGTAACCTGTATTGGACGACAAAGAAAGATATATAATTCTCATGTCTCTGGGTTATGGGGTAAAGGTTGAACTTGATGGACTTATGTCATTTTTTCAACCTAATTTACTATGTTATATATTACTATGTAGATGCAGCAAACTCTTAAAAGGGAACAATATATTGAGACTTAAGTGGTTTTAGGGCTGAAAATAATGGTGCTTTTTAGTACAACAGTGTAGCATCCCATTCTCTCAAAATAAACAAAAGTGACAAAATTGTAGGGAAAATACAGCCATCTGTCATAATTATGTAATTATCACGATTCCATCCATTTCACGAGTGAGGCTATGCTTCAGCACCATTTGCTGGCACTGCTATACAACATAACAGTATCCATATTGTCACAAAATTATCATGGTTACAAGTTTTTGGAAAGGCTGGTTCAAAGTAAGATTGTGTACAGTGCATTCTGCCATGTTTGTAATTGTCATGTGCACACAATTGTTGGGGAGTACATATAATATGAAAATGGAAACATTTCTGATTCGCTGTCTGACATGCCTCAGGAAGGAAGAGGGTGCAGGTTTCATGGGGAAGTGATTTTGACAGCAGTGGCCAGGTGGGTAGTATCTTTTGCTATACATTTACCAAATAATATTATACTTTAAAAAGGTATAGTATAATACAGCTTTATTATGTAAACACATAAATAGCGTTTTCTGGTAAGTAAAATAAGGACACCCCTACTGTGAGATAAAGCATTCAAAAGTTATATCAGTTAAAACCTGTTTGTTTTCTTGCCTTGCATTAATAATTAACTAGCTGGCGCTTCTTCATTAGTCCCAGTGGAAAGTTTTTGTCCATCGACTGTAAAACTCTCCAAACGCTGAAACAGACACGGAGTATTCTGTATACACTTGTTTTCCCTTATCAGAAAAGCACTACAAAATATAAAGGGTCTTATTTAACATGCTAAATAGGTGCGGTTCTGGAGTACATCTATTAAGTGGCAAATATTCCAACAATTCTCATTGTTTTAAATGGGGCTTTTTTTTAATCCAGTGATTGCTTGAGAGATCTCCAACATGTTGAAGCGCAATGCTTTGGAGACCTCTCTAGCAATCAAGGGGTTAAAAGCACCAGTGAAACCCAACCCCCATGGTGTACTTGGCTTGCTCCAGAATTGCACCTATTTAGCTAGATAAACTCCATACTTTCAGTAAAACAACCTTGCTATTTCTTTGACCCCTTAGCCCCTTAAGGACCAGAGGTCCTGGGACATTTCCGTCCCATAAGGACAGCTTTGATCTTTGCCGACGTGTCGGTACACGTGAACTGTTGCATGTATTGGCACGCTACTTTGGGGCCTAAAAGAGATCGCTCCAGTCTTGGAGCAGTCAATTTTAGGCCTCATTTTTACTTACAACTATCCCGGTGAAGCGATGTAAGTAAAAAGTACGTGACGTACTATGATCATCATTGGTCCTTAAGTATTTAAGGACCGTGACAATCATAGTATGTCACGTAGTCCTTAAGGTGTTAATGACAAGTAGTCCGTGAAATGAACTTCCCTTAAGGACTGTTTTGATCTAGGTTGGCGCTCTGGCACGCTTGACTGATGATGTGTACTGGCAAGCCAAACAGGGGTCTGAGAGCAGACAATTTAAGACCCCGCAGTGCTTACAGCGCTCCCACAAAAGCAATTGAAACACAAAATACGTGAAGTGCCAGGACCATCACCGGTCCTTTAGGCAAGATTACTGGTGACTGTCCTGGAATTAACCGGTCCTTAAGCTGTTAAAACAAGCAATGGAGTTACAGAACAATGCATGGGACACACAATAACAGACTGAGCACTTGAGGTGAAGTACCTTGTTTAATAAATGCAGCAGGGCTTCCCGCATGAGGTCGTGTCGCATGTAGAACTGTATAATTCCCAGATGTGTGCCGTAGCTATGCAGGTAGTACAGGCACTCCTGGTAGTATGTGTTATTTTGGATCTTTCCCTCTGGCATCATTTCATACCAAATGCACCGAGTTTTCAGGGTAGCTTCAAGTTCTTTCAGTGTAGCAAAATAATCATCATCCTTCTGTAAAGTAAAATAAATAAATAAACGAGAAGTAACGCCTAAAATGGAATAGGCCGGTAAAACCTTAAATATAATTTAGTTACAAGGAACATAAGTATATTAAAAAAAAAACATTTATATATTACATACATGAATTTGCTTTTTAACAGGTGTAAAGTGTGTTTAATTGTGTTTGTTCTGTTTGTAATAAGTGATATGAGTTACAGTCACTTAATTCAAAAATAAACAGAAAGTCTATGCAAGTTATAAATATACATGAGAAACAGAACCCGCGCACCCTGTCAGCCACCATGGAGGGAGGGAGAGAGTGTGAGTGTGTGACAGTGTGAGTGTGTGTGTGTGTCTCTGGGGTAGTTAAAATTTATTTTTCCCATGTCCCAGTCTCAGCGATGACAAATGGCACATCTTTCAGCATTTGTTTCAGCTGTCTAGGCAGTGTGGCCTCAGTAAGCGAGGATGCTGAATGGGAAACTTGTGATGCAGTTTCTTTGCTCCTGAATTGCTTTAGTTTGCTTTTACACATACGATCAAGGTCCGCTGAGCACACCAATATTCAATATGGATGCCCCAAAGGTAGGGGTTAAGAGGCATAGCTGCTGAAAGTGTTCTTTAAAACAATAATGGGCCCGACGAGTAAAATCTGATAATGTTTTTCCATCTGCTGTATACTATATCATGGGCCTGTTGCCAGACCCAAGTGGCAATGCCCACCCCACTTACCACCAGGAGAATCGGTTTGGCTGCTGACTCCAGGTACTGAACCACATCTTCCAGCAGCTTTGACCCAATATTCTTTTGGTTTAGATCCAAAGGGGCTTTCATACACCTGTTGAATTTCTCCCGTGCTCCTGGTAAATTGTCAGATTTCAAGCAGGCCATGCCCCATGCGTGCCAGACACCAGCAGGGTCCAGACCCGTTTTTGTTGACACCTATATTGCAACAGATTTAAAAATGGAGTGGAGTATAAAAGTCAGTCCTCATAGTTCAAGGTCCATGGATATAAAACTTTACTAATCTTCACAAATCTATTGTTTTTTAAACAATAATAAACCCTCATTTACCTTACTATGGCCAGACCCCTATGAATTCTGCCCTTTGCTTTTAAGAGAGAACATTTTCAAATCAGTCCTTGATGTCATGTAGATGGAGGCAGACATGACAGCATCTGCAAGTTTTTTTTGTTTGTTTTCTTTGTTTTTCCAAACTGAGGCAGACAGAGTGCATGGACCCACTTAAGATTACCATGTGCAGTGGGCAGAGTTTGCATCATGTGGTCCTGATAGCAACTGGGAATGCTACTTATGAAGTTAATGGAATCATTTTAGAAGGCTCATTTCTAGACAATGATCTGGGAGTCCTTGTAAAATACAAACTTGAAACAGCGACCAGTGTCAACTAGAAGTAGCAAAAGCAAAGTCCTGTCTTGAATAAAAAGGGGTACTGAAGCAAGAGTGGATAGCATAATTTTGCCACTGTACAAATCGCTGGTAATACCTCACCTCAAATATGCAGTGCAGTTCTGGGCACTAGTCCTGAAAAAGGAGTGGGTACAGCAAAGAGCAACAAAATTAAGGGAATGCAGGACTTGACATAAGAGGAATGTCTAGACAAACTTGGTTTATTTGCTCTAAAGAAAAGATGGCTAAGAGGAGATCTTGTTTTAATGTACAGGTATATGAGTAATCAATACAAGGATCTCTCATTAGTGACCTTTTCATTCCAAGGCCTGATCAAATAACTAGGGGCCACCCATTAAGATTAGAGGAAAGGAAGTTTCAGGTTCAGCAGAGGAAGGTTTTTTTTTTTTTACAGTAAGATATGTTAAATTGTGGAATTCTTAGCCCTAGGATGTGGTAATGGGAGATACAATGGATACATTTAAAGGGATATAAATATTTGTTTTATCTTTATTTTATTTTGCAGGCATTAAAAAAAACATGAAGAACGATATAAGTCTCATCTCTCAAACCTTTATGGTTTGAGGGATATTCACAGGCAAAGTTTCCCCTCCCACCCCTTTTACCTAGTGTAAGCCATCTCTTCTCAGATGTGGAATCCAGTCCATAGACCAGACAGATAACAGAAGGGGACAATCTTCTTCCTATGAGAACAATGAAAGCCTTGCCCCCCTTGACAAGTTTTTCAGGTTTTTCCCTTATCTTAATTGAAGATTGTCCCTTTCTGCAGTCTACCCGGGCATCTCCCTTCTGATCTGGCTGAGCAGTGTTACATCAGTAAAAGGGGCGGGAGGGGGATACTTTGTCATTGAACTACTCTTGAACTACAACTCTGCCAGAACTGAAATAACAATCTCCAAGGTCCAAATACTATGATGATTAATTAGAGCTGCTTTTATTATGAAACATTACTATCCCTTTAAGAGAAGATTAGAGGCATTTCTTTCAAGAGGGAACATACAGAGTTATAATATGTGTTAGTAGGTAAAATGGGAAGTTCCAGTAAATAGACTAGTAATCATTTGGTAGCAGGAAAGCTCTGGGTTATGAGGCAAAGGTGGACTTGTTTCTTTTTTCAACCTAATTTACTGTGTTACTAGGTCTGCCTCCATGGATATGCCATCCAGAATGTTAATTTTCTCCTGATTAAATGTGGTTGTCCTAGATGAAGAAACATGTAACGGTTACAAAAATATAAATGTTCATGTTGTATATATGAAATATATATATATATATATATATATATATATATATATATATATACAGTATTCCATTTTATATGATGTTTTATGCTTATTATACATGTACCTTGATTATTTGTATTTACAAGACAGATTGTCAGTAAGAGTGGAGTAAAGATGGAGGCCCATTACTCTGTGGCCCGAGCTGAAGCAGGTGACCATGTTTCCCCAGTGTGCAAGAATAAGAGTACCCTGTGCTAAAATAACCACAGAATCTCAAACTCTACTCTCTACACACGGTAATCTTAACTTGTTAAGGACCAGAGGGCCGTGCAATGCATTGCAATATACTGCACACCCTGTGGTCTTTAAAGGTTTAAGTAGGCGCTATACTCTGCCTTCTTCAGTTTGAAAAAACTGCCAGCAACTGTCATGTCTTCCTAAATGGACATAACATACAGCACTGGAGTAGTTCTCTCTTGAAGTAAGGCACAATGGAAAACTTACAGAGACCATTAGGATTTTCTGGCCACATATGGTAAGTAGGTATTATTAGGAGATGCCTAACTCTCAGAATTTCAAACACTCACTGAAATCACACCTCTTCAAAGACGTCTATCTGCTACCCCTTTAAACCTTCTCTCATAGAAGCCAGATGTACAATGTTCCCAATTATGCTAGTCTGTTCACTTTATGCACTGTACCTCAATTGCTAAATTGTAATACTCTGCTTCTAAAAGTCGATTTCTTAACCGGATTACGGCTGCTGGCCTTACAATCTCGTCAAGGGAGGGTATGTCCTGGTATGAAGCAGCAACAAGAATCTTCAGCAAATCTACTTTGCTGCTGTAGCTGTAGAATAAAATTGAGAGGGGTTGTTATTCGGAAAATGGTGTTTCCAATCTTGAAGTTTTTTCCATTAAAGTGCACTTGAAGGGGATCTATCACCCCTATACAAGTTTGTCTAAAAAGTTAGTTTAAATAACAACTAGCTGGAATACGGTTTTAATTTTTTTTTAAATAGTTATCTGGCCGAAATTAAACGTGTAAAGATAATCCTGAGCCTGCCTTCTGGACAGACTTCGGGTACAGCTCTGCACCGCAGTCTGTCACACTTCCTCTGCTCCCCTCCCTTGATGCAGCATCCTCCGATGATGGAGGATTTCTGCATGTAAGCTGGAGTTGTGTCATTGGCCAGAGAGTGCTCCTGCTTACATACAGACATCCTCAGTCATCGGAGGAGGCTGGATCAAGGGAGGGGAGCAGAAGAAGAGTGACAGACTGGAGTACAGAGCTGTAACCGCAGTCTGTCCAGAAGGCAGGAGCAGGATTAATCTTTACATGTTTAATTTCGTCAAAAATGTATATATTTTTTTTAAATGAAAACCGTATTCCAGCTAGTCGCTATGTAATCTTACTTTTTAGGCAAACTTGTACAGGGGTGATAGATCCCCCTTAAACACGAAAATGCACAGCACCCTGACTGAATATGTTTTTAATGAAAGCTCATACCAAACACATGATAAACAACATTAATTTACTCTCAAGCTGAAAAAGTGTGCATTTGGGAGGGAGTGTGCAAGAGTGCATTTGTGAGAGACTTTGTGTTTGAGCAAGTGCGTGTGTGACATGCTCATGAGTGAGAGTGTATTTGAGTGTGTGTATGTGAGCATAGGGGGTAGTTAATAATTCTATTAGTATGTTTGATGATCCCATACTTAACCTGTCACAAAGTGCAAGATCCTGGCTTCTTGCTGCTTTTACAAATATCATCTTAGCACTGAACAGCAAATTCTTCATGATGTCCAGAAGGAGTCTACTGTCCATCTCTGGATTAGTTAGACCCTTGGATAACATGCAGCAGCGCTCTATCAGCTGGTACCCACACTCCTCGCTTTTAGAATGTAAACTAAGGATGGCAGAGCATAATGATGCACTTGGAGCCTGTGTACAAGAAGAGTTAAAAAATAATACAAAACAGGACAAGTGTATAAACACAAGTGATGGATTTATAGAATAGAACTGAGAAAGTTGATGAGGAATCGATGATGGGGAAGAATACAGTGGAAGGGACAATGGAGAATCAACAACATGCAAGCCTGCTTGGAAAGCACAATGGGGAAATCGATCTGGAAGGGACAATGGGAGGTGGAAGCTGTAAAGCAGAATGTAACCTACATGCAAAACAAACAAATACAGTTTAGTAGACTTTCCTTCTGCAATGAATGTATGTTTTCATCAGCCCCAAATCCATGGAAGTGAGTTTGTGTACCAAAAGTGAATACTGGAGCTGGAATTTATGTTTTTTATGCTGGTAACATCATTTATTTATGTGATGGGGAAGAATACAGTGGAAGGGACAATGGAGAATCAACAACATGCAAGCCTGCTTGGAAAGCACAATGGGGAAATCGATCTGGAAGGGACAATGGGAGGTGGAAGCTGTAAAGCAGAATGTAACCTACATGCAAAACAAACAAATACAGTTTAGTAGACTTTCCTTCTGCAATGAATGTATGTTTTCATCAGCCCCAAATCCATGGAAGTGAGTTTGTGTACCAAAAGTGAATACTGGAGCTGGAATTTATGTTTTTTATGCTGGTAACATCATTTATTTATGTGTTTTTTCATTACATTTGAACACGCTTATTTTTAAGGTAATTTCTGTAAAATTTTCTTGCACGGCATGAACTAGCAAAAACATTGACTCTCTCTTTGAAAATGTGTTACATTATAGATAAAATAAAATTCAGACATAAAAAAACCTTTTTCTTTTGAACTCAGGGTACTTAATCATGATGTGTGGCTATTTTTTGGGAATAAGGGCCAAATATCTCTCTGGTTGCTTGTCACTGATTTAACATGTTTTTACGTACCTGTTCATAATAAAATTCACTTCTCTCGACTTCATTTTCAGCTTCATTTAGGGTTAACCACCACTGCACCTCAGCTGCCTTAGACAACTTTAGGACTTCTGATAAATCTAAGATTCCATCTTGCGTCTCTGCCGTAGAAGATACACAATGGTTTAATTACATATGTGACCAACTGGACTTAAAACATAACTTTTTCAAAATTTCATATATAAAAAGAAACAAGCCCTGGTAGTCTATAGTAGAAGAGAGTTTGAGCTCCAAGGGCTGCCAAAAGGCCAGGATTTAAGGATTTCCTTGCTTGAGCACAAGTGAGTCCACCAAATGAGTGAGACACTGATTAAAGTGAAACAGATGTCACTTTAGCTTTATTGTCAGTTTATGTAAATTAGCTAGTACCTGGCTAGCAGAGATTGGCAGCTGGGATGGAAATCAGTGTGGAATGTTAGTACATGGCTGGTATTCCTGCCAGATTTGGATTAACTGACAAAAAAGCTAAACATCTCAGAAAATATTATCCTATATAATAATTTGCTAAATGTGTGTTTGACAGAATCTGTCATGCCCAGTAGAGATGGCTGCACGCACTGCAGTCATGTGCACTACAGACTGCGCGCGCTGCGACTGATATAGAGCACAGAGAGGACTACGGTCTGAATTTAGAGCACCCCACTCCGTATCAGCCGCAGTGCAGGTGGTGTCTACTGTGCAGGATTGCACCACGGCTGTTGCTGGATGGCAATGTGGCCCGTGTACACTGGCTCTTCAACTAGTTGCAAATAAATGACTAACAAATATAAATACCTTTGAAATCAGCTTCAAAATCACCTATTTATTACAAATTGACAGTTCACTTTAACTCACCAGTGTTTAAAGGTCAATTATTATGTTTTACTACTGGTCGTCCTATTGGCGCAGATTTACACTAAAGAGGCTGGAGCTGCACTGTGCCACCCCAAAACCATTACAAATCAGCCCTTTAAAGAGTCAGAAAACTGACCCCTTTAGCTGGAATGCCACATGGACATATGAGGCTCTCATTCACACACTGTGAGCTGCTTGTGCAACCCCAAAGACCCTCTGTACCGGGCATTAAAGCGATATGGGGACTGTAGAACGTAGGAGAAGAGGCTGAAATGTAAGACTTTAGTCTCTAAGTTCAGTCTCTTTCCACAAGACATTTTCTTTTCAGAACCCTTTTCTGCTCCCACATTGGTCCACCAGACCTCACAATACAGCCACAGCATAATCAGATCTGCTCCCAGGGGACAGATCTGCAGATGGAACACTATCCAAGTGAAAGCTGCCCTTTAAAGGACAACTAACTCAAACTTCAAATAATACTGTAGCCATAAAATACTAATGGCCCCTACTCTTGCTTCAAGAGAGAGCATCTTTTTTTTTTAAAGTCTTTATTTAAGCCAAATGGTCATACAGAATACAAATAAGCCACTGTCATATACAAAGACAAATGCATGGAGGCAGACATTACAGCTGATAGCATGCCCTCTGCCTGCTTCGATCTGAAAAAACACCCAGCAACTGTCATTTCTGGCTGCATGGAAACGGCATTCAGGATTCAGTGAACATCTCAAACAAAGAAACAACGGTAAAAGTCTTAGATTTAAAAGTGCAATATGCCAAGCAGCAATGAGGTGCTTATTAGATGGATGGAGACTGAAGGCATTTGGATAGTGATGTTCCAATATAAATCATGGAGGTTTTCGGAAGAAGAAAAAAAAAAAAATTAGATTGTATGTATTTGTAGGGCTTTTCTTGCCGAGTTAAATGAGGCTGCTACCACTACTGAAAAATACTTTATTCAAATGTTATTACAGTGTTAACATTCAATTATTGAGAGTTTGCATTTAACATTTTCGTGGCCTGGTGACATTAGCTATTGTAAGCTCTTTGAGGCAGAATGCCCTTCTCCATGCACTTATTTTTGGTTGTACTTATACCCCACTAATAATGTAATAATCACACTCCAGCCTGATGCTCTAATCCAGGTCTTGTACTGTAATATTACTATTGTTCTGTAAATTTCTGTGTACATATATATATATTTTTATTATTATTAATTTTTTTCCTCATAATACATTTTTTACGGTCCCTTTGATACAATTTCTTTAGGGGAAACACTAATTAAAAAAGTATTACCTTCCATTGGTTCTAAATCTTCATCGGTTTTTGAGAAGCTGAAAAAAAAGAAAAAAAAAAAAAAAAAAAAAAAAAAAAAGTTTTATTAAAACATTACTTTATTACTATATTCTCTCTCTCTCTCTCTCTATATATTACATACAAAGAGGAGAATGGCTCATTACATAATTTATGTCTCCTCAGGAGACACACACACCCAGGGGTGGCAGTATGGAAGAGTTACTGCTCCCATTGGGTGATTCAATGGGGGTGTGATTTTCACAGGACTATCCAGCCTGCCCACCACTATCCAACTGAGGTAAGAAACAAAATGGTTGCCACTTGCTCCTATACCACAGACACACACATGCCTACCACCACCACCAAATATACACACACGAAACCAGAAAGAAATATGGCTGAGACACACGCACGAACACACACACTCACTGACTCCCAGTGGCCTCAGCAGGACCTGTAGTACAGCCACTAAAGGGAAGCTGCAGCAACAGGGAAACGAAATGGCACTCAAAGGGTTAAGGTAGGCCCTCATTGCTGAATTATTTCTTGACTGTCATCATTTTCTATGCAACACAGAGGACAGGCAGCCATCAGATTCACACTTAACCCTGTGGCAGTCAGTGGGTTGTGTATCAGGGAGTGTGTTCAAACCCCTCACACTGTAAACTTGCATTTCCCTCCCACTTCTTCTCCTTCCCCAGCCTATTACGAACACTCTTCCACATTTCTCTTATGCCCTGCCCCCACTTGCGATTAAGCCATGCCCACTTTTAAACCAAAGTGCCCCACTGGCCTCTCCACATCAGCACCACATCAGTCCCCTCCAGGGACTCCACAAGTCAGAGTACCCAGGTATGACTACACTTCCCACTGCTATTTAACCTGACATGCCTTTCTATACCTTAACCCTTTGAGTGTAGCATTCTGCATCCTCTGCCTGCAGTGAATAAAAAACAACTGAATCCGGCATATTGACCAAACTGGTCTGTGACAGACGGGAGAGGTAATTTCAAAGTGCCACAGCTTTAACCATCAACTTCTGCCCACATGCATTAAGGACACATAATATCTATTAAGCTGCAAAAGACACATACTTGCAGCAAGATCTAGCAAGTCACCATTTACTACACTCTATGAGTGAGTAAAACAATGGCCTATTTCTTTGTGCACTCACTTATCTTTTAGTCCTCCGGAGTGAACTGTGATCACAGTATATTAGTGCTGGGACATTATAGTATAGTTCTTGATTGTAGTTTTATATATTTCTATATGTCTTTGTTATATTTTAATTATTAAATGTATATTTTCATATATTCAGTGTGTTTGAGAGTGCAATTCTGGAGCAAACAACAGCACCATGGAGGACAAATAAAATTTCCCCAAATCTCCCCTGATTTAAATGGGGGTTTTAGCCCCTTGAATTCTAGGGAGGTCTCCAATGAACTGACAGACTGCTCTAGCATTCAAGGGGTGAAAAGTCCAAATGAACCCGATAAGGGACAGAAAGGTGTGCAAAGCAGAAAGCATTAAGTCAATGGGAATTTTCACATGTCCCGTCTGACGAAGCTTGCTTTTCCCTGGAACTGCTCTAGATCTTTAGTATGACAGCCTCACACTACGAGTTCTTTATCACCTCCAGTGACTGTTGTCTACCCACGTACAAGTTCTAGGATAAGGAAGCACAAGCAGCACAGGGACCTTTTAGGGGTCAAATTCACTGACAGCAAGCATTAACCCCTTAAGGAACGACCGCACTCGCTCACGGCTGGCACTTAAGGACCACTGAGCATTTTTTTTTTTTTTGTTGTATCCGATTCAGGGCTCCCCGAAAGGAGTGCAGCCACACAGGGAGCCCTGAATTCCATGAAGTGCCAGGACAGTCATGGGTCCTAAAGGCAAGTTTACCCATGACTGTCCTGGCACAGTATGGGTCCTTAAGGGGTTAAAGGGAACCTATTTTCAGATCGCTGCCCTATCTGCAGGCCTGCTCATTATGCCAGGGCTGTATTGTGAGACTTAGCAGACCAGGTGTCTGAATGGACAGCCCAGAGACTCCCCAAGGTTTATCTCTGCAGTATCAGGTGTTTCTTATCCTGCATGATGAAGGTCCCCATAAACCTGCAGTATTGGTCTTCAAAGCTTCACACAGTCACATGCCAAGTAAACCTAGAATTTGTGACAGTGAAATATTTTCAGCCAAGGGGGTCTATTTCTGACCCCCACCCCCACCACCCAAATGGCTGATAGGAGTCATTCTGGACTGCACAGTGCAGCCCATGCTTTTTTCTCAAGTGTGCTACTGCTGGAGTACACTTAGTAAATATGGTAATTGCCCTTTAAATGAGTGCCAGAGGGGTCTCACCAATTGATCTGTGTGGTGTGGCATTTCAACTAGCATGATTACTTGTTTCATATATCCACTTTCTGTCAAGTGAAAAGTAAAGGGTGAGAGCAATAGGCTTTGTAAGAGTAGGATGTTGATGACAGCAATGGAAATCTAATTTCCTTAGGTTAAAACTCCCTCTCCATTTGACATGCAGATCTCCATTTTCTGCAGGGCTGAGAGACATCAGCTCTTCACTTGGCACTTCTGGTAGATTTCTATAATCTCCACTGAAGCCCACAATCATTGAACTTGTTGACACGTGGCTTCAATGCAGTTGATTGTGAAATACATCTTCTCCCAGAAGAGCAGTGTGACACCACACAGCCCTGAAGATCACAGAGATATGCAAGAGGGAGAAAGAGAAAGAGAGAGAGCGAGAGAGAAAGAAAGAAAGAGTGAGAGAGAGAGAGAATGATAAGAGTTTTAAGTTATGGAAAACAATTCCCATAGCTATTCAGTAAGCCCCTTCCCACAAAGTTAAACTGCCCCTTTAGTAATGATTTGCCTATATCCATTTTTCACTCCACTCTCCTACTCATACAAAGAGCCTTATGCAGAAAGCAAAAGAGTAACAATTCTGTAAAAACAACTGCATCATAGGAGGGAATTGCTCTGAAGTTCACTGGAAATCTCTTTGGCATTCAAGGGATTAAAACGGAACTACCACCTAATATAAAGTCGCCCCCCCACTAATTATGCATATGGCGACTAGCTTCTTAATAGTTCTATTATCTGCCACAAGTACAAGCATCCTAAGTAATCCTTTTACTTGTGAGACCGGCGGCCAGGCTTGCGCACAGACATCTAGGCTTAGAGACGTCTGGGTGCCTGCGCTGTCCATCCCAGTCTCCTCTAGGAGGCATTGCATTGTATGGAGCCAAAAGGCACCAGAAGAGACTAATGGTGCAGGAGAGCAGACTGCTCTAATGCAAGAAGCCTGGCCATCAGTCTCACAAGAAAAATAATTACTTCAGATGCTGGTACTTGTGGCAGCTAATAGAACTATTACGAAGCTAGTCGCCATATGAATAATTAGTGGGTGGAGACTTTATATTAGGTGGTAGTTTCGCTTTGAAATCAAAATTCAAAATCAGTGGGAATTTTGGAAGTCTCTTTCTCCCATATGATGCAGCTGGAATACCCCAGAATTGCTCATATTTGCTTTCTGCAAAAGGCCCAAAGTGCATACAGTGCACTGACTTCCAACAACTGTCATCTTTCCAAGTACTCCCCTAAGTGGGACCTTCCACATTGAAAGGATTTCAATGATTATTTCTAATTACTAATTTATTCCACCCAGCTAGTTGAAACTGATAGATTCTAGTAGATAAAAGAAGGTGCAGAGAGGTGATTTTCTGGATACTAGTAAGAAATTGTGCAGATGCATCAAAAAGGCAAGAGAACAAAGCTCTGCTGAGTCTGGATTCTCCAACAAGTAAACCAACACTCTGTAAAGTTATAAAACTGAGTGAAGAAACAAAATGCACAGGGCATAGGTGGCATAACCCTTCAAGTGCCAGAGGATACACAACTCATTGCTTTGCAATGGATTGCATACAACTCTGGAACACAAAGGGTTTAAAGAGACAAAGTTGTGTAGCTACCAGGTTCTCTGTAACATAATCCACTTACTTGGCAGAGAAATAGGCGTGGCACTGGTCACAAACCCGTGCTGGGTTTTCCCGACAGCCCTCTACCACCATCTTCTTCATAGAGCATGCACTACAGACCAGCCTCCCGCAACGTCTGCAGTGATGTCTGCGGTTAAACTGAGCAAGAAAATAGACATAAAGAGATAGTGTTCTAGGTTCACATAGCTGAACCAAAGATTCCCAAATCTATTCAAGTCATTTTATAGCTTTGCCAAACAGGCTGGATTCCACTGCAAGGGATAAATAGAAGAATGAATAGCTTTATTTCACAGATTCTTGTTGAATTATATGGGGAAGTTTGTAAATAAAACCAGTGATAAAGCTATTGTGTTAGGGTGACAAATCCACACACAGAAAGAAGCCAAAAAGTTGCATGGACTGCTATTTAGTATGGATTTCTTCATTGGCAGATTGGGCAGAAGCCACAGTGTTCCAATTGCTCAGTGGTCCCCATAGGCCAGAGAGATCAACCACTTATGAAAAAAAAATCCTGGCAACATCGAGGCACCTTAACCCCTTAAGGACTGGAGAGGTGCTGGTCCTCAAGGAGTTAAGGGAGCAGTACACTTTTAAACATGCACCTTCCAAAGGTTTTATACTAGGTTGATTATAAAAGCCTCACCTCTAGGTACATAATTCATTTTTCTATGCCAGTTCTCTCTTTATCCCTGCACTATTCTCAATAACCCACATCAGTGCTTTAAAAAACAAATAAATCATTCCAAACCTAGGGCCTTACTCAACAAGTTAATGAAGTGCCATTCTAGAGTAAGCCAACTGTAATGTTTACCCAAATCCCATTTGTTTTACACTGGACATTTAACCCATTGAATTCTAGAGGTCTCCATCTCATTGCTTTGTAGAGAACAAGAAAACATATTTTGGCTTGTACTATTTTATGCCAAGAAAGCCATTAATGAAGTGAGAATCCCACACCCACAATGGATTTCATATTTCAAACAAGCCCTAGATATCGAAATTAACTCTTAGTGCCAGAGAGGTGTCCATACATTGCAGCGCAAAGTGTTCGATATCTTTCTGGCACTCAATTGGTAACTTTACCCCAGGAATAAATGTCTCTCAGCCCTTAGAGTGCCAGAGGAGTGAGCAATGCATTGCTCCCCCCGGTACTCAAAGGGTTAATTAGTTTAACCACCCCGACTTACCTAGATAGGTGTCTTTCATACAGTGATCAGGTTCATTTTATTGATACATAATATTTGTAATTTACTATACAAAAATCCGACAATGAGTATAAAGTGTGTATAGAACGCTTTTAATAGTTTTGGTGATAATGTCTCCTTAACCAAATGATGTAAGTAGACACAATTTAAATGCTAGAAATAATCTTAATTCTTACCATGGTGAATCTCTCACTTTTGCAGACCATGCAGGTAATTTCAGTTTCATCTGGGATCCACTGCGTTTTGGCAGGAGGTTTATCTGGTGGTACAAACTCTGGGGAAGACTTGTTCCTCCTCTGGCCTTTCTCTAGAGAACCAGGTGGTGTCTGAAACCGAGACCGATCTAAAAATTCAATGGAATAAGAAAGTGTTACCTCTGAAGAACTGACAAATATAAATATAGAAATAACAACTACTGAACTGCATGCCACTTCTATGTAAACAAATAAAAAAAGCATATGTATTCCAACCACTGTTTAACAGTATACACTGGAGAGGTGGTCCTGGTTGATTCAATGGAGGACCTAAACAATCTGGTGGTCAGGTGGCCTCTTTTCTCCAACTCCATTACCTCCCCAATGTTAACATTAACTGTTGGAGAGAGGCAATACACCATCTGAAGATCAACAGTTCCCATACCCCCCCCCCCCAATACCATTCTCTCCATGGGAAGATTACCTCTGACTAGACCATCCCTACTCTCAAATCAGGACTTAATCTTCCTGAAGAGATGCACTTTAGGCATTTTCAGCTGGCTAAAGAGCAAAGAAACTTTAGAATCTACTCAAGAAGGAACTCCTCACCAAGGCATAACCCAGAATCTGATCTGTCCTTATTAGATTTTCTTCCTTCAACTATTATGGACAAATGGTGTGCAGACATTCCAGCCCTAGATTTTTGGGATGATGTCCTGAGGTCCATACAGAAGTCCATTATATGTGCAAGAGACTGCATGATTCAGCTGAGGTTTATTCACAGTTTATTATTTATTCCATGTACTCTTCATGATGGGGTACCAGTCTGATGACAAATGCTTAAGGAGCTTAATCCCAGGTCGATATTTTCTGGACTTCTCATCACGTTAAGTAGTTTTGGTATTCTATCATCAATTTCCTAAATTCCAAACTGGACTTTGAACATATTGCTCACTCCTTAGTGACTTACAGGGGAGTTGGTTTGCTCTAGAATTTAAACTCTAAATTGATGAATAAGGCCCTTCAGACTTATTTCAAAATGGCCAATAATTTTGTCACTACCATCACCCAAGATTGAGCACTTCAAAGAATATTAACATTTCTTAAAAAAAAAAAGAAAAAAAAAAAAAAAAGGCTTCAAACCAAAGGGCATGATGCCCAAGGTAATGCAATATGCTTTGTATAGTTTAATGGTATAATTATCGCTTGCTTCGTTCTGAAGGGTATGGGTGAAGGCCCAACTCTTCCAGCTTGATCAGTGACCAGGCTTACAGAAACTGTGCAAGGGCAATCTTCAACTCTGCTTGATCATGTAATGCACCTTGTTATGGCCACATTGTGTTTGCATATAACACAGCTTGGAGCAGGACTGCCCCTGCTAGACAATGTAATCCTTGCTGTCACTCTTTTCAGACCTCTTTTCTTTTCCTCGCTGGACCATCAAAGCTCAAAATGCATCTCTGCTCCCAAGGGAGGAAGACTAAAGATAGAGCACTAGCAGAATGATAATTGCCCTTTATGCATCATATATATGGTCATAACCTTAATGCTACTGCTTCCAAGTTAATGACTTATTAATCTACAATGTACATATATTGTCTAAAAACCTGTAGTGTCTTGTCAGTGTCTGCATAACTTCTGTTTGCAACGGACTTGTAGACAACCCAGGTTATACATATCAAGCACAAGAAAATAATTCCTACCTATATTTTGTAGGTTTTTTGGTTAATCAAAAGGGTAGGCAGTACAAAAAAGAGGATTTTAGACTTACCTGTTAAATCCTTTTCTCTTCATCCATACAGGTTACTGGTAACACTGGGTAGGTCATCCGCCCCTCTAAGTAGGCAGGAACAATTCTAGAATTGTATGCAGGGGGTGGAACCTACCTTCCCTCCTTGGCTGCAGCTGGCCAACTAGCTCCAGAAAGATTTGAGACACTAACTACTGACTAGATAGTAGAAGGGAAAGAAGACTCCTGTGAGCCTGACCCCTAAGAACCCCCCCAGTCTGCCAAAGGAGAGCCAAGCATGGTCCCTTGACAGGGTGGGAGAACAGTAACCTGTATGGACTAAGAGAAAAGGATTTAACAGGTAAGGCTAAAATCCTCTTTTCTCTGTCATCCAATACAGGTTACTGGTAACTCTGGGATGTCCAACCATTGAGTTTCCCAGAGGCAGGAAGTAAGGCAAGGACCAGGCGCAAGGCCCTCAAAGTCACCAGTGCAGATATGAACCATCAGATCAGAGATAGCCCAACAAAACAACTGAAGTGTCAACAGACACTGAACAGGGGTAACAACACCCCAGGAACTGTGACACAGTACACTGAACTAGAACCAACAGGGCTCGAAAGAGAAGGAAGCACCAAGAACCGAAAGAAATGCTAGCCAGGCAAGACTGCCTCCAGAATTTTCCTCTCAAAGCTGGTGTCAGCCGATGCCAGCACATCAATGCGATAGTGCTTCGAAAAGGTGCGCACAGACGACCAAGTGGCTGCCTTGCACAACTGATCAGTGGAGGCCTGATTCTTGTAAGCCCAAGAGGCCCCAATAGATCTTGTAGAATGAGCCGTGACCTGAAAGGGACAGGCTTCTTCCTTAGCTCATAAGCATTACAAATAGTGGACTTGATCCAAGAAGCAATAGTCACCTTGGATGCAGGTCTTCCTGCCCTAGGACCCTTAGGAATAACGAACAGCGCGTCTGATTACCTGACCGACCAGTGCGATGTACATAAAACTTGAGACAATCAACCACGTCTAACAAGTGGAGATCCCTTTCCTTGTCAGAGGTGGGGTCCAGGCAGAAAGAGGGCACCACAATCTCCTGAATGATGTGGAACTCAGAGACCACCTTCGGGAGAAACTCCTGAGAAGTGCGAAGCACTGCCTTGTCCTTGTGAAACACCAAATAAGGTGGTTTACAGGACAGAGCAAGTAACTCCTCGACACGGAAGACAGACACGATAGCCAGGAGAAAATAGGATTTTAGTCTTACCTGTTAAATCCTTTTCACTTAGTCCATACAGGTTACTGGTACACTGGGAGGCGATCCGCCCCTTTAAGTAGGCAGGAACATTCATCTAAATTTATGCAGGGGGCGGAGCCTCCCCTCTCTCTTAGGCTGCACCTCAGTCAGAACAAGCCAGAATGATTTGAGACACTAACACTGACCAGAGATAGGAGAGAATAAGAAGACCCCTGTGAGCATGCCCCAAGGACTCCCACGGCGTGCCACAGGGGAGCCAAGCATGGTCCCTTGACAGGGTGGGAGACCAGTAACCTGTATAGACTAAGTGAAAAGGATTTAACAGGTAAGACTAAAATCCTATTGTCACTGTCGTCCAATACAGGTTACTGGTACACTGGGATGTCGAAACATTGAGTTTTCCCAGAGGCGGGAAGGAGGCAAGGACCAGGCGCAAGGCCCCTAGAGTCACAGAACCTCCATGAACCAACCGGTCACATATCCCAACTAGCAGAAGTGTCAACGGACACCAATTAAGGGTAAGAACGAACCCCAAGAACAAAACACAGCACACTGAACCGAGCCAACTAGGCTCAACGGTAAGGAAGCACTGAGAATCTCAGAAGAAAGAAGATCCTAGACAGGCAAAACTGCCTCCAGGACATTCCTCCCAAAGCTGGCATCAGCCGAAGCCAGCACATCCACACGGTAGTGCTTTGAGAAGGCGTGCACAGAGGACCAAGTGGTCGCCCGGCACAGCTGATCAGCAAACGCTTGATTTTTATAGGCCCAAGAGGCCCCAATTGATCTGGTGGAATGAGCAGTGACCCAAAAGGGCACATGTTTATTCCGCAATTCGTAAGCCTTACGAATAGTAGATTTTATGCAAGATGCAATGGTAACCTTGGATGCCGGTCTCCCTGCCCTAGGCCCCTCAGGAATGACAAACAGAGCGTCAGACTTCCTGATAGACTCAGTGCGATGAACATAAAATTTGAGACAACGCACTACATCCAACAAATGGAGATCCCTCTCCTTGTCAGAAGAAGGGTTAGGGCAGAAAGAGGGCACCACAATCTCCTGACTGATGTGAAATTCGGAGACAACCTTAGGTAAAAATTCCTTGGAAGTGCGAAGCACAGCCTTATCCTTGTGGAACACTAGATAAGGAGGTTTACAAGACAAAGCTTGTAACTCTGCCACCCGGCGAACTGAGACAATGGTCAAAAGGAAGGCCATCTTCCAGGTCAAAAGGCGTAAAGGAATAGTAGCTAAGGACTCAAATGGGGGACGTTGAAGGACCCCCAGAACCAGATTAAGGTCCCACTGAGGAGCTGGACTCCTGAAAACGGGCCGACCATGAGCCACACCCTGGAAAAAAACTTTGACATCAGGGAGGATGGCAATGCGCTCCTGAAAAAAGACAGACAGAGCAGACGTCTGAACCTTGAGAGAACTTAGGCTGAGCCCTTTCTCTACCCCGTCCTGTAGAAACGCCAGGACAGTAGGAAGATGGAAATCAAGTGATAGATCCCTATCAGCACACCATGCAACAAAGGTTGACCAGACTCGATGATAAATCTTGGAAGACACTGGCTTGCGAGCTTTAAGCATCGTAGACACCACAGAAGAGGAAAACCCCTTTTTCTTCAGAATTGAGGATTCAACCTCCAGGCCATCAAATGAAGACGATGAACATCCTCCTTCCACAGGTACCCTTGTAACAGGAGATCTGGACGAGCAGGAAGCGGAAAGGGTTCCGCTACAGACATTTCCATCAGGTCCGGATACCAGGACTGACGAGGCCAGTTTGGAGCAATGAGGATGACCTGACAACGCTCCACCTTCAGCTTCTGGATGACTCTGATCAGCAGAGGAAGAGGAGGAAAGATGTAGGCTAGAGGGAAGTCCCAAGGTATGGACAAGGCGTCCACTGCCAGGGCCAGTGAATCCCTCCACCGGGAGCAGAACACTGACACCTTCCTGTTGTGCCTGGTTGCCATCAGATCCACTATAGGAACTCCCCACACCTGGGTTAGAAGGTGAAACACCTCTGGATGAAGAGCCCACTCTCCGCTGTCGACTGTGTGACGACTGAGGAAGTCTGCCATAACGTTGTCTACGCCTGGAATGTGTACCGCTGAAACGACGGGAACATGTGCCTCTGCCCAAGATAAAATGGCTTTGACCTCTAACCAAGCGGCGAGACTTCTTGTTCCGCCTTGTCTGTTGATGTAGGCCACTGCGGTGGCGTTGTCGGACTCCACTCTGACTGGACAACCCTCCAGTTGAGACTCCCAATGTCTCAGGGCAAGGAAGATGGCACGTAGCTCCTGCACATTGATGGAGAGGAGAGACTCCTCCAATCCCCATTTCCCCTGAGCACTGAAACGACCCAACACTGCTCCCCATCCCAGGAGGCTGGCATCCGTCCTGACTGTGGTCCAATATGGGATCTGGAAGGATCCCCCTTTCAGGAGATGAGACAGGTCCAACCACCACTCCAAGCTCAACTCGACATGAGGAGGCAGAGAGACTGACAGGTGCAGATGGTCTGGATGATTCCTGCACGTCTGGATCACAAACCTCTGGAGTTCCCTGGTGTGTGCCATGGCAAATGGCACCGTCTCTATGGTGGAAATGAACTTCCCCACCAGAGATGTTAACTTCGGAACTGGAATCCGCTCGAGAGCCAAAATCTTTGATACTCGGAGAGCAATCTGATGAGCCACCTCTTCTGGGAGAAACACCATGCACTTCTGAGTGTCGAACAGGAGACCCAGGAAGAGTATCTGCTGAGATGGGACCAAGTCTGACTTGTCCAGATACACAATCCACCCATGTCGAGTAAGTGTCTGAATGCAAGTCTGAACCTGCTGGTGAAGGATCTCCGCAGATGAAGCTTTCAAGAGTAAATCGTCCATGTAGGGAGTCACCTTGATGCCATCTTGATGGATCACCGCTATCAAAGCACCCAGGACTCTCTGAAAAACCTGCGGGCTGTAGTCAGTCCAAAGGGAAGAGCCGAAAATTGAAAGTGACCTTTGTGGCAGGCAAACCTGAGATACCGCCTGCTCTCTAGATGGATAGGGATGTGCAGATAAGCATCCTGAAGATCCAGGGAGGCAAGGAACTCCCCCGGGGACATAGCAGCTATCACAAAGCGCAGGGATTCCTGACGATAGTGGGTACTCACAACAAAGGAATTGAGATCTTTGAGGTCCAAAATAGGACGAGCGCCCCCGTCCTTTTTGGCCACCACGAACAGGTTGGAATAGAATCCTGAACCTGTGTCCTCTGTAGAAACTGGTTCCAGGACTTCTTTGTCCAAAAGATCCTGAATAGCGTCGTCGAACAGACGACTTTTTGTAGGTTCCTGAGAAGGATGAGTAAAATGGAACCGAAAAGGAGGGAGAGAGGAGAAAGGGATCCTGTATCCCTCTGACACCACCTGAAGAACCCAAGGGTCCACCACTGACTCCTCCCAAGTCCAGCGAAAGATGTGAAGGCGCCCACCTACAGCCGGATGCGGACCCGGGTTCGGCGAGTCATGCCGAAGCAGTCTTGGAGGTCTTGGCCTTAGGGGCAACTTTGGGCTCCCAGGACTGTTTGGGCTTGGAGGAGGAGTGCGTAGGAACGAAAGGACCGATTGCGTTTGGCTGGAAACTTCTTTTTAAAGACTGAGGGTAGAAGAGTACTTTTACCTCCAGTAGCCTCGCTAATCAGATCCTTTAATTCAGATCCAAATAGGGAAGTCCCTTGAAAGGGCAAAGAAAGCAAAACTTTCCTGGAAGCGGTGTCAGCAGACCAAATTTTCAGCCAAAGGGCGCGTCTAGCCACCACAGAAGAAGTGGAGGCCCTCGCCATCATGCGAACTGTGTCAAAAGCCGCGTCAGAAACATAATTCTGAGCTTCATAATTGTTAGCAAGGAGTTGCAACTGCTCTGACACAGGCGCATCTTGGCGAACCACTACAGTAAGCTGTTCAGTCCAGACCGCAATGGCCCGGTTAACCCATGCCACGGCAAAGGCAGGACGCATGGCAGTACCAATGGAGGCAAAAATAGACATAAGGCAAGTTTCTAACTTTTTGTCCGTCCAATCCTGTAAAGCAGAAGCATCAGATACTGCCAAAGCAGTAGATTTAGACAATCTAGAAACTGGAGCATCCACCTTAGGAGGATGAACCCATTTAGCCAGTTCAGTCTCAGGAAAGGGATAAAGTTTAGCAAACTTTTTTGAGACTGAAGAGGACTTATCAGGATTTTTCCACGCATCAGAGACTAAGCGTTCAAGAGTAGGATTAGTAGGAAAACATGTAACAGCCTTAGAAGGTTTCTGAAACACGTCCGTTGGGTCAAGAGTAGATTCCTGACGCAAGGGAAGATTGAGGGAGGTCAAAACAGCCCTGATCAAACCCTCCGCAGAGAGTTCAGGGTCACATTCATAAGGGTCCCCAATGGATCTGGTAGACTCAATAACAGTACCATCCTCAACATCAGAATCCTGCAACAATTCTTCCTCAGAAGAATCAGAGACGTCAGGAGCTCCCTGTGGCTTGGGCAGGGAGGTCCTAACAGTGGAGGGGGTCTGCCATACTTGAAGAGCCCCCTGAACCTGAGAGGGAAAGAGCTGAAGAGTGGATCTGAGATCCCTAGTTGCAGCCTTGAACTCTTTCACCCATGTTGGCTCAATAACATGACTGGAAGGCCCTGGGTTGCTGCCATGACCTTCCACACAAGCTGGGCACAGATGACCAGAAAATTCTCTAGGTAGCCCTGCGTGACAGGAGGAGCAAAACGCAATGAGAGAGACAGATACCCCAGCCTCCTTAGTCTTAGGTCTAGTCCCAGGCTCAAGTTGAGTAGACATGCTCACAGCGTCAGATATACCCCACAGATAAGAATCACCCGATTAAAGTGTGAAAGATTAAATATTCACCCCAGAAACGTTTAAAACTAAACTTATCTGGCAAGCGAAGGGTTAATCAGCAGAGGAGAGAGAGAAGGTCCGGTCCCTGTGTAGTATACTCGATGAGAAGAACTCACAAAATGGCTGCCGCAACGGGAGCCAATCAGAAGGAGGGCGCGAACCAAGCGCTCATGGGAAACGTAGTTTTCCTCACAGAGTACCCCAAAACAGTGACCGAAGTCCCCCCAGTCCCCCAACACACTCAAACATACAAGCGGATGATAGAGCAAGGGAAGACAATTAAAATGAAGTCGCTATGTGAAGCGGTTCCAGAGATACATCCCACACAGTGTAAGCCCATAGAGAGTAAAGGAGCAATGGCGTCTATGCGGGAAAAGCGCGCTTAAAGGCGCGGAACATTATTCTAATAAATTTTACCCTTAAAGTAAAAGTTCCATAACATATAGCAAACAGATATACTATATACAGAAAACATTACCCAACCAAGGTAGACAATGCAAATGCCCATAAAATAGACAAACCCAGCAGAGAGAGGGTTAAATCCCACATAAACTGCTCCAAAACTCAGACATACTCCAATACTAGCATTAGCAAAGTATATAAAAACACCCAATGAGTGCTGGAGTGCACAATGAGAACTCCCAAACACAATCCCAATGAAGGGACACTGGGGGACAAGTGGACCTTCGGCACTCAAAGGGTGGCTCACCTTTCCTGCAGGACTTCTGTCTTCAGGTTACCAAGATTAGAAAGGAATCAACACAGAGGATAATTCCCCCCAGGGAAGTTACTTGAAATCAGGTGATTCCCTCTTCAGGGCAAAAGATCCACCAGAAGTACCCTGGAAGCTGTGCTATCCACTTTAAATAGGGCATTTGACAGCCTTGGTAACCTGCCTAATGGTGGTATTCCATATTTGTAAAAATAACAAAGAAACTAAAACTTGAAGAGAGCTGTTCTCTGCCTGGTGTGAACACACCGAGGAACAAATCATTCTAGCTTGTTCTGACTGAGGTGCAGCCTAAGAGGGAGGGGAGGCTCCGCCCCCTGCATACATTTAGATGAATGTTCCTGCCTACTTAAAGGGGCGGATCGCCTCCCAGTGTACCAGTAACCTGTATTGGACGACCGTGAAAGGCCATTTTCTACGTCAAGAGGCGTAGAGGAATAGTAGCCAAAGACTCACATGGGGGGCGCTGAAGGACACCCAGAACCAAGTTAAGATCCCACTGAGGAGTAGGAATCTTAAAGGCAGGACGAGCATGAGCAACGCCCTGGAAGAAAACCCTGACATCAGGAAGGATGGCAATGCACCTCTCAAAGAAAACAGAAAGCGCAAAAGTCTGAACCTTAAGGGAACTCAAACTGAGGCCCTTATCCACACCATCCTGCATGAAGGCCAGGCCCATAGGCAGATCAAATTCCTGAGACAGGTCCTTGTCAGCACACCAAGACAGAAAGGTCGACCAGACACAATGGTAGATCTTGGAAGAAACAGGTTTGCGGGCACTGAGCATAGTAGCCACCACACCAGAAGAGAACCCTTTCTTCTTCAATATTGAGGATTCAATTTCCAAGCCATCAAAGCTAGCCGATGAACATCCTCCTTCCACAGGTAACCCTGTAGAAGAAGGTCCGGACGGTAAGGGAGCCGGAATGGCTCTGTCACTGACAGAGCCAAGAGCTCCGGGAACCAAGACTGACGAGGCCAGTACGGAGCAATCAGAATGACTGGACAACACTCCAGTCGTAATTTCCGTAACACCCTGTGCAACATTGGGAGGGGAGGAAAGATGTACACCAGAGGGAATACCCAAGGAATGGACATTGCATCCACTACCAGAGCCAGAGGGTCTCTCCACCGAAAGCAGAAACTCCGTACCTTCCTGTTGTGTCTTGTCGCCATCAGGTCGATGTAAGGAGGACCCCATTTCTGAACAATGAGGTTGAACACCTCTGGGTGTAGCTCCCACTCTCCGCTGTCCACTGTGTGTCGACTGAGGAAGTCCGCCATTACGTTGTATACGCCTGAAATGTGCACTGCGGATATGGCAGGAATGTGTTCTTCTGCCCAGGACAAAATAACCTTGACCTCTAACCAAGCAGCGAGACTTCTTGTTCTGCCTTGCTTGTTGATATAAGCCATGGATGTGGCATTGTCGGACTCCACTCGGACTGGACAGTCTTCTAACTAAGACGCCCAATGTTGCAGGGCATGAAATATCGCCCGAAGCTCCAATATGTTGATCGGAAGGAGGGATTCCTCCAGAGACCACCGACCCTGAGCGCTCAAGCGACCCAGGACCGCTCCCCAGCCGAAGAGGCTGGCATCCGTCATCACCTTGGTCCAGAAGGGTACCAGGAAGGACTTGCCCTTCAGCACGTTGGAAAACTCGAGCCACCATGACGATCTCAGTTCCACATGAAGAGGAAGAGAAACAAATATCTTCATAAGATCCGGTTGACCCTTGCACACCTGGATCACGAACCTCTGGAGCTCCCTGGTGTGCGCCATGGCAAACAGAACCGCTTGTATGGTGGATATGAATTTCCCCACCAGAAAAGATAGCTTCTGGATTGGAATTGGATCCCGAGACAGAATTGTGGAAACCCTGTGGGCGATCTGGTAAGCCACCTCGTCCATGAGGAACACCATGCTCTTCTGAGTGTCGAAGAGAAGGCCCAGGAAGACCAGACGCTGGGTTGGGACAAGATCTGACTTGTCCAAGTTGATGATCCACCCGTGATTGGTGAGAGCCTGAATGCAGTTCTGAACTTGCTGATGAAGAAGTTCCGCAGAAGAGGCTTTCAGAAGCAAGTCGTCCATGTATGGAGTAACTCTGAAGCCATTTCGGTGGAGGATGGATATCAAGGCACCCCGACACGGTTGGAGACCTGAGGAGCCGTCATCAGACCAAATTGAAGAGCTGAGAACTGAAAATGTCCTCTGTCACAGGCAAACTGGTGGTACTGCCGGCTCACTGGATGAATAGCAATTTGTAAGTACGTGTCCTGAAGATCCAGAGAAGCAAGGAATTCCCCCAGAGACATGGCAACAATCATCGTCCATAGAGACTCCTGGTGATAATGAGTCCGTGTCACAAAGGAATTGAGATCCTTCAAGTTCAAAATAGGGCGACAACCACCATCCTTTTTGGCGACCACAATGAGGTTTGAGTAGAAACCCCGAAACCCTGTCCTGTATAGGCACCGGCTCTAGAACATCCTTGTCCAGAAAAGCCTGAACAGCGCTGTCAAACAGACAGCGTTTCTCTGCACCCTGAGGCGTGTGAGAAGGACGAAAGCAAAAGGGAGGAAGAGAAATGAAAGGGATCTTGTATCCTTCCGTCACCACCTGTAAAACCCATGGGTCCGCCACTGAGTCCTCCCAAAGTTGTGCTGGTGTCGTAGATGACCAGGCACAGCAGAATGAGGACCCGGGTTCAGCGAGTCATGCCAAAGAAGGCTTGGAAGCTTTGGGCTTGGAGGAGACCTTAGGCTTCCATTGTTATCTAGGCTTGGAGGAGGTATGCGGAGCTGAGGGAACCGTCTGGTTCGCCGGACGAGTCTCATTATGAAAGAAACGAAAATACTGATTACGCTTAAGTGGCAATTTCTTCCTGGGAACCAAGGGTAGAAGAGTACTCTTACCCCCTGTGGACTCACTGATCAGATCCTTAAGATCTGGCACAAACAATGAGGTACCCTGAAAGGGTAGGGAGAGTAATGCTTTCTTAGAAGCAGTGTCGGCAGAACAGATCTTGAGCCAAAGAGCTCGTCTGGCCACCACAGACATGGTGGAAACTCTACCCATCAAACGGATGGCATCAGATAAGGCAGCATAAACATAGTGCTGTGCCTCAGAAATGTTGGCAAGAAGCAGGGCTGGTGCAAGGATTTTTGCCACCCTAGGCAAAACCTCCTTTTGCCACCCCCTTGGCTCCACCCCTTGTGTCCCACCCCTTTATACCCCGTCCACTTAACAATAACTGCATAGTTATCTATTATACCTTTCATTATGATAATTTACATTAAAAATGGGAAGGGTGCCCCGAAAATTCCAGTTTGCTTTTTAAGGGTGCCTTGGATGAAAAAAGATTTAGAACCATTGATCTAGAGGAGCATTAAATGTCAAATAAAAAGACATTTAAAAAAAAAAAAAAAAAAAAAAAAAAAGATGGTCAACGGAAAGGCAAGGCTGCACCTCCTTCGATATTAGAGCGCTGTCAAATGCCAACTCCTGTCCATTAGCAGAAAAATAAACATACCCCCAAACTAGATAACACAATGTAGTGTATGACTCTCTGGGTATTCAAACAAGGACCTCCAGCTTTATCCCACTTGACGATAGTCATAGATTAGTCATAGACTTGAGGATCTCTCTAGACTATTTTGGACTATTATCTTACCCAATTCATAGAGGCATTAAGTATATATGTGTCTGTTGGATTTATGTGATCAATGATTCAATAATTGATCACATATATCCAACAGACGCTTATATACTTATTGCCTCTATGAATTGAGTAAGATAATAGTCCAAAAATTCAGCCAATTTTGTATCCAGAATAGTTCTTTATATCCTTAGACTTTGAAGAGATCCTCCAGTGATGATATAGCTTTATCTCCATTAAATCTAGAGAGATCCTCAGTCTATGACTAATCCAAGACTATCTTTAAGTGGGATAAAGATGGATGTCTTTGTTTGAATACCCAGAGAGTATTTGATTTGCATTTAAAGTATTCCGGACTTTTGATGGTTAACAGCATATATTTTATTTAATATTCTATAATATTTGTTGTGGAGTTTTCATCCATACAACTTTTTTTGCATTTATCCATGCCAGGGGACACATATATTACATTGGAACTTTCTCCAGTCTTTCCTTTGATGTCTAAAACATAGGAACCACTATTAGGAAGATTTACTGAAATCTAATGTTTATCTATATATTATTGAAAGGGCGCTTGGATGTCCTCTTTATTTTAGTTTGAGCTTAACCATGTAACTTTACTTACCCTGACTGACAGTGACACTGTCCGAGGTCCCTCAGGTCCGGCTACACGGCATGCGCGCCTCTCTCCTCTGTCTGCAGGCTGCGCGCCTGCGCCCCCCAGTAGACGTGTGCCCTAGGCCGGCGCCTACCTTGCCTATAGGTAGCGCCGACCCTGGCAAGAAGGCACAACTTATCCGAGGTAGGCACATCCTGACATACAGCCTGGGTGAGCAATGGACCAGTTCGCCCATGCAGCTGCGAATGCTGGACGCAAGGCAGAACCAGCAGTGGCAAAAATGGACTTGAGGGAGACCTCAAGTTTCTTGTCAGTCCAGTCCTTCAGAGCAGAGGCATCAGAGACTGGTAAGGCAGTAGACTTAGATAGCCTGGAAATGGGAGCATCCACTCTGGGGGGATGAACCCACTGAGTAAGTGCAGCTTCAGAAAAGAGATAAAGCTTGGCAAATTTCTTGGACACAGAGGGTTTCTTGTCCGGGGATTTTCAGTCCTCGGACAAAAGACAGTCAAGAGTAGGGTTAGGTGGAAAGTAACTAAGGGGCTTTTTAGGCTCCTGGAACACATCAGAGGGGTCAGAATGAAACTCCTGAATTAAGGGAATGTTAAGAGTAGTTAAGACAGCCCTGATCAGGCCCTCTGCGGAGGGTTCAGGATCAGCCACAAAAGGGTCCCCAAAAAACTGAGAGGAGCCCAACACAGAACATTCCTTAACATCTGAATCCACCAGCAGTTCCTCCTCAGAGGAATCTGACACGTCAAGTATTCCCTGAGGTTTGGGCAGGGAAGACTTGACTGAAGAGGGGGCCTCCCAAGACTGAAAAGCCCCCTGTAACTGGGATGGAAAGAGTTGCAATGTGGACCTAAGGTCCCTAGTAGCAGCCTTGAAGTCTTGCACCCAAGCTGGCTCTAATGCATGGCTGGAGGTCCCTGGAATGCTGTCAGGGACATCAGAACATGCTGGGCATAAATGACCTGAGAATTCTCTAGGTAGCCCTGAGTGACAGGAAGAGCAATGCGCAATGGGGGATACAGAGACCCCAGCCTCCTTAGTCTTAGGTCTGGGCCCTAGCTCCAGCGGTACAGACATTCTCACAGTGTCAAATAACCTTACTGTATAAGAAATCACCCAATTATAGTGTGTATGATTAAAGTTTCACCCCAGAAATCGCTAAAATAAACTTATCTGGCAGATGAAGGGTTAATCAGCAGAGGTGAGAAGGAGAGTCCAAGCCCTGCATAGGATACTCATTCTGGAAAGATCACAAAATGGTTGCCGCGGCGGAGCCAATCAGAAACAAGCACACAAAGCAAGCATTCATGGGAAATGTAGTTTTCCCAGAAAACTATCCCAAACAGTGCCCGAAAGCCCCCTGAGCCCCCCAACACACTAGAAACATGAACCGAATGATAGAGCAAGAGCAGACAAGTAAAATGAGCCATCTCTGAAGTCGCTAGGTTAAACGGTTGCAGCGATATGTCCCAAACAGTACAGTCCCATAGAAGTGAATGGAGCAATGGTGTCTATGCGGTAAAGCGTGCCTTAAAGGCGCAGAACTAAAATTTTACAAAATTAAGAGTGTAATACTAAAATACCCAAAATAGCATTAGAACATGTGAGGACACCCAAAAAACACTAAACCAGTAGGAAAAGTGTTAGAAAACCCCCAAAAAGTGCAATCCAGCAGCTAAAGGGTTAAATTACCACATAAACCTGCTCCAAAACACCCAACAGACATACAGATAGACCCAATGAGTGCAGGAGTGCGCAATGAAGACACCCCTGTGCGGAGGGGAACTGTGGGGAACTGTGGTACAAGTGGACCTGCAGCACTCAAAGGGTTGCTCACCTTTCCTGCAGATCTTCTGTCCTCAGATTACCATGTAGTAAGAAGTAACCTCAGTGGGTAACTCCTGGGGAAGCACTTGGAATCAATATTTTCCCCCTCAGGGCTTAAGGTCCACAAAAAAGCACCTGGATACTGAGCTAGCCACCTCTTTGGGTATTGTCAGTTATGGTAATCTGCCTAACGGTGGTATTCCATATCTAACAGAAAAATAAAAAAAGTTTCTAAAACTATAGCAGAACTGTTCTCTTGCCTGTGTCTTCACCAAGGAACAAATCTTTCTGGAGCTGGTTGGCTAGCTGCAGCCAAGGAGAGAAGGTAAGCTCCACCCTCTGCATACAATTCTAGAATTGTTCCTGCCTACTTAAAGGGGTGGATCGCCTACCCAGAGTTACCAGTAACCTGTATTGGACAACAGAGAAATAAAAATAACAACTGTTATTGACTCATGATATTTATATTATTCAAGCTCTAGATCAAAAGATCTGTTCTTCCTCAGAAAAAGAGAAAAAAAATATACCAGTTTGTGGACTTTCATGTGATGAAGTTAATTACTTCACTGTAAATGAGGAAAAGTCAGGGAGAAGGATATGCTAAGAAGAACTGAAGTAATTCTAGGGCAAACCAGTTACACAAAAGGGGTCAAATAAAATCTCCATTGATTTAAAGTGGAACTTTCATCTTCTCTAAAGTGTCCCTTCAATAATGAAGCATATGGCAACTAGCTTCATAATAGTTCTATTAGCTCTCAGAAGTAATCCTTAATATTCGGAGACTGGCAGCCGGGTTAGGGCCGTCTTCGCACCTGCACCATCAGTCCCTTCCTGTGCTTTCTGCACAATGCAATGCCTCCAGAAACCAGGACTGATGGCGCAGGGACGCAGATGTCTCTAAGACAAGATGTCTGCGCTGATGCCTGGCTTCCGGTCTCTACGAAGATTAAGGATTACTTCAGAACTGGGTACATCTGAGAGCTCATAGAACTATTATGAAGCTAGCCAACATACTTAATTATTGGAGGGCGACTCTATTGAAGGTGAAAGTTCCGATTTAAACAGGTTTTTAAACATCCTTGAATGCTATAGAGGTCTCCAAGGCATTGCTTTACAATGCCTTTGCGACCTCGCCTGCATTCAAGATGGTTAAAGACAAGCTCAGTTTATTTAACAGATAATTAAAATAAGCCTGTATGCAGTACTAGTAATTTCTCTGTTACATCATTTTAAGAAATTAACCTTTATATTTTGATGGTACACTGTTGCATTATGTTTGTTTTCTTCACAGTATACCTATTAGTTCTGATCATGGTCAAACTTATCACCCACTGTTCTATCAGAGGTGAGTGGGATGTCTAGATTCATTCATAGCATAGTGATGTTAATATTGCCCAAGCAAAACATAATTAGCATAAAGTGCCACACCGTGCCAGCAACAAGTAAAATGTTAATTTCTCATAAAATATTTATATTACAACCAAATTGCTGGTACAACATAAGCAGTTTTTACCTTTTGTTAAAACTTTCTCAAGTTGAAAGGGTTACTTTAATTAGAAACACAAGATGACTTGAAATAATCAGGGAAGCAGTTGCTTAACTCTTCATACAAATACAAGATTATGTCCACTTATTTCAGAGCCTCTGATTGTGAGACAGGATCAGATTATCTTCCACATAATTTGATATTTCCAAGCTTTGTTAAATTGCATTAGGTAGTGGTTATAATGTATATTAGGTGTCAGAAACATAATACATTAGCTGATTTTGAGGTATCAGTGGTCCTCAAACTTTTCAGTGTGGTAGAAACCTTAAGTTTCAGATGAAATCTCTGGAACAATCCAATTCCTAACCCCGTGGCTGGCCGAGAGGTCTATGACACCTTGTTTTGCAATATGTTTGAGGCCTAAACAAATACATCTGAGTGCTAGATGATGTAACCAACAACCAAATTCAAAATCAGACATATGTTATGTTAGACATGTTTATTTAAAACAATAGCCTAAAATAGTTAGCCTTATTTATCAGTTTATGCGAAATTGACAGCAGTAGATGGCATGCCAGCCAGACAGCAACATTCCATTCTGCCCTAACTCCCATCTGCAACTAGTACTAGCTCATCTGCAGAACATAAAAATAAAGTTAAATATAAAAAAAGACTATTGTTACAAACATAAAATGCCTAATATACCATATAGGCAATCTTGAAAGCTCTACTGAGATCACCTAAGTTGTAATAAGATGTTCGTTCCACTTTCAGACTACATTGTTAAGCTAAAATAATAGGATTTTAGTCTTACCTGTTAAATCCTTTTCACTTAGTCCATACAGGTCACTGGTACTCTGGGAGGCGTAAGTCCCCTTTAATAGGCAGGAACAACTATGCAAATGATTTGCAAGGGGCGGAGCCTCCCCTCTTACTTAAGCCACCTTCTGGCCAGAGCCACTTAGATTGATTTGAGACCCTAAAAACTGACCTCAGGTAAGCAAAAAGAAAGACTCCTGTGAGCATGCCCGAACGGTCTCCCACTGGATGCCACAGGAGAGCCAAGACTGGTCCCTTGACAGGGTGGGAGACCAGTGACCTGTATGGACTAAGTGAAAAGGATTTAACAGGTAAGACTAAAATCCTATTTTCACTGTCGTCCAAAACAGGTCACTGGTACTCTGGGATGTACAAACATTGAGCTGATCCAGAGGTGGGAAGAAAGGCAAGGACCAGGCGCAAGGCCCAAGTCACTAGATCTGCTATGACCAGTTAATAACATAGCCCAAACTGTAAGTGTCAACGGACACCAACCAAGGGAACAATCCCTGAACTAACACAGCACACGAAACCAGTGCCAACCGGGCTCAACAGTAAGGAAGCACTAAGGATCACAGAGCGGAAGACCTACACAGGCAAGACTGCCTCCAGGACCTTCCTTCCAAGACTGGCATCAGCCGAAGCCAGTACATCAACTCGATAGTGCTTAGAAAAAGTGTGCACAGAGGACCAAGTGGCCGCTCTGCACAGTTGATCAGCAGAAGCTTGATTCTTGTAGGCCCAAGCGGCCCCAATAGATCTGGTGGAATGGGCAGTCACCCGGAAGGGAACATTGTCATTCCTCAACTTATAGGCTTCACGAATAGTAGCCTTAATCCAACTTTGGAAGCCGGTCTCCCTGCCCTAGGCCCCTCAGGAATGACGAATAGAGCGTCAGACTTCCTGATAGACTCGGTGCGATGAACATAAAACTTGAGGCAACGCACCACATCCAACAGATGGAGATCTCTTTCCTTGTCAGATGAAGGATTAGGGCAGAAAGAGGGAACCACAATCTCCTGATTGATGTGAAACTCAGACACAACCTTAGGTAAGAATTCCTTGGTAGTGCGAAGCACAGCCTTATCCTTGTGGAACACCAGGTAAGGAGGTTTACAAGACAAGGCCTGTAACTCTGCTACCCGGCGCACTGACACAACAGCCAAAAGGAAGGCCATCTTCCAAGTCACTAGACGTAATGGAATGGAAGCCAAGGATTCAAACGGTGGTCGCTGGAGAACTCCCAGCACCAAATTGAGGTCCCACTGGGGAGCAGGACTCTTGAAGGCAGGTCGAACATGAGTCACACCTTGGAAGAAAACTTTCACATCAGGAAGGATAGCAATCCTTTCCTGGAAAAACACAGACAAGGCAGAAGTCTGAACTTTGAGGGAACTCAGACTGAGCCCCTTATTCACACCGTCCTGCAAGAAGGCCAGGACAGTGGGAAGATGGAATTCAAGGGATAACTTCTTATCAGAACACCATGTCACAAAAGTTGACCATATGCGATGATAGATCTTGGAAGACACAGGCTTACGAGCACTGAGCATAGTCGACACCACAGAAGGAGAAAATCCTTTCTTTGCTAGAATCGAGGATTCAACCGCCATGCCATCAAATGGAGAGAGTGAACATCCTCCTTCCACAGATACCCCTGAAGAAGTAGGTCCGGACGGGCAGGAAGCGGGATCGGATCCGTCACTGACATGGCCATCAACTCCGGATACCAGGACTGGCGAGGCCAGTTTGGAGCGATCAGGATGACAGGACAACGTTCTCTCTTCAACTTCTGAATAACTCTGATCAATAGAGGAAGAGGAGGGAAGATGTAAGCCAGGGGGAAGTCCCAAGGGATCGACAAGGCATCCACTGCTAGAGCAAGGGAGTCCCTCAACCGGGAGCAAAACACCGGAACCTTCCTGTTGTGTCTGGTAGCCATCAGATCCACCACAGGCATCCCCCACCGTTGAGTGAGCATGTGAAACACCTCTGGGTGAAGAGCCCATTCTCCGCTGTCGACGGTGTGACGACTGAGGAAGTCTGCCATGACGTTGTCCACGCCTGGAATATGAACTGCAGAGATGACAGGCACGTGATCTTCTGCCCAAGACAAAATATCCTTGACCTCCCACCAGGCGGAACCGCTTCTTGTGCCGCCTTGCCTGTTGATGTAAGCCACCGCAGTGGCGTTGTCGGACTCCACTCTGATCGGAAGACCGATCAATTGAGACTCCCAGTGCCTCAGGGCTAGCCGGACAGCTCGAAGTTCCAGAACATTGATGGAGAGCATGGATTCCTCCAGACCCCATTTCCCCTGAGCACTGAAGCGACCCCAGACTGCACCCCAGCCCCGAAGGCTGGCATCCGTTGTGACTGTGGTCCAATGAGGAACTAGAAAGGATCTCCCTTTCAGGAGATGAGAGAGATCTAACCACCAGTGCAGACTCGACTCGACATGAGGAGGAAGAGAAACAGACAGATGTTGATGACCTGGATGATTCTTGCACGTCTGGATCACAAATCTCTGAAGATCCCTGGAGTGGGCCATGGCAAATGGTACTGCTTCGATTGTGGAAATGAACTTCCCCACTAAGGACGACAACATCGGTACTGGAATTTCGTCCATGTCCAGAATCCCAGCCACTCTGACGGCTATCTGGTGAGCCACGTCCTCTGGAAGAAACACCATGCATTGGCGAGTGTCGAACAGGAGACCCAGGAACAGAAGCCTCTGAGATGGAATCAAGTCCGACTTGTCCAGATTCAGGATCCAGCCATGACGGTTCAGGGTGTGCATGCACATCTGTAATTGCTGATGGAGAAGCTCCACTGAGGAGGCCTTCAGTAGGAGATCGTCCATGTAGGGGGTCACTCTGATCCCATCCTGATGGAGCACCGCTATCAAGGAGCCCAACACCCTCTGGAAGACCTGAGGGGCTGAAGTCAGCCCAAAGGGGAGCGCTGCAAACTGAAAGTGTCCCCTGTGGCAGGCAATCCTGAGATACCGCCTGCTCTCTGGATGAATAGGGATGTGAAGATAAGCATCCTGAAGGTCCAGGGAGGCAAGAAACATTGCTGCAATCACAGAGCGCAGGGACTCCTGGCGGAAGTGGGAAGTCACCACATAGGCATTGAGATCTTTGAGATCCAAAATGGGACGAGCTCCTCCGTCCTTTTTGGCTACCACAAACAGGTTGGAATAAAATCCTGAACCTGTGTCCCCGTGAGGAACCGCCTCCAGGACCTCTTTGTCCAAGAGACCCTGAATAGCGTCGTCGAACAGACGCCTTTTTGTGGGTTCCTGAGAAGGACGAGTAAAATGGAACCGAAAGGGAGGAAGGGAAGAGAAAGGGATCCTGTATCCCTCTGACACCACCTGAAGAACCCATGGGTCCGCCACTGACTCCTCCCAAGTCCGGCGAAAGATGCGGAGACGACCGCCTACAGCCGGATGCGGACCCGGGTTCGGCGAGTCATGCCGAAGCAGTCTTGGAGGTCTTGGCCTTGGGGGCAACTTTGGGCTTCCAGGACTGTTTGGGCTTGGAGGAGGAGCGCGTAGTGGGCGGACCCGTTTGGGCCGAGGAGCGTGTCTCAGTCTGAAAGGAACGAAAGGACTGATTGCGTTTGGCTGGAAACTTTTTCTTAAAGACTGAGGGTAGAAGAGTACTTTTACCACCAGTAGCCTCACTGATCATTTCTTTGAGTTCAGACCCAAAAAGCAAATTCCCCTGAAAGGGCAAGGAAAGCAAGGCTTTCTTAGAGGCTGTATCAGCAGACCAAATTTTCAGCCAAAGAGCGCGTCTAGCCACCACAGAAGAAGTGGAGGCCCTCGCCATCATGCGCACAGCATCAAAAGCAGCGTCAGCAACATAGTTCTGAGCTTCAGTGATATTAGCAAGTAGCTGCAACTGTTCAGATACTGGCGCATCCTGGCGAACTGCTTCAGTCAGTCGTTCAGTCCAGGCCGCAATGGCTCTATTAACCCATGCCACAGCAAAGGTTGGGCGCATGGCAGTGCCAATGGAGGCAAAAATAGATTTAAGAGAAAGCTCTAGCTTTTTATCCGTCCAATCCTGCAGGGCAGAGGCATCTGAGACAGACAAAGCGGTAGATTTGGATAGTCTAGAAACAGGAGCATCCACCTTAGGAGGATGAACCCATTTTGCCAGCTCAGCCTCAGGAAAAGGGTAAAGTTTAGCAAACTTTTTAGAGACAGAGGAAGATCTATCAGGATTCTTCCATGCCTCAGAGACCAGACGGGCAAGAGTAGGGTTAGTTGGAAAACAAACCACTGGCTTAGATGGCTTTTTCTGAAAAACATCAGTAGGATCATAAGTGGATTCCTGAGTCAAAGGAAGGTTGAGCGTATTCAGAACCACTCTGATCAGACCCTCAGCCGAAACTTCGGGGTCACACTCATAGGGGTCCCCAATGGACCTGTTAGATTCAATAACAGTACGTTCCTCAGCATCAGAATGCTGTAAGAGTTCTTCTTCAGAAGAATCAGTGACATCAGGAGCTCCCTGTGGCTTAGGCAGGGAGGTCCTGATGGTAGAGGGGGTCTGCCAGACCTGGAGAGCCCCCTGTATCTGAGAGGGAAAGAGTTGAAGCGTGGATCTGAGATCCCTAGTGGCAGCTTTAAACTCCCTCACCCAAGATGGCTCAATAGCGTGGCTGGAAAGCCCAGGGTTGCTATCTTGACCAGTACAATTAGGGCATAGATCCCCCACATTATCGGTAGACAGCCCAATGTGGCAAGAGGAGCAAAACGCCATGGGGGTAGCAGACCCCCCATCCTCCTTAGACTTGGGTCTAGCCCCTAGCTCCAGTGAAGTAGACATGCTCACAGCGTCAATATACCCCACTAATAACACTATCACCCAGAAAAAGTGTAAATGATTAAAGTTTCACCCCAGAAATGTCTAAAATCGGACTTATCTGGCCAGCGAAGGGTTAATCTGTTGAGGAGAGAGAAGGCTCGGTCCCTGCGTAGTGTACTCGCTTAGGAAAAGTTCCACAAAATGGCGGCCGTCATGACAGCCAATCAGAAACGAGCGCGAACCAGGCGCTCATGGGAAATGTAGTTTTCCCTTCACAAGTACCCCAAACAGTGCCCGAAGCCCCCCTGAACACCCCACATAAATAAAACACATTCCGGATGATAGAGCAGGAGCCTAGCATTAAAATGAGCCCTCTCTGAAGTTGCTGTGACAAGCGGTTCCAGAGATATGTCCCACACTGTGAATTCTCATAGAGAGTAAAGGAGCCCTTGCGTCTGAGCAGGAAAAAGCCGCGCTTAAAGGCGCGGAACACCATTTTTAATAAAGTTTAGGAAAACATTAAAAAGTGCCCAAACAAGCATGAAACACATGAGAAACATAAATAAATGAATACCCAAAGCTCCAAAACCCAGAGAATACCACAGAAATTGCATAAATAGTAATAATGCAATAGAAACACCCTATGAGTGCTGGAGTGTATTAAAACTCCCAAATACAAGCCCATCAAAGGGACACTGTGGGGACAAGTGGACCTTCAGCACTCAATGGGTGACTCACCTTTCTTGCAGGACTTCTGTCTTCAGGTGACCATGATAAGGTGGGAAAGAACCAGAGGTAAATTCCCCAGTAGGGGAGCTGCTTAACACAAGCTGTCCCCTCTTCAGGGCATAAGGTCCACAGAAAATCCCTGGAAGCTGCACCAGCCACTTTAAAGAGGGCAATTCACAGCCATGGTCACCCTCCTAATGGTGGTATTCCATATTTGAATAAAAAATAATAAAACACTAAGATGCATAGATGTTCTCTACCTGGTGTGCAAGCACACCAGGAACAAATCAATCTAAGTGGCTCTGGCCAGAAGGTGGCTTAAGTAAGAGGGGAGGCTCCGCCCCTTGCAAATCATTTGCATAGTTGTTCCTGCCTATTAAAGGGGACTTACGCCTCCCAGAGTACCAGTGACCTGTATTGGACGACAGTGAAAAGTAAGTTAACAGTTCCCAGGTAATTGTGATATTTTTTTTTGTGGTGAGAATAAGATTAGTATTTAGTACAAAAGAAAACAAAATGGAGGTATGGAACGATTCAGTCTTCCACATGTCCTTCTGAAGTCACAGAACTACACAGGCCCTGTACTTCAGCTTGTTCCACTGACCACATTTACATATACTCGTTCCATGGAACTCCTTCCATTTTGAAAACCACTGATATAAAGTCAATTTTCTTTTGAGTTGCCGCATAAGGTGCCAATTAATTAATCAACATATTCTCGTACTGGCTTAAAGTGGCAGTAAACCCATCTTGAGATAATATTTATATTTTTGGGATTTGTCTACAGATTAAAATAATGGTACTTCTACAGCTAGTATATGTTTCTTTCAAATGTTAGTATTTTGCTGCCAGGTAGTGCTGTTGTTATTATTGTCTGTGAAAAGCAGAGAGTCTCAGAGATAAAAGATGCAACAGCACCACATGGAAGGAACCATCTTGAACTCAAGCCCTCAGAAAAATGCAAGTTAGCTTGGTAATAAAATCTGAAAAGAAGATTAATCCAGCATTAGGAGTATAAGAAAAAGCCCTACAATATAATATATTATATACATACTTATCTTTAAGGTTTACTGTGCCTTACATTAAAGGCAGAGCACACACATATCACTGACTAGCTTAAGAGCTTCCTATCCTTACCAGCTAGAGGAGTAGATGGGTCTGCTGGAGAGGAGCTGGTAATGGTTTCTGCATCAGTTGACAGAATGCAGCTTTCTGGAACTCGACTCACAGAATCTAAAGAAACAGCAGATAAACCTTGCCATTACCTGCTAGGAGATGTTAAAAAAAAAAAAAGTAGCGAAACATCATTATGCCAAAAGCATTTAATAAAGGGAGATATGCAGAGCAGCAACCAAAAACCATATTTGCTAAACGATAACATAAACATGTAAACAAACAACTTTGTTTTTCGTTTTATCAGACATAAACAGGGACTTATCTTTAGACGAGTGATCTGCAACCAGAAAGCCTCTAGTTGTTCAGGACTACAATTCACATCATCCCCACCCAGCAGCTGGCTGGGAATGACGGGAATTGTTGTGCTGAAAAGCTGGAAGGGGTCCGGTTAACCAGCACTGGTTTAAACTACAGTCCTCATAGGAGTGCAGGGGGGTCAGTGAGGGTGTTTTACATAGAGGTCTGTGCCGAAGGAGGCACACACCTCAAGCTTGCTAGTGGGGAGATCTGTCTGATCTTCACACTGGCCAACTGTTTTCTTGCAGGGCCGGTTTGGCTTTGCGGTCCCCCCAACGTGACCAGGCCCTAGGTAGGTGTCTACATTGTACTGCCAATCAACTGGCTCTGGGCCCGACAAGAAGGCCAAAACATATGTCAGGGGGGTTAGTTGCTTCTCTTGCTCAGAGGAATTGCCTAGCATTTCATCTGTAATGTCTGAGAAAGATTAGTATGATGGAGGACCACCTTGAGAGTAATGCAGAGATAAAGCAAAGTAAGCACTTGCATTTAGTGAATATGCTGTTAAAGCAGCAAAATCAAAAAAGAATGGCTATAAAGGGCCAGTTTATTAACCAGAGAATGGTAGGCATGCAGGATTATACTCTCATATGTGTTTGCATTAGCAGATTAAAAATAAAAGTCTCATTAGCTCCTAAACTATGTATTTGATGGTCATTTGGCTAACATGACACACAGACAAAACTTGAATTCAAGGTATCAGGTCCTATTTAAAGACCATTAAAGTTGACCTGTCTTCTTAACATAAGGGCTGGAATCCATTGGATGTGATAACTACTGCTGGACTGTCTCCAAATATCTACATAGACTTCAGTGGGAAAGGTTTCACTTTGAATAGTTCTCTTGAAACTGGCTATGGGTCATGCCAACTAAAAGGTAAGAAGATGAATCGTTTAAAGATACCAATACTTTTAATTCTAGAAATGATCTAATTCAGTGTGGTACCATATGCTAAATAAGCTCTGTGCTGTCCTGGGAGCTTAATTAGCATACAGTGCTGCACTCAGGGAGGTCATTGTGCAGAACTTATATAAACATATTCTAAAATCCGCTGGTTTAGGCTAATGTGATGCATAGGTAATTTTGAATAAAGTTTTCCAATATGCCAACTAAATTATGTCCATGTTTATCATATTTCTCTCTAGAGAGTTGTTCAGTTTTTCCATATACATGAATACTCTGTAGAGAAGGCTTTTCCATATCGTTTTACTATCTTTTTTTATACGGTATCAATGTCTGCTTTCCTAGTCCCTAACAGAAAGCTCTCTGGAACGAGCACTGTCTGGACAGCCTACTGTCCATTTACATGCCTGGCTGAGGATGATGGGAATGATACCCCTGAACAGCTGCAGGGCATCACAACAGCACATAGTTTAATCCTTGCTCCAATCCTTGGGACACACCACCACGTCAGGTTTTAAAGATAGCTCTAATTAACCAGAGGTAATGCAATCAAAATGACCGAGCAGCTGATTATCAACCTGTTAACAAGAAGGGATGTATTGAAAGTGTGACCTTTTGGTATCTCCAGAGGAGAATCAGTCACGTATGTCAGGGCTGTCCAAGTTCAGTCCTCAACACCCCAGGATTTAAGGATTTCCCTGCTTAAACAGGTGAGTTAATCACAATGAATGAGCCACTGATTACCTCACCTGTGCTTAATCGGGGAAATCCTTAAATCCTGGCCTGTTGGTGGCCCTTGAGGACTGAACTTGGACAGCTCTGACCTATGTAATACACTTGTCTGTCCATTTACATGTTTTCAGCAAAGAATCCTAAGCTGACCATGATTCTACTGACTTCCCACAATGCAATGTGACACCATGCAAACGAAAGCACAAAGTGGCATCACTCTTTAGATTCCAAATCCAAATTACAGACACCTGTTTCAACAGCATCCTACAAACCTGAGTGACTGACCTGATCTCCTTTCTCGGAAGGAAAATGGGATGTCCAGCGCTTTCCCTGCATACGTGCATAGTAATTTGTCCACATCCTCTGTGGAGAACTTGGACTCCAGCTCTACCAGAAGCTGCTGCAGGGTATGTACAGCCACGGAAGCCCAGTCTATTTTCATATTCATCAACAGCTGTTCTAGCAGAAGGAGAGGATTATATAGGAGATGTCCATAGTTGGAATGGGCTGCCTCTGGAAGTGCCAGCAACACCTGTATACAAAAAGAGGCAACTGCTTAAAGGAGCAGTAAACTTTTTTTTAGGTTATCGGATTTTTCCTGTTGAATAAAGCAAACTCGTTAGATTAAGAGGAACTAGAGCAAATCTGGAACAAACTGCACCATAGCTACAAATAAACATATCCATTGAGTCGAATGGAAAGCTTAACCTCCTGAAAGTTAGACAGGTCTCCAATACATTGTTTTGCAATGTGTTGAGACCTGTCTAGCATTCAAGCAGTTAAGAGTCCCATTTGAAACAAATGGAATTTATGGATTATTTAACTGCTCCTGATCTGCCCCAGAACTGCCCAAATTTCTAAATACATAAATCTTGCTGAATGGTAATTTTTCAGAAGAAAAAAAATATATAACATTCAGAAAATATCTATTTTGGTCAACAGATGTTGCTATTCCTATCGGTTACAATGGATTTCCATTAGACTTGGGCGTACAATAAAGTTCATTGAAAAACAAATGCTTTTTTGCACACTACTGCCAAGACCTTAATTAAAAAAAACTAGACATGTTCTTGGTGTAACAACTATTTAAAGGGATAGTGATGTTTTACAAAAAATAAAACAGCTCTGATTAATCGTCATAGTATTTGGGCCATGGAGAGTGTTATTTCAATACTGTCAGATTTGTAGTTCAAGAGTAACTGAATGATAAAGTATCCCCCCCCCCCCGCTCCTTTAACCTAGTGTAAGCCATCTCCCCTCAGATGTGGAATCTGGGCTCTTGACAGACAGGCAGCAGCAAGAGACACTCTTCTTAATGTGAGTATAAGGAAAACTCTGCACCCCTTAACAGGTTTTTCCTTATGCTCACTGAAGATTGTCCCTCTATGTGATATATCCAGGCAGGCTTGCTGCTTTGAGGGGAGCAGAGTTTCATCAGTAGAAAGGGAACAGAAGGGGTGGGAGGGGGATACCTCTGATAGTATTGAAATAACACTCTCCGTGGCCCAAATACTATGAATAGGATGGTCAATCTCAGCAGCAGAAGCTACAGGGTGTGGCTTGTACAAATAAATTGACAGGTGCCCCAGTATTTATGAACTGAACTATATATTAATAACAAGCGCAAGTGGACAGATCCCTCTGGGTGGCAGTAAATAAATGTGTCAACCATACGAGTGCCAGAGAGGAGTCCAAAGAATTGCATTGCAATGCTTTGGATACCTCTGGCAATGAAAGGTTAAACATAGACCTACTTCATATCTTCTTAAATATCATACAGGATGGAATATATATATATGTCTTGCACACCTTTGAGCCCATGAACACGTCCCTTATATCGTGAAGCTGTGTCTCTGGCAGACTGTTTTGGAAGTGGGTAAGTAGGTACTCGGAAAAGAAATGACAGGCAAATATTCCAGGTTGCTGACGCAGTGCTTGTTCACTGATGGCCAGTCGCAGAGCTGGATCTTCAATCTTTTGTAACAGCTTGAAAAAAAAAGAAGTGTGAACATGATTAACTGTAGAGTAGAGATAAAGAATAATATGCAGGCCTTATTCACATGTGCAACTTTGTTGTAGCAACGTTTTTGCCGCATGTTGCATTAACAAAAATGCAATGACACTGAATATGATTAAGGCTGTAAACATCAGGTCATGTGAACTGCCCCCCCCCCAAAAAAAAAAAAAAAATCTATTTGGTAAAACTTGCTGCAACTATGTTGCTCGTGTGAGCTAGGCCTACAAATCTCTTATGAATTACAGAGCAGAGCACAATGTGGAGCAAACAAACTTCACCATAAGAGACAAACAAAAAATACCCAAATTACCACTTTCAACCTCTTGAATGATAAGGTGGTTCTCCAGTGCATTGCTTTCCAATATGCTGGGGACCTCTCTTGCATATTTGTGGTTAAAAGCCTCAATTAAATCAATGGGAATTTTATTGGTCTGCTATAGTGGAGTCGTTTTGTCGCAGACTTGCTCCAAGGTACCTTTACATACAAGGCAAAATTATATATATTATATAACATTTGTTGAAACAAATTCAGCCATGAGATCTAAACATAAGTATCACAAATAACCTACCATATGCTCCACTGGAATGATTCAGTATCATTAGAAAAAGTCATAGTTCTATTATTTCTCTATAGGGCAATCCTAATTACTAGGTTATGCTGCCAAGGTAACAGTGAGCGTGTGTGCTCGCATACATACCTGTCTGCATGTGCGCTCGCATACGTGCCTGTCTGTATATGAGTATGTATGCCTGTGTGCAGGGTGGATAAAAATCGATGATTTTTTTTTTTTTTTTTTTTTAATTTAAATCTAAAAATAGTTTTCTATTTAAGGTACATTATAGTTTAAACGTTATTTAGCATGAAATAGAGCTTAGTTATGTACCTGAGGCTGTATAGTCATGCAATTATATTGTTGGTAACCTTATTCAATTAATCCAAGTTATCCAAGCAGAGATAACATGCACTTTTTTCACAGTAAAAATTGTATAAAATAAACAAAGTTCAGGAAAAGACCTTAACCCCTTAAGGACCGTCGCGTCCGGCACTTGAGGACCATGGGGCTTTTTTTTTTTTTTTTTTTTAAACGTTCTGGTTCAGGGATTCCGGAGCGGTGTGCAGCCGCGCCGGTAGCCCTGAACTCCATCCCGTGCCAGGACCGTCACTGGTTCTTAAGTGCCGGACCGCCTTGACTAATTAAATATGAATAAAACACAAGTTTAATTCCAATAACATTTAACTTGTGTTTTATTTGTATTTAATTAGTTTCATCACCGCAGAAGCTCGTGAATATGTAGTGGAGCAAAAGTAGTAATTGCAACGGGAGAAAGCACTACTTTGTGATACCTCAGATTATAATGTTCGGAAAAGTGCAAGGGATTAATGAGAATGGATGTTTGGCCAGTCTGAAATCCCAGGGGGTCTGTACTCAAAAGTACAGACAAGGCTGTTTTGTGCTTCCGAAATGACAGAGATATGGTAGTTTGAGATGCGAAGATAAATGGGATACATTCTGTGCCACTCATTATTATTATTATTATTATTAACTAACAGTGGCCCCACTTCCCTCAACCACACAACCCCTTCCCTTACTCACACAGCCCACTTCCCTTAACCATATATTCAAATTATTTTATTACACTCCAGTTTTAATTTGATAAGTTTTCTCAGTAATGTACTGCTTACATAAACGTGTACCTTCAAGTGGAGCTTGTTTGTCTTGTGAATGTATTTGAGAGACAAAGAGAGAAGCATCCAAGGGAGTTCAGTACTGCCTGATTGCGCTCTTAAAGGGATAGTAATACCTAAAATGTAAAAAAAAATATGTTGTAGGGTTTATCCCCCTGAGTAAAACAAGAGTACTCCCACTGCTGAAAGATGTTTCATTCAAAAGTTATTAATTTTCAAAATTGAATTTTTTAGGTGCAATATCACAGTGGCCTGAAATTGTACAGTGGCGCTGTTGCTACACCATCCTATGGAGATTTATGGTCCTGAGACCAGAGCTGTCCATAGGATCGTGTAGCAACAGCGCCACTGTACAATTTCAGGCCACTGTGATATTGCACCTAAAAAATTCAACTTTGAAAATTAATAACTATTGAATGAAACATCTTTCAGCAGTGGGAGTACTCTTGTTTTACTCAGGGGGATAAACCCTACAGCATATTTTTTTTTACATTTTAGGTATTACTATCCCTTTAAAAAAGCGGCATGACAATGTTGCACTGATATGCACTGCGAGATTGTCATGCTGCGGCGACCCACTGAACAAGGGGTCGCGTCCCACCAAACAAGGGGTCGCGTCCCACCATTTGAGAAACACTGACATAGAAGATTCTGGAAACTATCCACCTTCTGCATCACCATCCTCTTTTTCTACAGTTTCTGAGTTATCTGTCCAGGATAGTGCATCAGTCACATCATTTACACATATCCACAATATATCACCTAAAAGAAAGAAACAATCTGGAACCACCATGGATAAGTTTATGATAAAAACCCAGCAGATTAGAAAGAGAGTTAATTGACGAAAAAAATTGCTCAAGTTTGTTTATGCAACAAAATGTTCTGCCCATTTGAAAACCCACACTTTATTAATATGATTCAGGAATTGAGATCAGGATACAGTACACCTAATAGAAAAGATGTTGCAGGGAAACTGCTGGATAAAGTATATGATAAAGAAATTGAGCAATGTGCAACAAGTCTAGAGGGTAAAACTGTTAACTTAAGTCTTGACGGGTGGAGTAATGTCTACAATGATCCTATTGTATATGCTTGTATAACAGCAGCAGAAGGCAATGTATTCCTTGTAGAAACAATTGATACTTCAGGAAATGCACACAGCAGCATCCTTAGAAGTAGCAGCACAAGTTATAACAACATGTCTACTATGCAGTTTGGTCACAGACAATGCTGCAAATGTGTCCAAAATGAGACGGTATTTAGAAGAACGCGAAGAGACTGCCAAGCTAATAACATATGCTTGCAGGAACTGTTACACAGCATGCTGAACTAGAGGCAACAGGCCTCAAAAGTGAAAGAGTACTGAAGAGATGGAGGAGATCTTAGATAGGCAAGGCTGCCTCCAGGATCTTCCTCCCAAAACTGGCATCAGCCGATGCCAGCACATCCACACAATAGTGTTTGGAAAAGGTATGCACAGACGACCAAGTGGCTGCCTTGCACAACTGATCAGCAGAGGCCTGATATCTGTAGGCCCAAGATGTCCCAATATACTTCGCAGAATGAGCCGCGACCCGAAAGGGAACAGGCTTCTTCCTAAGTTCATAAGTCTTACGAATAGTGGACTTGACCCAAGAAGCAACGGCTGCCTTGGGAGCCGGCTTCCCTGCCCTGGAACCCTCAGGACTGACAAAAAGAGTGTCAGAAGGGCTCAGTGCGATGCACATAGAGCTTGAGACAACGCATAACATCCAATAGGTGAAGATCCTTCTCCTTGTCAGAAGTAGGGTTAGGGCAGAAGGAAGGAATCACAATCTCCTGATTAATGTGGAGCTTGGACACCACCTTCGGGAGAAACTCTTGCGAAGTGCGAAGCACCGCCTCGTCCTTGTGAAACACCAAAAAAGGGTGGCCTACAAGACAGGGCATGCAGCTCCGCAACACGGCGAACAGACACGATCACCAGGAGAAAGGCCATCTTCCACGTCAGCAGACATAGAGGAATAGTGGCCAAGGACTCAAAGGGAGGGCACTGAAGGACACCCAAAACCAGGTTAAGTCTTAAATGCAGGATGGGTATGAGCAACACCCTGGAAGAAAACCTTGACATCAGGAAGAATAGCAAGCTCCAAGACATTGATGGGAAGGAGAGATTCCTCCTGGGACCACCAGCCCTGAGCATTCAAGTGCCCCAGGACCGCTCCCCATCCAGAGAGGCTGGCATCTGTTGTCACTGTTGTCCAGAATGGAACCAGGAAGGACCTGCCTTTCAGCAGATTGTCCAGGTTGAGCCACCACGAAAGGCTCAGCTCCACATGAAGAGGGAGAGATAGGGACCTTTCCAGGAGATCCGTTTGACCCCTGCAGGCCAGGATTAGAAACCTCTGGAGTTCTCTGGTATGAGCCATGGCAAACAGAACCGCTTCTATGGTGGAAATGAATTTCCCCACAAGGGATGACAATTTCTTGGCCAGAACCGGATCCTGATACAGCATAGCCTGGACCTTCAGTGCTATCTGATGAGCCACTTCATCCATGAGAAACACCATCCCCCTCTGAGTGTCGAAGAGGAGGCCCAGAAAAACCATCCGCTGGGAAGGAACTAGGTCTGACTTGTCAAGACTGATGATCCACCCGTGATGGGACAGAGCACAAATTCAGTCCTGCACCTGCTGCTGAAGGAGTTCCGGAGAAGATGCCTTCAGAAGGAGGCCGTCCATATACAGGGTAACTCTGATGCTATCCCGATGGAGGACATAAATCAAGACACCCAGGGATCTGTTGAAGACCTGAGGGGCCGTGGTCAGGCCAAAGGGGAAGGCAGAAAACAGGAAATGCCCTCGGTCGCAGGCAAAGCGGAGATATTGCCGGCTCTCTGGATGAATGGTAATGTGCAAGTATGCATCATGAAGATCCAGAGAAGCCAGAAATTCCCCAGGGGACATGGCAGCAATCACCGTGCATAGTGACTCCTAGCGATACTGGGACCTGACCACAAAGGAGTTGAGATCATTCAAGTCCAAAATGGGACAACAGCCGCCGTCATTCTTGGAGACCACAAAGAGGTTGGAGTAGAATCCCATCCCCCTTTCCTTAGGAGGAATTGGTTCCAAGACTGCCTTGTCCAATAGCTCCTGAATGGCTCCCTCGAAAAGGCGGCACTTTTCTGCGTCCAGAGGAGAGCGAGAAGAGAAGGTTCGGGAGGGAGATGAAGGGAATCCTGTACTTCACAGCCACCACCTGCAAAACCCACGGGTCCGCCACAGATGCTTTCCAAGCCGAGAGGTAGTGGCGCAAGTGGCCACCCACCTGCGGGCGGGGACCCGGATTCGGCGAGTCATGCAGAAGGAGGTTTGGAAGCCTTGGGTTTAGCAGAGGACTTAGACCTCCATTGCTGCTTAGGCTTGGATGAGGGTCGCCGCACGTGAATCAACCTGGAAGAGACTAAAAAAAGTTTCTGTTTAACAGGCGTCTTGTTCCTCGGAACCACTGGCAGGTGAGTGCTCTTCCCCCCAATGGCTTCACTGATCAGATCCCTGAGATCAGGACAAAACAGGGATGCGCCCTGAAAGGGAAAAGACAGGAGAGCCCTCTTGGAGGCAGTATCAGCAGACCAGATCTTGAGCCAAAGAGCACGTCTGGCTACCACAGACATGGGAGATGCCCTGGCCACCATATGAATGGAGTCAAACAGGGCAGCAGAAACATAATGCTGAGCCTCAGAGATGTTGGTGAGAAGCCGCAACATGTCAGCAGTAGGGGCGCCCTGAAGGACACCCAAGGTGAGCTGCTCAGTCCGAACAGCTACAGGTCTATTCACCCACGCCACAGCAAATGCAAGGTGCAGGGCAGAACCAGCAAAAATGGCCTTGAGAGAGGTCTCAAGTTTTTTTGTCAGTTCAGTGTTTCAGAGCAGATGCATCAAGCACAGGCAAGTCAGTGGACTTAAAAAACCTGGAAACAGGGGCATCCACCTTTGGAGGATAAATCCACTAAACAAAGTGATCAAGAGTGGGATTAGGTGGAAAGCAAGTATGGGGCCGGACAGGCTCCTGAAACACATCAGAGGAAACCTCCTGTACCAAGGGATTGTTCAGGGTGTTCAGCACAGCCCTGATCAGGCCCTCGGCCGAGGGAACAGGATCAGTCTCAAAGAGGTCCCCAAAAAACTGAGCGGAAGGGACAGCAGAACAGTCTTCATCATTAGAATCCACCAATAATTCCTCCTCAGAGGAATCAGATCCATCAGGGACACCTGGCAGTTTAGGAAGGGAAGACCTGATAGGGGTGGGGCCCTGCCATGAGTGGAAGACCTCCTGCAAAGTGCAGGTGACTCGGGGGCAGCAGCGCATGCTGGGCAAACATGACTTGAGTATTCTCTAGGTAACCCTGAGTGACATAAGGAGCAATGAGCAATAGGGGACACAGATGCCCCAGTATCCTTAGTCTTAGGTTTAGCCCCAAGGTCTAATGGACTAGACATGCTCACAGAGTCAAACGGTCAAGGTATCAGAAATATCCACAAAACAATGCTTATGACAAACTATTCACCCCAGAAAATGCTAAAATAGACTTATCTGGCAGGAGAAGGGTTAATCTGCTGAGAAGAGAAGGAGTGTCCAAACCCTGTGTAGGATACTCGTTCAGAGAAGGCACAAAATGGCTGCTGCAGGGGAAGCCAATTGGAAACAAGCACGCAAAGTAAGTGAACATGGGAATTGTTGTTTATCTAAAAAAGTACCCCAACAGTGCCTGGAGCCCCCTGAGAACCCCACCCCAACATGCCCAGAACGTTGACCGGATTACAGAACAAGGGCATACCAACAACATGAGCCATCTCTGACCTCGCTAAGTGGAGCGGTTGCAGAGGTATGTCACAAACTGTAAAGTCCCATAGAAGTGAATGGAGCAATGGCGTCAATGCGGTAAAAGCACACCCGGAACACAGATTTTAAAAAGTTAGAACAAAATATAAAAACGCTCAGAAGCCCACTAGAACAAGTCAGCAGACCCAATAAACACTAAGCGCAGTAGGGAAAGTGCCAGAACCCCCCCCCCCCAAAAGGTGCTAACAGCAGCCAAAGGGTTAAGTTTCCACAGAAACTTGATCCAAACCACCACAGACATACAGATAAACCCAATGAGGGCCTGAGCATGTAATAGTAATGAGACCCCTGTGCGGAGGGGAAACATGGGACATGCTGACCACAGCACTCAAAGGGTGCTCACCTTTTTAGCTGGTCTTCTTCAGATTATCATATATCAAGAAGAAACCTCAGTGGTCAACTCCTAGGGAAAGAACCTGGAGCCAAGATTTTCCCCCCAGGGCTTAAGTCCACAAAAGCACCTGGTAAACTGAGCTACCCACATTTGGGTGATGGGAATTGTCAGAGATGGTAATCCCCTAATGGTGGTATCCCAAATCTAACAGAAAAATAAGAAAGAAGCTAAAACTATAGCAGAACTGTTCTCTTGCCTTGTGTCTTGACCAAGGAACAAATCTTACTGGATGGGGATTGGCTAACTGCAAGCTAAGTAGAGGAGGTAGTCTCCACCCAGAAGTCACTTCTCAGAATTGTTCTTGCCTACTTAAAGGGGCTGATTGCCTACCCAAAGTTACCAGGACCCTATAGTGGACAACAGAAAAATATGACTTCACCACATGGTTGCAAATATTGATGGTTTTAACTACCAGCAAGAATGATTTTTTGCATTTAAAAATCATGAATGAAATCGAGTCTGACTAGTGATTTAAATAGACTTGATTTAAATCAAACCCACCTTGCCTGTGTGTGTGTGCTCCTGCGTCTGTGTGTGCATGTGTATCATTTGTATATATGTATGCGTGTTTCTCTTCATCTTCCCTGCGCATGTGACACCGTCTGTCCCTGCGCGCGTGACACCGTCTGTCCCTGCGCATGTGACACCATCTGTCCCTGCGCACGTGACACCGTCTGTCCCTGTGCATGTGACACCGCCTGTCCCCGCTTGTCTGTCCCTGCTTGTGTCGCACCGCCTGTCCCTGCACGTGTAGATGTGGCAGGAAGAAACCAACAGTTTATGAACTGATAACAAAATAGCATTTCTGTGCTTACTGTTCTCCTACATAGACCATATGCAGGAAACTGAAAGCAGCAATCCTAGAGAAAACCAACTGCATCATAGGGACACATATAAATCCCACTGATTAAAATGGGGCTTTAAAGTCTTCAGATACTAAAGAGGTTTAATATTCATTCTGAAGCAATGCGTTGCTTTGAGGTGCTTAAGGTCCAAATTAAATCAATGGAATTTAGGGAACATTTTTTGTCCCCTTTGGTGAAGTTGGTTTGCTCCAATTTTCTCAAGTACATCAACAGAGTCAATATAATCAAGGGCACAATAAAACAGGGAGCAGAGCTCACCCACTGAAAATAATGACAAAAGGGACTATTGGAAGATTAGTCCATCAGTGTTTATTACAACCTTATTCTTAGAAGAAATTAAAAACATCAAGTGTGAACACAGGGGCTCTGTCACTACACTACTTTTAGCTTCATTAAGGATATTTAGTTAAAAATGCCTGTACCTTGAGCTTTTGGAATGCCTACTTAGATGTTTTAGCATGGCCAGCCCAGGGATCTTGGTGCTCCCCACTCCTAGTACACAGTTTCCCTATAACCTACCACTGAATGTTAGTGCTCAGGAGACCAGGTCTAATCACCCCATGATGAGGAAGTGGGCTAGATATTATATTAGTGGACTAATCACTTCCTCCTCACTATGTGGCCACAGACAGCGTTCTCTCCTAACATAGGCTGTGGCTTCACAAAGAGGCCCATCATTGTTGAGGAACTGGCCCCATTTACTTACATTTATGATTTGTGACCCTCGTGTATAAAACCCAGAGCTGACCAGAGGCAACTAGTAACTAGCTAACCATTCCCTTAACTCCCCCACCACTGCATATCAGTGCCCTTGGAAGCTGCCTATGTCAACTATATGGATGAGCTGCCCTGGAAAGTAGGGACTCTAGCCTGCATAATTATTCACTTGTGCTAAAATTGCCTGCATCTGAGGCTGCCAATACAAATCAGCCTCCAAAGGGTGTAATAAATTAGTGGAGAGGAATATTCAAGCAGATTCTACCAAGATGGAATCTCCCACTGAGATTATTTGGCAAGGTAGGCAACAGTTTCTCTTTTAATATTATATCTAATCTTCAGTAAACAAGTTTAATTTTAACCCGGTTACAAAGATTCAGCCATCTTATATTCATGCTTGTTTTCCCAAGATTCTTAATAGAAAAATATTTTTCAATGGATGTGCTTGCTAGCACTGAGTAATGGTTACTTTTCAGAAACTAATAATGTTTAGGACAGTTCATACAATGCAAAACTTTTTTTATGAAAACCTATGTAGCTTTTCCTGCAGAGTAAAACAAGGGTGCTCCCTCTCTTGTCGTTTTATTCAAAAGGTAAACCAGTTCAAACTGTCAGGAAGTGAGTAAAATTCATGATTGCGTCCTCATGAAAATTCACAGTAGTGACTTATGAATTTCCATTACATCCTATGGAAAACGGTTGGTCAGTGACTCACCTCTCCCACTGAATGCAAAAAAAAATTGAAATCTGACCACTAGAGGGTACTGCTAAAGTAAAAAAAACAAATATTTAAACTGTAACTCTGGAAATATGCACACTTCAGCTGTAGAAGTCCTCTTGTTTTACTTAGAGGGAAAAGCCCTATAACATGTTTTTTTGTTTTTTTACTGTTCCTTTAAGCGCTTCTAATATGTATTTTTTCATCAGGGTTGCTTAAAGAGTGTGTTCTTTAGTAATTTATTATGTATGTGAATCATTAGGGTGTGAGACCCAATCTGTACCATTCCACAAAGTCTGGGGCTTACAGAGGCCGCTTTTCCTAAAAAGAGCCCTAATTTTCATGTTTCAACATTGTATTCACAGGGACAGGCAGAGTGATTTACCTGTATGGATTTCTCAGTGTCTTGATTCCCCAGCAGATACAGGAGATGCTCGCTATGAAGATTGATTAAAAGGTCCATTGGAATTGGATAGAAGTGACCCCAGTCCTCACACAACGCATAGTCCTGCACAATAAAAGGACAACATAAATTTTTATATGAAGCTGCAGCAAACCACTAATTCTCCTCCCAAACCGACACAGCTATTTTCTGTAGAACAAGAAATAAAAGAAACGCTCATTTGAGTACCAGAGGGGTATGCATCACATTGCAGAGCAATGTGTTGCTTACCCCCTATGACAACCAAAGGGTTAAAAGGATAGTAATATTTATGTTTAAAATGTCTAAAATTGTAGAGATTAACAATATAAGTAGAATAACCTACCTCTCATTTCTCCAAACGTTATAGTTTGCGAGTTCGTAGCATTTAAAGTTACCCCCTCCCTGCCCTTTCCCTGACATCAGCGCTCTATAGGGCAGAAGTGAATCCTGGTCATTTGACCAGCGGGTGGCTCTCCAGCAGAGCAGAGATAACACTATTTAGAATGAAATACTTCATTGGAATGGTCTACAAAGTATGCCTGGTTTGCAAGCACATTTTGTAGACCATTCCAATGAAGCATTTAATTCTAAACAGCACTATCTCGGCTCTGCTTAACAGCCGCCCACTGGTCAAATGACCAGAATCCGCTTCTGCCCCATAGATCGATGATATCAGGGAAAGGGCGGGGGGGGGGGGGGGAGACTTTAAATGCTACAAACTTGCAAACTATAACGTTTTGAGAGATGGGAGGTAGGTTATTCTATTTATATTGTATTACTATCCCTTTAATGTGAACACAGACTTCTACTAATGCTTCTGGAGCACTAGCACCATGCACCACCTTTTTGCAAACTCAGCACTTTAACTGACAGCACTCGACAACCTCTTACCCTGTTGCCTGTCTCCTATCACCCATTTAGACTGCAGGGACTGTTGGGGCAGGGACCTCTCTCCTATTGTTTCTATGATTGTGACATTTTATCCCCATTTAATTATTGTAACATACTAATGTTTAAGGTTCTGAGTACACTGTGTGGCGCCATATAAATATAATACTTGCAGACATACTTTCATACATACAGTGGAACTGTGGTTCTAGCGGCCATATCCACAAAACAAAAGTGGATCAATTCTGGGGATAACACACATTTCTTTGGAGACAGTTTTTAGCGTTTAAATGGTCAAAAACAATCAAAATCACTAAGAACATTTATATGTGCCCTACAATAAGGTTTTGGAATTCTTTGCCTTGGGAAGCAAGGCAGATAGGATGTTGATTCAAGGAGATATCAAACTGCCTTTTCTAATCAGGAAGGAATGCATTTACCTACTCTGAGATTAATTATGAATTGCTTCAAGACTTTATTTTTTTTGCTTTCTTGTGATCAAAAGCAAGTGTGATACGGCAATGGTCAAACCTGATGAATGGATGTATTTTTCCAACCTCATCAACTATGTTAAACCTTTCAGGATTAGAGGATGTGCAACGCATTGCTTTTGCAATGTGTTGCACACCTCTCTGGTTCTTAAAGTGTTAAAAAGGGCTTAACACTTTTTGCAAGTCTTCCTCTCAGTGGGAGTTTCCTTTTTGTAAACATATGCACAGCCATTCCTCCCCATTAAAGGGGAACTGTAAATTCCTTCTTATTTGAATCTTGCTTGCTAATAAATGTTATATATGTTTTTTTGTTTTTTTTAAGATTTATTGATGGAGAAATAGACTTTAAATAAAATCTAACCGCGTGATATCACTTCAGGACAGCTGCAGCCTGTCAATCTTCGCCTCTTCCCTTCCCCAGTTCTTCTCCATTACCACCTCCTCCTCTGATAGAGGAAACCAGCACGTGAGCTGGAGCTCTTAGCAAGAGATTCATCCCTCAGAGGAGGTAGTGGTAACGGGGAACAACTGGGGAAGGGAAGAGGCAAAGGTTGATGGACTGTGATACAGATGTCACAATGTTAAATTTTAAAGCCTATATCGCCTTCAATAGAGGATTTAAAATTTAAAAAAAAAATGGATTTAACATTTATTGGTAAGCAAGATTCAAGTAAGGAGGACTTTACAGGAGGTGAGAGTTCCCCTTTAATTTATTTCACCCCTCTGGGGGAAACGGATAGGTTCTAGGAGCCTAAGAAAGTGGAGACAGGTGCTTTGCTGGACATGTGAGAAAGTAGTTATACAGAACAAAGCTCTGCTGGGATTACATTCCCCAACTATTAAATCAAATATCTTTAAAACTATTAATCCATTTATAAATCAAAGTAGAAGGTATTACAGTCAGTTTAAATAGATCGATTTAATGAGTCTAAAACCTGTGCAGGTAACAGGTCCACTTTAACCTGTTGAGTGCCAGAGATATATCTGACACATTGCAACCTCTCTGACACTCAAAGGGTTAAGGCCCAATTTGTTTGCTCCAGAACTAAACCTCTTTAGTTACTGAATACAGCTGTCAGTGCTTTATACCTTGGCTTCCAATATAATACTGATAATGGCATGGGGATCTTCCGTACAGTCCTTCATTAACTCTTGCCAGCTTGACCACGTCAAGTCCTCTTTCAGACTGAGAATCTGAAGGAAAAATTAGAAGAATCTGGTTAATATGGAAGAGAATGAGACAGACCATAGACTCTTATGTACCATAATGTTCATGTTTCTATGGCTATATTCAGGGGACGATGTGTAATTGTATCACAGAGGACAAATAATTCTAAGAATTCCCACTGATTTTAATGGAGTTTCCATTCCCTTATATTCTAGAGTGGTCACCAAAGCATTCAGAGGCTTTAAAAGACTCATTTAAGTAACTGCAAAGCAAAGTGTTACAGACATCTAAGATTCAAGTGGTTAAAACCCCAAATTAAAACAGTGGTAGTCTGGGGAATGTTTAGCCCCCCACCCCACACACACACTATGGCCTAGTTGGTGTGCTCCAGGATAAGCATCATTTGATTTCTGAATAAACCCCTAATTGGAGCAAACCTGAAACAAACAATGCACCAATTGGGGGGGGGGTACTTTTAATGCATTGGACACTCAACATTCAAAGGGTTAAAAGTTCCATTTTAATTACTGGGAATTTTTACTTGTCCAGAGAAGGAATAAATAAATCCTCCATTCATTACCATTTTCAGTAAAATAGACCTACACGTTGCTATGTGAAGGCTTCTCACTGAGGTCACATAAATACTTGACGTGTGCGGACAGCATAGCAGGTAAGGTCTGGGGAAATGTATAGCATCAGTCAGGCAATGGAATAATCATCGAATAGTTACTGGATGCAAGGTTTTCTTTCTACTACAAATCACTTCTACGAAAGCAAAGCTAAAACCAGTATGCCTTAGCTCTGTTTAACCCATTGTGGAACAGAGTGATGGGCAAAGCTTTGCTTTTGCAATCAGAGATGATTTACAGCCAGGTTATTCCAGGTCAGTGACCTGGTACTTTTTATCAGTGAGCTTGGCACTTTGTCCACCAAGAATAAGGAGACCTGGTCTCATACTTTTCAGAAAATTACCCCTGTTTGCAATGCATTGCCCACTCCTCTGGTCTACAAGGTAAGCTGCATGCTTGTAATTATGTGTTCAAAGTAATAAAACAGAACAGTGGGTTTTCTTTTCACAAAGGTACCTTCTGATACACCTCCATTTCTTTCCTTTTGTTTCTCAGTTCCTGTTTCAAACTCTCCTCAATATCTGGATCACATAGACAGTAGGACAAGATTTCCCTGCAGGCATCTAAAGGCCATTTGTCCAGGAAGCGAAGGGCTAGCTTGCTTCTCAAGGTGGGGTCTTTAACAGCAAAAATATATTTACAGCCATCCTTTTCTATAATTAAAAAAAAAGAAATTCAAAAGAAAATACATTCCATAAAGTTCAGCAAAACTATAAATATGAAATAAGAGTATTTTAGTCTTACCTGTTAAACCCTTTTCTCTTAGTCCATATAGATTACTGGTAACTTTGGGTAGGCGACCACCCCTTTAAGTAGGCAAGAACAATTCTTGAAGAGAATGCTGGGTAGAGCCTACCTCCTCTCCATAGCTGCATCTAGCAACTCCCCTCCAATAAGATTTGAGACACTAACTATGACTAGCTAATAAGAATGGAAAAGAAGATTCCTTTGAGAATGAACCCGAAAGGACTCCCACGTTTAGTCACAGGAAACCAAACATGGTCCCTTGACAGGGTAGTAGACCAGTAACCTGTATGGACTAAGAGAAAAGGATTAAACAGGTAAGACTAAAATCCTCTTTTCTCTGTCGTCCAGTATAGGTTACTGGTAACTCTGGGATGTCCAACCATTGAGTTTCCCAGAGGTGGGAAGTAAGGCAAGGATCAGGCGCAGGGTCCCCAAAGTCACCAGAGCATATATGAACCATCAGATCATAGACAGCCCAACAATAAGAACAAAGCGTCAATGGACACAAAACTGGGTACAAACACACCAGGAACTGTAGCACAGCACACTGAACTAGAGCCTACTGGGCTCAAAAGTGAAGGATTACTGAAGAGACAAAAGGAAAACCTAGACGGGCAAGACTGCCTCCAGGATCTTCCATCCAAAACTAGCATCAGCAGAACCAGCAAATCGACACGTTAGTGTTTAGAGAAGGTGTGCACAGAGGAAGTGGTAGCCTTGCACAATTGATCAGCTGAGGCTTGATTCTTGTAAGCCCAAGATGCCACAATGGATCTAGTGGAATTAGCCGACACCCTAAATGGAACAGGCTTCTTCCACAGTTCATAAGCCTTACGAATAGTAGACTTAATCCAAGACGCGATGGTCACCTTGGATGGTGGTCTCCCTGCCCTGGGACCCCCAGGAATGATGAACAGGGCATCAGACTGGCGAATAGACTCAGTGCAGTGCACACAGAACTTGAGACATCGCACCACATCCAGCAAGTGAAGATCCCTCTCCTTGTCGGATGTAGGGTTAGGGCAGAAAGAGGGCACCACGATTTCCTGATTAATGTGGAATTCAGAGACCACTTTTGGGAGAAACTCCTGAGAATTGTGAAGAACTGCCTTGTCTTTGTGAAACAACAAAAGGGGTGGTTTATAAGACAGAGCATGCAACTCCGCTACACGACAAACAGACACAATTGCCAGGAGAAAGGCAATTTTCCAAGTCAGCATACGTACAGAAATAATAGCCAAGGACTCAAATGGAGGGCGCTGAAGGACGCTCAAGACCAAGTTAAGATCCCACTGAGGAGAAGGATGTCGAAAATGAAGACCAGACTCTGTCGTACGCCTTAGAAGAAACAGGTTTGCGGGCACTAAGCATAGTGGCCACCACACCCGAAGGAAAAACCCTTCTTCTTCAGTATTGAGGATTCAATTTCCATGCCGTCAGACCCACACGGCCCACATCCTCCTTCCACAGGTACCCCTGCAGAAGAAGATCCAGACAATGGGGAAGCCAAAAGGGCTCCACCACGGAGAGATCCAGGAGCTCTGGAAACCAAGCTTGACAAGGCCAGTACGGAGCAATCAGAATGACTGGACAGCCCTGCAGACGCAGTTCCGGCAGCACCCTGTGTAGCATGGGAATGGGAGGAAAGATGTACGCCAGAAGGAAGTGCCATGGGATCATCATAGCATCCACTGCCAGAACCAGGGGGTCCCTCCAGCAAGGACAGAACAACGCAAGGAAGTCCCCACTTCTGAACAATGAGGTTGAACACTTCTCGATTCAGTTCCCACTCTCCGCTGTCCACTGTGTGTCGAATTAGGAAGGCTGCCAGCAAGTTGTCCAAGCCGAGAATATGAACTGCGGATATGGCAAGAACATGTTCTTCTGCCCAGGTTAAAATAGCTTTGACCGCCAAACAAACTGCAAGACTTCTTGTATCGCCTTGCTAGTTGATGTAAGCCACAGCAATGGTGTTGTCAGATTGGACTCTGACTGGGCATCCTTCCAGGTGGCGCGTCCAGTGGCGAAGAGCATGAAATATCGCCCGAAGCTCCAACATATTGATGGGAAGGAGAGATTCCTCTGGAGACCACCGACCCTGGGCACTGCTGTGACCCAGGCCCGCTCCCCAGCCGTAGAGGCTGGCATCCATCGTCACAGTAGTCCAGAAGGATATTAGGAAGGGACTGCCCTTCAGCAGATTGGAGAGGTTGAGCCACCATGACAGACTCAGCTCCACCTGAAGGGGAAGAGACACCGACACCTTCAATAGATCCGGCTGAGCCCTGCACACTTGGATCACAAACCTCTGAATTTCCCTGGTGTGAGCCATGGCAAACAGAACCGCTTCCATGGTGGAAATGAACTTCCCCACTAGGGAGGTCAGCTTTTTGGCCGGAACTGGATTGTAAGCCAGGACAGCAGAAACTTTGTGGATGATCTGGTGAGCCACCTTGTCCGTGAGAAACACAATACCCTGTTTGGTGTCAAAGAGGAGACCCAGGAAGACTAGTCTCTGAGATGGTACAAGGTCTGACTTGTCCATGTTGAGAATCCATCCATCCATGATGGGTCAGTGCATGAATGCAGTCCTTGACCTGCTGATGAAGGAGTTCCGGAGAGAGGGCCTTCGGAAGCAAGTCATCCATGTATGGAGTGACACTGATGCTGTCCCGGTCGAGGACAGCCACTAATGCACCCAGGATGCGATTGAAGACCTGGGAAGCTGTAGTCAGACCAAAGGGAAGAGCAGAAAACTGAAAATGCCCTTGGTCGCAAGCAAATCTGAGGTACTGCCGGCTCTCTGGATGAATGGCAATATGCAGGTATGCATCCTGAAGATCCAGAGAAGTGAGAAATTCTCCAGGAGACATAGCCGCGATCACAGTCCTCAGGGACTCCTCGTGAGAGTGAGTCTTGACCACAAAGGAATTGAGGTCCTTGTGGTCCAAAATTGGATGACAGCCGCCGTCTTTCTTGGAAACCACAAACAGGTTGGAGTAAAAACCCTAACCTATTTCCGGAACTGGAACTGGTTCCAGAACCTCCTTGTCCAAAAGGGTCTGGATGGTGCCATGGAACAGACGGCATTTCTCCGCTCCCTGAGGAGTGTGAGAAGGAAGGAACCTGAATGGGGGAAGAGAGGCGAAAGGGATCCTGTACCCATCTGACACAACCTGCAAACCCCACAGATCCCCCAAGGTGTCTGTCCAGACATTGAGGAAGTGACACAAACAACCACCCACTGGCGCATGGGGACCAGGGTTCTTCGAGTCATGCCAAAGAAGGTTTGGAAGCCTTGGGCTTGAGGGAGGACTGCTTGGCCCTCCATTGCTGTTTGGGCTTGGAGGAGAAGCACGGAGCCTGGGGAACCGCCTGGTTCACGGTGCATGCCTCAGCCTGAAAGGGACAAAAAAGGTGCTTCAGCTTTGCTGGAGGCTTCTTCCTAGGCACTAAAGGCAGCAGGGTACTCTTACCCTGTGGCCTCACTAATGAGGTCTTTGAGCTCTGGTCCAAACAGAGAGGTACTCTGAAAAGGTAACGAAAGCAAGGCTTTCTTAGAGGTAGTGTCTGCAGACCAGATCTTGAGCCAAAGACTACAGACAAGGTAGAAACCCTAGCCACCAAGCGGATGGCATCAAAGATAGCAGCAGAAACATAATGCTGAGCCTCACAGATGTTGGCAAGGAGCCGCAACATATCAGCAGTAGGAGCTCCCTGACAGGCAGCCACAGTCAACTGCTCAGTCCAAACTGTAATGGCCCTGTTCACCCAAGCAGCGGCGAACACTGGGCGCAACGAAGTACCAGCCGTAGCAAAGATGGTCTTCAGAGATGTCTCAAGCTTCATATCAGTCCAGTCCTTGAAGACAGATGCATCTGCCACAGACAAAGCAGTGGACTTAGAAAGTCTAGAGACTGGAGCGTCCACCTTGGGTGGATGAGCCCATTGAGCTAATGCCGCTTCAGAGAAGGGGTACAACTTAGCAAACTTCTTAGATACAGAAGGCTTCTTATCAGGAGCTTTCCACTCGTCAGACACAAGACTGTCAAGAGTGGGGTTAGGTGGAAAACAGGTAGACTGCTTCTTAGGCTCCTGAAACACAACAGAGGGGTCCGTGGGAGCCTCTGGAACCAAGGGGATGTTTAGCGTGTTTAACGCTGCCCTGATCAGGCCCTCAACTGAGGGATCAAGATCAGCTTCAAAGGGGTCCCCGAAGAATTGGGAAGAGACCACCGCAGAACATTCCTCCTCAGAGGAGTCAGATACATCAGGAGTAGGGGGCTGCCAAGATTGGAAGACCCCCTGTAATTGGGATGGAAGGAGTTGTAAGGTAGACCTTAGGTCTCTAGTAGTGGCCTTAAACTCTTGCATCCACAGTGGCTCTAGTGCATGGCTGGAGGTCCCTAGGGGAGACGTAAGGGCAGCAGCGCATGCTGGGAATAAATGACCTGAGTATTCTCTAGGTAACGTTGAGTGACATGAGGAGCAGCGCGCAATGGGGGACACAGAAACCCCAGTATCCTTAATCTTAGGTCTAGCCCCAAGTTCCAATGGAGTTGATATCCTCACAGTGTAAAAACGTCCAAACAACAAGGAAACAACCAAATTCAGTGTGCATGATTAACATTTCACCCCAGCAGGCGAAGGGTTATTCTGCTGAGGAGAGAAGGAAAGTTCAACCCCTGCATAGGATACTCATGAAGGAAAAGCAGAAAATGGTTGCAGCAACGGGAGCCAATCAGAAACGAGTGTGCGAAGCAAGCACTCATGTGACATGTAGTTTTCCCTAAAAAAAAAACCCAACAGTGCCCGAAGCCCCCTGAGCCCCCCAAAGCACACAGAATGTTGACCAAATGATAAACCAAGGGCAGACAAACAAAATGAGCCGTTTCTGAAGTCGCTACATTGAGCGGTTGCACAGATATGTCCCAAGCTGTAAAGTCCCATAGAGGTGAATGGAGCATAGCATCTATGCAGTAAAGTGCGCCTTTACTTAAATTTGCAAATTTTTTTACAGTGAAGTAAAAAAACTTGTAAAAAGCATTACAAAACATTTCAATAAGCAAATAAGCACTATACCCTGAAGGGAAAAGTGCTAAACCCCCCTAAAAGATGCCAAATCAGCAGACAAAGTGTTAATTTACCACAGAAACTCTGCTCCAAACCCCCAACAGACATACAAACAAACCCAATGAATGCAGGAGTATGTATTAGGAACTCCAAAGGAGACCCCTGTGCGGAGAGGAAGAAAGGACAAGTGGACCTCAGCACTCAAAGGGTTGCTCACCTTTTAAGCAGGTTTTCTGTCTTCAGATTACCATTGATAAAGAAGAAGCCTCAGAGGGCAACTCCAGGGGAAAGAACTTGCTAAACAAGATTTTCCACCCAGAGCTAAGAGGTCCACCATAGCACCTGGAAACGGAGTAATCCAATAGGGAATGTCAGTAATGGCAATCCATCTAATGGTGGTTTTCCATATCTAACAGAAAACAAAAAATAAGCTAAAGCAGAACTGTTCTCTTGCCTTGTATCTTCATCAAGTAAAAAAATTTTACTTGATGGGAGTGGCTAGATGCAGCTAAAAAAATGAGGTAGGCTCCACCCAGCATTCTCTTCAAGAATTGTTCCTGCCTACTTAAAGGCGCAGTCGCCTACCCAAAGTTACCAGTAACCTATATTGGACGACAGAAAAATAAACATAAGGCTAGAGAAAAAAATGTAAGGTAACGTATCACGTTTGCAAATCCACCCCTCTGGTGGAAGCTGCTGCAAGAGCAAATATGGCACTATCCTGCATAAAAAGAGACGTAGATGCACAGGATGCCAATATAATTCTACCTCTATGTAAATCCTTGGTTAGGCCTCATCTAGAATATGGAGTAGAGTTTTGGGCACCAGTTCTTAAAAATAAGACATTATGTCCCCACTGCTATATATTGTAGCTATGGAGATTCTGGTAATACATATAAGACATGAGAATAGGATAAAGGGGTGCATAGTCAATGATGAGGAATACAAAACATGCTTGTATGCAGATAACCTAATGGTTACTATTGTAGATCAGAATGAGTCACTGCCTTCCCTGCTGGAGACTGTGGAAGAATACTCGCTTGTGTCAAATTATAAATTAAACATCGATAAATCTATTATTCTTCCAGTAAATTTAGATGAGAAACGTAAAGTACTCCAAACTAAATATGGATTTGAATGGAATATGTCAGAGGTAAAGTATTTAGGTATATATCTCACATCCAGGGTCCAAAATTTAATGCAGAGGAATGTACCACTCCTTTTAAGGGAAACATTTTATTAAATAATTGGAAAAAGATGGAAGTATCCTGGATGGGACGTATAAACGTTATTAAATCATATATTTTGCCTCAATGGACTTACATATTGAATCATTTGCCGTTGAGTATGTCCATTTCCTGGATTAAGACGATACAGGACAGCTTTTCTAGGTATATTTGGAAGAAAAAGAAACCCAGGATCAGCCTGGTGGTAATGGAGAAAAATAATAGAGAGGGGGGATTGGGATTACCAGACATGTTCCAGTATTATAGAGCTAACTAGTTACAAAGCCCGTACACACGGGCTGATCCGGAGCGGGGAGCTCCGGATGGCTCACAGCCTGTCTGTGCTCCCGGCTCAGGGCAGCAGCGGAGGCGCTGGGTGACAGTTTGTCACCCAGCCGCCTCCACTGCTGCCCCAGAGCCGGGAGCACAGACAGGCTGTCAACCTTCCGGAGCTCTCCGCTCCGGATCAGCCCGTTCTGCGAGTCCCTACTGCGCATGTGCGGTTACGCACACAGTGAGTGACGCATTCTTATGTTATAGGAAGAATATTATGAGACATATGTATATGATGCAGGTGGATAGCTCGCATGAGGAGTCTTGGTTTAGAATTGAATGTTTTGGGATTTAAGCATGCACTCTGTCTCTCATGTGGTCTGGTGTCCTAATCAAGATTTTAGGGAATATAGCAAAAAAGATGGCAATTATATAATTCGGAATTTACAACCAGAATGGTTTAAAATTAAACGGTTATGGAAGTTAGATAATAAAGTACCAAATGTTATGAAGATAACTCAGTATCTCATTGGATAGAAGATTTGGATCTTAAGAACTGGGAATTAGCAGGAATTAGTAAGATACAAGACCTAATGATAGGTGATAATTTAAAACCATTTAATCAACCATCTTTTTCATATAATCTTGCAAATAGAGATATCTTTAAGTATTTATGGAATAAAGGATTTTTACAAAAAAATTTTTATAATGGCGATCAGTTGATAGTGCAAAAACTAAGCTATATATTTGTAGGGAGTCGTCTCCGTAAGGTTTTATCAAAATGTAAGGAAGTAATTAATATTGAGATAGATATAGAGAAAATTGGAGTATTGAATAAATGGTCTTCTGAATTAAATATCATGATAGGTAGGAAGTCATAGAATAAATCTTATAAATGACTATGTGAATTTATACATTGTCTGAATGAGCTAGAGAATCAGTTTAACCCCTTAAGGACCGGACATTATGGGACATTTCCGTCCCATAACGTCCGCGTAGGGGCACGTTGACGGGCCGGTACACGTGACCTGTCACGTGTATCGGCGCGTCATTATGGGGCTTGAAATAGATCGCTCCGATCTTGGAGCGGTCTATTTCATGCCCCATTTTTACTTACAGCGCTCCCGGTAGAGCGCTGTAAGTAAAATGTACGTGACGTACCAGGACCGTCAAGGGTCTTTCAAGAAAGTTTACCCTTGACGGTCCTGGTACGTCAAGGGTCCCTAAGGGGTTAAAGTTATGCACAGATGGTATTTGGTCCCCACCAGATTGGCCTTAATGTATTCAGGGTCCTCTATGCTGGCGATGTGAAATAGAGGTGGACTCTTTTTTACATGTATGGTGGCCTTGTGAGAGGATAAAAGATCTCTGGAACATAACATTTGATAAACTAGAAGTTGGGAAGTTTAAAATAGATAAAAGACCGGATGTTGCTTTATTACATTTGAACTGGCCTCCACTGGATAGATCACATAGATTGTTAGTAACCCATTTTTTAGTAGCTACGAAACTACGTACTGCAAGACAATGGAAAATGAGCTTAAAATTTACATGGCCCCAATTAAAAAATCAATTTTTATACCAATTGATATGGAAGTAGGATTATGGTGAATAAATAAGACCTGTAGGGGAAATAGTAATATAATAGGAGTGGCTTCAAGATAGGAATTTTAGGGCCTAATAGGAGATTAATAAAATCTGTAGTGAATTTTAACAGGGAGAGATGTTTTGTGTATGTTATAAATTATATAAATGTGAGTATTTATTTTGAACTCATAATAGTTGTATGTGTGCTTGTTGCTATTGGTATAAATTGTTTGTTTAAAGTATGTAAAATTTAAAGAATATTAAATGGGAAAAAAATAAGACATTATTGCGCTGGAAAAAGTGCAGAGACATGCAAAAAAAGTGATAAAGGGATTGGAGGATATGAGTTATAGAGATAGACTAGCCAAACCGGGTCTGTTTACGTTAGAGAAGAGACATCTAAGAAGTGATATGATGACCATTTACAAATATATTCAAGGTCAATACAAAGAACTATCCAATGAATTATTTACTCAAAGAGCTGAGCTAAGAAGAAGAGGTCACCCAATAAGACTAGAGGAAAGGCACTTTCAACTAAAACAAAGGCAATGATTTTTTACAGTAAGGTTGGTAACGCTATGGAATTCTTTGCTTAGAGATGCTGTGCTTGCAGATACTGTAACACTTTACAAAAAAAGCAATGGATACCTATGTAGTACAGAACAATATTGAGAATTATGATGCAGGGAACTATCTGACTGCCATATGGAGTCAGAAAGGAATTTGTTACACACTTGGGGCTTAATTGGAAATGGCTTCAATTGGGTTTTTTTGTATTCGACTGGATCAACAGGGGTGTTATGCGTCCAAAGTCCAGCCCATGCCTGTCTTTTTTTTTCAGCCTCATCAACTATGTTACTAGGTTTAGATTGAGCTTGCAAGCTTGTATCTTCAAGTAGCCACTCAGATTTTGTACACTGAGGTGTGCCTTCTTGTTTTTTTGTTTGGTAACATCCAATCAGAAAGAACACTAGAATTAGGCAGTCCACTTACCTTCAGCAGCTGCACAGCATAGGAGAGCATCTTTGACTTCTGCAAGGTTTCCAAGGTCATTGGTATACAGATCCAGAATGTGCAAAGCACCTGGCCAGTTCTTCACTGAAACAGCTTCCTGGAAAGCGTCTGTCACAACACCAACTGCTGTAGGGGAGTGAAGCCCTAGAAGAACCAAGGCAGCACATGGCTTTCCACAAAGAGAACTAGCACATCCATTATTCACTGTTGGGTCATCTTGAAAAGGTGCAGACATTGTATAAAGGTATCTTTGCAGAACTAGAAACTCAGAGAGTAAGGAGTCACATTCCTTTGCAATGTTTTCCATATCTAATGGACCTTCTTTCTTGCTGCCTCTTAATTCCATCCACGATAAACCCGATTTGGCTGGCTTTTGAGTTTTACAAGCACTTAAGCAAGCCAAGGTTGCAGTTAAACTTGACTTGGACTTAAGAAAATTCAGAGCAGATGCAGTGAGGAAGCACTGGCTGGAGTCAGAATTAGGAGATGAAGGCCTGTTGGAAATTATATTGTCATCTGCATCCTGGGCACTGCTGGGAATTGTAATTATTGTGCCAGGTAAACACTGTTCCACACATTTCTCAGTTAGTCTGTTAATATTAAGCAACAGGGATTGTGCCTGACTGTCCTTTCTCGTGTTACAGAATGACATTGTCTCACAGCAGTAATCAGCTATAACCTGCTCCACTTTCAGCAAAAGGTTTTCTTTCTCTAATAGTGCAGACAACCTGCAACATTAAAAAACACTTCACTTAAGAGAGAATGCAAAAACAATTAAGACACTTTTCATTTATTGTAAAATATTAAAGTAGACATTTCACCCTAAAACAAGTTTAGTTTTGGTTGACATAGTATATGTCTAAATGACGGACTATCCATTTTTCTGCTGAATAAATAAAGAACCTTTGTTTTGGTGGCACATTGTGGCAATTATTCTAATACCCTGAATGGTACTAATGTGCTCTGCTCAAGATCAAATTAATCACTCACTCTGCTGTTTAAAGTGTGGGCCCTGCTTAGATTCATTCATGCCGCATTGTGTGTTAATATTGGCCCAGTACAAAATTTGCATAAAGTGTCACACTGTGTCATTAATAATGTTTACTTTCTCAGAAACCATTTATATTCCAGACAAATGGTTAGTACAATATATAAGTCATTTTTAATTATCTTTAACCCCTTAAGGATCCATGACGTGCCAGGACAGTCATGGGTGAACTTGCTATAATGACCCTTGACGGTCCTGACTCATTATGGAATTCAGGGCTCCCGCGCAGCTGCACGCCGTTCGGGGAGCCCTGAATAGATTCCTGAAAAAAAAAAAAAAAAAATTAAAAAATTACATATCTATATATATATGCCCCATGTGGTTAAAATTAACTAAACATGTTTGGGGGGCAGGTCCACTTTAACTCAGATTTCTAAGGGTCTTTTGAATAACTAATTGTTTAACTTAATCTGGGCATATTTGTATTGTCCTATAAACTAAATGAACAAATATGACAACACACAAGTTAAAGGCAAATCACTGAAAACCAAATGTTTCTCAAGCACTGTTAAAATGGAACTCTCTGTTAAAGGACTTCTCACCTTAAAGTGCTATCCGAGCATCTTCCAACCATTTTTTTTTAATGTAATGCACTATAGCCCAAGGTTTTACCATTTAAAATAAGCCTGTGACGTCAGTTAAGGACAGACTGCGGTACAGCTCTGTACTGTAGCCTGTCAATCTTCACCTCTTCCCCTCCCCAGTAGTGCCTCATTCTCACCTTCGACTCTAACGAAGGCTTCCACCATGTAAGCCTGGAGAGTTCTCATTGGGAAAAGAGCACTCCAGCGCACATGGAGGAAGCCTAAGTCATCAGAGGTGGGAATGAGGTACTACTGTGGAGGGGAAGAGGCGAAGATTCACAGGTTGTGGTACAGAGGTGTACCACAGTCTGTCCTTAACTGATGTCACCGGCTTATTTTTAATAGGTAAAATCTCGGGCTATACTACATTACATTAAAAAACAGATGGAAGATAAACTCAGATAGCACTTTAAGATAAGAAGTACTTTAGCAGAGGTGAGAGTTCCCCTTTAAGACTGTTAGGACCTAGCTGGGAGTTTCAAGAGCTAGTGAAGGTAAATGTGTATAGGTGTACATAAAATATCCCACCAAAACTTAGGAGCCAGAAGTAACATTTTTAGAAGCCAGGGCTCTCAGACTCTTGGTATTTTTCCACCACTGTTTTCATGCATCCTTAATGTTCAATGCAATGAGATTAAAATATGACAATTGAGCATTTCTACTATTAGAGAACTTTGGCACTACAGGTTAACTCAGAGTTTATATAAAAACATGGAAGTGAGGCTTGAAATTGTACTCAATGATAATAATAAATAAGAGTGTGGAACAATTCTGGCACAAACCAACTTATACAGTTACATAGTTTAAAGTGATCGTAATGTTTCACAATAAAAGCAGCTCTGATTAAACTTCATAGTATTTAAGCCATGTAGGGTGTTATTTCAGTACTGTCAGAGTTGTAGTTCAAGAGTAACTGAATGATAAAGTTTCCCCCTCCTGCCCCTTTTACCTAGTGTAAGCCACCTCCCCTCAGATGTGGAATCTGGTCACTTGACCGGACAGGTCGCAGCAAGGGACAATCTTCTTACTGTGAAAACAATGAAAACCCTGCCCCCTTGACAGGTTTTTCCTTATGCTCACAGAATATTGTCCCTGTCTGAGATCCATCTGGACAGTCTTGCTACTCTGAGGTGAGCAGTGTTACATCAGTAAAAGGGGGTGGAAAGGGATACTTCATCATTCAATTACTCTTGCACTACAACTCAGTATTGAAATTTAAAAAAAAAACTGAATAGCAGTGCCCCTATCAATAGTCAAAAACAGTGTTACAAGACTAATGTCCAGGTCCAATAAATGTCTCTTTAAAGGGGAACTACCACCCCGCAATAACTTTACATGTATTCAGTCTTCATCTGGCGACTAGCTGCTTAGTAGCGCTAGTCGCCAGAAATATTACCTGGTTCCAAAGATTTTGCAGTTTTTCTGAGGCTCACAGGAGCAGGAAGCACGGACATCTCGTCACAGTGACGTCCGTGTGCCTGCTCTGTCAGTCCCAATTGGAGCCAATCCTCGGTCTAAGAATATTGGCTAATAGTCTTCTATCTATGGGCTTTACTTGTAAGAAATGGTCTTGTGAGTATATTCAAATAATTTTTAATTGTTGTCGTTTGATACAGAAAGCTATTCTTAGAGTTTGCGCCTGTCTCCTCCTTCTCTTCCCTTAGTATTGAAATAACATTCTCCAAGGACCAAATACTATGAAGATTAATCGGAGCTACTTTTTTTGTGAAACATTACTATCCCTTTAAACTCATCCACAGTATATCCCAGCAAAAGAAAATTAAATAATCCTAACCAATACCAAGATGGGTGTAAGTAATTACCAGAGCAGAAAGTTCAATACATTAAGACATTGAACAGCCCTATATGTCCACTTCCACCAAGAATGTATCTAAACGTCTTCTTCAAAATTACTATGCCTTATATTGAAGCCCTTAAAAAACTGAATTAAATGCCACCAGCGGCATCTCTCAAACCTTTATGGTTTGTGAGATAGCCGCTTTTAAATTTCGCTCTCCCCTGCCTCTCCCCTGACGTCAGCGTTCTTGCTGCAGCAGGGGAATCCATTTATTGAATCAAGCGGAGGCTCTTCAGCAGAGCCAGATCTCATTATACAAGAAACGATCCTTCACTAAAACGGTCTTCTACGTGTGCTTGGTAACCAAGCACACGTAGAAGACCACTTTAGTGAAGGATCTTGCCTTCCATAACGAGATCTCGGCTCTGCTAAAGAGCCTCCGCTGGTCCCGGGACCGGATTTCCCTGCTGCAGCAAGAATGATGGCGTCAGGGGAGAGGTAGGGGAGAGCGAAGTTTAAAAGCGGCTATCTCGCAAACCATAAAGGTTTGAGAGATGCCGCTAGTGGCATTTAATTCAGTTTTTAAAGTGCTTCAATATAAGGGATAGTAATTTTGAAGTATTACTATCCCTTTAAGCGTATCCATTTTATCTGCCATTACCACATTCACTATGTAAAGAATTTTCCCAATTTAACAGACTTTACTGTAAAGAACCACACCTTTCCGCTTATCTTAAAGTGTAACTAACTCCAAGTTATTTGATCAGGCTTTGGAATTAAAAGTTTGCTAGAGAGATCTTTGTATTGACCTTGCATACACTTGTTCAGTGTAAAAAGATCCCCTAATAGTCTCCTTTTTTTTTTTTTTTTTTTTTCTAGAGCAGGGGTCTCCAGTGTATGAATTTATACCTGTAAATATTAAAGCATCTTTCATAACAGCTCAAGCTGATACAATTCTGGAAAAAGACATTTTTAGCAGAAAAATCCATATTCACTATAGAAGACAAAACCTGTGGCCAGGGCCGGATTTACATCTCAGGAGCCTGTAGGCACAGAAATCTGAAGTGCCCCCCCCCCCCAAAAAAAAAAAAAAAGCGCATAAAGTTTTGACCAAAATATTTTTATTCAGCCACATAAAAATAATGTTTCACATAAATTGCATCTAAGCACATTAGAGACTTCTTACACTAAATGGGTTATAGGAATCAATCCAATCTGCAGTGCAATTCCATTTAATTTAAATTAAGGTAGACATTTTTGATGGGGGTGGGGGATTTCTTTTTCTTTAAAAAGTCCTGGCCTGTTATAGGGGGCCCTGAGGACACAGGTTGTAAACTATTGCTCAAGATCATCATCATTGCACCATTTCATTCCTGATGATATACATTTTTTTCTTATTCTTCTGGTACTAGATCTTACCCAAGTTGATCCCATTACATTTCCATTTTAAGATTCAGACAACCTTTTAAGTGGCTCAGAGTCTCAGACAGTCATTTGGTCGCACCACACACAGTGCGACCAAATGACTGTCTGAGACTGAGCCACTTAAACTATCGTCTGAATCTTAAAATTGAAATGTAATGGGATCGGAGATTCAGAGTTAGAGGAGGCGATTTATGTCCATACAAATATGACTATTTATTCTACATCACGGATACCCAATCTGCGGCAGTAATCCATCCTCATACCCAGGCAGACAGAGACAGCCGTCTTCTTACCTCAAGTCAAGCGGTTAAATAAACCGTGGGGCCGACCGTGCTGCAACTCGCTCCTCTCTCTTCTCATTGCTACTGTGTGGATGTCACATGGTCAGTTCCCGTTTGTCCGGGACCATGGTGGGCAGGGCTGTGGCTCCCTGCAGGCTGCACTGAGTGTCTGGAGGAGGAGGGGCAGTACTGTTCCGGAACTTCCGGGCTGGCAAGTCCCAAGTGAAGTGAGAGGACTCAGGATGGAGTAAAGGACAGCCTCTGTGACACTGCCGACTCCAGGCGCATCTCTTATCTCTCTTCAGGTGTCAATCAATGCATGTCACAGCACAGCAGCAGCGCAGCACAACCCCCCTCCCCCCGTAGTCGACCCAGCCATGGATCAAAAGGCTGGCAGACTAATTAAAAAAAAAATGTAAAAAAAAAAAAAAAAAACGATTACAATGACAGGCGCCCCTCTGTTGGGTGCGCCTGTAGGCAGATGCCTACTCTGCCTTATGATAAATCCGGCCCTGCCTGTGGCTCTCCAATGAGCAACAGATTTTCTGCTTGATAGTGCCTTCCCATCCTTAACATCACTATCCCCATATTACTATGCACATTTAAAGTTATTCAAGTGGTTTACTAAAATATTTAATGAATATAACAGAAAGCTGGCAACTTAAGTTGCAATGGGTGAGTGACTATGGAGTCACACTATGGCTCTTACCCACTTCGATACATCATATTTTCCAAAACACTTACTATATAAGTCATCTTTACAAGCATGCAGATATTATGGCAGTTGGACAAGGAAATCTATTAAAATGGTGTGAAGCACTCTTTCTGCATTGTTATCAGCTCTCTGATTGACTATTGCTGGGTACAACAGATTAAAGCTGTGCCTAGACTGGTTGCAGCAAATTGGGGAGCTGTTTTCAACTACTGGGCCTTTCTCTGGCAGGCCAGATAGGTTAAAACCTGACTGGACTGGACTGAGCTACATACTGATAACTGAAGAGCTACCAGTAGCTCATGAGCTACTTGTTGGAGACCCTTGCTCTAGAGCAAATAAACAAACTTTGGCTAGATGTCCTTCACCCTTTAACTCCTCCATTCTCTTAATTCATTTTATTGTTCTTCACTACACTAAATCCAATTTTAGAAAATCATTACAAATTGGGACCCAAAACTGCACTGCATATTTCAAGTGAGGACTTAATCAGTGACTTGTACAGTGGCAAAATAAATACCCCTTTTTCTGCATGATAGCATTTATCTAGCAACGAGATTTCTAGATTGCTTTCATAAAGTTCATTAGTAGCATGTTCATCTCATATACACAGATTTACACTTTGCTACATTAAATCTCATATTCCATTTGTTTGCCCAATCTGCCATTTTATGCAAGTCTTTTACAACAGGGAACAAATACAAATTCCCCAAAATACCACTGATTTAGATCATCTTTTAATTCCTTGAATGGTTGAGAGCGAATGGCAATTGTCATTGTCATAGAGGGACACAGAAGACGTTCCCATTGATTAAATGGGGATTTTAAATATTAAAGCTGTTTAAGTCCCTGTGACGGAACGGTTGTCACCCTGAGAATGAACCCTGTCTGTTTTCAGTGATCTCCAATGTTTCATACGTGTTCCCGTTCTTGAAAACATTAATGTCCCCTGTGTTTGCATGCATCAGAGAGTGTTGGCCATTTTCCAGCATTGAATGGGTTGGTTAGTGTGTATGATGTACAAAGGGATGGTGCCATCCAGTCTAGAGCTGACCACAGAGGAGAGAGTTGAAAAATGTAGGAAGAGGAGAGAAGGCCTCTCCATAATGGTGGGAGGCCTAGGGTCCATGGGCATTATAATGGAGTACTGGAGAAACTGGGACTGGTGAATGCCCTCAACGGAAGAGTTAGAGTGAGTGGGCACTGTAGTGGCCAGGTGCCCTTTTCAGTTGTGGGCTGTAAGTCAAGGCGGCTACAGCCACAGAAAGTACCCTGATGTTCCCACCACAAGGATTGTGGCCAGGAAGCTAAACTTCGGTGGCTATGGCCCAAGACTAAAGAAAGTGGCTGGGGATAATCTCAAGGATGCCTTCCCCAACTCCTCTGTCAGGACTAAAAGATACAAAGAACCTTCCTGTAATCGAGAAGCATGTGTAGTGGGTGGGGTGCCCACTCTTGCCTCTAGACGGACTATGTGTAAGCTCCAGGATTAAGCTAAAATGGACTGTATTATATGTAACCCCTGGCAATCTCTGCAACCAATAAGAGAACAGCAGAAGTGTTTAGTTTTTATGTTTTACCCCTGTTTGTTTGCCTGTAATTGTTGTCCTATGTTTGTGTGCCTTGACCACTCTAATAAATGCAATTTATTATCTTTTTGACTGGCTGGATTGATCACTTAACCCTCAGTCTACCAAGCAGTAACCCCTGTACCCCCGTCACAGTCCCATTAAAATCAATGGGAATTATTAAATTTCCGCTATAGCGGCAGTTAGCTTTCCCCACAACTTGGTCCACTTTTGTCTTTACAAATGTACCCCTCCCCACCATCAACAGAATATCTTCTATAATTTATATGTTTGAGCTTCAACAACTTAAACTGAAAATCTTGCAGCAGGGGATTTATGTTTATTTTCATCATCAGGAAAAACAACACTTTTTTTTTTAAATAAAAGAAACAAAGTTTGCCTTTTAACCTCTTAAAGGCCACAGGGGAGTGCAACACACAGCTATGCAAAGTGTTGCGCACCCCTCTGGCCCTTTAGGCATTAAGGAAAAGCAAGCTGATGGAAAGCTGGCACATGGTGGGATGGGGATACCATACCTTTCAGGAGGGACCTGCCTTTCAAACAGCAAATGGGAAATCAGCTGAGAAGGTTTTTGTTGTAACAGAATAAAAGGGTTTGCCAGCTTTATCTCCACTGATGCATCTATAAAGGAATGAGGATAACATATTATAACATTTAAAATTCAAAAATCAAAGCTTTATTGCACTGTACATACCTATAACAACACTGACGGCACCATAAGGGACAAATAAAACTTTTGACTCAGACAGGGCTTTCAACCCTTGAATGTTCTGCAAGTTTCGCACTCGTGACCTCTTGAGCATTGTAGGGATTAAAAAAAAGCTATATTTAAAATCAATGATAATTTGGAAAATTTTTTATTGTCCCCTACGATGCAGATGATATGCTCCACACTGATTTGATACATATAGACCATTACTTTCAGAAGTACAAATATATCTCTATGCGTTTTACTAATGGATGTCAAATTGGCATACATTCTATAATAAAAATGTACTTGCCCAAGTCTGTGTTAATGCTTTGAATGATAACATTGGCCAATGTGTCTATGTAGCTGAAAAAGGTCCCAACATAGTCCTTTTTAGGACCCTGACCATCCAGAGACTTTGCACGTTCATCCAGATTTTTCAAGAGAAGCAACATCTGCTGGCGCACAGGATGCATCTGCGAATCTTGTGGTTTCATTGATGACTGATCCATCAAGGACTGAATCAGGCTTCCTTTTGGTTCTAATTAAAATAGCCAAAATATCAGAATAAGACTCGCGAAAAAAAAAAAGCAAAAAAAATAAAGCTGAAGTACCTAGTGCATTCATGTACTCCTACAAATTCTTATAAATTTCAAGTTATAAGAAGGACCAGATTTAGATCTCAGGCCACCGTGTACACCCAGCCGAACCCACTGCGTCCTAATATTACTTTCTACTGGTATACCCTTAAAAGGCGCACATCACTTTTTCTAAATTGAAAATAACTATTTGTATTACTTTTTAGTTATATATTTATTATTTTAAACTAAACTATTTAAGGTGAGCAAGCAGTCAGTAAGTGCCTGTGCCCTCAACCTGGAAAGCCCCTAAATGTGATCACAGATTTCTATTTACAATGATCCAATTTCTCTCTTAAAATGCAATCTTACTTCTGAGAAACAATTCACTCAGTTTCCATCAGTAAGAAGGGAAGCAGGCAGTCAGACAGGATATTATGCCATGTACCCTTCACTTTGCAGTCCTTGGATTACATTTGGCTAGTGTTTCACAAAAACTGCAGAAAGTCAATCAAATATGCTCCCTGCAGAAACAAGAAAGAGGTTGCGATTGACTCCTGCCTCCTATTATCACATGAGAAGGGAACTCTGTCACTGTTGACATTGCTCCCTATCAATTTAAGGGCATAGGCACATGTTTATACACATGCGGGTACCTTACAATACATTAAAGGTGCATGTATATATGTGCCTATGGTCCTTAAGTGATAAAAACGTTAACCAACTCACTTTTAAGCCAATACTTTTTTTTTTAAAACATGAACTAACACCTTAATAATCCCCTGTTACCTCACCATGGTCAGAAAATCTTAATGACCACTATGGTTTTTGCCCTTGTGTCTTGGTTCAAGAGAACATATTCAATCAGTTCTGGTTTTCATGCCCATGGTTGTGGACGTAACAGTTGCTGGTATTTTTCCCACAAGTTGAAACAGGCAGAGTGCACGATTCTTCATATCCACAAGGAGACAAAATGGCTACACCGTGGACACCAAGCAGAGATGGCAGGAAGTCCACTGCAGGCTTTTACTGCTGTGGATGTGCATGTGTATATATACGCGGTCATTCTATAATGTGAGTGAGATTTATATTGTTTCACTATTTTGTTTGATCGGTGTGATAAGGGACTATTGGCTCCTCCTTCTCTTTGTTTTGTTGCATGTGTTTGTCTTCGAGAGTGGAGTCCCTGGGAGAGTGGCCTACTTATAGAAGATACAAGATAGCATTTAAAGGGACAGCTTTATTAATCCCTGACCGCATCCAGCCGGTTTGCACATAAGTACACTTCCAGCCACCTACTTTGTGAGTAGATTTCCTCTTCTGGCGGAGAGGTGATTGAATTATATTGAAGATATTGCACAAAGAAGATACTCTTTTTTTCTTCTTTTTGTATGATTCTGCATATGATTACACTGTACTGCGGGCAGAGTTTGAGGTCCTGTGAACTCCTAGCAAATGTCATGTCTGACTCCATGGACATGACATCCAGGACTGAATTAAGATGATAACTCTTCTACAAAGGCACAAGAGCAAAATTCATAGGGCCATTAGGATTTTAAGTGGGGTGTTATTAGGATAAGTTAGTCTTCTTTTAAAATACAGCAACTAAAACAGAATTGGTTCTTATAAAGCATTGTAAGCACCTGCACTGTTAAAATTACCAACAGACCGACACCAAAAAGCCCCGGGAACATATTTTTCAGCAAGCGTTGTAACAAACCTGGTTTCTTTATAAAAAACATTAATAAGAAGGTGACGTTAATAGTCAGAGCCATCACAAGGAAGAGCAGAAACTATTTTTCATTTTGTAAAGGTAGGTATAGTCCTTTAAGTCTTCACAACCTGCACAGATTTCCTGCCTACTTCATACTCACCATGACAGCTGATTGCAACTTTTAGCTGAGCCAGGATTCTCTCAAGTTCATGGTCCAGGCTAATCTCACGAACAATGCATTCATCTGTCAGTACTGGGTAGCACGTGTGCAGCAGCTCTGTGACATTACACTTGAACTGGGTACTTATCTTCTCTTCTAGATTGTGTTCAGAGGGGAAAAATCTTGTTAATACTGAAGCAACAACATCTCTATGACCAGGGTCAGCATACACAATACTCTAGGTGAGATCCGACCAAAGAGCTGTAGATTGGCATTACCACTTCCCTCTTTCTGCTACAAATGCCTCTAGCTGTCCAAACCAGCACTCTTCTTGTATTCCCGTGGTTTTACATTACCTGTCTAATTTTAAGTCATCAGAAATAATTACTCCCAAGTTGATTTTCATCTGTTGTAGCAGAGAGAACAATTCCCTTAATCCTGCCTTTGGATTTTTATGATCCAAGTGCCTTATTTTACATTTATCAACATTAAACTGCAGCTGCCAGACTCTTATTCATTCTAGTAGTTTACCTAAATAATTTGTCATTTGGTAAAGTCCCCCAGGAATGTCTACCTTGTTACAAATCTTTGTATCAGCTGCAAAAAAGCATACCTTACCTTGAAGACTTTTCAACACCACAAATAAAGATATTAAAGCGAATGGGCCACAATACATATCCCTGAGGTGCCCTACTAGTAACATGTAATTCCTCTGAATATTCCCCATTAATTACAACCCTGTGTTTCCTGTCACTTGGACAATGAGTTATCCATTCAACTATTTCTACATCCAAACCCAAACCGTACTGTTTAGTAATAAGTCTTCTTTGAGGGACAGTGTCAAATGCCTTACTGAAATCTAGGTATACAATATCTACTGCTCCTCCCTGTCTATTACCTTAGTTACCTACTCAAACTAATCAATGACAAGATCTGCTTGCTGTAAACCTGTGGTCTTTAGGATCTTGAAAGCCATTTAAATTTAGATATTTAACAATGATTTCCTTTAACATGTTTTATATTATTGTTCCCTCTACTAATGTAAACCGTACTGGTCTGTAGTTGCCAGACTCTTCCCTGCTTCATTTTTGTGAACAATAATAGGAAACCTCTGGAACGCTAGCTGTTGGCGACTACAACTCCCATCATTCCCAGCCAGTCATTCATTCATTCCCAACAGCTGAAATGCCAAAGGTCCCTGCTGTAGAGTAAAAATGGAGTCCTGGTTTCAGACATCAAATAAAACTGCAGAACAATCCTCACTAATTAATTTTCTAACTGGCAGAGGATCTGGATGGAGGAGACAGCAGCCGAGGAAGTGGGCGGCAAAATTAAGTGTGCTGCCTTCTGGATGGAGCCCCTGGCTGTCTCCTAGGCATGAAGGTGGGTAGAGGGAGGGAATGGGAGGACTCAAGATTCATTTTTTGAGGTGGGGGGGGGACAGACTGGGATTTACTTTTTTAACTTGCGTATAATACACACAGCTCACTTCATATATGGTGAAATAGGGTAAAAAAGTGCATATTACACACACGATTTTACAGTATGTGATCATAAAATTAGTATGCCAGACAAAATGTTCTGCAATTCAATCACAAAATGTCAAGTCAGAATACCTAATTCAGTCTCCCCTTGAGCAGGGCTCGGATAGTTTATCATTTTACTCAGTTGCTGAAGGATGGCTGGAAAACCTCGAATTCCCTCAGGATGTTCCAGAATGCAGTCAGGTTTCCGACCTTCACAAACAAATAGATTTTTCAATGATTAATCTTTGCATCCCTTGTTCTGTTTGACCATCCTCTTACAACGAAATATAATACATTAGTGAAGTTTGCTAGATACATCATGAAATCATAAACACAAAGAACAGTTCCAGCTGATTTCTTTGTAAAACTCATGTATTGCAATCTTTCCTGACAATGAAAGGGTTACAGAGAATTAAAATGATTCTGTAAAACAGATCATTTAACCTTTATATGATGATGGCACATTGTTGCTGTTCACCAATTCAGTGCATGGTATGAGACTTAGTTCAACTGGACACCAAACATTCCAATATCCAGTGAGCAGTCTCTGCCTAGATTCATTCACAGCACAGTTTGTGTGGTAATATTGGAGCAGAACAGCAACGAATTAGCATCAAGTGCCACAAAAAAATGGTTAATGCCCCAAAAACCATCTATATTACAAAGAAAATGGCTCGCACAACAAAGAGGCAGTTTTTAATTCTCTTTAGAATTAGCTAATCATATTTTAGGTTGACAGGGCAACTTTAGTGCAGTAAGACTGTTGAAAGAGCATGCAGAAGATGCAGGCTTCATATTCCTAATTCACATGGGTGACTGTTGCAGCCACATCCAAGATGCATCTAGCTGTAGAAGTCAGTCATATGAATTAACCTATAGAAAATCATCTCTATTCTGTGAAACTTATTGAAGCAATAGACTTGCTGCAAGTCGCTCATGTGAGCTGGGCCTCAAACCTGCTCCCTCCTTTCCTGCACGGCTCTTATGAACATCCTAGGCTGTCTTACGACTACTGGAAAAATCTTGAATTATTCTCATTAAGTAAACAGGACATGCATATGAACCCCAAAAGATAAGATAAAAGCCTTAGAAGACAGAAAGGTCTCCCATGCACTGCTCTCTGGCATGCAAGAGCTTCATTTTAAAAATGTCGTTCAATTGTCTTGGTCAGGAATCGCCTAACATTCAAAAGATTAAAAGCCCCATTTAAATCAGTCATTTTGAATTTTGTTTCCCTACAATGCCTTTGGTTTACTCCAAAACCATTCCAGTTTCTTTTAGTACATAAGTCCCAGTGCAGCAAATACACATCATTGAGACTGGTGTTCTAAAGAGAACTGCAACAATTCTAGGATAAACCTTTTATACTATGGCAGACTAATACAAACATCTAGTTTTAAATGGGAATTTAACCCCTTGAATGCTAGAGAGATCTAGCGATGCGATGGAGACCTCCCACTCTGTGGTCACACTCTGTCCCATTAACCCATTGCGCCAGTGAGGTATCTAACAAAATGATACATCTCTATGCTCAAAGGGTTAAACATTCTTTGCACTAATGAAGTGAAGTCTGTTCCATTCTCATTGGTTACCTTTTGCTTCCAGGGCATTATTCAGACGCCTTTCTGCTGTCTCAAGCAGCTGCTTGCAGGTCTTCCACAGATGTGCCTGAGTGCAGGCCAAGTCAAAGGTGGCCATGGCTGACGGATTCAGCTCATCTACCACATGCCTCCATGGGTCTGCCCTTTCCAAGTGGGCACTTTTCATCCAGAAATCATCTTGTAATGTAGGTATTGGACCTTCTGGAGGGGTGAGCAGCTTGTTTGTCACATCAGATATTGAATAGAACACCATGCCTGGGAAATGACAAGACAGAGAAGCAGATTCAGCAAAAACAGATTTCTCCTTTGTTCACTGGGGACACAAAGTCCATGGCATTAGGGTCCCTCCACTAAGAAGCAGGGCACTTTTAAGGAAAAAAAAAACACTCTGGACAAGGCAGACTTTCTCTCAATCCTGCTTAACTCCTGCCCAGTTCTGCCTTTTGGGCATCTTTTTTTAGTGTCCTACAAAGGAGGTACAAAGCTGATTGCAAGATAACCAATTTTTCATATTCAATTGGTTTTTCATTTTTTTCTTAGTTTTATTTATATTCCTAGGGATTTTGTAAATACTGATAAATAATTTTCCATTTAGTCTATTATAAGCTAATGAAACATTTTCATCTCTTGATGGTACTTTCTAATGAATACGTTCTGGGAAATGTAAGACATCCTCTCAGGTTCCCTGCAATAGGGCTATAGTTGGCTGGTGGGAGTAACGGGTAGAATAATGAGCCTTCACACCTTGTGCTGTTACTCCCATCAGGAAGAACAAATTGTGTTGCCAAAATGCATAAAAAGTAAAATGGTGAGACACTCTATGACCTTAGTGTTGCTTGTTCCAACTGGTGTAGACATCAGTAAGACGATTCCTCCTTATCACCAACTGTAGTCCAAACACAAAGCAAATGGCACTACAGTATTGATGGTAGATGCAAGGATACCGTCAGGATTAAATAAAATCAAACGTCTAGTGCAGGAATAGTCAGTTGTACTACCCACCCCCAGCAGGAGGTCGACACCTTTCATCATACCCAAGATGACTGAAACTGAAGTCCCCAAGAGCTGCAGGTCCATCAACAGAATAACCCCTAGTCTAGAGCCTATGAATACGAGAACATGAAACATATAAGGCTGCGTGCATCACCTTACACTGTTACTGTTTTATGCGTTCGGTAAAGACGTTTGATTTTGTTTCTTGCTAAGTGTTTCCCTGAATTCTCCATCACACCAGAGTGCAGATTGCCATTTTTGTGGACTACTGTGACTCCCTAGAGCCACTGCATGGACCCTGAGTGGGGAATTGGAAAAGAGAAATATAAAATGGTTTCAGTGCCAATCAACAGGATGTAAGGGAAAAGGACAAAACATATTTATCCTCAAAGAAAATAGAGTACAGCAAGGGTGGAAACTTAAAGAACTCCAGCTGTTCAGTATCATGTAGCCTCTTAAATATACCTTCCAGTCTGAAAGTCAAGCTTCTGTGTCTTTAAAGGAAGGGGGTCAGCTATACTGAGGATGTGGTAAAGTGTATATGGGAGGGTGGGGCCTAGAAAAGGAGAAAGCCCAAGTACATCACTGTTTATACAGACCTATGAATAAGTGGCGTAATTCTGGGACAAACCAGTTACATGACACAAGACAAATTCCCCAAAATTCTAGTTGCTTGAAATGGGATTTTTAATCCCTTGAATGTTAGAGAGGTCTCAATGCATTGTGAAGCACCGTGTGGGAGACTTGCCTAGCATTCAAGGGTTAAATGCCCCACTGGGAATTTGCATTTGCCCCCTAAGGTGCAGCTGGTTAACCACAGAATTAAGTCTGACAGGCATGTCTTTGGGAACGAGAGTGTCAGCTGGTTTTCTCAGCCCTGCATATAATTTTCCTTCTTCATAAGGCCCTGGATGCAACATATCCTTGCTCCCTGATATACAGTTCGGTTAGAACTTATAAGGGCCCCAGTGCTACTAAACTGATGCAGATTTACTAGTGACAAGTCAAGCAATTCTGGGGCAAACCAACTGCACTATATGGGGGAAATGTGATTTCATTTGATTTAAACTGGAATTTCAACACCTTCAATGCTAAAGAGGTATTCACAATATACTTCTCTAGCAGTGCCAGAGGTGTATAAAACACATTGCTCCGTAATGCATTGCATATCCCTTTGGCACTGTACTTTTTATTTATTTTTACATGAAAACATAGAATTTGACGACAGACAAGAACCATTTGGCCCATCTTGTCTGCCCATTTTTCCTACTGTAAAAACCTCAACACCTATTTGGTCCTTGGTCTTGTCTTATATTCCTGACATTCAGCTCTTTGTGTCTGTTTCCGGAGAGTGATACAATGTATCACTATCTCTGAAAAACTGAGCAATGCTGTATCTTCTGCTGCAGGGATAGTGTTACATTGTATTATTACCCCTGCTTTTGCAGTCCTCGACGTTTTCTGAAAATAGAAATACAAGTAAATGTCGGAACATAAAAGTTTAAATTAAAAAAAAAAAAGTATATAAACTAGTGAATGCTGCACAGAACTGAACAGTGACATTATGTCTTGCTGCAGTGATTTTCACAAGAGTGGGCAGGGGAGTTTCATCCCCCGCCACCCTGACCACTCCTGTCAAAATATCTGCTCCTGTGATTTTGGCAGGAGTGACAAGAAAAATCACTGCCCCATGGTAAATTGCTGCATGTGGCCTATCTCTGCAGCCTGCTGCCCCAGGCAGGGGCAGGCAGCGAACCAGAAACAGAACACAAACATACATAAATAGCATTGGCAATTTTGCATTGAATATTATGTAAACAGATACCCATTCGATTCAACCAAACCCTGGAACCCACTTGAGGAGTAGCATGAAGCAAAATGTACCCACTGACCTGCTGCAGCAGCGCTCCCAATGGCTTGGAGTGTTGAGCGACTGTTGTTCAGCTTCCTGACACAGGTCTCTGAAGTCTGATTTTCAATCTTTTGCTCTACCCTGGACAGTTCTCGCACCACGTCTTTGTATTGCTCCATAAAGATCAGTTCACCGTAGCTTGAAGTAGACTGAAGACTGAACATCAAAGCAACCTGCAGAATTTAAACAAAGTGTTTAGTAACAACTCTGAATTTGAGCGCTGGTTGTTCTCACCGGGCATTTAGGAGAAGAACTACCTGATGGGCTTCTGTGTAATTGCCTCTCAAGATGCAAGAGATGAGTAGAGATTCCGGAGAGGAAAGCATCATGGGAATCAGGAGACTGTGCTGCTGAGACTGTGTTCTAAAATCTGGGTCCATTCTTGCTGAAAGATTGCTTGCACTGCTTTCTAAAATAATAAAAATGAAAATTATGAATACTTTAACCCTTTGTATGCCATGGTCCCCCTCTGGCAAACAAAGGGTTAATTAGTAAAATATTTAAGCTGTAACTGAGCAACCTAAAGAAGTGCTATTCTGATGCAAGTCAACTGCTCCATAGGGGACAATTAAAACATCTAAATTTAACCCTTGAATGTTAGAGAAGTATCCAACACATTATTTGATATGTGCTGGAGACCTTCCTAACATTTGAGGAGTTAAAATCCCAATATAAATCAATGGGCATTTTAATAATGTTCATTAGTTATAAAGTCGTCGCTAAAAAACATCCAAAAAATAATTTATTAAAAGCTGAATTAAAAACAATGTAGGGATCCGCACATCCAAAGCATTAGACATCCTTAATGAAAGGATCCTCACAGCCTCTCACATATTTTGGCTTGGTTATTACAAACTCTCAGGGTGTTTCTCTAACACTAAATGGTAATCCATATGTGGACATCTCACAGTGCCTAGGGAAACCAGCTGCAGCCGAAATGTACCTCTGGGATTAGCTGGTGTTCCTGTGTGGGAACTTGCCTGTCAATATGGAACTGGACCGGCCCTTTGGGCAAGATTAGTCTAACATGTATGAGAAAATTTCTCCTTGTTAATTGAACTAGAGCTAAAATGTGTTGCTCTTGAGCAGTGAATAGCAGTAGGACAGGAAACATTGCATTTGTTTACCATCAGAGACTCTCACATACTTCAGCTTATAAGTATTTTGCACTCTGTTCTTCTGCCAGTTTTCAGGCCAAATGCAAATGTTTTCCTCAAGGAATATGACTTTTAACGGGATAGTAATGTTTCACAATAAAAGCAGCTCCAGTTAATCTTCATAGTATTTGGGCCATGGAAAGTGTTATTTTAATACTGGAGGCAAATATAGTTTTTGATACCTTTATTGGCTAACTAAGCTGAGACTTAAGGTCTTGAAAGCTTGCATTCTACATCAGCTTAGTTAGCCAATAAAGGTATTAAAAACTATATTTGCCTCCTGTATTTCTATGGCTAATATGGTACCAGCTCTTATCTCTTATTTCAATACTGTCAGAGTTGTAGTTCAAGATTAACTGTATGATAAAGTATCCGCCTCCCACCCCTTCTAGTGATGCAACACTACTCATCTCAGAGCACCAAGACTGTCCATATGGATCACAGAGAGGAAGCATAAGGAAAAACCTGTCAAGAGGGCAGGGTTTTCGTTATGCTCACACTAAGAAGAGTGTCCCTTGCTGTGATCTGTCTGGTTAAGTGACCAGATTTCACATCTGAGGGGAGGTGGCTTACACTAGGAAGAGGGGTGGGAGGGGGATATTTTATCATTCAATTACTCTTAAACTACAACTCTGACAGTATTGAAATAACATTCTCCATGGCCCAAATACTTTAATTTAAAAGGTAATCCTCTATGTTGCACTATATCAAACATTTTTGCAAAATTCAAGTGACCTAGATTCAGTGCCTATATGATCCATATTTCTACTCACTATCAATAGAAAGTAACCAGATTTGTTTGACATTATATATCCTTCACAAAACCATGCTGGGGTCCTCTTGACAAATATTCCTAAATGTTAAGTTTCTTGAAAGGAAAATAAAAAGTGACACGCATTAGCATGTACTTTTGCAACAAATGACTGCCCCTTAAGAACTGTCAACTTAAAGGGCGTGTGTCACCTATACAAGACTTAAGCTAAATAGTTAGGTTATAGCAATAATAGCACTAAAAGTGTGTTTATTTTTTAAAATAAAGCTTTGTTTTGTCAAAATTTAATTTATAAAGTATGGTCTGCAGGTACTTCTGGACAGACTGCGGTTACCTGCTTTGTAACCGCAGTCCGTCTCTCTGCCCCTGCTCCCCTCCCTGTAGCCAGCCTTCTCCGATGACGGAGGCTTTCTGTCTGTAAGCTGGAGCGATCTCATTGGCTAGATATCGATCTCTGCCAATGAGACCACTACAGCTTACAGACAGAAAGCCTCCATCATCGGAGGAGGCTGGCTACAGGGAGGGGAGCAGAGGCAGAGTGACGGACTGCAGTCTGTGAGGAAGTAGCTGCAGCCCATACATTATAACTTAAATTTTGACAAAACAAAGTTTAAAAAAAAAATAATAATAAACACCCTTTTAGTGATATTATTGATATAACCTAACTATTTAGCATATGTCTTGTATAGGTGACACATCCCCTTTAAAGAAGCAGTAAACTTTTTTTATGAAAAAACATATATTGTAGGGATTTTCCTATTGAGTAAAATAAGGCTACTCCCACTGCTGAGAGATTTATATTTTCAAAGTTATTACGGTTTAAACCCATGTTTTTTTTTACATTAGCAGTGCCCTCTAGTGGTCAAATTCTAATTAGTTTTCCTGTTAGATTCTAATGGAGAGGAAAGTCAGAAAAGTCAGAGACATACAGTTCTCCACAGAATGTGATTGAAACTGCCTGTCACTTCCTGTCAGTTAGAACTATCAGGAAGTAAACACAGTAAATTCACTTCCTGGTTATTTGAACTGCTATAAATTTTGAATAAAACATCTGACAGCAATGGGAGTTACCTTGTTTTATTCAGCAGGAAAAGCTCTATAAAATATGTGTTTTCATAAATAAAAGTTTACTGCTCCTTCAAACCTACTCTTAAATGAGATGTTAGTACGAATGTGATATTCTGGTGAATCTACCACAAAAATATACACAAGTGATTCCCCAATCAGGGTGTTGTGTCACTTTTGTGCAGTGGGTACCAGCTTAGGCGTGCCAATTACTTTCTATGGAGACAAAAAATGTTAAGGAGTATAATTATGGAACGTATTAAGAGCATTATAATTGGTTTTCCTTCTGATTGTGAGACCAAAAAATAACTAGTATTTCCCTTAATTCTATCCTTTGGAATTGATATTTACAGCTACATACCATTAAAGCTAGATGCAACTTACCAAAATGTGAATCTATGTACTACATTAGAAAATATATTAATATACTGATCAGAGTGACAGAGAATCAAAGTTTTGCAAAGTATGTATATGAGCAGGAGAGACAGATCTCAATGCAGTTTTCAATTTTCTTTGGGAAAAATGATATACGTAACAGAACTAATGAGGCTTCCCAAAGTCTGATTGTAGTCAGCTAACTGTATATGAAGTATTTCAACAGATCCAAGATTACAGTAGAGTCCTACCTAATATTCCAATCTAGCTCTTGTAAATTACCTGATGTGCTCAGCTCACTGCTTGTGCTCTCCATTTGTTTCTTCAATCCTGTCGTTAAAAAAAATAATAATAATGTTAGAGATATATATATATATATATCTACAAGTTGAAGAGCCCGTTACATGGGCCACAGTGCCACCCAGCAACGGCCACGGTGCAGTCATGCACAGTAGAGATTGCCCGCTCCGCGGGTGATACAGAGTGGGGAGCTCCGAATTCAGACCGTAGTCCTCTCTGCGCTACAGTCTAAATTCGGAGTTCCTCGCTCCGTATCAGCCGCGTCGTGGGTAGTCTGTACTGCGCATGACTGCAGCACTCGCAGCTGTCTCTATGCGCATGACGGCTTCTGACAAACACACATTTAGCGACATTATATAGGATATATATTCCAAGAACAAACCACACTCAAAGGTCTTATTCGTGATTCAAACAAAGGCTGATTCATCCAATCGACATTTCAGCCCCAAGCTAGGGCCTCGCTCTCCCTCTAGGTATATATAACAGGTTTATGCATGTGGATTTGGTTTAGGGAATACTACGTAGACATGTTTATATGGACTGCAAAAAGAGGATTTTAGTCTTACCTGTTAAACCTTTTCTCTTAGTCCATACATGTTACTAGTAACTTTGGGCAGGCGAGTCGCCCCCCTAATTGTAGGCAGGAACAATTCTAGACTTGTATGCAGGGGGTGGAGCCTACCTTCCCTCCTTGGCTGAAGCTAGCCAACCTGCTCCAGGAAGATCTGAGACACTATTGACTAGATAGTGGAAGGGAAAGAAGACTCCTGTGAGCATGACTCCGAAGGACCCCCATGGTCTGCCACAGGAGAGCCAAGCACAGTCCCTTGACAGGGTGGGAACCAAGTAACCTGTACGGAGTAAGAGAAAAGGATTTAACAGGTAAGACTAAACTCCTTGTTTCTCTGTCGTCCAATACAGGTTACTGGTAACTTTGGGATGTCCAACCACTGAGTTTCCAAGAGGCGGGAAGTAAGGCATGGACCAGGCGCAAGGCCCCCAAAGTCACAAGAGCAGATATGAACCATAAGATCAGAGTTAGCCCAACAAAGCAATGAAGTGTCAACGGACACTAAACAGGGGTAACAACACCCCAAACTGTTACACAGCACACCAAACTAGAGCCAACAGGGCTCAAAAGTGAAGCAAGCACCACCAACCGAAGAAGATCCTAAGACAGGCAAGACTGCCTCCAGCATTTTCCTCCCAAAGCTGGCATCAGATAATGCCAGCACATCAGCACGGTAGTGCTTCGAAAAGGTGTGCACAGACGACCAAGTGACAGCCTTGCACCACTGATCAGCAGAGGCCTGATTCTTGTAAGCCCAAGAAGCCCCAATAGATCTTGTAGAATGAGCCGTGACCCGAAAGGGGACAGGCTTCCTCCTCAGCTCGTAAGCCTTACGAATAGTGGACTTGATCCAAGAAGCAATAGTCACTTTGGATGCAGGTCTCCTGCCCTAGGACCCTCAGGAATGACGAACAGTGCGTCAGATTGCCTGATAGACTCAGTGTGAAGTACATAAAACTTGAGACAACACACCACATCTAACAAGTGGAGATCCCTCTCCGTGTCAGAGGTGGGGTCAGGGTAGAAAGAGGGCACCACAATCTCCTGATTGATGTGGAACTCCGAAACCACCTTCGGGAGAAACACCAAATAGGGTGGCTTACAGGACAGAGCATGTAACTCAGAGACACGGTGAACAGACACGATCGTCATGAGAAAGGCCATTTTCCACATCAAAAGGTGTAGATGAGTAGTAGTCAAAGACTCAAATGGAGGGCGCTAAAGAACGCCCAAAACCAAGTTAAGATCCCACGGAGAAGCGGGATTCTTGAAGGCTGGACGAGTATGATCAACGCCCTGGAAGAAAACCTTCACATCAGGAAGGATGGCAATGCGTCTCTGAAAGAAAAAAGAGAGAGCAGAAGTCTGAACCTTAAGAGAACTCAAACTGAGGCCCTTACCACACCGTCCTGCAACAAGGCCAGGACCATAGGCAGATCAAATTCCTGAGACAGGTCCTTGTCAGCACACCAAGATAGAAAAGTTGACCAGACACGATAGTAGATCTTGGAAGAAATAGGTTTGCGGGCACTGAGCGTAGGAGCCACCAACCCAGAAGAAAACCCTTTCTTCTTCAATATTGAGGATTCAACTTCCAAGCCATCAAGGTTAGCCCATGAATAGCCTCCTTCCACAGGTAACCCTGTAGAAAAAGATCCGGACGGCCAGGGAGCCGGAATGGTTCAGTCACTGGCAGATCCAGAAGCTCCGGAAACCAAGCTTGGGGAGGCCAGTATGGAGCAATCAGAATGACTGGACAGCGTTCCAGTAGTAATTTCCTTAACACCCTGTGCAACATTGGGAAGGGAGGAAACATGTAGGCCAGAGGGAATAACCAAGGAATGGACATTGCATCCACCACCAGAGCTAGAGGGTACCTCCAATTACAGCAGAATCTTGGAACCTTCCTGTTGTGTCTTGTCGCCATCAGGACGATGTAAGGAAGACCCCATTTCTGAACAATGAGGGTGAATACCTCTGGGTGCAGCTCCCACTCTCCTCTGTCCACTGTGTGTCGACTGAGGAAGTCCGCCATGACGTTGTCTACGCCAGGAATATGCACTGCGGATATGGCAGGAATGTGTTCTTCTGCCCAGGACAAAATAGCTTTGACCTCTAACCAAGCAGGGAGACTTCTTGTTCCTCCCTGCTTGATGATGTAAGCCACGGCTGTGGCGTTGTTGGACTGTACCCGGACTGGACAGTCTTCCAGCTGAGATGTCCAATGATGAAGGGCATGAAATATTGCCCGAAGCTCCAACACGTTGATGGAAAGGAGAGATTTCTCCAGAGACTATGACCCTGAGCACTCAGGACCACTCCCCAATCGGAGAGGCTGGCATCCGTCGTCACTGTGGTCCAGAAGGATACCAGGAAGGACTTGCCTTTCAGCAGATTGGAAAGGTCGAGCCACCATGAGAAACTCAGTTCCACATGAAAAGGGAGGGATACTGACATCTTCAGAAGGTCTGGTTGACCCCTGCACACCTGAATCACAAACCTCTGGAGTTCCCTGGTGTGCACCATATCAAACGTGACCACTTCTATGGTGAAGATGAATTTCCTCACAAGAGAGGACAGCTTGTTGGCTGGAACTGGCTCTTGAGCCAGAACCGAAGAAAACCTGTGGGCGATCTGGTGAGCTACTTCATCCGTGATAAACACCATGCTCTTCTGAGTGTCAAAGAGAAGGCCCAGGAAGACAAGCAGCTGGGATGGGACAAGATCTGACTTGTCCAAGTTGATGATCCACCCATGATGGTTGAGAGCGTGAATGCATGGCTGAACCTGCTGATGAAGAAGTTCCGCAGAGGGGGCTTTCAGAAGCAGGTCGTCCATGTATGGAGTAATTGATGCTGTCCCGGTGGAGGACGGACACTATGGCTCCCAGGACACGGTTGAAAACTTGACGAGCTGTACTAGACCAAAGGGAAGAGCTGAAAACTGAAAATGCCCTTGGTCGATGCCGGCTCTTTGCATGAATGGCGATGTGTAAATACGTGTCCTGAAGATCCAGAGATGCAAGGAATTCCCCCGGGGACATAGCAGCAATCACCATCCGTAGAGACTCCTGGTGATAATGGGTCTGGATCATAAAGGAATTGAGATCCTTCAAATCCAAAATGGGGTGACAACCGCCTTCCTTTCTGGAGACCACAAAGAGGTTCGAGTAAAAACCCATACCTCTTGTCCTGAACTGGAACAGGCTCTAGAACATCCTTGTCCATAAGAGCCTGAATAGCGCCGCTGAACAGCCAGCGTTTCTCCACACCCTGAGGAGTACGAGAAGGGAAGAAGTGAAAGGGAGGAAGAGAGCCAAAAGGGATCCTGTACCCTTCTGTCACCACCTGTAAAACCCACAGGTCCGCCACTGAATCCTCCCAGATGTTGTGGTAATGACGCAAACGACTACCCACAGCAGAGTGGGGACCTGGGTGCGGTGAATCAAGCCGAAGAAGGCTTGGAAGCCTTGGGCTTGGAGGAGACCTTGGGCTTCCATTGCTGTTTGGGCTTGGAGGAGGCACGCGGAGCTGAGGGAACCGTCTGGTTCGCCGGACGTTTCTCAGTCTGAAAGGAACGAAAATACAGATTACGCTTAAGCGGCATTTTCTTCCTAGGGACCAAGGGTAGAAGATCTGGCCCAAACAAAGAAGTACCTTGAAAAGGTAGGAGAGCAATGCTTTCCTGGAAGTGGTGTCAGCAGAACAGATCTTGAGCCAAAGAGCCTGTCTGGCAACCACAGACATGGTGGAAAAACTAGCCACTAAACAGATGGCATCAAATAAGGCAGCAGAAACATAGTGCTGTGCCTCGGAAATGTTGGCAAGAATGCGCAACATATCTGAAGTAGGAGCACCCTGACGGACAGTCAGAGTGAGCTGTTCAGACCACACCGCAATGGCCCGGTTCACCCATGCTGCAGCAAATGCTGGACACATGGCAGTACCAGCAGTGGCAAAAATGGACTTGAGGGAGACCTCAAGTTTCTTGTAAGTCCAGTCTTTCAGAGCGGACGCATCACAAACTGGCAAGGCAGTAGACTTGGATAGCCTGGAGATAGGAGCATCCACCTTAGGAGGATGAACCCACTGAGCAAGAGCTGCCTCAGAGAAGACAGCTCCAAAACACCCAAAAGACATACAGATAGACCCAATGAGTGCAGGAGTGTGCAGTAGGCACTCCAAAGGTAAACCCCTGTATGGAGAGGCACTGTGGGACATGTGGTCCTGCAGCACTCAAAGGGTTGCTCACCTTTCCTGCAGATCTTCTGTCTTCAGGCTACCATGTATTAAGAAGAAGCCTCGGTGGGTAACTCCTGAGGAAATGTCCACATTTTCACCTCAGTGGGAGCACCTAACATTGTTTATGCAAGAGCTAGTAGTGCCAGCAGGAAGCAGCAGGCGGGTGGGAGAGCACTGTGAAATGTCTAGCAGGCATGCCAGTCAGAACTGTCTAATTTGCATAAAATGACAAAGAAATAAAGCTAAATATCTTACAAAATATTACAACCATAATATATATAGGTAATATTGAAATCAAGTGAGTTTTTAGAAGGCCTTCATTCTGCTTTAACCTCTTAGATGCTAGACTGCGAATCACATAAGGGGCTACTGTAAAACAAGTACAAGTGACAACTTTGAGGGCCAACAGTGTGTCCAACCTCTGGGACATAAGATAAATACAGTGTTCATGATTAACAGTGTTTCAGGGTGCATTGTTCAAATGAAAAAAAAAATAAACTAATAAAATAAAATAACCAAAGACTTAATTAACTCCAGTTTTGTCTCCATATATTACAGGAAAAACAAATGAATTACAGGGTTAAAACAACAACAAACCCCATCCCCCAGAAAATGTTTAACCCTTCGAGTACCTGAGATTTACTACAGATGTCTCCAAAGTAAGGGGTTGCAAGCTCGATTAAAATCAATAGGAATTCTTATTTGCCCTCATATATTTTTGATATTTTTATATTTTTGAAAGTGGGTCCTTAACCCTTTAAGTACCAGAGGGGTGTGCAGAGCATTAAAGGGTTAAAAGTATGTGTTGGTCCTAGGGAGCACTTGAACAGCCTGTTATTCTGCCTGCCCCAAAACATGGGCTCGATTCCCTCTACGGAGACAAATCCAGCAGAAAAAAGTAAATATTGGTAGAATTTTTTCCTGCAATTATTTCAATTAGGTGTGAGGCATTTGCCAGCCGATGAACAATAAGCAAATAAGTTGCATCTGAATTCTGCACTAGGTGATAAAACAGGTCAGCTGAATTGACTCACAGTTGTTTCACATTTGCATTCATACTTATGGCCCAACATGATAGATTGAATAAAAATACTGATGTTCCCTAAGGTTTTTCAATGGAAAGTACTAAGGAGGTGACGTTATGACTTCCATAGCAAGATCCAGCCTACTATTTCAGTAAATGTGCTCCCGCCCATAACTTTCAAAACCTCCAGCAAACATTTTGGGGGTCTGCATAGCTAGGCAAGGGACCATTAACTCTTTTGTTCCAGGGCACTGCACACTCCTTTGGTGTCCCAAAAAAGTGAGGGTTTGGGGACCCCTAAATAAAATAAATTTAAACAAAAATTTCTTTACATTAAATACTCTAAACCACCCTGAGTGCCAGACAGGTACACAACGCATTGCAGAGCAATGTGTTGCTTACCTCTCTGCCACTCAAAATTGTTAAAGGGCCTTGTGTATACATAGGAGAAGTGAAATAGTTCTAAAACAAGCCACCTGCGCAACAAGGGACAAATAAAAATTCACCAGTTCATTTAACCCCTTAAGGACCAGAGGGGTGCACAATGCATTGCTTAGCAAAGCACTGCACACCACTCATCTTTAAAAGATTAAATGGGGCTTTTAATTCCTGATTGTTAGAGAGGTTTCCAACGCAATGCATACAGATTATAAGCTCTCTACAAACCTCCTCTGTTCTTCCGGCTACGTCTCTTAAAACTGGACACTTTAAAAGATCGAGAAGGCCGCCGTAAACTTATCAGTTCCTCTTCTAGAAAACAAAAACAGTATTATGTTGGTCAGTCATTATGTTACATAAAGAAGAGGAGTTTATCACAGTAGTAGGTAACTCATGTGCTGCTAAGAATGCATGTTTTCAAGATATCTCTGCTTGATTAGTGATGAATCAGCCAGTGGCTGAGTCACTTTGACTGATGCCGATGTAATCAAATGCTGCTTGCAGACTAATGTTGATTACTCCTGTTCTGTCACGTAGCATAGTTGGGCGAGATGATAGGAGACTGACTCACTGATCTGTGAGAATCTATGTACAATGATACTGGCACATGGGCCTGGATTCTATTGCCAGTGATAAATGGCTATCAGGTCTTTTTTCTCACGCATTCCTACAGAACAAGAGTAATCAATTGTTGACCTCAAGATGTTGAGGACTACAACTTCAATCAACCCAGCTGGTTGGGGACGACTGGAGTTGTAATGTTCAACAGACCGAGATGGGGAAAATTGGCGGGGATACAATGTATCAACCAGAATGAAATCCAGCCCACGTTGGAGTAGCTGCTCCTTTCTTCTCTACCATTACAGCAGTGAGATGCGTAAAACAGAACTCCTTCTATCCTGTGGCTAAGACAGCGGGAGGGTTCAACTTCACCACATTACAGTGTAACTAGCACATTATGAAGAATAAGTGCATTGAACATACTATTACATATGATGAACGTTCTGAGCTACGTGTAAAATGAAACATTACTATCCCTTTAAAGAGGAACCACCACCCCATCTAAACTTGCCCCCAAATAAATACCCATCTGGCAACTAGCTGGTCAATAGTGTTAGTCGCCAGAAGTATTACCTCCTTTTAGAGAATTCCTACTGTTCCTGGGACTGACAGTCAGGAAACAGTGCAGACATCTCTGCATAGTGACATCTGTTCGTCTGCGCTGTCAGTCCCTTATGGTGCTGTGTGGCTCCTAGCAATGCCTCCTAGAGCAGACTAGGACTGACAGCGCAGGCACGCAGACGTCACTATGCAAAGATGTCTGTGCTGTTTCCTGGCTGTCAGTCCCAGGAGCAGTAGGAATTCTCAATAACCAGGTAATAATTCTGGCAACTAGTACTATTGAGCAGCTAGTCGCCAGATGGGTAATTATTTGGAGGCAAGTTTAGAAGGGGTGGTAGTTCCGCTTTAACCAAAAGTCCAGCAGTTGTATGGTTTAGGAAATATTTACACTTTTATTCCTAGAGAAAGTGAAAATCTCCTGATGCAGCACAGTGATTAATTAGTATATGAAATGCCACTGAAAACTTCCATTAGCATATGGACCATCAATGAAAAAGCTTTACTGGCATAAGAAACATCACAGAAAAGATAAATCATCATATGAAACATCACTGGTACTGCAATAAGCATACAGTACATAGAATGATGGCTATCTCCTTAACTTTGTATTTGCTTGTCTTTTGCCTAATATGACACACAGGCAGTTTTTAATGACTTTTTTTTTTAATATGCATACTTAAATGAAAGTGACAGGTCCACTTTAAAATGTATTTCCTTTACAAGGGACCCTATTACCAAAAACCGATGTTTGTGTGTTTGAAAGAACTTACAATGTTTATGCAAGTTTTTAATCAGCCATTTGTACTTGACAGTTGTTGAACTATTAGGAATTATAGATTATACTAATGAAGGCATGCCACGCAGGCACTTCCTGTCTTAGCTCTACATTATCTCCCTCACTCTCTTGACACTGCTCAACAACACCCTGTCTACCTCCCCTAGCACTGAAAAGGTTACGTGTCAATCAGCGTGAGGAGAGAAAGTACGGTTAAAGAATGAAGTGCACGTACAGCATACCTTATGCATAACCTATACATCCAAATAACGCAAATGTTAGTTTTCTAAATAAAAATGGCTAATATAATCTATAGATGATTTTGAAAGTTCTTTCAAAATCACACAATTTGTTTTATGGCAATAGGGTACAATTAAGTTATTGTTACCAACTAGGATTCTTGCAAATTTGATCACTATACAATTTTAACCCCTTGTGTGCTAGTCAAGTCTCCAACATGAGGCAAAGCCAGGCGTTTGAGATCTCTCTAGCACCCAAGGGGTTGATTGCTATGGTTCCATGGGGTTTCAGTTTATCAAAAGGCTACCACCACCACAAATCACCACGTTAAAATGTACTCACAAAATGGAAACCTATGGCTCACCAACCTGCGTTTCTATTGCTCATGACCACCTTATATCTCCACTGGGCTTCTGATATGTATTTAGCCAACTGAAGCACTCTGATGCTGAAGTTCTCCTTGGTCACAGAGATGTTTAGACACTCCAACAGCTTCATATCCACGTCAAGCATTTGTCCACTCCCTGCATAAGGATCTTTAACATCCTCCACATGATCCTTTAACATTTTTAAAAAAGTATCAAGAACTACTTCATCAGCCAAGAACCCCGACAACCCTCGAGTGAAGTGTTTCAGGTCTAGATAGTTGGGTTTTGGAATAAAAGAGGAAGTCCTCAGAGAGCTTTCTGCAGCAGAAGAGGACGATGATCCTTGAGAAAAGCCGGACAAGTTGGCAATCATAACCGACCCATCTTTGTACAGAGGGCTTTCAACGGAGGAAGACACCACATGAGAGTTTCCTTTGTCAAGGCTGCTATCCAAACTCTCATTATTATCAACTTTCAGGTTCGAGTATTCTTCATCCTCCTCCATAGGGTAATCTTCATGTTGTAAGGGCTGTGTGTTTAAGTCACTTAGTGATACAAACATTAAGGAGAAAATGTTCTCAAGAAGTTCTAGCCGCATTGGGGCAGGCAGAAGTCGTAAATAATACTGGCACTTAGTAAAATACTGTACAAAAAGAGATGAATGATCTGCAGGAGAAAAACAAAACATATTATATGCAAAAAACATAATGCAAGACAGATAGAGAATTTGACAGCAGATAAGAACCAATTGGTCCACCTAGTCTGCCCATATCTCTACCTAATCAACACAGACTTAGAATAGCCACAGAGCTAACTCAAGTGTCGTAAATTAATTTAAGGTTTAAGCCTCAGCCACCTCTGCTGAGACGCATTTCCATTTATCCAACACCCTTTTCTCACATTTCCAAACTCCAATTATCTAGCACATCCATGACCACAAAGGATTCTATAATTGTAAAAGTCTTATATTTCCAGCTAGCATCTGTAAAATGTAGTTATTTCATATTAAACTTGAACTTTTAATGCACATACTGTCCTGTATAGACACCGTTTGGTTAATATAGTTTGCGCAGTTCAGAAACAAGAGCTAATGCAGTTACTTTACAGAGATAACTAACCTATTTAGATAGGCTGTTACCTTATTTCAGGCCATTCACACACAATACAGTACTACCACTTCTAAGACACCCTCTCAAGATTGCCATGATAATGGGAGTCAGGGAACCTTGGAAAAGGCAGGGATGGCTGCCCCCACAGAGAATATAAAACAAGATTATAGGTTCCACCTGAAAACAAACATATTTTACAAATACTGCATGTACAGGGTATTTAAGTGTTTATATAACCCAGGTTTTTTTTTTTGTTTTTTTTTGTTTGGTTTTTAGGTGTTAGCATTCCTTTTACAATATTATGCATAAAAAAAGACACAATTTTGTGTGCAACCAAATACACCAAAGGGGACAAATAATACTTCACATTGATATAAACGGAGATATTTACCGCTTGAATATTCGAGATATTGCAAATAGATTGCTTCAGGAACCTCTCTAGCATTCAACAGAAAAATCCCCATTTAAATCAAATCCTTTAATTGTGACTCCTATGGTGCCATTGTTTTGCTCCATAATTGCACCCCTTCTCTTTTATGCACGGGCCCTGTGGCTTTATTAGTAATTTAAGTACCATGGAAAGATAACGTCTCCTCCTCTGGCATTTTTGGAAACTCAGCATCTTCTACGGATCCATTGATCAGGGTGGGAAGGCAGTCACTGCACTGAATACGCTTATGAGCATTAACACACAATGCATAGATGGCATACTTCATGGCACAGAATGCCTGGAACACTAGAGCGTTGCGCTTCTTCACCAAGGCATGGGCATCTAGCTGGTTTAGGGAATCTGCAAGTAAAAAATTATATATCATTATTTCTATCTCTCCTTCACATACGTATGAGAGTGTGTGTGTGTGTGTGTGTGTGTGTGTGTGTCAGTGAGAGAGAGAGAGAGAGAGAGAGAGAGAGAGAGAGAGAGAGAGAGAGAGAGAGAGAGAGAGAGAGAGAGAGAGAGAGAGAGAGAGAGAGAGAGAGTGTGTGTGTGTGTGTGTTTTGAAGCTTTTCAGGAAAAAAAAAAGATAATGGTGAAAATGAATAAGAGAATGGGAAAAGAAAAGAGACAAAAAAAAGAGGGAAAGTGAGAAGAGAGGCTTGTTTGATATGCAGTAATTAATCAATGGAAAGCTTTAATACCAATGAATGTAAATAATATAGCTATACAACTAGACCAAAACATGCCATCTACGATTGCATTTGAAAGGTGTGATTATAAAGAATGAGCCAAAGTTGCATTTTTCCTGGCAAAAAAAAAAAAAGTATATCTTAAATTTGATTATGTTAGAACAGAACAGCTTTCATTTAAAGCAGAGCAATCACCCCAAACAAAGTCCCTCCCCAATAATTAGTCAGATAGGGATAAGCTTACGAAAGGTAACATTATTCAGCATAAGTACCACGTTACTCAGAAATCATACTTCTGAGACTGACGGCCAGGCAATAGCCCTGACATCTTGGCTTAGAGACATCTGCATGCCTGCGCTGTTCATCCCCGTCTCCTCTAGGAGGCGCTGCATTGTACCTTAATGTAACAGAATGGACTGACGCGCAGATGCCTCTTAAGAAGAAGCCTCGCAGTCAGTCTCAGATGAAGTAGGAGTTCTGAATAATGTGGTAGTTATGCTGGATAACACTACTATATAACTAATTATTGGGGGGACCTTATTTGGGGTGATAGTTCCCCTTTAATGATGTAGAGTAGTGGTGGGTAATCTGAGGTACTCCAACTCTTCAGTACTACAATTATGATTATCCTCAGCAAGACAGCATCATGCTGGGGATGATGGCAACTGTAGTCCTAACAGCTGGAGGACCTCAGGTTGTCCAATTATCGTGTAGGCTGGCTGGGGACGATAGGAGCTGTAGTCTACAAGGAGCACTGCATGATCCTGTAAGGGAATCTATTTATCAGAGCGAGACAGAGAGCAAGAGAGACAGGGAGAGCGAGAGAGACAGGGAGAGAGAGAGAGAGAGACAGGGAGAGAGAGAGAGACAGGGAGAGCGAGAGAGAGAGACAGGGAGAGCGAGAGAGACAGGGAGAGCGAGAGAGACAGGGAGAGCGAGAGAGACAGAGAGAGCGAGAGAGACAGAGAGAGCGAGAGAGACAGAGAGAGCGAGAGAGACAGAGAGAGCGAGAGAGAGACAGAGAGAGAAGATTTTGAAGGCTCCAATTAATTGTATGATCTTGTATGGGACTTTATTTCATCAGATTGAAACAATATGAAAGTGAAACAACTATCAGGAGACTAAATCATAAAATCAATTTCCCTTTAAGTAACTATCCCAGGCTCCGGCAGGGAAATCCTAAAGTCGCAGCCAGTTACTGGTCCTGGAGAACAGGTTTGAGAACCACTGCTCTAAAGCACAGTTTGAACAGAACATCAGACAAACATACCTTCCTCTCCAGCCTTCCCAGGCACTGGCCCTCTCTGCAGAAGCTTTAGAACATCCTCCTCATTAAGCTCTGGAAGGTTTGTGAGATGATGTAGAATGTAAAGTGCAGAATGGCGTTCCAGGCTGTGCAAGTGGTGGAGAACTTCCTTTTTAGGAATCCCCTGACTGCAAAGAAAACATAAGGAACTCAGAACTGGATTTCATTTCATTATCTGAACAAGGATAATAACATTACACCTATCACTCAAAAATGTCCTTGTTTTCCATCATATGAGTTGCAAAATGAATAGGAAATACAGTCAAGATGTCAATGTTATAAATATTGATTTTTCATTTAAATAATAATTGTGTCCCTCAAACTTTTCGAAGAATCCTCCATTTGTAGCAATTACAGTCTTGAAGACCTTATGCATTCTAGTTGTCAGTTTGTTGAGGTAATGGGAAGAGAGCTCACCCCATGCTTTCTGAATCACCTCCCACAATTTGGATTGGCTTGATGGGCACTTCCTATGTACCATACAGTCAAGTTGCTCCCATAACACAAGAGGAGAGAGAGTGGAGGGAAAAGAGAAAGGAGAGAGTGGGAGTGGAGTGGGGAGAAGAGAAGAAAAAGTAGATAGAGGGAGTGGAGAGAGAAAAAACAGAAAGAGTAGAGAGAGAGAGAGGGGGAAGGAGGGAGAAAAGAGTGGAGAGAGTGAAGAGAGAGAGAAAAGTGAGACAGGAGAGAGGGGGAGTGGAGAGGGGACAGAAGAAAGATGAGACAGAGAGGGAGGAAGAGTGTGGAGAGAGATAAAATAGTGAAAAATTAGAAAAGAGTGGCAAGAGTGAAGAGAGAGAAAAGAGTGGAAAGAAAGACTGAAAAGAGTGGAGGGAGAGAGAGAGAGAGAGAGAGAGAGAGAGAGAGAGAGAAAAAAGAGTGGCAAGAGAGAAGAGAGGGAAAAGAGTGGCAAGAGAGAAAAGAGTGGTGAGAGAGAGAGAGACAGAAAAAAAAGAGTGGAGGGAGGGAGAGAGAGAGAGGAAAGAGTGGAGAGAGAGAAAGAGGGAGGGAGAGAGAGAGAAAAGAGTGGAAAAAGAGAGAGAGAAAAGAGTGGAGAGAGAGAGAGAAAAGAGTGGGGAGAGAGAGAGAAAAAAAGAGTGTAGAGAGAGAAAGAAGAGCGAGAGAGAGAGAAAAGAGTGGAGAGAGAGAGAAAAGAGTGGAGGGAGGGAGGGAGAGAGAGAGAGGAAAGAGTGGGGAGAGAGAGAGGAAAGAGTGGGGAGAGAGAGAGAAAAGAGTGGAGAGAGAGAGAGAGAGAAAAGAGTGGAGAGAGAGAGAGAAAAGAGTGGAGAGAGAGAGAGAAAAAAGAGTGGAGATAGAAACAAGTGTGGGGGGGGAGAGAGAGAGAGAAGAACGAGTGGAGCGAGAGAAAAAAGTGGAGAGAGAGAAAAAAGTGGAGAGAGAGAAAAAAAGAGTGGAGAGAGAGAGAGAGAGAGAGAAAATAGGGTGGAGAGAGAAACGAGTGGAGGGAGAAAGAAAAGAGTGGAGGGAGAGAAAGAGATGAGAGAAGATACGGGAGAGTACAGAGAGAGAGAGAGAGAGAGAGAGAAAGAAGAATGTAGAGACAGAAGAGATAAAAGTGGTGAGATGAGAGAAAAGAGTGGAGAAAATGTGTGGAGATATGAGAGGAGATAAGTGGGAGTTATTACTAGAAGATGTTATGGCTCCTTTAAGACTTTTATGAAAACCAAAATGAATAACAAAAATGCTGGTTGAAATACCTGTTGTGTTCTATGCACCACTCCAATGCTTCAACTTGAAACAAGAGCCCGTCACAGAAATCTTTTAATACTAAGTCATTGAATAGATCCTGCAAAACACATGCAAATATTCATTTATAGCAATGTGGTAATTCCAGGTAAAAATGCATTTATGGCCTAATTCGGTATGGTGTCATTCTGAAGCGAGTCAATTGAACCACACGGAGCAAATAAACATTATGCAGATTCTCATTGGTCTAAAAGGGGGGTTCTCAACCACTGAATACTAGAGATGTGTTCAGTGCACTGCTTCACAATGCACTGGAGACCTATCCAGCACTCAAGGGGTTAAAAAGAGGATTTTAGTCTTACCTGTTAAATCCTTTTCTCTTAGTCCATACAGGTTACTGGTAACTCTGGGTAGGTGATCCACTCCTTTAAGTAGGCAGGGACAATTCTAGAATTGTATGCATGGGGTGGAGCCTACCTTCCCTCCTTGGCTGCAGCTAACCAACCAGCTCCAGAAAGATTTGAGACAGTAACTATTGACTAGATAGTGAAGGGAAAGAGGACTCCTGTGAGCAAGACCCCGAAGGACCCCCACAGGATAGCCAAGCATGGTCCCTTGACAGGGTGGGAGACCAGTAACAACTAAGAGAAAAGGATTCAACAGGTAAGACTAAAATACTCTTTTCTCTGTTATCCAATACAGGTTACTGGTAACTTTGGGATGTCCAACCATTAAGTTTCCCAGGGTGGGAAGAAAGGCGAGGACCAGGCGCAAGGCCCCCAAAGTCAACAGAGCAGATATGAACCATCAGATAAGAGATAGCCCAACAAAACAATGAAGTGTCAACAGACACTGAACAGGGGTAACAAAACCCCAAAACTGTTACACAGCGCACTGAACTAGAGCCAACAGGGCTCAAAAGTGAAGGAAGCACTAGGAACCAAAGACAGGAAAAACTGCCTCCAGGATTTTCCTCCCAAAGCTGGCATCAGCCGATGCAAACACATCAACATGGTAGTGCTTCAAAAAGGTGTGCACAGACGACCAGGTGGCAGCCTTGCAAAACTGATCAGCAGAGTCCTGATTCTTGTAAGCCCAAGAGGCTCCAAGAGATCGTGTAGAATGAGCCGTGACCCTGAAAGGGACAGGCTTCTTCCTCAGCTCATAAGCCTTACGAATAGTGGACTTGATCCAAGAAGCAATAGTCACTTCGGATGCAGGTCTTCCTGCCCTAGAACACTCAGGAATGACGAACAGCAGATTGCCTGATAGACTAAGTGTGATGCACATAAAACTTCATACAACGCACCACGTCTAACAAATGGAGATCCCTCTCCTTGACAGAGGTGGGATCAGGGCAGAAGGAGGGCACCACAATCTCCTGATTGATGTGGAACTCCGAAAACACCTTCGAAAGAAACTCCTGAGAAGTGCAAAGCACCGCCTTGCCATTATGAAACACCAAAAAAGGTGGTTTCCAGGACAGAGCATGTAACTCCGCGACATGGCAAACGGACATGATTGCCAGGAGAAAGGCCATTTTCCACGTCAACAGGCGTAGAGGAATGGTAGCCAAGGACTCAAATGGAGGGAGCTGAAGAACGCCCAAAACAAAATTAAGGTCCCACGGAGGAGCGGGATTCTTGAAGGCAGGTTGAGTATGAGCAACACCCTGGAAGAAAACCTTGACATCAGGAAGGATGGCAATGCGCCTCTGAAAGAAAACAGAGAGAGCAGAAGTCTGAACCTTAAGGGAACTCAAACTGAGGCCTTTATCCATTCCGTCCTGCAAAAAGGCCAGGACCGTAGGCAGATCAAATTCCTGAGGCAGGTCCTTATCAGCACACCAAGATAGAAAGGTCGACCAGATACGATGGTAGATCTTGGAAGAAACAGGTTTGCTGGCACTGAGCATAGGAGCCACCACCCCGGAAGAAAAATCTTTCTTCTTTAATTTTGAGGATTCAATTTCCAAGCCGTCAAAGCTAGCCGGTGAACATCCTCCTTCCACAGGTAACCCTGTAGAAGAAGATCCGGATGGCAAGGGAGCCAGAATGGCTCCGCCACTGACAGATCCAGAAGCTCCGGAAACCAAGCCTGTCGAGGTCAGTATGGAGCAATCAGAATGACAGGACAAAGCTCCAGTCGTAATTTCCTTAACACCCTGTGCAACATTGGGAGGGGAGGAAACATGTAGGCCAGAGGGAATAACCAAGGAATGGACATTGTATTCACCGCCAGAGCTAGAGGGTCCCTCCAACGAGAGCAGAATCTCGGACCCTACCTGCTGTATCTTTTCGCCATCAGGTCGATGTAAGGAAGACCCCATTTCTGAACAATGAGGGTGAACACCTCTGGGTGCAGCTCCCACTCTCCGCTGTCCAGTGTATGTCGACTGAGGAAGTCCGCCATGATGTCGTCTACGCCAGGAATGTGCACTGTGGATATGGCAGGAACGTGTTCTTCTGCCCAAGATAAAATAGCCTTGACCTCTAACCAAGCAGCGAGACTTCTTGCTCCCTGGTGTGCGCCATGGCAAACGGGACCACTTCTATGGTGGAGATGAATTTCCCCACTAGAGAGGACAGCTTCTTGGCTGGAACTGGATTGAGAGCCAGAACCGCAGAAACCCTGTGGGCGATCTGGTGAGCTACCTCGTCCGTGAGAAACACCATGCTCTTTGGAGTGTCAAAGAGAAGGCCCAGGAAGACCAGACTCTGGGATGGGACAAGATCCACCTTGTCCAAGTTGATGATCCACCCGTGATGCGTGAGAGCCTGAGTGCATTGCTGAACCTGCTGATGAAGAAGATCTGCAGAAGGGGCTTTCAGAAGCAGGTCGTCCATGTATGGAGTAACTCTGATGATGTCCCGGTGGAGGACAGACACGAAGGCTCCCAGGACATGGTTGAAGACTTGAGGAGCTGTTGTCAGACCAAATGGAAGAGCTGAAAACTGAAAATGTCCC